>CM057466.1:68726689-69340481 GCA_030035585.1 Dugong dugon
GGGTAAATGCTCAGGAGTGTAATTGGTGGGCCAAATGGTCTGACCTGCAGCTGATCATGGGGATGGTGTAGGACCCGGCAGCATTACGTTCAGTTGTGTATGGGGTTGCCGTGAGTCAGGAGCCTACTTAACAGTAGCTACTAACAACAACAGCAACAACATGGTAGATGTATGTTTAGTTTTTAAAGAAACTGACCAAGTTTTCAGAGTGGCTTTACCATTTCATGTATGTACTAGCAGCAACGTATGAACGATACAGTGTCTCTACATCCTTGCCAGCTATTTTTTATATTAGCCATTCCAACAAATGTATAGTATCACCTCATTGTGGTTTTAATTTTCAGTTCCGTAATGGTTAATGATTCTGAACACCTTTTCATGTGCTTATTTGACATCTGTATATCTTCTTATCTGAAATGTCTTTTCATGTCTTTTTCCCATTGTCTTAGGCTGGGTTCTCTAGAGAAGCAAAATCAGTGAATCATAGAGAGAGAGAGAGAGAGAGAGAGAAAGAGAGAGAGAGAGTGATTTATCACAAGGAAATGGCTCACGTGGTTGTACAGGCTGGAATGTCCCAAGATGGTGGGTCAGGCTGGAGGCTTCTCCTAACTCACATAGCTGCAGGGGCTGATGAATCCAAGATCCACAGGTCAGACAACAGGCTGCTGGCTCAAGGCTGCAAAGGCTGACGAATTCAAAATTGGCAGGTAAGACAGCAGGCTGCTGGCCCAAGTCTGAAAAACTGGAGGTCAGATGCTGACAAGCCGAATGCAGGATCCACAACACAGCAAAACCAGCAAGCTTTGCCAGAAAGTCCGCATATATTGGATGCAGGCCACAACTCCAAGAAAACTCCTTTTCAATTTATTGGCTACTCACAGCAGATCCTATCATGGAGGTGATCACATTATATCAGATCTCATTATGTAAGTAATTACATCATTATATGACTGCAAAGCTACATCATAACTGCCAACCCACTGAGAATCATGGCCCAGCCTACTGGTCACACAGCCCTAACAATCACAATCCACTTCTTATCGACTTGGCACCTGTACACATCTCCTTAAACCATACATAATCTCTGAATAAAGACAATTACAAAGTCATACTTGTACCCAACATGATACAACAAACACGTGTACAACTGAAAACGCACCAGCCCTGTTCACGTCTTATGTTTTATAAGTGAAGAAAACTAATATATTTGATGCACACATGCAAGGAAGAAATATTCATAACAATTACAGTCCTTATTTCCGCAACTGGTCACATGGTCATAACTGGTATTTAGAACTACCTTCTTCCACTACCCATTCCATATTCCCCTTGCCCATTGATGTTAATCACAGGGCATGGTAGTACTAGGAGATGCCCTAAAGGATCTCCTGCATTCCAGACATGCTTTTCTTTACCTCCATTATGTAATATCAGTCTGATTTTCTCTTGCTAATCAGGATCAATCACACCAGCCGATATAGTAACTCCCTTTCTTGCCTGTTAATCCAGAAGCATAAGGAGCCCGAAGTGGCCAGGTGGCACTCTTAACTTCAGGTTCAATGGAATCACTGATGTGTCTTCTGGTGGAAGCACTCCTCCCTTTGGAACTAAGACCTCTAGACCTGCAGAGCATAGCCTCATGGGGACAAGAAGCAAAAATTTTGTGAGTGGATCACTCAGGGCAATAGTGAGTGGTGCCACTCCCATTTACACCCCTTGGTTCCTGGACTCATGAATTCTGGCTATGGGACAAACAGCACCATATATTGTACCCTGGTTTAGAGCATATACAGCCTCCTGGAGAACATTGCCTCAATCTTGCAAGGTATTGTCACCTAGCTGGCTCTACAATTGTGTCTTTAGAAGGCCATTCCATCATTCTGTCAATCCAGCTGCTTCAGGATGATAGGGAACATGGTAAGATCAGTGCATTCCATAAGCATGGGCCCACTGCCACACTTTGTTTGCTGTGAAGGGAGGTCCTTGATCCGAGGAGATGTTGTGTGGGATACCATGATAGTGCATAAGGCATTCTGGAAATACATGGATGGTAGTTTTGGCAGAAGCATTGTGTGTAGGGAAGGCAAATCCATATCCAGAGTAAGTGTCTATTCCAGTAAGAACAAAACACTGCCCTTTCCAAAATGCAAGTGATCCAATGTAATCAACCTGCCACCAGTTTGCTGGCTGATCACCTCGAGGAATGGTGCCATACAGGGACTCAGTGTTGGTCTCTGCTGCTGGCAGATCGGGCACTCAGCAGTGGCTGTGAAGCCATGTTGCTGAGCCCATGCATAACTCTCATCTCTGCTACCAAGGCCACTTTGTTCATGACCCCATTGGGCAATGACAGGAGTGGCTGGGAAAAAGGGTGATTGGTTTCCACAGAACATGTGATCCTATCCACTTGATTGTTAAAATTCTCCTTTGCTGAGGTCACCTTTTGGTAAGCATTCTCATGAGACACAAATATCTTCACTTCTTTGGCCCATTCAGAGAGGTCTATCCATGTACCTCTTTCCCGTAAATCCTTGTCTCCTATTTTCCAATCATGTTCCTTCCAAGTCCCTGACCATCCAGCCAAACCATTGGCCACAGCCCATGAAACAGTATACAGTCATGCATCTGGCCATTTCTCCTTCCAAAGTGAACAACCAGGTGACTGCTCAAAGTTCTGCCCATGGGAGGATTTCCCTCCATCATGGTCCTTCAGGGAGGTCCCACAAAGGAGCTGTAGTGTTGCCGCTGTCCACTTTCGAGTGGTGCCTGCATATCATGCAGAAACATCCGTAAACTCAGCATGAGTTTTCTCCTCCTCAGTCAACTGATCATAAGGAACCCCCAAAGAGGACATAAATGCCCGAGAGTTGGAAGGTAATGTGACAGGAGCGGAGACCATGGGCATTTGGGCCACTTCCTCATGCAAATTACTGTGCCTTCAGGTCTTGCTCAGGCCCGATCTTGTATATATCACTTCCATTTAATGATAGAGTGCTGCTGTGCAGGTCTAAATTTATGACTATGTAGGTCAGACAACACCCAGTTCATGATGGGCAGCACATGCTGCATTGTGACTTGGTGTCCCATGGTTAAGCGTTCAGTCTCTATTAAGGCCCAGTAACAAGCCAAAAGCTGTTTCTCAAAAGGAGAGTAGTTATTTGCAGAGGATGGCAGGATTGTGCTCCAAAATCCTAAAGGTCTGCACTGTGATTCACCAATAGGGGCATGCCAAATGCTGCAAACAGCATCTCTATCTGTCACTGACACTTCAAGCACCATTAGATCAGCTGGATCATATGGCCTAAGTTGCAGAGTCACTCGCATGGCAGCCTGATCCTATTGTAGAACCTTCTGTTGTTTTGTGCCCCACTCAGAACTAGTAGCTTTCTGAGTCACTTGATGAATAGGCCTGAGTAGCACACTCAAACAGGAATATGTTGCCTCCAAAATCCAAAGAGGCCCACTAAGCATTGCACCTCCTTTTTACTTGTGGGAGGAGTCAGATGCAATAACTTACTCTTCACTTTAGAAGGAATATCTCAACATGCTCCACACCACTGGACCCCTAGAAATTTCACTGAGGTGGAAGGTGCCTGGATTTTTGTCAGGTTAATCTCCCATCCTCTGACATGCAAATGTTTTGCCAATAAGTCCAGAGGTATTGACACTTCTTCCTTAGTAGGTCCAGTCAGCATAATGCCATCAACATAATGGACTAATGTGATGTCTTGTGAAAAGGAAAGTCAATCAATGTTCTCTGTGCACTAAATTATGACTCAGGGCTGAAGAGTTGATATAGCTCTGAGGTAGCATAGAGAAGGAATATTGCTGCCTTGCCAGCTGAAGGCAAACTGCTTCTGGTGGTCCTTCAAACCAGGTATGGAGAAAAAGATGTTATCTACCTACAAGGTACCAGGATATGTATTAATTTGCGCAAGCAACGAAAGTACATCTGGAACAGCAGCTGAAATTGGAGTCACCACCTGGTTAAGTTTTCAATAATCCATTGTCATTCTCCAAGGTCCATCTGTTTTTTGTACATGCCAAATAGGCAAGTTGAATGGGGATGTGGTGGGAATTGCCACCCCCGCATCCTTCAGGTCCTTGATGGTGGCAGTAATCTCTGCAATCCTTAAGGAATGCAGTACTGTCTTTGGTTTACTATTTTCCTAGGTAGAGGCAGTTCTAATTGATTCCACTTGGCTTTTCCTACCATAATAGCCCTTACTCCACTTGTCAGGGACCTAATGTGGGGGTTCTGCCAGTTATGGAGTATATCTATTTCAATTATGCATTCTGGAACTAAGAAAATCACTACAGGATGGGTTTGGGGACCCACTGGACCTACTGTGAGATGGACATGAGCTAAGACTCCATTAATAACCTGACCTCCATATTCCCCTACTCTGACTAGTGGGCCACAGTGACTTTTTAGGTCTCCTGGAAATAGTGTCATTTCAGAGCTAGTATCCATGAATTCCCAAAAAGTCTGATTATTTCTTCTTCCCCAATGAATAGCCACTCTGGTAAAAGGCCATAAATCCCTTTGGAGAAGGCTGGGAGAAAGGTACACATTATACATCCTTGGCAGAGTAGTGGGGTCCTTCCTAAAGGGGACTTGGCCTCCCCCTCATTTAAGGGGTTGTGGGTCTTTAAACTTGCTCAAGTCTGGGAATTGATTGAGGGACTGTGACTCTCTATTCTGGTGATTTGAGTTAGACAGCTGTCATTTGACCTAGAATCTTATGCTTGTACAGATCAAGTAAATTTGTAGTAGATTTCCAATCTATTTCACTCCTAGGGACACCATGACTAAGTAGCTGATGCCATAAGTTCATACGAGTCAGAGTATTCTGATTACTGCTTTGACTCTGCTGTCCATTGAGGTAACCACGCCCACCTTGTCAATTGAGTGCTGCCATTTGACCCCTACCACCACCAGGTCCAATCAGCCCCATTGTAGTTAGTTGTCTTAATGGAGTTAGAGCAGTTCCCACTGTCAAATCTGACTTACGTAAAATAGCAATCACAGCAGTCTTCAAGGATGCTGAGGCTTGATCAGAAGGACTTAAGTCTAACTTATAGGTCTAGAAGCCAAAATGGGTGGTAGGAATGTGTTTTGAGAACATTCAGCATTGTCTTGTAAGGCATCTGCCTCAGGCGATGCCCCAGGC
Organism: Dugong dugon; assembly: GCA_030035585.1. Taxonomy (NCBI): domain Eukaryota; kingdom Metazoa; phylum Chordata; class Mammalia; order Sirenia; family Dugongidae; genus Dugong; species Dugong dugon. Next base: position 68,731,864 of record CM057466.1, read on the forward strand.
AATGACTCAGACAAATGCTCTTCAGACAAAACTGAGTTAATCTCATCAGATGGGGATGGAAGGACTAACAGTTTAACCGGGGAGGGTGGCTTAGTGGACAAAGATGGAGTAATCTCTTCAGATGGAAGTGAGAGGGCTGGTTGTGTTGGCAGGAATGATTCAACAAAATTTAGGGGCTCAGTGTCTCCAGCTTCCTGATTATCTGCCCATATGTTCCCATCCCAAGTTTCAGGATCCCACTTCTTCCCAATCAGTGCCCTCACTTTAACTTCAGATACCTCTCGATGTTGGGAATTGAGTTGTAGTTAGTAATCTAGCCACTCTGGGTTTGGTTTTCAACAATATCAGCCCTGTTATTACAAGAAATAAGGCTTTCTTTCAAGGCACAAGTGGAAACTTTCAGGTCATTTATGTGATGCTTGAGCTTTGACTCTGAAGCCCTGAGATCATCAATTTCTTTTACCACTTTGTCTAGTGAAAGTAGGATCAACCAATCAACTTCCTTATACTTCTCATTAGGACACAATTGTAGAAAGGTATTGTCATGGATTGAATTATGTCCCCCAAAATGTGTGTATCAGTTTGGCTGGGCCATGATCCCCAGTATTGTGTGATTTTCCTATATGTTGTAAATCCTACCTGTATGGTGTTAATAAGGGAGGATGGTGGCAGTGGTGTTAGTAAGGCAGGACTCAATCTACCGGATTGATTGTGTCTTGAGACAATCTCTTGAGATATAAAAGAGAGAAGGAAGCAGAGGGATGGAGGACCTCACACTACCAAGAAAGCAGTGCCAAGAGCAGAGTGTGTCCTTTGGACCTGGGGTCCCTTTGTGAAGAAGCTCCTAGTCCAGCGGAAGATTGATGAGAAGGCCGACAGAGAGAGAAATGTTTCCGCTGGGGCTGATGCCCTGAATTTGAACTTTTAGCCTACTTTACTGTGAGGAAATAAACTTCTCTTTGTTAAAGCCATCCACTTGTGGTATTTCTTTTACAGCAGCACTAGATGACTAAGAGATGTATCAAACATGTGATTACCCAGAGCCTTGCCTTTCCCCTATACCTAATCTATTGGTGGTGATATTTTGTGTATTTGTACCGCCACCTCATGCCATGGATTAGCAGTGCCCTCTTCACTACTGGAAGCAGGGTTATCAACATCTGACGAACCCAAGATCCACAGGTCAGATCGCCATCTCAAATTCTTGGGCTGCTGGCCCAAGTTTCAAGAACTGGAGGTCAGATGCTGACAGGCTGAATGCAGGATGGAGAGCAGAGCAAAAGTCAGCGAGTTTTGCCAGAAAGGCCACATATATTGGATGCAGGCCACACCCCCAAGGAAACTCCCTTTCAACTGACTGGCTACTCACAGCAGATCCCATCGTAAAGGTGATCCCATTATATCAGATCTCATCAGAAAATGATTACATCATTATACCACTGCCAAACTACATCATAACTGCCCAACCACTGAGAATCATGGCCCAGCCAAGTTGACACACGACCTGAACAATCACACCCATGTTCTAATTGGATTGGTTGCTTTGTTACTCTTGAGTTTTGAGAGTTCTTTATATATCCTAGATACTATCCCTTTTTCAAATATGTGGCTTGCAAACATATTCTCCCATTCTGTAATGTGTCTTTTCATCCTCTTAACAGGGTCTTCTGCAGAGCAAAACTTTTAATTTTGAAGAAGTCTAATTTATCATTTTTTCTTTTCACGTATCATCTTTTTGTGTCAAGTCTAATAACTCTTTACCTAGCCCTAGAAGCTTTTCTCCTGTGCATAAAAAAAAAAGTTCCATAATTTTATGTTGTATGTTTTATATTTAGGTTCATGATTCATTTTGAGTTAATTTTTGTATAGGATATGAGGACTAAGTTAAGATTAATTTTTATTTTCTTTTTTATTTTTGGCCTATAGATGCCCAATTGTTCAGCATCATTTGTTGAAAAGGCTGTCTTTCCTCCATTGAATTGCTTTTGCATTTTTATCAAAAATCAGCTGAGTATATTGTGTGGGTCTATTTCTATGTATTCTATTGCATTTATCTATGTATCTATTCCTCCACCAATACCACACAAGTCTTGATTACTGTAGTTACATAGCAAGTCTTCAAACTGGTTCTTGAATCTGTCTTGAAACTGATTCCTCCCACTTTACTCTTCTTTTTCAAAATTGTTCTAGCTATACTAGTTCCTTTGCCTTTTTATATATATTTTAGAATAAGCTTGTTTGCAACTACAAAAAAATCTTTCTGGGATAATAAGAAGAATTGCATTAAACTTGCATATCAATTTGGGGAGAATTGACATGTTTACTATATTGAGTCTCCCAAACCATGAACACTGTATGTTTCTCCATTTATTTAGATCTCCTTTGATTTCTTTTCTCAGTGCTGTGTAGTTTTCAGCATACAAATCGCGTTTTGTCACATTTATATGTACATATTTTACTTTTGGTAGAACTATTGTAAATGGTATATATTTTTTAATTTCAGTGTCCATGTGTTTATCATTAGTATATGGAAATACAGTTGATTTTTGTACATTGATCTTGTATCTTGCAACCTTGCAGAATTCACTAATCCACTTAGTGAATTCATTTTAAAAGTTACTTGTTAGTTTTTTTTTTCATTTTCTTCCTGACCTTATTCAATGCATACATAGGATTTTATTTTTAAAATTGAGATTATCTCTCTATATAAATTGCATCCTGTTTTTCCCCTTTAACATCATAGCATGAGTATACTGTATTCCAATATCATTAGAAATTCTTGGGCAGCATACTTTTTTTTAATATTTTATTGTACTTCAGGTGAAGGCTTACAGAACAAATAGTTTCTCATGAAACAGTAGTACACATATTGTTTTATGACATTGGTTAACAACACCAAAACATGTCAACCCTCTCCCTTCTCAACCTTTTTTCTTTTGGTGAAAATACACATAGTCAAAGATACACCATTTCAAAAATTTCTGCATGCACAGTTCAGTGACATCAACTACGCTCTTCCAACTGTGCTGCTATTCTCACTTTAGATGAAGGCTTACAGAACAAAATAGTTTCTCATTTAACAGTTACTACAAATGTTGCCCTATGACAATGGTTAACAATCTCACAACACATCAACAATATCCTTACTCAACCTTGGGTTCCCTATCACCAGCTTCCTTGTCCCCTTCTGCCTTCTGGCCCTTGGCACTGGACTCCTGTACCTTGTTAGTCTCATTTGGTTTTATGGGGCTGTCCACTCCCAGGCTGAACAGTGAACCTCGGAGGTAACTTTATCACTGAGCTAAAAGGGTGTCTGGGGGTCATACTCTCGAGGTTTCTCCAGTCTCCTTTAGGCCAGTAAATCTGGCCTTTTTTTTTGTGAGTTAGAATTATGCTCTACATCATTCTCCAGCTCTGTCTAGAACCGTCTGTTGTGATCCTGGTCAGAGCAGTCAGTGGTGGTAGCCGGGCACCATCTAGCTGTACTGGACTCAGTCCGGTGGAGGCCTTGGTAGCTGTGGACAATTAGTCCTTTGGACTAATCTTTCCTTGTATCCTGTTCTCTTCATTCTCCCTTGCTCCCGAAGGGATGAGACCAGTGGAGTATCTTAGATGGCCGCTCACAGGCTTTTAAGACCCCAGACACTACTCACCAAGGTAGAATGTAGAGCATTGTCTTTATAAGCTGTGTCATGCCAGTTGAGCTAGATGTTCCCCGAGACCATGGTCCCCAGAGCCCTCCACCCAGCAATTCAGTCACTCAGGGAGTTTGGATGTGTCTATGGGGCTTCCATGACCTTTCCTTGTACAGGTTGTGCTAGTTTCGCCTGTATTGTGTACTGTATCACCCTTCACCAAAGAAACCACTCACTTATCTATTGCCTATTTAGAATTTTCCCCCCACCCCTCCCATCCCTCATAACCAGCAAAGATTGTTACATTTTGTGTGTGAACTTTTTTATGGGTTTTTACAATAGAGGTCTCATACAATATTTGTCCTTTTGTGATTGACTTATTTCACTCAGCATAATGTCCTCCAGTTTCATCCATGTTATGAGATGCTTCACAGATTCATTGTTGTTCTTTCTCATTGCATAGTACTCCATTGTGTGTATGTACCATAGTTTGTTTATCCATTCATCTGTTGATGGGCATCTAGGTTGTTTCCATCGTTTTGCTATTGTGAACAATGCTGCCATGAACATAGGTGTGCATATGTCTATTCGAGTGACGACTCTTATTTCTCTAGGATATATTCCTAGGAGTGGGATTGCTGGATCGAATGGTATGTCTATTTCTAGCTTTCTGAGGAAGCGCCATATCATTTTCCAAAATGGTTGTATCATTTTGCATTCCCACCAGCAGTGCAGAAAAGTTCCCATCTCCCAGCAGCCCCTCCAACATTTGTTATTTCCAGTGTTTTTGATTCGTGCCAGTAATGCCAGGGTGAGATGGTATCGCATTGTGGTTTTAATTTGCATTTCTCTAATGGCTAGTGATTGCGAGCATTTCCTCACGTGTCTGTTGGCCATTTGAACGTCTTCTTTGGTGAAGTGTCTGTTCATTTTTTTGGCCCATTTTTTAATAGGATTATTTGTCTTTTTGTTGTAGAGGTGTTGGATTTTCTTGCAGATTATGGAGATTAGACCTTTGTCTGACTTGTACTGTCCAAAAATTTTTTCCCAGTCTGTAGGTTCTCTTTTTACTCTTTTGGTGAAGTCTTTTGAAGAGCATAGGTGTTTGAGTTTTAGAAGATCCCAGTTATCTAGCTTATCTGTTGGGTTTTGTGCGTTGATGGCTATGGTTTGTATCCTGTTGATGCCATGTATTAAGGCCTGAAGTGTTGGTCCTATTTTTTCTTCTATGAACTTTTAGTTTTAGGCTTTATATTCAGGTCTTTGATCCATTTTGAAGTAGTTTTTGTATACTGTGTGAGGTATGGGTCCTGTTTCATTTTTTTGCAAATGGATATCCAGTTTTGCCAGCACCATTTGTTAAAGACTGTCTTTTCCCCATTTGATGGACTTTGGACCCTTGTCGTAAATCAGGTGACCGTAGGTGGATGGATTTATATCTGGGTTCTCAATTCTGTTCCATTGGTCAATGTATATGTCGTTGTAGAGGTACCAGGCTGTTTTGACTACTATAGCTGTATAGTAGGTTCTGAAGTCAGGTAGTGTGAGTCCTCCAACTTTATTCTTCTTCTTCAGTAGTGCTTTACTTATTCGTGGCTTCTTCCCTTTCCATATAAAGTTAATGATTAGTTTTTCCATCTCTTTGAAGAATGTTGTTGGTATTTGGATCGGGATTGCATTGTATTTGTAAATTGCTTTGGGTAGAATTGACATTTTCACAATGTTGAGTCTGCCTATCCATGAGCATAGTATGTTTTTCCATTTATGTAGATCCCTTTGGGTTTCATGCAGTAGTGTTTTATAGTTTTCTTTTTATAGGTCTTTCACATCCTTGGTCATATTTATTCCTAAGTATTTTATCTTTTTAGGGGTTATTGAAAATGGTATTGTTTTCCTGATTTCCTTTTCATCATTCTCCTTACTGGTGTATAGGAATCCAACTGATTTTTGAATGTTTATCTTGTATCCTGCTACTCTGCTGAATCTTTTTATTAGTTCCAGTAGATTTCTCATGGAGTCTTTAGGGTTTTCTATGTATAATATCATATCATCTTCAAACAGGGACAGTTTAACTTCTTCATTACCAATTTGGATGCCCTTTATTTCTTTTTCTTGCCTTATTGCTCTAGCTAGAACTTCCAGCACTATGTTAAATAGGAGTGGTGATAAAGGGCATCCTTGTCTTGTTCCTGTTTTCAAGGGGAATGTTTTCAGCCTCTCTCCATTAAGAATGATGTTGGCCGTTGGTTTTGCATAGATGCCCTTTATTATGTTGAGAAATTTCCCTTCTATACCTATTTGATTGAGAGTTTTTATCAGGAATAGGTGTTAGACTTTGTCAAATGCCTTTTCTGCGTCAATTGAGATGATCATGTTATTCTTTTCTTTCCTTTTATTTATGTGGTGGATTACGGTGATTGATTTTCTAATGTTGAACCATCCTTGCATACCTGGTATGAATCTTACTTGGTCACGGTGCATTGTTTTTTTGATATGATGCTGAATTCTGTTGGCTAGAATTTTGTTCAGAATTTTTGCATCTATATTCATGAGAGATATTGGTCTGTAATTTTCTTTTTTTCTGACTTCTTTGCCTGGTTTTGGTATCAGTGTTATGCTGGCTTCATAGAATGAATTTGGAAGTGTTGCTTCCTCTTCTATGCTCTGAAATAGCTTGAGTAGAACTGGGACAAGCTCTTCTGTAAATGTATTGTAGAATTCTCCAGTGAAGCCATCTGGGCCAGGGCTTTTCTTGGTTGGGAGTTTTTTTTACTACCTTTTCAATCTCTTCTCTTGTTATAGGTCTGTTCAGATTTTCAACATCACTTTGTTGTAGTTTGGGTAGGCCGTGTGTTTCTAGAAATTTATCCATTTCCTCTAGGTTTTCAAATTTGTTGGAGTTTTTATTTCAGTTGGGTCTGTTGTAATGTCCCCCATTTCATTTCTTCTTTGGGTTATTTGTGTCCTCTCCTGTTTTTCTTTTGTCAGTCTGGCCAGTGGTTTGTCGATTTTGTTGATTCTTTCAAAGAACTAGCTTCTAGTCTTATTGATTCTTTCTATTGTTTTTCTGTTCTCTATTTCATTTATTTCTGCTCTGATCTTTACTATTTCCTTTCTTCCAGTGGTTGTGGGTTTTTTTTTTTTTTTTGCTGTCCTCTTTCTATTTGTTTGAGTTCTGGAGTTAATGTTTTGATTTTGTCCCTTTCTTCTTTTTTGATATGTGTGTCTATTGCTATAAATTGTCCTCTGAGGACTGCCTTTGCTGTGTCCCAAAGGTTTTGGTATGAGGTGTTTTCATTCTCATTTGATTCGAGGAATTTTTTCATTCCATCTCTGATTTCTTCTATTACCCACTGATGTGTAAGCAGGGTATTATTCAGTTTCCATGTAGTTGATTTTTTTTTCCTTGCTCTTTCTATTGTTAATTTCTACCTTGATGGCATTGTGGTCAGAGAAGATACTTTGAATTATCTGAACGTTTTGGATCTTGTTGAGGATTGCTCTGTGGCCTAAGATGTGGTCTATTCTGGAGAATGTTCCATGTGCATTGGAAAAGAATGTGTACTTTGCAGTGGTTGGATGGAGTGTTCTATATATGTCTATGAGGTCAGGTTGGCTGATTGTGCCCTTTAGGTCTTCTGTATCTTTGCTGAGTTTCTTCTTAGTTGTTCTGTCCTTTACTGAGAGTGGTGTGTTGAAGTCTCCTGCTATTATTGTGGAACTGTCAGTTTCTCTTTTCAGTGTTGTTAGAGTTTGTTTTATGTATTTTGGAGCCCTGTCATTGGGTGCGTGGATGTTTATTATGGTTACGTCTTCATGATGGATCATCCCCTTAATCATTATATAGTGTCCTTCTTTGTCTTTTATGGTAGATTTTGTTTTAAAGTCTATTTTATCTGAGATTAGAATTGCCACTCCTGTTCTTTTTTGGTAGTTGTTAGCTTGATATATTGTTTTCCAACCTTTGACTTTTAATAAATTCACATCTTTGTTTCTAAGGTGTGTCTCTTGTATACAGCATATCAATGGATCCTGTTTTCTTATCCATTCTGTCACTCTCCATCTCTTTATGGGTGCATTGAGTCCATTTACATTCAGTGTAATTATTGATAGATGTGAGTTTGTTGCTGACATTTTGTAGTGCTTTTTTTGTGGTGCTGAAGTTTTCTTTGTTCTTCTTACTCTCTTGTGCTGAGTTACTTTTGTTAGTGGATTTTTTTTTCATTTCTTTTGTTTTTGTAGGTTTAGTTTTTGCTGAGACTTTATGTTTTTTGTCTTTATTTTTATGAGTTGGTTTGTTAACTTTCTTTGTGGTTACCATGAATTTTACCCTTATCTTTCTAAGTTTGAAGCAGTCTACCATTACTTGGTATCGCCTTGCCTTCCTCTCCATTAGAAGGTTCTATACCTGTGCCGTTTATTCCCTCTTTCATTGTTTTGATGTTGTTGTCATTTACCGATTAACTGTTCTGATTCCCTGTTGTATTTCTTTTGGTTTTGGATAGTCCTTGAGAGTTCATTTCCTAGATTGGTATCTGGCTGGCATGATCCTGCATCCTAGGTCCTGCCTGAGGGCTGAAGCTGTTTGTCCTCAGATCGAAGAGCTCCCTTTAATAATTCTTGTAAGTTTGGTTTGACTTTTACATATTCCCTTAGTTTCTTTTTATCTGGCAATGACCTGATTTCACCATCAAATTTGAACAAGAGTTTTGCAGGATATATTATTCTTGGCTGACAATTTTTTTCTTTCAAGATTTTATATATGTCATCCCACTGCCTTCTTGCCTGCATGGTTTCTGCCGAATAATCTGAGCTTAGTCTTATTGTTTCTCCTCTGTATGTGACTTCTTGTTTTTTACGAGCTGCACTCAGGATTCTTTGTTTGTCTTTGGTTTTGGCGAGTGTGATTATGATATGCCTTGGTGATTTTCTTTTGGGGTCTCTTCTATATGGGGTTCATTGAGCTTCTTGGATGGCCAGCTTTTCATCTTTTATGATATTGGGGAAGTTTTCTGTCAGCAGTTCCTCAATGATCCTCTCTCTGTGTTTTCTGTTTTGTCCCCTTGTTCTGGAATGTCAATCGCTGGTAAATTTTTGCTTTTGATTGTGTCCCACATAACTCTCAGGGTCTCTTCATTTTCCTTTGTTCTTTTTTCTGAGTTTTCCTGAAACAGAGTTGTATCCAAGTGTTTGTCTTCAGTTCCATTGATCTTGTCTTCCACGGTTTCAAATCTGCTTCTCAGCCCTTCTATGACATCATCCATTTCTGAAATCGTGTTGTTTATCTTTTGGATTTCTAATCGTTGTTTTTGTATAATTTCTAGTTGTGAATTTATTTTGGCATTTTGTTCTTGCATCATCTTCCTGAATTTTTCCAATTTTTTGTCTGTATTTTCCATGAATTTGTCTATTTTTTCCTCATGTTTCTCAGCTTTTTGCCTCAGTTCTTGGAAAATTCCGAGTATTAGAGATTTGAATTCCCTATCAGGTACTTCTAGTGCATTTTCTTCCACAGGAGAGTCATCTGGTGTTTTAATTTGGATGCCTACTGGAACCATCCTGTCCTGTTTTTGTAAATGTTTTGATATTGTCTGCTGTTTTGGGGGCATTCAGTAGTTATTTCTCTCGTTTATTGATTGTAGATTTGTTTGTTTCGTCCCTTTTAAAAAAAAAAATCGACTATGTCTGAGCAGGCATACTGCGTGGTGTTTGTTGTTTGCTCGTCTGTGCGCTCAATACTTTTTGCATCCTTCTCCAACTGGGAGGTTCAGTCACTCAGATACAGTACAGCAGGGCAGGTCTAGCTGAAAAGGAGCCACTGGGATGGGTTGTTTGTGGCACTCACTACAGCCACCAGGGCGGGTCGGTAATCAGTGCTGGGCAGGTTCCAGTAGGCCGTGCCTGGACTGCTTGATGGTGTGATGTCAAGCACATGGTGCAGGTAGGCAGGATGCAGCAGGGAGATGGTTATGTGTGGAGCTAAGATGGATATGGGAGAGAGGAGCCAAAAAACAAACAAACAAAAAAGAATGCTAGGGGTGCTTGCTGTTGGAATGGAGAGATGAGAGACTATGAAATGGAGAAAAACAGAAAGGGGAAGAGGAAGAAAAGAAAAGAAGGAACAAATAAAAATCAGAAAGGTTAAAGAACTGCAAAGTTCCCAGGGATTCCACCGATGCAGCTATAAGGTCTGGGGAAGTCACTCTCAGGTGTCGCAGCACAGCCTGGCCAGAAGGCGCAGAGGCATACAACGCCTGGTATTCAGGGATCATAAAGAGAAGGAAGATATAGAGAGACGAGAAACTGAGCAATGAAGAAAAACAAAAAGGGAAGAAGAGGGAAAAGAAAACAAAACAAATAAAAAAAAATGAACAAGAAAGGCCCCCTAAAAACACAGGAAAAAAAAAAAAAAACAACAACAAAAAAAGAAATGTCCTCAGGGATCCCTCCACATGTCTGTGGAAGCTGAAGGGGAGTTCCTTGCCACGCAGCTCCACCTGGCCAGAAAGGGCTCCCAACTCAAGAAAAGGAAAAGAAAACAAACAAACAATTCAAAATGAACAAATGAACAAAAGCCCCGGGATCCCACCAGCGCGGTAGCCCAGACCGGGAAGCAGTTCCACACTCGAATGGAGCTCCACAGCCCCTCAGGAAAAAGCAAAGATGGCACACGGAGCCAGACACTCGAGCAAAAGGAGGGGGAGGCGGCGAGAGACAAGCAAGAAATCCAAAGAAGCAGGGGAAAAAAAAAAAAAAGCTACACCAGCAGCCAACAAATGGCACTCAGAGGCAGCCAGTACGGGCTGGTGTTTCTGGACAAGAGACTGTGTCCGCGGGAAGCAGAGGAGGCCGAGTGTGGGTGAAGAAGGGTGGAGAGTGGGAAAGCATATATCACAAATTGCTGGCACTCTGGAGCCCCTCAGGAAGAACCAAAGATGGCACATGGAGCCAGGCACTTGAGTGAAAGGAGGGGGAGGTGTCGAGAGGCAAGTGAGAAATCAAATGAAGCAGAAAAAAAAAGCAACACTAGCAGCCAACAAATGGCACCCAGAGAGCCGCCCGCTTGGGTGTGTGGAATCCAAGCAGCTGGTGCTTCCCGGTCAAGAGACTGTGGCCACGGGAAGCCGAGGAGGCCAAGCCAGTGCGAAGAGGGGTGGGGGGTGGGAAAGTGCACACCACGAATTACCGGCTGTTTGTCTCCCGCTGGATGCTCCGTAAGGCTGCTTTCTCGTACCCTGTTTGCTGGTCTCCGATAGGAGTCCAAGATGGTGGATCCGTGTTGCGTTAGCTGGTAGGGGACTTCTGCATGAATCTCTCCTCGCTCTCCATTCTTTGTCAGTTTTCTCACTCCGTTTGGTGCTTGGCTGAGTTCTTTATCTCTTCATTTAGGGTTTCAGGATTGTTGTTTTCTCTGTTTGGCTTAGTTTTTTGGATCTTTGCTGTGGAGGGACGGCGTGGTGCTTCTGCCTAGAGCGCCATTTTGCTGGAACTCTCAGCATCTACTTGTTAGTTTTGTTAGGTTTTTTGTTTGTTTTTGTTTTGGTATATTCCTTGTGATTTTCTACTTATACAATTTTGTCATCTGCAAATAAAGGCAGTTTTATTTCTTCTTTTCTGATTTGTATGCCTTCGGTTTGCTATTCTTGCTTTATTGCACTGACTAGAACTTCTAATACTATGTTGAATAAGAGTGGCTAGAGAGGACATGCTTGCCTAATTTTCAGTTGTAGAGGGAAAACATTCAGTCTTTCATCATTATGTTCAATATTAGCTGTAGATTTTTTATAGACGCTTTTCATCAAGTTGAGGAAGTTCAGCTCTGCCTATGTTGTTATATATGAAGTGAGTTTCTTGTACACAGCATATAGTTGGGTCATAATTTTTAATGTATTCTGACAGTCTTTGTCTTCTAATTAGTATATTTAGACAATTTGCATTTAATGTATTTATTGATATGTTAGGGATTATATCTGCCATTTAATTTTTTGATTTATTTGTCTTTCATTTCTCTGTTTTATTTTTCCCGACTTCCTGTGTTTTACCTGAACATTTTTAGAATTTGATTATGATTTATTTGCAGTGTTTTTGAAGGAGGCCTGGTGGTGCAATGGTTAAGCTCTTGGCTGCTATGCTAAAGGTTGGCAATTCAAAGTCATCCAGCGGCTCCATGGGGGAAAGAGCTGGTGATCTGCTTCTGTAAAGATTACAGCCTAGAAAACCCTACGGGGTAGTTCTACTCTGTCACATGGGATCACTATGAGTTGAAAATCAATTCGACAGTACCTAACAACAACAACATAGTGCTTTTGAGTGTCTCCGTTTGTATAGATTTTTTAGTGTTTGCTGTTATAGATTTATACTCAGGAATTCCAAAAGTGAGATTGAGATAAAATTTTGAGAGTTTTATACTTTTGATTTGAAGACTAATAGAGGAAAACACCTCCAATTTCTTACATGTGAATGTTATTACTGATATGTGTTATATGAATATATCATAAGGACAAGGGAATGAGCAGGTATACATACACTTTACTAAAGTGCCATTATTAGTATCATTCAGCTATTTTGGATCTGCATTTTAAAAGTTACCTGTTAGTTTCAGACTTTAAGCTTATACTTAAGTTTAAGACTTTGTTGTTGTTAGGTGCCGTTGGGTTGATTTCAACTTATAGAGACCCCATGTACAACAGAACGAAATACTGCACGGTCCTGCACCATCCTGACAATCGTTGCTATGTTTGAGCACATTGTTGCAGCCACTGTGTCAATCCATCTCACAGAGGGTCTTCCTATTTTTCGCTGATCATCTTCCTTACCAAGCATGATGTCCTTCTCCAGGAACAGGTCCTTCCTGATAACATGTCCAAAGTATTTTTGTTTTCTTTACGTTGAGGTGTAATCCATACTGAAGGCTGTAGTCATTGATCTTTATCAGTAAGTGCTTCAAGTCCTCTTCACTTTTAGCAAGCACCGCAGATTGTTAATGAGTCTTCCTCCAATCCCGATGCCCTGTTCTTCTTCATGTAGTCCTACTTCTCGGATTATTTGCTCAGCTTACAGTTTCAATAAGTATGGTGAAAGGATACAACCCTGACACACACATTTCCTGATTTTAAACCATGCAGTATCCCCTCATTCTGTTCGAACAACTGTCTCTTGGTCTATGTACAGGTTCTGCATGAGTACAATTAAGTGTTCTGAAATTCCCATTCTTCACAATGTTATCCTTAATTTGTTATGATCCACACAGTCGAATGCCTTTGCATAGTCAATAAAACACAGGTAAACATCTTTCTAGTATTCTCTGCTTTCACCCAAGATCCACCTGACATCAGCAATGATATCCCTTGTTCCATGTCCTCTTCTGAATTTCTGAATTTTCTCTTCTTGAATTTCTAGCAGTTCCCTGTCAATGTACTGCTGCAACTGCTTTTGAATTATCTTCAGCGAAAATTTACTTGCCTGTGATATTAATAATATTGTTCAATAATTTCTACATTCTGTTTGATCACCTTTCTTTGGAATGGGCATGTATATGGATCTCTTCCAGTCGGTTTGCCAGGTAGCTGTCTTCCAAATTTCTTGGCATAGATGAGTGAGCACCTCCAGTGCTGCATCCATTTGTTGAAACATCTCAATTGGTATTCTGTCATTTCCTGGAGTCTTGTTTTTCGCCAATGCCTTCAGTGTAGCTTGGACTTCTTCCTTCAATACCTTTGGTTCTTGATCATATCCTACCTCCTGAAATGGTTGAACATTGACCAATTCTTTTTAGTAAGGTGACTATGTGTATTCCTTCCATCTTCTTTTGACACTTCCTGTGTCGTTTAGTATTTTCCCCATAGAAGCCTTCTATATTGCAACTCGAGGCTTGAATTTTTTCTTCAGTTCCTTCAGCTTGAGAAATGCCAAGCTCGTTCTTCCCTTTTGGTTTTCTAGCTCCAGGTCTCTGCACATTTCATTATAATATTTTGCTTTGTCTTCTTGAGCCACCTTTTAACATCTTCAGTTCAGTTCTCTTACTATTATTTCTTCCTTTCATTTTAGCTACTTTACGTTCAAGAACAAGTTTCAAAGTCTCTTCTTACATTCATTTTGGTCTTTTCATTCTTTCTTGTCTTTTTAATGACCTTTTGCTTTCTTAATGTATAATGTCCTTGATGTCATTCCACAGCTCATCTGGTCTTAGGTCATTAGTGTTCAATGTGTCAAATCTATTCTTGATGAAATGGTGTATCTTTGGCTATGTGTATTTTCACCAAAAAAAAAAAAAAAAAAAAAGGTTGAGAAGTTAGAGGGTTAATATTTTGTGGGGTTGTTAACCAATGTCATAAAACAACATGTGTACTACAGTTTCATGAGAAACTATTTGTTCTGTAAGCCTTCACCTGAAGTACAATAAAATATAAAAAAAAAGAAAAAAAAAATCTATTCTTGAGATGGTCTCCAAATTCAGGTAGGATACACACAAGGTCATATTTTGGTTCTCATGGACTTGTTTTGGTTCTCATGGACTTGTTTTAATTTTCTTCATCTTCAGTTTGAACTTGCATATGAGCAATTGATGGTCTGTCCCACAGTTGCCACCTAGCCTTGTTCGACTGATGATATTGGGCTTTTCCATTGTCTCTTTCCACAGATGTAGTCGATTGGATTCCTGTGTTGGTCCACATGTAGAGTTGTTGTTTATATTGTTGAGAAAAAGGTATTTGCAATGAATAAGTTGTTGGTCTTTCAAAATTCTATCATGCAATCTCCAGCGTTATTTCTATAACCTTTAAGACTTTAGTGTATGGATTTTTGGTTTGTAGTTTTTTCCAAAGGTTATGAGTGGAGCATATAACAGTTTACATAGCAATATGAGATGGGTAGCAAATGTTTCCTCTTTTTCAGTTATGCAAGAACTCCAACCCCATACCCATTTACCTTTAAAGTGAGAGGAAAATGGAAATATCTCAGTCTATCATGACCCATCACCCGCCATTATACCAGCACCAGGACGTTTTCATTTGATTACTTTTTCCATTGGTTCCTGTTCTCTGTGACAATTTAAGATACATGCCTGAGGTAATGATTAATGCTCAGCTGCTTAACTGAAAGGATGAAGTTCCAACCCACCAGGGACTTTGCAGGAGAAAAGACCTGGCAATCTGCTCTTGTAAAGATTACAGCCTAGTGACTGCCCCAACAGGGATCACAACAGAGAGTCCCAGATGGAGCAGGAGAAAAGTGTGGAACAGAACTCAAATTCACAGAAAAAGACCAGACTTAATGGTCTGACAGAGACTTGAGGAACCCCTGAAACTATGGCCCCCAGCCACTCTGTTAAGGCAGAACTAAAACTGTTCCTGAAGTCCACTCTTCAGACAAAGATTAGACAGGATTATAAAACATAAAATAATACACATGAGGAGTGTGCTTCTTAGTTCAATCAGATCACGAAACCAAATGGACGGCTCCTGTCCAGCGGCAGGATGAGAAGGTGGGAAGGGACAGAAACCAGTTGAATGGACACAGGGAGCCCAGGGTGGAAAGGGGAAGTGTGCTGTCACATTGTGGGGATTGCAACTAATGTCATAAAATGATATGTGTATAAATTTTTGTATGAGAAATTAACTTGAGCTGTAAACTTTCACCTAAAGCACAATACAAAAAAAAAAAAAAGTGAGGATGGTGAAACTTCGTCTCATGCACTTTGGACATGTTGTTAGGAGGGACCAGTCCCTGGAGAAGGACATCATGTGTGATAAAGTAGAGGGTCAGTGAAAAAGAGGAAGACCCTCAATGAGATGGATTGACACAGTGGCTGCAACAGTGGGCGCAAACATAGCAATGATCATGAGGATGGAGCAGGACAGGGCAGTGTTTCGTTCTGTTGTACATAGGGTCACGTTAAGTTGGAGCCAACTTGCCAGCAGCTAACAACAACAATTTTTACAGGAGCAAACGCCACATCTTTCTTCCACAGAGCGGCTGGTGGGTTCGAAGCACCAACCTTTTGGTTTACAGCTGAGTGCTTAACCACTATGCAACCAGGGCTTCTTCTGTTGGGTGAAGGGATCTAGAAAAGGTGTTTATACCAGCAAAGCAGTAAGAGGGAAAGTCCTTACAGAAGACCCTAGAAGGCAGTCAGGATATGCTAATAGGAGGGAAGAAACCCAGCAGGAGCAGGTCATGGAGGAAGAGGGAGAGGAGATGTTCTTTAATTTGTTTTATATTTTGAAGTTTGAACATATTGACTAAACATTTATTGATTTTGACTCAATGCATTTTTAAAGAAAATGTAGGATTTAGGTCGCAGGATCCCCAGGCAGGGGAAATGGCAGGAGCAAAGGCAAGGAAGGCAGACGTGGTATGCTTATGGGGAGGCAGGATGGGGCACCCAGCTTCTTGTCTTGGCGCTGACACTGACTTACCTCTTATCCATGACATGCCACTTCCAGGCCTGAGTCTCAGTTTCTACATCTTTATAGTTGGGACAAATGGGGACAGTAATACCACCTTGCAGGACCACAAAACGGATAGCACATTTGGTTGCTAACCAAAAGGTTGGAGATTTGAGTCCACCCAGAGGTGTCTTGCAAGAAAGCCCTGGCAATCTACTTCCAAAAAATCAGCCATTGAGAACCTTACGGAACACAGTTCTACTCTGCCACACACGGGGTCACTGTAAATGGGAATCACGTTGACAAAAATTGGTAAAGTAAAAGGACTGCAATAAAGATGTAAGGAAGTCATATTTGTAGGTATTTGAGGTGCTTGGCACATGGTTGTTGTTGTTGTTAGCTGCTACTGAGTTGACGCCCATCTCATGGAGACCCCTTGCACAATGGAACGAGGCACTACCTGGTCCTGCACCATCCATCCCCATGATAGGTTGTGGATCCATAAGGTTTTCATTGGCTGATTTTCAAAAGTAGATCGCTAGCCTTCCTTTCTAGTCTGTCTTAGTTTGGAAGCTCTGCTGAATTCATTAGAGATCTACAGTGGGCCTTCATTTTCCCAGCCGCAAATTGGGGTGAGAGGATGCAAGGACAAGACTAAGTAAGGGGCAGCCCCAGGGACCTCAAATATCCAAGCTGCTAGGTGTGCCAGGCCCAGCTGGACCCCAAGGCAGCTGTCTGGCCTCCAAGAGGCCACAGGGCAAGAGTTCCCAAAGTATGGTCCTCAGTCCCCTGATCTTCATTTGCAGTCCTGCAGACTTTCATTCTTACATGGGACTCGGGACTACTCATTAGTAGATAACCTATAGAGGAATTAATTTGTGTCTTGTTCTTGCTGCTAAAACTGAGAGGCCCATAGGGGAGCCCCTCTGATCTGAGGGGTGGTTTTCCATTTCTCTGAGGTTGTCAGGAGCCTGCAGCCTGGCAGAATTTTTAAGACCTCATTAGGCCCAAGGCACTCTTATCTTTGGAGCCCCCATCTCACTACATACAAAACTTTTTTTAAAATCACACAGCCATGTTATATACTAAATGTATATGCTTTTTGCTTAAAAACTTGTCAAACAATTATTTTTATAATCTTGCTTCTAAAATTATTTGGCTTTGAGAAATTCATTTAATTTACAGTTTGGTTTCTGATCGCTCTGACTGGGACCACAATAGAAGGTCATGGATAGAGTGGGAGAGAAATGTAGAACACAATTCAAACTCATAAATAAGACTGGACTTACTGGTCTGATAGAGACAGGTGGAACCCCTGAGATAATGGCCCTTAGACACCCTTTCAAACTTGGAACTGAAGTCATTCCCCAAACCCCAAAATAACCTGTTGCCATCAAGTTGTTTCTGACTCCGAGTGACCCTATAGGATGGAGTAGAACTGCCCCACAGTGTTTCCAAGGAGCGGCTGGTGGATTCAAACTGCCGACATTTTGGTTAGCAGCCATAGTTCTTAACCACTGCACCACCAGGGCTCCGAAGTCATCCCCAGAGATCACATTACAGTCATATAATAGACAGGCCTACAAAATGAACAATAACACCGATGAGGAACGTACACCTCAGCACAATCAACTATACGAGACCTAACAGGCAGCATTTGCCCAAAAGCAAAGTTCAGAAGGATAGCAGGGGCAGGAAAGCTGGGCCAACGGACATGGGGAACCCAGGGAAGAATAGGCGAGAGGGCTGACAAATTCAGGGGTTTGCAACCAATGTCATGAAACAAACTGTGTATAAATTGTTGAATGGGAAAATAATTTGCTCTGTAAAGTTTCACCTAAACAACAATAAAATGTTCAGGGAAAAAAAAAAAAAAAAAAGATTACAGCCTAGGAAACCCTATGGGGGCAGTTCTACTCTGTCCTGTAGGGTCATTATGAGTCGGAAACGAGCCAACAGCACACAACAACAACTTTCCTAGTAGGTGACATTCAAGAAATTTCAGCATCATTTCAATGCAGAGAATAGGTCACTTCAATGGAATGCTTCATCCCCTGTAAAGGGGGGTTTTAGACTTGGTAACCTAAAGACCTTTCGCCATGCTATTATTCCACAGCCAGCCCAGTGTTCAAGGTATGAGTTCATGAGGTTGTTTTTTTCTACCCTTTTTGACTGACAAGAGACAATGGATATTTCTGGAAACCATCTAAAGTGACACTGCCCTGTAATTATGTGTAACCACAGTTTTCAATTCCTATGGGCCACTAGCTTTAAAATTATGATATTCTTGAGGAATTTTAAATTTGGGATGTTTCATATTATTCTAAATCTTCACTTTATAAGCTCACACCCTAGGAGTTAAATATGCATGGAAGCACTTTTACTCTTTTCTTCACTCTTTCATGCCTATTGAGGATATTGATGAGTTCATCTACTTCCTTAAGTACCAGGGAGAGACTGAACATTATTTAATCTTAGGGCTCAGAAAGATTTTAAAGTTCCTGCATTTCTACTGACTCCACTGCTTAGACCCTGGAGAGAACAAGGTTCTGTTCAGACTATCTTCAAAATAACTAATCGTATTTAAATAAAAATGTGGACTGCAGGAAGGACAATTATCCTTTGGCCTCTAGAGTTTTAACATAAAACTAAATTTCAACACTGAAGTCAAGTCTGACTGCCCAAACCATTAGACAAAAAGCCTGCAAGAACTTTCCATCTAGTACCGGGATTTATTTTACATCAGAAACACAGTGCTTGCAGTCATTAGAGTTATTGATTATAGGACTTTTTCTTCAGAGCTCTAAGATAGGTAGTTAGGAAATGCTATTACAGAAAGGAATAACTGATCTCTGGCCTCTTAGTCAGCTATGAGATTTTATGTCAAATCAACCCAGGAGGTGGAAACCAACCACTGGAGGTAGATTGGGCATGAACTTTTGGGCACTTGGAGATCTTCACTTACTGGTCAGAAGGCAACTACTGTTTTTTGGACCTGTACTCAATTTTAGGCCCAGTGTGAGGTGTTTTATCTACGTTCTTATTTAATCTTCAGAACAGTTCTTTGTGACAGGCAATATTATTCTCATTTGGCACCGGAGAAATATTAGGTTCGTATTTAGGTCCATTGTGTTGTACTGTGGTGGCTTACGTGTTGCTAGGATGCTGGAAGCTATGCCTTTGGTATTTCAAATACCAGCAGGGTCACCCGTGGTGGGCAGGTTTCAGCAGAGCTTCCAGACTAAGACAGACTAGGAAGAAAGGCCTGGTGATCTACTTCCAAAAACTTGCCATTGGAAACCCTACATATCCCAACAGAATATTGCCCTGTATAGTGCTGGAAGATGAGCCCCTAGGTTGGAAGGCACTCAGAATAGACAGAGGGCACAGCAATGGACTCGAGCATAACAAGGATCCTGAAGACGGTGCAGCACTGGGAATGTTTTGTTCTGTTGTACATAAGGCCGCTCCGAGTTGGAGCCAACTCAATGGCAACTAACAACAAAAAGAAGCCTAAACTCATGCTTTTTGTACTGTCACACGTGTGTGTTGCTGCAGGCAGGCATGCCACCCCACTGAGGGGCCAGCCCTGCCTCAGGGGTGAGAAATAGCACATCTTGTCTACCCTTTAAATGCAACTCATTCAGAGCCTACATGAAACTCTTCATGGCAATAAAGTATCAAGCAGAGGCAAACTAAGTCAAACCTCCACCCACTGAACAAACGGAAAGGAAATTATTCTAATAAGTATGGAAATATGAGGTAAAAAATCTGACTTAATTTGATTGAGTCTACAAGGGATGCTTTTCCTCAAACTAAGCAGCTTGCTTTACTAAGGAACTTCTTTGATCTGTCAATCCTTGGGCCTAAGGCCTTTCCTTGTGTCTGCTTTTAACTGCTTTTGATCTCCCTATGTCTTAAGGCCAGGTATAATCCTTCTGCCCCAGAGCTGACGGCCTTAGCAGTTTCCAAAACGTTCCACTCACACATGTGTAAACACATAAGCAGATGCCCTAGGGATTTAGGAGAAGTCTACACTGGGCAGGAGAATGAGAAAGAGGGAGAAGGTATAATATTTTTTTTAAGTTTTTTAAATGATTGGATTTTATTTTTTACTTGTTTTCCAACCACTGTAATTAGGTCACTTACGCTGTGAGAGAAGCAGCCCTGGTGGTGCAATGGTTAAGTGCTTGACTGCTAACTGAAAGGTTGGTGGTTTGACTCCACCAGTGGCTCTGCAGGAGAAAAGGCCTGGCGGTCTGCTCACATAGATTACAGTGTAGGAAAACCTCTGGGCCAGTCTGCTCTGTCCTATAGGGCTTGATGGCACGCAATAGCTACAACAATCTGTGGGATGAATTTTTTTCCTCTAAATTTTATTTATTTTGTTGTTGTCTTTGAGAATATATACAGTAAACTGTACACCTAGTCAACGGTTTCTGCATGTACAGTTCAGTGACATTGATTATATTCCTCGAGTTGTACAGCCATTCTCATCCTCCTTTTCTGAGTTGTTCCTCCCTCATTAACATAAACTCACTGCCCCCTAAAGTTCCTACCTAATCTTTTGAGGTGCTGTTGTCTGTGAGATGAATTTTTTAAAAGAGACCTTATTTGTACATCTTTCATATAACTACTTCAAGTGTGTATTGCTTAGATAAGGCATGGCGTTAGGTATCTGCTTTTCCTTTTTCTTTTCCAAGCGCTTTCAAGTATTACATTCCCTTTCTTTAAACAATTTGCTTTTGGTCTTACTCTAATTGTCACCGTAAAAATATTTAATTTTTTCCCATCATTTTCTGATAATTATAAAACAAACGAAACAGAACAAAAAACCTCCCCCAGGTCCACAAGAACTTACCTTTCCCGGATGGACGCCCTTAGGTCAAAGGTGTCCCCTTTCTGGAGAAATGACTAAACCATCATAAACTTTAATGACCGTTATTCTGTGCACCTGAAAGCAGTGAGGACTGTGAACCATTTCATTTCAGATGGAGCCCTGGAAAACTATCACGTGTCATAAACACGATGGAATCGTCAGGGTGGTGCTCACAGTGCTCTAACTGATAGCGCAGACCCTTAGAATGTACAGCAAACGCTTGCTTATCTGTAAACCTTAGCCATGGAAGCATCCATCTCACCAGGGAGACCTCGGCTTCCACAGTTTGGCAGTATTTCATGAATTAATTGTCATAGTCTCCTCTAAAAGCTTCTAAGCCAATATTAGGGTAAATATATAAAAGGTCCCGTTGTAGCCGAGTCTATTCTGACTCGTAGCGACCCTACAGGACAGAGTAGAACTGCCCCATAGGGTTTCCCAGGCTGTAAGCTTTATAGAAGCAGACTGCCATAGCTTTCTCTTGCGAGGAGGCTAGTGGGTTTGAACTGCCGACCTTTCAGTTAGCGCCAAGTGCTTAATCACTGCACCACCGGGGCTCCTTATATAAAAGGCAGTTAACGTCAAAAAGAACGGAATACATTTCTCTCTTTGGAAGTGCTAACAGTCTCCAAAAATGTATCCGTTTTCTACTCTTTATCTTCTATTGGATGACATTACCTCCGGGTTATTTTTTCTCCTCATTATAACTCCCTCTCATTCATTTACAACGACAGTACAAAAAGAAACAGGGAAGGAAGAACAGGCTAGACTGATGGCCCTGAGTGACAGATGGGAAGGTTTTCTTGAGACAATGCTCCAAGAGACCACTGACTAGAGACGCACAAGCCATGTGACATGCCAGCCTCCAAGCCGCCCGTGAAAAGGTGGAGACCCTGTTAAACAGGGTCCATTTAAACAGACCGGAAGTCCCCGGGTGGTGCAAACGGTTAGTGTGCTTGGCTGCTAACCCATAGGTTAAAGGTTAACAGCCATCCAGAGGTGCTTTGGAGGAAAGATCTGGCAATCTACTTCAGAAAAATCAGCGATTGAAAGCCCTGTGGAGCACAGTTCTAACCCTGACGCACATGGCGTTGCCATGCTCAGAATCGACTTGTCAGCAACTGGCTTTAGTTTTAAACAGACTACTTTTCCAGGTGTCACCACTAGGCCTTTATTTTCCAGCCAGTAAGTGTTGGAGCTGGGATTTAATCTAGGCTTTCTGCCTCCAGAGCCCACGTACTTCACTGCTACCTGGCCAGCCCTGAGAGAAACGAGAGAGAAATTTTAGCTGTCTTTAAAGACGGTAAAATCAGTGCTAGTTAGTCATTGATATCCCAGTGGAATCCAAATGTTGGAGAAAGAAACTATAAACAGCTGAGCTAAAACTTGATACCTGTCTGTATAATTCAAGACTCGTTGGGTTATAGGAGCCCTGGTGGTGCAGTGGTTAAGAGCTCAGCTGCTAACCACAAGGTGGGCAGTTTGAATCCACCAGCCGCTCCTTGGAAGCCCTATGGGGCAGTTCTACTCTGTCCTATAGGGTCCCTATGAGTCAGAATCGACTCAACGGCAACTGCTTTGGTTTGGGTTATAAGCAAAGAACCTACAAACTAGCATAATTAATAGGAACATTATTGGCCTATAAATACCCTGGGAAGACAGGGCCCGAACTGGCCCAGGAACCACAGAAATCAGAGATGCTCATGCCATCAGGACTTCCTCTTGTCCTCTCTCTTGTGATGTCCTTGCCTATCAAGCCAGCTCCCTCTGTGTAGCTTAGCCAAAGAGGGGACGTGATTCTCTCTGGCCCTAGCTCCATTTTTTTTTTTTTATATATATGTAATTTTTTAAATTGTGCTTTAGATGAAGGTTTACAGAGCAAATTAGTCTCTCATTAAACAATTAATACACATATTGTTTTGTGACATTGGTTGCCAGCCCCACGACGTGTTACCACTCTCCCCTTCTCAACCTTGGGTTCCCCGTTAGCAGCTTTCTTGTCCCCTCCTGCCTTCTCTTCCCTGCCCCTGAGCTGGTGTGCTCATTTGGTCTCATTTTGTTTTATGGGCCTGTCTAATCTTTGGCTGAAGGGTGAACCTCAGGAGTGACTTCATTACTGAGGTAAAAGGGTGTCAGGAGCCATACTCTCAGGGTTTCTCCAGTTTCTGTCAGACCAGTAAGTCTGGTCTTTGTTTGTGAATGTGAGTTCTGTTCTACATTTTTCTTTAGCTCTGTCCAGGACCCTCTATTGTGATCCCTGTCAGAGCAGTTGGTTGTGGTAGCCTGGCACCATCTAGTTGTGCTAGACTCAGTCTGGTGGAGGCTGTGGTAGTTGTGGTCCATTAGTCCTTTGGACTAATCTTTCCTTTGTATCTTTCGTTTGCTTCATTCTCCTTGGCTCCAGATGGGGTGGGATCAGTGGAGTATCTTAGATGGCCGTTCACAAGTTTTTAAGACCCCAGAAGCCACTCACCAAAGTAGGATGTAGAGCATTTTCTTTATAAACTATGTTATGCCAGTTGAGCTAGATGTCCCCCAAGACCATGGTTCCCAGCCTTCAGCCTAGTAATTCAGTCCCTCAGGGAGTTTGGATGTGCCTCCATTCTATTTTGAAGCCCAGTGGGGAAGGGTTTTGATTGACCTAGCTTAGGTCACATGCCAATTTCTTGTGCCAGAGTTGATGAATCATGATTGGCTCAATTTGGCTCAAGTGCACACCCCTGTGGTCAAGGGAGGGGTGAAAACATGGCCACTGGGAAATCACTGGGAATTGGGTGGCCACTCTGTTTTGTGCCTGTTGTTGTTAGGTGCTGTGGAGTTGATTTCAACTCATACTTAACTCTAGATTGTCCCTGAGGTTTGACTATGAGGAGTTCTGTTTCCCAGGCCACAGCAATCACAGAGAATGCAGTGATACAACAGCTCAGCATCTTTCTCTGAATACTTAGAGTTGACTAATCTGAGACTGTCATATTCTTTTATAAAAGAACTAAGCAAAAGTTCTTAGAAATTCAGTTCTGCGGAATACAGTGAGAGAAGGTGGGCATTCATGTCTGTGAATATTTGCATTATTCTCCTGATACAATTCCATGTCTAAAGCTTACACTTGTCGATTTTAGACTCCTATCTAAAGGAAAAAGTGCCATACGCTTGTTGATTTTAGAGTCCTATCTAAAGGAAAAAGCGCCATTCTAAGGTAAACATAGGGCAGCTTAGAATGTGGATTCAGGTACCTTACAAGAGACCTGCTGTTAGTTGCCATCCAGTCAATTCCAACTCATAGCAACACCCATGTGACAAAGCAGAACTCCCATAGGGTCTTCTAGGCTGTAATCTTCACAGGAGCAGATTGTCAGGTCTTTTCTCCCATGGACCCCTGGGTGGGTTGAACCACCAACCTCTGAGTAAGCAGCTGAGCACTTAACCATTGTGCCACCAAGGCTCCTTTTATTTTGTGCCTACTACAAGTAATTGATGTTGGAATGACACACACTTACCCCCCCCCCCCCCACACACACATGAAGAATGAGATTGTGTTTTTCAAGCAGTTATGCTAGGAGTCAGATTCCTTAATTGCTTAATTGTGGAGCTAGACTAATTGATTATTCTCTTTTCTATTGAAATAAACCAGCCACTGGGGAGGGTTTTGAGAGGGTGACTTCCTGCTACATACTCATCCGTGGGACACAGTAGACCTGGCTATAGAATCTCCCTCTGCTCCTCTCCACACACACCCTACCTCTCCCACTCACAGGCTGTATTACTCCTGAAAACTTCAGGTCAAGATAAAGCAGTTAATGGCTCCCTAAATTTGGTGATTACCGAGGTATGTGCCTCAAACAGCTATTCTTTAGAGATGTTTTTCTACTTCTTCATTAAAAGGAATTAAAGCTTCTACCCTATTTAACATTTGAACTTCTTATATTTAATCTCATATTATTCTTTCCATCTAATGTTGAAAATAGCATGTATTAAGATTTGTAGAAAAGGAAAAAACGCTTAATTATTAGACAGAAAAATAAAGTCCCAGTTACCATTCAAAGAGGAGTCCTTGGGTGGTGCGAATGGTTAAGCGCTCGACTACTAGCCGAAAGGTTGGCTGTTTGAACCCACCTAGAGGTGCCTTAGAAGACAGGCCTGGCAATCTGCTTCTGAAAGGTCACAGCCTTGCAAACCTTATGAAGCCGTTCTACTCTGTAACACATGGGATTGTTATGAGTCAGAAATGACTCAATGGCAACTGGTTTTTTGGTTTAATATTCAAATATTTTTATGATAGTTGAGAAGAAAAAAATAATTATAAATAAAGGAAATGAAGACATAAAAGTTTTACTTTTTGTAGATTTTATGAGTTTATCACTGGAAAATTAAAAGGAATCTATCAAAAATTACCAGGACTAGTAAATTGGTGGTGCAATGGTTAAGCAGTTGGCTGCTAACCAAAAGGTTGGCAGTTCAAACCCACCCAGCAGCTCCGTGGAAGAAAGACTTGGCAATCTGCTTCTGTAATGATTCCAGCTAAGGAAACCATATGGGACAGTTCTACTCTGTCACATGTGGTCGCTATGAGTCGAAATCAACTCAGCGACACCTGACAACAACAACAATTGTATATATGAAATAAATATGCAAAATTCATTGTTATTTGTATATGTGAATGCTATAATGCTAAAATATACAACGATAACAAAATTATTTTATTTTTTGTTTGTGCAAATATTGAGTTGTAGAGAATTAACTCAGGACACCCACACACACTGTTCAAGAAAATCATAAAATCCTAACAGGAAAAATAAAGACAAGAATAAATGGACAGATATATAGTGTTCCCAGCTGAGGATTTTAAATAAAGAAGATGATAATCTCTAATTAAATATAATCCATAGAGTTAGCCATCATTGGTGCATTATCAGTTGAAGTTATAACAGGATAGAAAATAGAGCTGGACAATTTGATAGTCACCTGGAGGACTAAAGGACTGAATAAACCAAATCAAACCAAACCCATTGCTGTCGAGTTGACTTTGACTCATAGTAACCTGATAATGGCAGAGTAGAACTTCGCCATAGGCTTTCCAAGGTTTGTGGAAGCAGACTGCTGCATCATTCTCCTGAGGAGCGCCGGTGGGTTGGAACTGAAGGCCCTGCCATTAGCAGCCAAGTGCTTAATCACTGTGCCACCAGAGCTCCTTAAGGACTGAATATGAATCTAGAAATATGTATATAGTTATATAAATTTGCTGTATCATATTTGAAACATTTTAGAAATCTGTAAAATCCAAAACATTATAGTATTTGGTTAAAAAAAGATAAGTTGACCAAGGGATTTTATTCCGTTGTTCATATATTACAAGCCTAATGTAAGACAAAACAGAAGCAATATGACAACTGAGAAAAGGGGTTTTATCCAGGGGACTCAATAGTTCTGCCTTTGCTTGCATCGCTGCCTCCAGGTCTGGAGTCTGTTGCTGTGCCTTTTCCATACATCTGGGTGGATAAGTGGACTTGGGCCTGCCAGGTCTCTCTCTTCTCTACATGCTTCTCTTTTCTCTGTAAGTGCAAATCACTGGGTTTCCGTATCTTGCAGTGGCTAGTGAGGTATTAGCTCAGGATTTGGGCACAGGCTTTGATTGGGAGGCCCAAGCTGCATGCTTCAACCTAGCTTTATCATGGTGCTGCACTGGAAATTCAGGACACTAACACAGTTCTATCAAAGTGATACTTTCTTATTTTCTATTTCTTCTTGCAAATTCCTTGGGAGTCTCAGGCTGGATGGATATGGTTGACAGAGTTGGATTTGGGAATTTTTGCTTCCCTGACTATAATACAATAAAACTCACTACAAAGCCTTACCAAATCATTGCTGAATAAAGATTATTGGGGTAATTGGATATCAGTATTGAGAAAATTAATTTAGATTTCTGTTTACTCTTTATGCTCTAGTGCATTTGAAACTGTTCAGAGGGCTACTTTAAAAAAAAAAAGTGTGAAAAATTGAAAGAAAACAGAGTAGCATATGAAACGTATGTGTTTCTAGCCTGGGAGTAAAATCAAGGTCTCATTAAGAGTAATAAACACTATTTTTCTGGGGTTTTTTTTGTTCTCTCCATCTGCTTCTGTGAGTTCTCCCAAAGCTAGCAAAGTCTTTACAAATAGTTTTTGGAGATTTCTAGGGTTTTCTCATGTGGGATCAAAAACACATCTTCTCAGCTACATGTGGCTTCCACCATTCCCAACTCCTGCCCACTTCCTGCTCCAGCTCCCTTCAGTGTTTCTTCTGCCAAGTCCTTTCCAGAATACAAGTGCCATGAGGGCAGAGGCCAGGGGTGTCTCTCTTGTCACTGTATCATCAAGCCCAGAGTCTGGCACACTGTATGCAGTCAGCCTTTATTGAACGAGAGCCTCTAAGCCCTGTAAGTCCATCTCTCACTGCCTCAGCTGATACTGCCACAGACTCTGGTGGCGTGGTGGCGCCATCTTGGTTAAGCTGTGATGCTGTGCCAAGCCGGAGATACTTCTGCCATGGGTTGTGCTTTAGAGGATGGTTGCTATTGCTGCAGTTGCCCAGTGTCAGTGGTAAGGGGCTGTTTCTCCCTCACTCATGGGTGCTGCAGATGTGCCAGAACTGTCTCTGTGTCCTATGAAAACATGTTAGATTTTGTGGCAAATTGAAAAGAACCCCTTTCTCCAAAGTACAATTACCAGTGTTGCAAAGCGTTCTTAGATAAAGATACTTCTTTTGGTTTTTCCTTTGCATGTTACTCTTTCCCAAGGGCTTAGATATGAGTCCACGCGAGCTGTCCAGAGGTGAATAAAAAAAATCAGACTCACTCATGATGTGCAGAACATAAAATTCCTCCTTACTTAAGAGACTGGGCACTGTTTTTTGTTCCAGTCGTGGGTTTGGTCGCTTATTCCTCAAGGTCGTGCTCTCTCAGCAGGCTCCTCATTGGTCAGCACAGTCTCGTGGCATTCAACAAATAGTTTCAAACAGACAAGTTTTGGTTCTTAAAATGGCAGGGTTCATCACCTACGTAATTCGTTTTCAAATGGCACCTGAATGAATAGTTCTTTTGCATCTCAATAGGCTATGTTTATTGATTAGTTTCATTAACCTGTATGTGGGTTTAGAGTCTTATAACATGCCTATGTATGTAACTTAACATATGAAGTGGCACAAAGCTTTCTGAGATTTACAGAAAACATCCAACACTCTTACCCCAGTGTTTCTTTTCTTTTTTTTTAAATTGTGGTAAGTGTATACAGTCATGCGTCGCTTAAAGTCCATGATATGTTCTGTGAAATAGGACGTTATGTGATTTAGACATTGTGCAAACACTAAACTCGATATTGTAGGCTGGTCCTGGTTTTTCTTTGAGCATCTGGAACAAGCTTCGTGCCTTAGCAGCTGAGAGAGATTGGCTTTTGTGTTTGCGCCTCAATCCACGTCATTACCAATTTCACCGTATCTGATACAGGTTTCTCTTACATTTTTGTTAGTCTTGTAGCTTTCAGCGGAGCTAAGCCTTTAACAGCTTGGAGAATTTTTTTTTGTTTTTGAGGATTGTAGTGATTGTCGACTGCGACATGCCTAAATCGCGAGCAATACGTTCACTGACTTTCCAACTTCGTGTTGTTTAGTAACCTTTTGTTTCACTTCCAGATAGATACGTCTCCTTTGCCTCTTGCTGCTGCTATCCCTAGCGCCGGTTCTTCTGTGTTTGGGAGCCATGATGCACTTCACGGTAATATTTTCAAAAGGAAATTGGACAGATAACGCTACAATACTCAAGACCCGCGAGATACACGAGATTCGACGCAGGGGCCTACGAATTGAAGCATACGCTGTTATACGGTAAATTTTTATTTGTAAGATGGGGAAGTTCACATTAAAATAACAATAGAAAGTACAGTACATACATAAGCCAGTAATACAGGCATTTATTACGACTATCAGGACATATGTATTATAGGTCATATAGGTATTGTACCATTTCACACCTGGTAGCACAATTGCTTTGCATACAAAAGGCATGAGATAGACGTGCTGCATGCAGGAAGCCACTGCATTCTCTCTGTCCCATTCTCCAACGGAGATTTTTGAACTCTGTTATAACCTTATGGGACCATGAACATATATGCAGTCGGACCTTGTCCAAACAATGTTATGTGGTGCATGACTGTATATAGCAACACATTTGCCATTTTAATATTTTTTACATGTACAATTTGGTGACATTCATTATGTTCATCATGTTGGACAACCCTCACCACTATCTCTTTGCAAATTTTTTCATCACCCTTAACAGGAGCTCAGTGCCTCAATGACTCCTCTTTTGCCCCTCCCACCTCCCCTGGTAACCACTACTGAACTTTGGTCTGTAT
Organism: Dugong dugon; assembly: GCA_030035585.1. Classification (NCBI taxonomy): domain Eukaryota; kingdom Metazoa; phylum Chordata; class Mammalia; order Sirenia; family Dugongidae; genus Dugong; species Dugong dugon. Next base: position 68,761,148 of record CM057466.1, read on the forward strand.
ATATTTGTCTATTCTAGATGTTTCATGTAAATGAGACATATAGTACTTGTCCTTTTGTAACTGACTTGGTTCACTCAGCTTGTTTTCTCTTTAAGGCAAAGTAGTATTCCATTGTGTGTATATATCACATTTTGTCTTTCCGTTCATCGGTTGATGAACATTTAGGTTGTTTCCACCTTTGGGCTATGGTGGAAAGTGCTGCAGTGAACACTGGTGTACTTGTATCTGCTTGTGTTCCTGCTTTCAGTTCTTTTGTTTCCCTGATGTTTCTTATCTGTGTTATTTCACCAGCAGCCCCTGTCCCTCCTTTTTTGACAGCAAACAGGAAGAGCAGGACTTATAAATCTTCCAGAAAGGAGGGCATCTGTAGAAATGTGGGTTGTTTCTTTTTAAACAACTCAATCTAAAAATATCATTTTTCTCCTTCTGTTCAAACCGATTGTCCATCTGCTTTGGACTTCCTCAATTCCCTGTGGCTCACTTTGCACCTTTTCTGGGTTTATTAACACTCATCGTTCAGTCATCTGTCCCCTTGAATCTGCAGACTAATTTGACAGCTAAATGACTGGCTGTTTCTCTAGCTTTTAATGTAGACTAATTTGAACAATCTGCAGTCTTTTGTTTATTTTAATCTGCAGCCTTCTGTGGATGTCATTTCCAAGAGCAGCAAGGTCGTTTTTACTTCTGAGCTTAGTGCAACAGATGCTCTGCTAATTTTCCCAAAGAGAAGGAAAGCAGGAAAACTAGAACTACATCAGTTTTGGGGGTTGGGTGAGCTGGCTCCAATAATGTGTGCTTTTCTGATGACAGCATGCAGCTTGCTCTGACCTCGTTTTCATTTGGTTATTGAAAACACAGAGTGAAGAGAAGCGTGCTCCCTTTAAATATGGAATGTTTATAGAAGAATGTTCTAGATCACATGGTAAGATACTAGATTTGAGGATTTTTGAGGTTCTTATTCATCTTTACATTCCTAACCCATCTCCCCTCACCCCCAAATGCCTGGGAGTATGCAGTAAATATATATGGAACTGAATTGAACAGATAACCACAATCAAAGGCGTGTTAAAACATAACAACACATTTCAAGAAATTATTTTTGAGAAAGAAGCTTTCAAGCAGAGACAATGTTTCTTTTGGATTATTACTATCTCAGCTATTTTAAAAAAATGAAACAAACTAGTCGCCACTGAGTCAGCTCTGATTCATGGTCACCCCATGAATGTCTGAGTAAAACTGTGCTCCATAGGATTTTCTTTTCTTTTTTTCTCTTTTAAAATTTATTTTATTTTTGTTGTTGAGAATATGCACAGCAGAACATAGACCAATCCAACCATTTCTACATGTGCAATCCAGTGACATTGATGACATTCTTTGAGTTGTGCAACCATTCTCACTCTCCTTTTCCGAGTTGCTCCTCCCCTATTAACATAAACTCTCCGCCCACTAAGTTTCCTATCTAACCTTTCGAGTTGCTGTTGTCAGTTTGATCCCATATAGACAGATCTTAAAAACAGCACTATGCTCAAAGCAGACATTCTTTACTAGTTAAACTAAACTATTGTTTGGTTTTAAGAAGACTTTGGGGGATATTTCTGGTTTAAGGTTTAAAGATTATCTCAGGGCAATAGTTTTGGGATTCATCTAGTCCCCATGGCTCCAGAAAAATCTGGATTCCATAAGAATTTGCAATTCTGTTCTGCATTTTTCTCCTTTTGATCAGGATTCTTCTATAGAATCTTTGATCAAAACATTCAGTAATGGTAACCGGGCACCATCCAGTTCTTCTGGTCTCATGGAAAAGGAGGCAGTTGTTCATGGAGGCAATTATCCACACATTCCATTTCCTCCTCCTAATCATAGGATTTTCAATGGCTGGTTTTTCAGAAGGAGATCACCAGGCCTTTCTTCCAAGGTGCCTCTAGGTGGACTCAAACCTCCAACCTTTTGATTAGCAGCTGAGCACATTAATCATTTCCACCACTCAGGGACTCCATTAGCTAGTTAGGCCTAAATAATACTTAGGGGACATTTGTCACTTGCCTATTAAATATAATTACGCTATTTTCCCTCTTCTCAGAATGACAGGCCTTTTGTTTGACAGAGAATGCAAGAAAATAAGCAAAATGTGTTACCCTAAATTCTAAACCCTCCTGAAAATCGAACTAAATGACCATAAACTTATGGCACAAAGATATTTATCTATAATCAAGAATTTATTTTCTTACATAGTTTATATTATGTATTCTTTAAAATTTATATTGTTATAAACTTGACATTTGTGCAGAGCCTCTGACCATGACCCACTCTCAGGTATTTGGGTGTGTTGAGAGGATAGCAGTGAGGGTGTGATAAGCATTCCTAACTGCGAAATTTATTTCCCTGTGAAACAATACTGGACATTTGATTCAGGGCTCATGAGGGTGGAGGACAGCGGGTGGGATATGTAGATTCAAGGAAGGTAAAATGGTCTGGCTGGAAGGCAGACTTGAGAAAATCCTGTGAATTTACCATTCATCCATTCAAAAATATCATCGAACGCCTCCAACGTATCAGGCACCTTTCTAGCACTAGGGTTACAGCGGTGAACAAAACATCCCACATTCTTTGAGCTTACAGGCAGTAAACAAAATGTAAGAAAAATATCAGATATTAACAAGTGTTAGGCAGAGGATTACCAACAAGGCTATATGAAAAAGAGTGATTGGGTGGCTACTCTGCTTTGGGAAATCTGGTCAAGCTTCTTGAAGGTGACATTTAAATGAAAATCCAAATAAGTTATAGCACTGAACTTGGGAGGTACTGAGGTATGCCTTAGAAGCAGATATTCTTTAGGAACATTTTCCAGTGAGTTCTTGAAATGACTATTCAAGTGAAGTGTTGAAAGCTAAAATCCTACTCTTGGAAACTTCTCCATCATTCCCACCCATGTGATATCTTCCTGCTCTGAATGTCTCTCTCCTTTCTGGTACTTTCTGTTGGTGCCCTCTCAACATCCTGCTTACACTTCTATCATAGAGCCTGTAGCACATTGATGCATTCACTTCTTTACATGCCTATCCCCTTGCTCTCTACTGTAAGCCCCCTGAGGACCAGCTTTGTGTCTTCTATTTTTTGTTCTGTTAGTAGGTAGCAGTGCTTGGCATGAAAACTAAAAACCAGTTGCTATCTAGTCAACTCTGACTCATGGTGACCCCATGCGTGTCAGAGTAGAACTGTGCTCCATGCGGTTTGCACTGGATGAGTTTTTGGAATTAGATCACCAAGTCTTTTCTTTCAAGGCGCCTCTGGGTGGACTCAAATCTCCAACGTTTGTGTTAGCGTCGCTGAGCGTGTTAACTGTGTATCACATAGGAATTCCTGCTTGGCATGGAGTAAGTATTTAATAAATGTATGGTCAATAAATATATTTGTGTCATCTCCACAACTAAACAGTTCTTTGAGAATAGATCCTGTGTTATATATATTTTTGCATCCCCTTGAATGCCTGGCATTTAGAGAGACAGAGTGAATGGTCAACAAAGATTTGCCGCATGCAAGTACTAAATGAAGGCGTCCCAAAGTCTGCTCAAACTCCACTTGGCCTTTGAGCCTTCGCTGGGTAAAATGAAAGATAGGAAATAGCTGAGGTCAGGGGGAAATTTAGACAATAAAAAGACTCAGATTTTTTAGGGTGCTTGACTGTAGGATTTTTTTATAGATCAAAGTTAGGACTTGGTGCCAGATAAAAGGGTGGGAGAAAGGAGATAAGTGGGAGTTTTGGGGTGGGGAATTGATGTATTGGGCACAGATATTTGTGAAAAAGGTCAAATGATGTTCTCAAGAATAAAAAATGTTTCCAATAAAAGGCAAGCACATTTCTATAGGGGAAAATGATGACACAGTGATTGTGCTAATTTGGCCTTTTGTTTTCTTGCTAATAATATTACATCACTGAATCACACAAGCGTGGTGAGGAGGGGACAATAAAAATAAGTTATCAATGCACTATTAACTCAGCGTGCTCTTACCTATTAATAAGACATTGATGTCTCCTCTTATGCGTGTCCCATGGAGAAGCACTTTCTCATTACCTCCAAGCGGCATACACAAAATGGCTTTTTTAATATACTCATGCCTGTAGATGCTTGGTGCTAAAGACTTGTTTAAATGGTCAAAGATATCCTATTTAAGAAACAGGAAACACTTACACTGCACATTATCAACATTAGAATAGGATCTCATTATCCATTAGCTGGTATTTATGCAATTTATAACTCACTTTAGATTGAGTTTTGCAGAATTTCATGATCTTTGCCACATCATCAGCTGAAGATGTAGGTGCTGTGTCTTTGCTCATCAGCTTGATATTATTAGATAGGATTATGGCCTTGTGTTTTCTAATCTGCAGAAATCTTTTAAGAGATGCTGCTAATTAACTATTAAATAAACGCTTGGATGAAGTTATCTTCATAATAGATGAGCTACTTTGAAATTGCTTTCAATAAAATGGAATGAGTTAACTTTCTTTTTTTCTATTTTTGCTAACCTTTGCCTGTCTTCTCTAAATCTCAGATAGAACACTATACTGTGTGTTTTCTTTCTTTCTTTTTTTCGTTTTTTGAGACTTGGGCTCTCTTAAAACTTTTGAAAGAAGGAACTGGTAAAGAGAAACTCTTTATGAAATGGCCTGTGAGAATTAAAGATGCTTCTAGTGACTACTGGTTTTCTCTCTGCTTTGAGGCAAATTTGGCACAATGCTTCTGGTTGTTCACATGAGGAGAGAAAGAATTCCTGATAGAGGGAAATGCTTCAAACCATAAAAAAAGCAAACCACATAATAATGTAGAGAGAATTACGTATTTATTAAGTTGAAAACTTTTTTTCGCCAATTGACTGAGAAAAAACTAAAACAACAACAAAAATCAGGAAACCTGTGTGCCCTATACTTTTTAAAGTTAGGACAGATTATTTCATTGGATAGAAAACTAAAAGTAGGCATCAATTTTAAGTACAAAACTGATTTCTTAAATAGTAACTACAAATCAAAAAAACCCAAACCGGCTGTCCTTGAGTCAATCCTGACTCATAGTGACCCTATAGCAACCCCACAGGACAGAGTAGAACTGCCCCCCAGGGTTTCCCAGGAGCTGTTGGTGGATTCCAACTGAAAACATTTTGGTTGGCGGCTGAGCTCTTAGAAAAAAAATAGTAAGTACAGGTATTTTAAAACATTTAATACTTCTGGCAAACCATTTCTTTTTCGAATACTACTTAAAGAAGACTTTGTTTTCAAAAGCAGAATGTAAACATTCAATTCATTTGAATTCAACCATCCAATAGTGTATATATTTATGGAATGTAGCCTGGTAGGAACAATGCTGAGGGGCGGGTGTGGTAGTGCTGGGGGCCAGTACAAAGATAAATAAGACACGTTGTTAGTTGCCCTCGCCTAGGCTCTGACTCATGGTGACCCCACGTACAACAGAATGAAATGATGCCCAGTCCTGCACCATCTTCATGATCAGTGGCATGTTTGAGTCCATTGTTGTGGCTCTATGTAGTGTCTTCCAACCTAAGGGGCTCATCTTCCAGCACTATGTCGGACAATATTCTGTTGTGATTCATAGGGGTTTTTCACTGGCTGATTTTCAGAAGTAGATCACCAGGATTTTTTTCCTAGTCTGTCTTAGTTTGAAAGCTCTGCTGAAACCTGTCCCCCACGGGTGGTCCTGCTGGTATTTGAAATACTGGTGGCACACGTCTAGGATCATAGCAACACACAAGGCACCACAGCACAACAGACTGGTGGTGGAAATCAGACATAGGAATTTACAATCCAGTGACAAAACAAGAAGCTTAGACCCCAGTTCACCACCTACTTACTCACCAGATAACCAAAAGATATTACTGAGCACCTACTATGGACAAATCGTTGTCTTCGTTGCTGTGCGAGAGATGTAAGGATGAATAAGACCCAGTTCCTGACCTTAATAAAGGAGTCTAAATGCCAGTTCTATCCCTTCAGTGAAAAGATTAATCCTTGTTGGTTCATTATCTTACCATTTTACATGGCAGTTAATAACAAAGAGTCTCCTTCCCTCTTTCTTCTAATATATAAGCCTACTTGCTTTTTTTGTTTTTCCTTTGGGCACAACTTTCCCCTTTCAAAGAAATGAAAGCCTGGCTCTTGCTTCCTCAAGGCAATTTTATTCCTTCAGCACTGTACTGCTCCCCTGACTCTGTTTAAGCTTTTCAAAGTCAAAGAAAGTTAGATATGGATTATCCTAGACTGAGAGGTATACTGAGTCATAAACTATCCTTTGTGGAGTACACCATTTATTTTTATTTTAAATTTTTTTAAATTGTGCTTTAGGTGAAGGTTTACAGAGCAAATTAGTGTCTCATTAAACAATTAATACACATATTGTTTTGTGACAGTAGTTGCCAACCCCGTGACGTGTCAACACTCTCTCCTTCTCAACTTTGCGATCCCTGTTTCCATTTGTTCAGCTTTTCTGTCCCCTCCTGCCTTCTTGTCTTTGCCCCTGGGCTGGTGTGCCCATTTAGTCTCATATACATGGTTGAGCTACCCGTACTATTCTTTGTTTTATAGGCCTGTCTAATCTTTGGCTGAACACCATTTTGTTTTTTGCTGTAATGCCTTGTTGCATTCCATTCATAGAGGTGTGGTGATAAGAGTCGTCTGTATAAATTAATTTTAGGGTGGAAGTGGAAGAACAGTGAAAAAAGAAATTAAAACCTCTGCATGATATTTGACTAGAGCTAAGGCTAAAGAAATCAACATCTTTATTTTTGTCTTCTTGGTTAGTCTTTGGGTAAGTCTTTTTATACCACCATATCATCCTTTGGCACTTCCAGAGTTTTCAAAAGAAATACCTCATTGAGAGGCTTTCTAGCCTAGTTCCAATTATGAACGTTTTGTTTCTTTATTTAGGTGTTCCATTCAATGCAGAGGACCAATCAGATTCCTGGTAGCTGTTTGTTCGTATGGGTCAGGGTGAAGGGGGTGAGGGAAATGTCGCTTGTGGTCCGTGACTAGCCCTGACTCATTGACATATGTTTAAATTCCAGAACCCCAAATAAACTTGATGAAAGGATTGATTGACACTTGAAAAATAGATCCTGAGCTTTACCAAAATCTGCAGCTGGTGCCTGGATTGTGGCTCTGGCTGTTTGGAAAGGTTCTCTGATCTGTGAATGGGTTTTGTCAATTTCATTCACTTATCAACCAATAATTACTTAGCAGTTATTACAGGCCATGCACTGTGCTATATGTTGAACATAAATCCATTGCCGTTGAGTCGATTCTGACTCATAGAGACTCTATAGGACAGGGTTGAACATACATGAATTAAATGAAACACAATTCTCATCTCCAAGGTACTCAAAGCCTAGTGACTTTGTTTTACTGTTAAAAAAAGATTTACTTTAAATTCTTCTTCATAGCCAGTTATGATGATAAAGTGTGGCTAATTTGTTTTTTCATCACGTTTGATACAACTTAACATTCTCCCCAAAAAGGAGTGAGGAAGGGATGTTGAAATGAGAGAATACTTCTGTGTTCCAGCATTTTCATATATGTTTCTATATTTCAGTGAGAAGGATAAACTTATTTAAATTAGCAGGCAACTACTTCTGAAATAGGAAAAAGCTAAAAAATATATATCATATATATCTAATCTTTATCCTGTTTACCCAGGACCAGCTACATAATTTGTGGGGCCCAGTGTAAAATGAGCCCATTACTAAAAAATCATTAAGAATTTCAAGATGGTGAAGACAGAGCATTAATCCAAGTGTGGGATCCCTTCTAAGTGTGACTGCACAGGTTGTAATCCAGGAAACCAGTCCTGCATTTACCATTATATGTGGTGGAGACACCATACTTCTTTTGCCCCTGCTAACACCTTAATTCTTTTTTTATTTTTAATTTTATTGTGCTTTAGGTGAAAGTTTACAGCACAAATTAGTTTCTCATTGAAAAATGTATACACAAATTTTTGTGTGACATTGGATGCAATCCCTGCAATGTGTCAGCACTCTCCCCCTTTCCTCCCTGGGTTCCCCACGTCCATTAGTCCAGTTTTCTGGTTACTTCCTGCCATCTCGTCTTTGCTTTTGGGCAGGTGTTGCCCATTTGGTCTGGTATATTTGACTAAACTAAGAAACACATTCCTCGAGTTGGTTATTGTTTGCTTTATAGGCCTGTCTGATCTTTGGCTGAAGGGTGGACTTTGGGAGTGGCTTCAGCTATGAGTCAGCAGGATGTCCGGGGGCCATAGTCTCAGGGGTTCCTCCAGTCTCTGTCAGACCAGTAAGTCTGTTTTTATGTGTGTGTGTGAATTTGAATTTTGTTCTACATTTTTATCCCACTCTGCCTGGGACCCTCTATTGTGACCCCTGTCAGAGTGGCCGGTGGTGGTAGCTGGGCACCATGTAGTTCTTCTGGACTCAGGCTGGTGGAGGTTGTAGTTCATGTGGTCCATTAGTCTTTTGGACTAATATTTTCCTTGTGTCTTTGGTGTTTTTCATTCTCCTTTGTTCCAGATGGATGGGACCAGTAGATGTATTTAGATGGCCACTTGCAAGCTTTTAAGACCCTAGATGCTACTCACCGAAGTAGGATGTAGAACATTTTCTTTATGAACTATGTTATGCCAATTGACCTAGATGTTCCCTGAGACTATGGTCCAACATCTTAATTTTTATTGAACTGTAGGAGACCTAAATTAGATGATCTCAAGTTATTGCTCTAGACCAGCATTTTCTAAAGCATGATCTGGAGAATTTACCAAATTGGATTAAATATAGTAAAAAAAAGTTTTTTTTATTGAGAATTTCTTAAAGCCAGTAGTATACTAATATGCATTATGCATTTTAAAGAGGTGCAATACAATATACAACACTCCACTTTTTTTCCTCTGGGTTTGAGACAACTGAAAATACAGGCAAGAATAAGGATATAATCTTGGAGAGATGACCTAACTTGTTCTAGAGCTGAGTTCTGTCCTCAACTTTTGATTTGTATCAAATATCTTCACTGGTATGGGGGTGGGGAGGGAGGGTGAGTGTGGGGATATATGCCATTTAAACATGGCTGCACTATTGACAACTGCAGCCCCCACAGGCCTCTATGCTGTATACGACATGTTGGAGACTTGTCAGCGATAAGAAAGAGATTAGGCACGACTTGTTTTCCCAAACATATTGTCCTGTTACTGATTGGCTTGTCTACCTGAATTCCTTCTCCCTTGCCCGAAACTTATTGTTACTCACCCAAAGCCCATTGTTCTGTTATTTGCTTCACTGCTTGCTGTATTGACTATAAATAAACTCCTGGGACTGGAGCCGGGGGTTCAACTCCTCAGAGTGACCTTCCTGGCCCCACTTCTCTGTAAGAGTTGTGGAATTTGTTATTGTCTCCACCGCCCCAACATTCGCCACCGCTGCGACAGATGGTGCCCCGTGTGAGGAGCTGTGACAGATGGTGCCCTGTGTGAGGAAACTGTAGACCCCTCACACTCAATCCCTTCAGGTGGTGAGTATCGGACATCCATTTCAGGCTGTTTAAAGGCACAGCCCGAGACGGTGGGGTTTTTCTGTGGGCGGAATTTTCCCGAACGCTCTCAGATCAGGCTGCTTTAGCCCCAGAGCGGCAGGTCTTTGCTGACTGCTCCCAAAGGATTTCAGGCTTCAGGCCAGGAGCTTTCCTAACATTCTTTCCTTCATTTTCCTATTCCTCCTCACTATAGGGAATTCTCTTTCTCCTGAACAGCGTCAACACAAAACCCAGTTGTTGGGATTGTTAAAGGCCTCTAAGCTGAAGGTGTCAGAAGACGCCCTTACCCAACTTCTGCTTTTAATTGAATCTGCCATTTCCCAACAGGTAGACAATCAACAAGCAGCTGAAGTTCTTTGTCTCCAGCTTGCTTGTGAAAATGCTAATGCTGACTGTCAGGCTGTTTTAGCTCTCTTAAAGGTACAGAATCTTAACCTAGCTGAAATGATTAGATCATGTCAAAATGTTGGCACAGAAACTCATAAGGCACAAGTACTAGCAGCAGCTCTCCATCCATCCACTGCCACCTGTTTTGGGTGTGGTAAACCTGGACATTTTAAGAAAGACTGTCATAGTTTAAAAAACAAAAATGCCAACACTAAACTTCCAACCCAAAAGTGTCCCTGCTGTGGTAAAGGCTTTCATTGGGCTAATCAGTGCAGGTCTCAACTTAACAATCAAGGCAGCCCTATGTTGGGAAATGGGAAGAGGGGCGAGAGCTCTCGTGCCCCAAAAAATCCAGGGAGCCCCCGAGTGTGGAGTGTGGAGACCACAGCATAAACTCCAAACAGCAACGTTTGCGAGTCAATGATTTAAAAGCAGCCACAGAAGGGAGTGCAGGTCTAGATTTACGCTTGGCAGAAGGGGCTATAATAGATGAGGCAGGAAAAGTTTTTCTTATAACAATACAGGTTTGGGGACCCCTGCCTCGATGATATTTAGGACTCCTAATGGGTCGCTCTAGTATTACATCTCAAGGTCTAACTGTTCATCCTGGTGTAATAGAGTCTGATTACGAAAGGCAAATTAAAATTATGGTTTCCAGTGTCTCTTATTGAAACATTACTCCCTCTGATAAGATAGCACAGCTAATTTTACTTCCGTTTGTAGTCCCCTCTGCTTGCACTACCCCAAAACGAGCTGGGGGTTTCGGCAGTACTGACACTTTTTGGGTTACTAAGTTACAATCTTCCCGACCATATCTTACTGTTCAGGTCAATGATCACACGTTTAAAGGGCTCGTGGATTCTGGGGCAGATGTAACTATCTTCTCCTCTGATTCCTGGTCCTCTTCTTGGCCCAAGAAGCAAACCGCTGAAACCCTCACAAGAGTTGGAGGAGCACAGTGCCCTTTTCAAAGTACACTTCCCATTGTTTGCTATGGCCCTGATGGACAGCCCGCTTCTATCTGTCCCTTTATCCTTCCTTTACCTACTATATTATGGGGATGAGATTTATTCTCCCAGTGGAATGTTCAAATTGGCACCCCTCAGGATTTTTCATAAGGGCCACTGCTCAAACAGACCCTCTGCTAAAATTAACCTGGATACCTGGCCCTCCTGTTTGGGTTGAGCAGTGGCCCATTAAAGAAGAAAAATTAAAACACCTTAAAAAACTTGTCCAGGAACAGTTAGAGGCTGGACACATCTGGCCTTCCTGCAGCCCTTGGAATACACCTATTTTCTGTGTCCCCCAAAAATCCAAAAAATGGAGGCTAAATGACCTCCAAAAGATCCTTGGTCATATTAATTGGCTGCAACCTTCACTCGGCATAACAACGTCTCAACTGACCCACTTATTTGAGACCCTTAAGGGTGACCCTGCTCTAACTTCTATGAGAACACTCTCTCCCCAAGCACGCCATGAATTAATACTTGTTAACCAAGCCATTAAAGAAAAATTTTTGTCTCGTTTACAGATAAATCATCCTGTTTACCTTCTCCTATTAAATACTCCTGATAGTCTTACAGGCGTGCTCTGTCAATTTACTCCTGACTTCGGAGCACTTGAGTGGCTTTTTCTTCCTTATCACCCTCCGCAACAGTTGTTTACACGTTTCTCTCAGCGCATTAACTTATTAATGCAAAGACGCATCCGCACTCAACAGCTTTTGGGTTATGACCCTCATTTTATGTACTTTGGGGTAACGAAAACAGCTTTTGATCATGCTTTTCTCAATTCTGAATAGCTCCAGATCACTTTAGCTGATTTTACTGGACAAGTAATTCATTCTTATCCCACTTCAAAGCCACTCTCTACCCTACAGCTTCTTCCTTTACAATTTTCTACTATGCTCTCTCCTTCACCTCTTTCTAACTCCTACTGCCTTTATAGACAGATCAGGGAAGACTGGAAAAGGAGCAGTCACTTGGCAAACAGATGGTGCCTGGCAACATTTCATTACACAAAAGGCTTCCACTACACAGCGTGCTGAGCTGTCGGCAGCTGTTGCTCCCTTTGAAATTTTTAAATCAATGCCTTTCAATTTAGTCGCTGATTCTGCTTACGTTGTTCACACTATTCAACATATTAGTGACATAACTCTTTGATTTAGTCCTGATTATGAGTTATTTACTTTATTTAAAAGGCTCCAAACCCTGCTTAATAGCCGTAACTCTCCCTTTTTTTGTGGTACATGTGCGCTCCCATACACCCTTGCCAGGGCCTCTTTCTGATGGCAATTCTTGCGCTGATTTACTTGCTGGCTCTGCCTTTTCTGATGCACGAACTTCTCATAATTTCTTTCATCAAAATGCGTGCGGACTTCAAAAACAATTTTCTATCTCTCTTACTGAAGCACAACAAATTGTTCGCACCTGTCCTGACTGCCAACGTTTTTCTCCCACGTCCTTTGCTGCTGGCGTCAACCCACGTGGTCTAATAGCCAATCAGTTATGGCAAATGGATGTAACACACTATCCTCCTTTTGGGAAACTTAAATATCTCCATGTATCCATAGATACACGTTCTGGGTTTCTCTATGCTACAGCCCTTTCTGGAAAACTTTTTACTCATGCCTGTCATCATTTCACCCAAGCCATTGCAACTATGGGATGTCCCCAAGCTCTTAAAACTGATAATGATCCTGCATATACTTCTGCTAAATTTCAACAATTTTGTGCCACTTGGAATATCCTTCATTCCACTGGCATTCCTTATAACCCTCAAGGGCAAGCCATAATTGAATGTACCCATCATGCTCTCAAACAGCTCTTAAACAAAAGGGGGGAGATGATGGGTCTAGAGTATGTGACCAAAATGAAAGACTTGCCAAAGCTCTCTTTACTTTTAATTTTTTATCGGTTGCCAAAGATGGTCGTACTGCTGCAGAAAGACATTTTATCCCCTCTGACACCTGACCTCTCCCACAGGTCCTCTATAAAGATCCTCAAAATCTCTCTGTCTGGCAAGGACCTGTAGAATTACTAACCTGGGGGCGAGGGTATGTGACTGTTTTGACTCCTACAGGTCCACTTTGGATTCCCACTTCAGCTGCGGTGCAGCCCGCGCTCCATCCCTCCCATGGCGCTCTGAGCCCAGTCCCGGGTTGCCACTGCCCGGGCTCACTGGCCTGGTTGCCTGGGGTGTCACTGCCCAGGATGGCCCCGCCTGGAGGCTCTGGTCAGGCGAAAGCGGGCTCTGCACTCTGGCCACAACTGGGGTCCCAGACGCGCCCCACGCTGTGGCTCCCCTGCATGCTGGCACACTCTGCCCTGCACCTCCACCCCTTCCCTTCTCGGAACCGCTGCCACTGCCCCTGCTGCAGCTGCCGGAGCCACCATCCGATCTGACTCCAGAGCTACCACTGACACCAGCAACCCTTCCCCTGGGGATGAACACTGAAAAACGGAGATCTGCACTCCCAGTAACAGGGAGAGGTCTGAAAGCCCTCTCCTCCAAAGCTGAGCATATCCTCTCAATTACAGGTGCCCCACTTGCACCTGGAAGCCTGTTTCTAGCTATGGTTTCCCTCATGACAATCTCTTCTCAATAGTCATCCTATATTATCTTGTTAATCAGTAATTTGTTAATCAGTAAGTTCCCAGTGAAAATTTGTTATGTGTAAATTCCTCTATATTTTCTGCTTCTCCTAGTTAGATGCTTCTGTACAGATAGATTTCTAAGTTAGATGATTCCTTTCCAATTGATAGTAAATTTGTGTAAATCAGTGTTTGTTTGATTGTTAAATCTGTTATGATGTATAAATTGCCCTTCCTAGTGATTCTCTTCCAAGTAATAGTGAAGCTGTGTAAATCATTGCTTGTTTGATTGTTAATGAATCTTTGAGCCTTTATAAATCTTCAAGCCTTTAGGAATAATAATTTCAGTGAATGTTAAAAGTTAGTGTTTACCTGACAAAATGAGAGTCAGAGGAAACCCATGGGTCCAACAATCAGGATATTACTGGTGCAGAGGATTATATTATCCTCATAAGATCATCCTCTATTGTCTTACACACCTGAAAGGCACATTGAGTCTGCTCACTCCGGCTATGCAATTGATAAGAGCATCGCTCTTACTTAGTAACCTGGTGAAGATCCAGCTGGTATCCTGTGGAAAACCAGCACCGTGAGTTTAAAGAGCCTGCTATGGCCGCCATCTAGGAGACTTAATCCCAGACATTAAGTAATAACCTGGTGAAGAACCAGATGGTATCTGGTGAAAAACCAGCACCGTGAGTTTAAAGAGCTTGCCATAGCCTCTGGTTAGGCGACTAAGTCCAGGTGTTATTCATAGCTATGCTACTTCTCCTCCTTAAACATATGGAATGTGTCCCAGCCATAGCTGGGCTCACGAGGACTCACTAAGACGCCAGGCCCTGAGGTGTGGAGACAGTAGCTGAGACAATCTTGGACTTTATCTCGTAGAGAAAATTTTACTTTGTCCTAACGGACACTTGTTGGACCAGTGAAAATCCTCTTGATTCTTATTCTATTAACTGATTCTTATTCCATTAACTGAACAAAAGGGGGGAAATGTGGGGATATATGCCATTTAAACATGGCTGCACTATTGACAACTGCAGCCCCCACAGGCCTCTATGCTGTGTACGACATGTTGGAGACTTGTCAGCGATAAGAAAGAGATTAGGCACGACTTGCTTTCCCAAACCTATTGCCCTGTTACTGATTGGCTTGTTTACCTGAATTCCTTCTCCCTTGCCCGAAACTTATTGTTACTCACCCAAAGCCCATTGTTCTGTTATTTGCTTCACTGTTTGCTGTATTGACTATAAATAAACTCCTGGGACTGTAGCCGGGGGTTCGACTCCTCAGAGTGACCCTCCTGGCCCCACTTCTCTGTAAGAGTTGTGGAACTGGTTATTGTCTCTGCTGCTCCGACATTCACCACCACTGTGACAGGTGAGGGTTATTCAATAACTAGATAGTAGATAAGAATCATCTTAGGTGAAGGGAAGGACAGCACACACTACAGGGGATGCCAGCACAACTGGACTAAACCAAAGCTAAGAAGTTTTCTCAATACAATCAAATACTTGGAGAGACAGAGTAGCAGGGATGCGGGGCCTGGGGACCATGCTTTCAGGGGACATCTATGTCAATTGGCATAACAAAGCTTATTAAGAAAATGTTCTGCATCCTACTTTGGTGAGTGGCATCTGGGGTCTTAAAAGCTTGCAAGCGGCCATCTAAGATGCATCAAATGGTCCCAACCACTTGGAGTAAAGGAGAACAAAGAACACCAAAGACATAAGGAAAGTGTTAGCCCAAGAGACAGAATGGGCCACATAAACCAGAGACTTCCTCAGCCTGAGATCAGAACTAGACTGTGCCTGGCTACCACCAATGAACGTCCTGATGGGGAACACAACAGAGGGTCCCTGATGGAGCAGTAGAAGGATGGGATGCAGAACTCAAATTCTAGTAAGAAGACCAGACTTAATGTTCTGACTGAGACTGGAGGTACCCCAGAAAGCATGGTCCCTAGACTCTCTATCACCCCAGAACTAAAACAATTTCTGAGGCCAACTCTTCAGACAGGGATTGGACTGGACTGTGGGACATAAAGTGATACTTGTGAAGAATGTGCCTCTTATTCAAGTAGATACAAGAGACCAAAGGGGCAGCTTCTGTCCAGAAGTGAGATGGGAAGGCAGAGAGAGTTAGGAGCTGGTTGAATGTTCATGGAGAATCAGGGGCAGAGGGGAGGAGTGTGCTGTCACAGAATAAGGTGAGTGGTTGGGGGTCTCATAACAATGTATGTAAAAAAAAAAAAACTTCACTCGGAAGGAGAGATATCTTCACCAGAGTTATGGATTTAATTGTATCCCCCAAAAATATGTGTCAATGTGACTAGACCATGATTCCTAGTATTGTGTGGTTGTCCTCCATCTTGTGATCTGTTGTAAATCCTAACCTGGATGATGTTAATGAGTCAGGATTAAAGGCAATTATGTTAATGAGTCAGGACTCAATCTACAAGATTAGGTTGTATCTTGAGTAAATCTCTTTTGAGATATAAAAGAGAGAAGTGAGTAGAGAAGAGAGGGACCTCATGCCACCAAGAAAGAAGTGCCAGGTGTGGAGCACATCCTTTGGGCCTGGGATCCCTGCACTGAGAAGCTCCTAGACCAGGAGAAGATTGATGGCAAGGACCTTCTCCCAGAGCCTACAGGGATAGAAAGCCATCCCCTAGAGCTGGTGCCTGAATTTAGACTTCTAGCTTCCTAAACTGTGAGAGAATGGCTTTCTGTTTGTTAAAGCCATCCACTTGAGGTATTTCTGTTACAGCAGCACTAGATAACCAAGACAACCAGGACGGCCCATATTTCTACACTTAATATTGAGACAATGACTATTTACTGCATGTCCATGGCAGAAAATGCTGGGTGCCTATCCAAAGTCTGGTCTCCTCTTTTTCCTTGCTCATAGAGCCCTGATTTGTTCAAAGTTAGATATACTCATCTATGCAACTCTTGTAGCTGGGATGGTCATGTGACCTACTTTTGGCCAAGTGGACATCTGTGGAGTGGAGCTTCTGAGAAAAACTTTTTATGATTAAAAAGGGACAGACTCAGACGGCATGTGTCTTTTGCTCTTCACACTTCCAACCTCTCTTTCTGCTTGGAATTCAGGAAAAATGTTTGCAAGTACAGGATTCCCATTACGATCCCGAGGATGAGTTACCAGCAATGGCAGTGGAGCGGGAGACCTGAAGGAGTCTGGTACCTGGATGGCCTCTGGGAGCAACCACACAAGTCCGAAATTGCCTTCTTTGGGCTTTCTTTTAAAATTGTACTTTAGGTGAAGTTTTACAGAACAAATATTTTCTCATTAAACTGTCAGTACATATACTGTTTTCTGACATTGGTTAACAACCCCACGACATGTCAACATGCTCCCTTCTCGGCCTTGGAGGACCTTTTTTTTTGGTGAAAATATACATAGCCAAAGATACATCATTTCAAAAATTTCTACATGTGCAATTCAGTGATGTCGATTACATTCTTCCAGTTGTGCTACTATTCTCACTTTAGATGAAGGTTTACAGAACAAAATAGTTTCTCATTAAATAGTACACATATTGCCCTATGACAATGGTTAACAACCTCACGACATGTCGACACTGCCCTTACTCAACCTTGGATTCCCTATCACCGGCTTTCCTGCCCCTTCTGCCTTCCAGTCCTTGTCCCTGGACTGCTGTGTCTCATTAGTCCCGTTTTGTTTTATGGGGCTGTCCAATCCCTGGCTGAACGGTGAACCTCGAAAGTGACTTTACCACTGAGCTAAAAGGGTGTCTATGGGTCATACTCCCGGATTTCTCCAGTCTCTGTCAGGCCAGTAAATCTGGTCTTTTTCTGTGAGTTAGAATTTTGTTCTACATCCTTCTTCAGCTCTGTCCAGAACCCCCTGTTGTGATCCCAGTCAGAACAGTCAGTGGTGGTAGCTGGGCACCGTCTAGTTGTACTGGACTCAGTCTGGTGGAGGCCTTGGTAGCTGTGGTCAATTAGTCCTTTGGACTCATCTTTTCCTTGTATTCTGTTCTCTTCATTCTCCCTTGCTTCTGAAGGAGCGAGACCAGTGGAGTATCTTAGATGGCTGCTCACAGGCTTTTAAGACCCCAGACGCTACTCTCCAAGGTAAAATGTAGAACATTTTTTTTTTTATAAACTGTGGTATGCCAATTGAGCTAGATGTTCCCCGAGACCATGGTCCCCACAGCCCTGCACCCAGTAATTCAGTCCCTCAGGGAGTTTGGATGTGTCTATGGAGCTTCCATGACCTTTCCTTGTACAAGTTGTGATGGCTTCCCCAGTATTGTGTACTGTCTTAAACTTCACCAAAGTTACCACTTATCTACTGTCTATTTAGTAGTTTCACCCCATGCCTCCCATCCCTGGTAACCAACAAAGATTGTTACTTTTTGTGTGGAAACTTTTTCGTGAGGTTTTACAATAGAGGTCTCATACAATATTTGTCCTTTTGTGATTGACTTATTTCACTCAGCAGAATGTCCTCCAGTTTCATCCATGTTATGAGATGCTTCATAGATTGATCATGTTCTTTACCATTGCATAGTACTCCATTGTGTGTATGTACCATAGTTTGTTTATCCATTCATCTGTTGATGGGCATCTAGGTTGTTTCCATATTTTTGTTATTGTGAACAATGCTGCCATGAACATGGGTGCGCATATGTCTATCGTGTGATGGCTCTTATTTCTCTAGGATATATTCCTAGGAGTGGGATTGCTGGATTGTATGGTATTTCTATTTCTAGCTTCCTAAGGAAGCGCCATATCATTTTCCAAAATGGTTGTATCATTATGCATTCCCACCAGCAGCATATAAGAGACCTGATCTCCCCGCAGCCTCTCCAACATTTGTTATTTCCAGTGGTTTTGATTCATGCCAGTGATGCCAGAGTGAGATGGTATCTCATTGTGGTTTAAATTTGCATTTCTCTAATGGCTAGTGAACATGAGCATTTCCTCATGTGTCTGTTGACCGCTTGAATGTCTTCTTTGGTGAAGTGTCTGTTGATTTTCTTTGCCCATTTTTTAATAGGATTATTTGTCTTTTTGTTGTAGAGATGTTGGATTTTCTTGTAGATTATGGAGACTAGACCTTTGTCTGACTTGTAATGTCCAAAAATTTTTTCCCAGTCTGTAGGTTCTCTTTTTACTCTTTTGGTGAAGTCTTTTGAAGAACATAGGTGTTTGATTTTTAGAGGATCCCAGCTATCTAGCTTATCTTCTGGAGTTTGTGTGTTGATGGTTACGGTTTGTATCCTGTTAATGTCATGTATTAGGGCCTGTTGTGTTGGTCCTATTTTTTCTTCTACGAAGTTTATAGTTTTTCTTTGGGTTTTTTGTAACTTGAGAAAAACAAACCCCTACTTGACTAAGCCACTGTAGTTGAGTTTTGATTCTGGGCAGCCACACACAATCCTAACAGATGGATCGCCTGAAATGCAACAACAGCAAAAACTGAATCATCATCTTCTTCACACCTTGCTTCTCTGTTTCTTTTCTGTGCATTTGCTCAAGTGAGCAACCTGGGATTCATCCTCAATCCCACTGGCCCTCATTCCTAGTAAGCGTGACATCCTGTTTTACTACTGCCACTACCACTGCTCCGAGCATAAACTTCTCCTACTCAGCTACCAGCCAGCTGAAGTGCAGTCTCCAAAGCTCCTGGGGAGTCAGTCACTGTAGCTTTCTGACTTAGGGGAAATCCCATGCTTGCCATGTTTAGACATTACAGAGACTGACGTGGCTGGTGACAGAGGGAAACTCCTACTAAGGGATACCCCACCGAGCTTGTCCATTGAGGGATTCTGCATGACTGAGCAGAGTGCCTTTCACCCTTCCAAGCAGGAGAAGGTCTGACGGGATTCTAGCTTGAGCACTGTAATTTGTCATAAAATTCATATTTTATTGTCTCTTAAATCTAGCAACCCCTGGAATACTACCATAATACTAATCTTTTACTTCACTTTTCCCATATTATATTAGGAGGGGAGTGGCAGAAGTTTGAGAAACTCATATAGGTATGTGGGGCTTTGGGAGGCTTCAGGCACATGCTTTCAAAGACAAATGCTAGCTGCCATGTTTGGCAGGTGTTATGGATTGAATTGTGTCCCCACAAAATATATGTTGTAAATCCTAACGCCTGCACATGTGGACGTAAGCCCATTTGGGAATAGGGTTTCTTTGTTATGTTAATGGGACCATATCAGTGTAAGGTGTGTTTTAAGCCAATCACTTCTGAGATATAAGAGGAGATTAGGCACAGAAGAAAAGCACGAATGGGGGAAAGATAGACGCTACATTCCTCTCCAAGGAATGCCAAGAAGAATTCTAGGGAAGCTGAGACAAGGATTTTCCTCCAGAGTGGACAGAGAAAGCCTTTCCCTAGAGCTGGCTTTGGAGTTCTAGCCTCCTAAACTCTGAGAAAATAAACTTCTGTTCATTAAAGCCACTCGTGCTATTTTCTATTACAGCAGCACTAGGAAATTACCAAGTCCTTTCAGTTTTACTTCCTAAACGCTGTTCTAACTGGTCTAGTTCTTTATGCCTCCTCACCCCTTGCATGAATTACCTGTGGTCTCCTAGTTGGTCATGAGCACCCAGGTTTACCTTCTTTGAATCCATTTCTACTCTGCATCCACAGTAAGCCTATCTGCTCACGTCAACCCCCTACTTCCAACAGCAAAGTTTCTCCATTGCTTTCAGGATGAAGTCCAGGCTCCCTAACCTGCTTTGCAGTGACCTTCATGAACTGGCCCGTTCCTACTTGTTTAGCTTCATTTCTCTCCAATATTCTTTACTCATTACACTCCAGTCCTAATGAACAATTTCTGCAAACGATGCTATGCTCTCTAGCATATCTAGGACTTTACCAATCTATCTTCTTTCCTTGAATATCCTCCACTTTCTCCCTCCTCTCCATCTTCCTAATTCCTAGTTATCCTCCAAGTTCCTGTTTAAATGCCACTTCCTTCAGGAGGCCTTCTCTGAGCTCCATGACACAGCGACATTCACCCCCTGCAAGCTCCCAGAACATCTTGTATGTATTCCCCTCCTAAGAGCATGGACACTGGTGTCAGAGAGACCTAGGTTTAATTCAGGATCGGCCACACACTTATGCTGTCTTGGATCGTTTACCCTTTTAGACTCAGTTTCCTCATCAATAAAAATGGGAATAATAATAAGAGATACCTATGATGGCTAATGTTATGTGTCAACTTGGCTAGGCTATGTTTCTCAGTGGTTTGGCAGACACTGAACTGGTTACTCTTCCATAAAGTAATATAATGTAATCAACTTCCATAATGTGATCTAGTGTGATCAGCCAATCAGTTGAAAGAGGAATTTCCTTGGGAGCATGGCCTGCCTCCAGTATGTAAATGGTTGTTCCTGCAGAGTTGAGACCCTGGCCTCTTCTCATTGCCTGCCCTCTGGTTCCTCGGATGTAAGCCTGAAGGAGTCTCCGGCCTGCCACTTGACCTACAGATTTTGGATTTGCCAGCCCCCACAGTTGTGTAAGCCATTTCCTTGAAGTAAATCTCTCTCTCTCTCTCTATATATATATACATACACGCACACACATACACACACACATATACAGTGAAAACTGTGAGAGCTGGAACTCGACAGGACTACCTTGTTTTTCTGGGTCTCACAAGTTTTCTGCCTTTACAGGGTACAGTAACATTTCTGTCACTCATTTTAGTGGAAAATATTTGAAAATATTTGAGCTTTCCTTCTCCGACAGGTTCAAACTTTTGCAGGTTTTACTGTATATATATATATATATACTTCTCACTTGTTTTGTTCTTCTAGAGAACCCAGACTAAGACAATACCTCTTGTTGCTCCTGGGTAGATTAGATGAGATCATGCATGTGATTCACTGTCACAGTGAATGGAACACAGTATTCAATAAATGGTACTTATTAACTATGTTCATGGTCTGTAACCCATCAGCTTTAGACAGAGAGTGTGTCTTATTCACTATAGCACCTAGCCCTGTGCTGAAAATTTAATATGTGCTCAATAAATATTTACTGAATAAATGGACGGGTAGAAGAAATATGTAAGTTACCATCCCCCTAACTCCATTTCTAAAGAGATTTAGTTCTATCTCAAAATAGAATAAATAGTGATACTTTGAACTAAGTGGTGTGTTAAGAGCTTTATATATATCAACTCATTTAATTTTCATAACCACCTTCAGAGGTAGGTGTTATTATTCCCATTTTATAGATAAGAAAATGAGGCCATAGTCAAACTGATAATAATGAGCAGGGCTCTGATCCAAATTCAGGACTGGCTGACTCCAAAGGAGTTAAATAATTGTCACTAGAAGAATAAACCCTATCTCAAGACATATCCTGTCAAGGAGAATGGCACCACATGGAAGAATCCAATCATGCCTCTATAGGTGATATTTCAAAGCTTTGACTGGACTTTTGTGTAGCAAAGGGCACAGTTATGAAGAGGTTCATGGTTCATAATTGAGTCCACTCCTTGTCCTCCTCGTTTAGACTGTGAGGTTTAGACAGTGAACATTTGTCCTTGGTTATGTGTGGGTATATGTGTTTATACCACTGGACACTTGGGATTATAAGAAAACACATGTGTAACTCACGCTGATGGAGCAGGTGTCCACAGAGCCTTGTATAGTGGTGCCGGGAGAAAGGGGCAGGACAGGGGAGGGAACGTCCACATGCACACCTCAACTCGTGCCTGTTTGCAGGAGCAGCTGTCTAACCAGAGGCCATGTCCAGGAGCTCCAGGTGGTGATGACTAGCAGGAAGTGACCCTATGGCCATGGCAGGTCTGGCAGTGGTGGCCAGGGCTGAGACACAGAGGAATAACTGAGTGTTAAGCAACCCAAGAGCAAATGAGACACCAAAAAAAACCCAAACCCTTGCTGTCAAGTCGATTCTGACTCATAGTGACCCAATAGACACGCTTCCCCTAAATATGCTAGGAATGTCTCCTAGGGGGATGCTACAAGGTGGGGTGGGGATGGAGTCTGATAAATATCTTATTGGTACTAGAAGTAATTTCTAACCTGTCTTTAGCATTCATTCCTCTAGTATTTATAGAAAAAGTAAATTTTTACTGTTCAGGAACGATGATCAGCATTTCCCCCAAATTACTTCAATTAATTAATTAATCAATCCATACAACCACACAACTGCTGTTCTACCTCTTCCCATCTGCCGATGAGATCGGTAACATTTCTCCAATACTGTTTGCCTGGTGGATCTCTTTGACAGTGAATAAGAACAAGTTTATGAAAATCAGAAAATAGAGAATATTTTAAAGCATCGCAACGAGGTTGCTAGAGATGGAATGAGAGTGCAAAAAAGAATTCAGGGAGCTGTGAAATCTGGGCTAAGTCTGGGTAAAGATCTAAGAAGTCCCAGGGAAAGAGGTGTGAGAAGAAACATAGACCGAAGGAAGGCAGAGTGGGTGGGATCTTTTATGCAATGGTCAGTTAGAAGGGCAGTTGAGCTAGCTCACGAGATGAATTTGTAAAAGTCTGTAATGGGATAACCCACAGCCTAGAAAGTGGGTGCTAGAATCGCTGAGGACTTGCCGTGTATCAAATCTCCCTCTGTAGCAACAGCTACTGACATCTTTATACTCCTCCTAAACCAAAATCACACCCTGATGCTGGGCGACAGTCAGGAGGGACAAAGCCAACGGGAGGAAGATAGATGCTCTGAATTGGGCAATATTGGTAAGAGGTAAGGCCACAAGTAAGCCAGACATCTCTCAAAGAAGTTGGAAAAGGATAAATAATAGTATGTTTTCTTTGTACTTTAATTCTGGTGAGACAGACCGTGTAGTTGTGGAGCCCGTGGGTGACACAAACAGTTAAGTGCTCGACCAGCAACCGAAAGGTTGGAGGTTTGAATCCACCCAGAGGCACCTCGGAAGAAAGGCCTAGTGATCTGCTTCTGAAATGTCACAGCCTTGAAAGCTCTATAGAGCACAGTTCTACTCTGCAACACCTGAGGTCACCATAAATCAGAATTGACTCGAAGGCAACTGACAACTGGCAACATACCTAATAGGTAACTGAGTAAAAAGAACATGCACTTCATCTTCCTATTCCACATTCCAAACTGTTCTTTTACAGTTAGTTATCTGTAAAAGATAAGTTAGTTATTTCAGCCTCCTAAATAAGCTACCAATGATTCACTGATTCTTGGATCCCAGTACTTCATGTTACTATATAGTGGTATCTCTAGAGGTCACCTTTTTCTTCTGCCAGGGCAAATGACTTCCACATCTTTCTACCATTCAGGATGATTAATAATTCTCCAAAGCATGTCTCTGATAACTGGTATACATAGTGCTGAACTCTTGGTGACAAGAACTCAAGTACCATTCTCATCTAATGGGAAAACTAGAAAGAAAATTAACAGCGGCCCAAATGCTTAAGTAATTAGCTACTAACGGAAAGGTAGGTGGTTCGAACCCAACCAGAGGTGCCTTGAAAGAAAGCCTGGAAATCTACTTCTGAAAGCTCACAACCATGAAACCCCTGAGGAGCACAGTTTTACTCTACAACACATGGGAACACCATGAGCCGGAATCAAATCGAAGGCAACTGGTTGGTTGGTTGGTTAGGCCTGAAACAGAATTTGATGGAAAACTACCCAATTTACAATTTGTTTATCTCCATGGAGATGTAGGTGAACTGTTTTTTAATTGAGATATAATTCATATACCATAAAATTAGGTGAAGATTTCAAGCTGCAAAGTGAAGGAAGGAAGAATGAAGAACTGTTTAATGTAGGAATGGAAACTTCTACTCATTGCTGTGAGCTGTCGAGTTGATTCTGACTCATAGCAACCCCATATAACAGAGTAGAACTGCCCCATAGGGTTTCCAAGGCCGTAATCTTTACAGAAGCAGATTGCTAGGTCTTTCACCGGCGGAGTTGCTGGTAGGTTTGAACTGCCAACCTTTTGGTTAGCAGCTGAGCACTTAACCATTGCACCACCAGCGTTCCTTTTCTACTCCGTAGTTCCCTAAATACAGGAATACATCATCACAGTGTAAGGAGGTCTTTAAAGTCCTGTCCAGGACTCAGGTTTTAAGGCTAAGTAGGTTCAGAGTGATCCCGCTTCAATCAGATTACTTCTCAAGATTGTATTCGCTTCCAATGGTAATAGGTTAATTTACATTGTAAACGTTTTCAGTTTTCCATAGGGGTAAGTAGGGTGCCTATGCAGAATCGGCATAATTCTACAGTTTTCATGTAGACAACGTGCCAAAAGCCAGGGCCTTCAAGTGTAGGACAGGTGTAACAAAAAGAAATAGGAAGACCAGTGGTTCTGTGAGCTGTGGGCCACTCTTAAAACAATCACATCTCTCCACAGTCCTTATTCGTGAGTCCCTGCAGTGTGATAAAAACAGATAAGCATGCTCACGTGAAAACTTTAACTGGCATTTGTGCTGTTTCAAGATGGCAGCCTAAACCATGAAAACTGAAATTCTTGGTAGTTTACTGAATTTTATAAAAAGCAATCATCTCCTTAAAGCTGAATTGGAAAGTCTTCCTTCACTTTGTCAAAAATTGCACTACTGAGGGTAGTAAAGAGCATAGAAAATGAAGCGTAAACAGTCATGCAAAAATTGAATTTTGGCAACAATTCTCTTTTTCTCAGTTGGGATTTATCTTTTCTTTGTACTTCCTTCCATGATCAATTCAGTAGGTTCATGGTTTGATTTTTAAGGTGAAAAAGGAAGATTGTGGAAGACATGCTTTCTCAATCCTAACTTGAACGTCAGCTTTAGTGTAATGTTTGATAACTTTTGTTGTAAGTTGAGAGTTTCATTGTTCAAAACTAACCAAAGGAATTAAAAAAAAAAAAAAAGTACAATTTCTGTCTGTTTATTTGTTTTCCATAACCTCAGAATTTCAATGCCTTTGGCTAATTGAGGAAAACAGAGAAGTGACCAGTGAGAAGATAAAGACCTCCAAATGGCTGGACTTAAAATTTTACTCTGTACTAATCTTTGACTTGGCTTTGTACTCCATCCAAGAGTTGCCTGGGGTAATCCTTGGGTAGGCGTTGTTAGCTGCCATTGAGCTGGCCCCACACTCACGGGGATAGCACGCACAATGGAATGAAACGCTGCCCCATCTTGTGCCATCCCCGTGATTGGTTGCCGATCGGAATGTTGTCATCCATAGAGTTTTCATTGGCTCATTTTCAGAAGCAGATCTTTAGGCCTTTCTTCCTAGTCTGTTTTAGTCTGCAAGTTCCGCTGAAACGTATTCAGCATCACAGCAACATGCGAACCACTACTGACAGACGGGTGGTGGCTGTGCATGAGGTGCGTTGGCCGGGAATCAAACCCCGGTCTCCTGAATGGGAGGCGAGAATACTACTATTGAACCATCAATGTCTCCACTGTAATTCTGACTCATGGCGACCTCATGTGTGTCAGAGTAGAACTGTGCACCATAGGGTTTTCAATGGTGAAGTTTTCGGAAGTTGACTGCCCGGCTTTTCTTCCAAGGTGCCTCTGGGTAGACTCAAACCCCCAACCTTTTGATTAGCAGCCAAGTGGATTAACCTTTTGCACCACCCAGGGACTCGAGTAGTCATTAACCAACTGCTCCTTGGAAACCCTACGGGGCAATTCTACTCTGTCCTGTAGAGTCGCAATGAATCAGAATCGATTCAACGGCAAAGGGCAGTCATTAACTGGTTGGAAAAGCCCGACACCCTGTGGTCATGTTCAGTACTACAGCCGCTTATCTACCTAGGTGCACAAGTTTGTAAACTTGTTCTAGCAGCTACCAGGGATTCAGCGCGATGAAAGGTGCCTGTGCTATGTGTGAATCCTTTACACTGCCCCATCTTATACTGGTCTGGTTTAGTATCTCCGTGGAGTCATCACCCTTTTGACCAAAAAACAGGAGACATGCTCAGAGCCTCTGTTGATAAACAGGAGGTTTTTGTTGATTTCCACGTCAGTTCAGGATTGCCTCCTATTTTTCAGCCTTAGAAAAAGAGAAGTCAGAGGACCCAGAGTAGGCATTCCACACACTAAAAAAATAGTACAAGTTATTTTTAAAAGTTAAAAGTCAAGGAAATTGGCAGACAGTGTTGTAGTGGAATGAGCACACAATGGAAATTAGCAGTTTTTATTCTAGCCTTGGTTCTGTTTAGAACCTGTATGTGGCCTGGGGGAGTCATTTACCCCCATGAGTTTATTCCTATAAAGTGAAGAGGTTGGACCAGATCATCTCTAAGGCCCCCTTTGGCTCTGTACCTTTGTGATCTGCCCACGGATGGCATTTGTTATTGCAGTGCAACAAATCCGTTTTATATGGCTTTTCTAGCTATGGTATTGTAACTTCCTTGAAATGATTGGGTGAGACTATGCAAATAAGGTGCATAAAACTCTTGCCAGGATTGACTGGGATATGCAAATAAGGTGCCTGTGGCCCACTAAGGGGATTGGTCAGTTTTATGATCCCAATCCCAGAGGTGGAAGGGGACCTCACTACCATCAAGAAGAAGGGCCAAGAGTGGAGCATGTCCTTGGATCCAGGGTCCCTGTGCTAAGAACCTCCTAGACCCAGGAGATGGAGAGCTGTAACACCAGAGATGAGACGTTGGAGAGCTGTAACACTGGCAATGGTAGCGGCATGAGACGGCAGCAGGGCCTGGCGGCAGAGGCTGAAAAGAAGCTGTCTTGATTGAAGAATTGTATTCTGAGTTCCTGTTATTTCCAAGTTGATCCTGATCCCGAGTTGTAACCTGTTACTTCCCTAATAAATTCTATAATCGTGAGTATGATTTGTGAGTTCTGTGCAGTCACTGCAATGAATTATTGAACCCAGCAGAGAAGTAGAGAGTGCCATGGGAGGGACAACTGGTGTCAGAATTGGTAGAAAAGTTGGAGTGGAAGTCTGTCTGATCCTCACCTGTTAGGAATCAGCCTTGGGCTGACCCTGATTATTCTCTCTCTTCCTTCTGAAGTTAGTGAGGTCTGATACTGCCCTTTTACAGCTATGTCTTGCACAGTGTCTCCTGGCCAGTTGTATTTCCTAGCAGATAACTCTCTTTCTTGTCTTCACTCATCACTGCCTCTGGCCCTGAGATCACTCTTAGGTCATCCATTCACATATTTTACTTTTCAACTGCCTGTGATTTTTGGAGCCAAGATCTGAGTCAATATATGGGAACACATTGATCTTTTTAGCTCAGTTCATAGCCATTAAAAATTGAAATCACTGGCTTAATTTAAACTGTAAAAAGAACGATTTATTAATTAGCAAGTGATAAAAACTCTACCTGGGATCCCTAAACAAGTTCACATCTTCGTCTCTTTTAAAAATTTGCTCAGATGTTTTATGATGAATAAAAGTTTCTTTGATGTCATTCATTTAGCATTAGATGTGGCTGCAGTGTCTTACAGAAGTAAAAGCTTGATCTTGATGTCACAAGGACTGGCAGCCATCAGGACTGTGATTGCATTCATTCTGTCATTCAACAGAACCTCAAGTGGCATCTACTTTTTAAAAATACAGCAATGAAGACATAATCCCTGATACCAAGGATCTCAGTTTACAGATATGCACAGATATGCACTCTTCTGTATCAGCACAGAGGAGTGAAACCCAATCAGCCTGTGGGTGATACTTGGAAAACCCTGAAGGATGTGTATTAGTTACCCAAACTAAGAGGTATTGAGGTGGGAGGACAACATCTTGGAAGGAAATTCATTTCAGCCAAGTAAGAATTTATTCAGTACTTACTTTTTTCAATGGTTTGGCTTTTTCTAACCTCAAGTTGATTTTCGACTCACAGGGACACATAGCGACCCCATGTGACAGAGTAGAACTGCCCCATAGAGTTTTCTAGGCTGTAATCTTTACAGGAGCAGCTTGCCAGTTCTTTCTCCCATAGAGCCACTATGATGGGTTTCAACTACCGACCTTTCAGTTAGCAGCCTAGTGTTTAACCATTGCGCCATCAGGGCTCCTTTGATTCTAACCCGACTTATTTCTAAACTCAGATTTACTTTGCAATATTCAATTTGGGGAGTCAAATGTCCTAGTGTGTTTCTAAGTACTCCTAGGACCCTGGGTAGATCCTTGGACATTTAGCTAACTCATGTTAATCCTAGAGGTTCTCCTAGTGCACATTCCTGAAACCCAGAAAAGTGGCCAAATATGGATTTAGTTACAGGCTTTATCTCTGCAAAATAGGGGGGAAAGTGGGAAGCTTAAGTATAAGACTGAAGGATTAGGGGATCCTTCAGTCTAGTAAAGTAAGACAGGAAAATTAGGGTATAAAATGTTCGGAAGCTATTTCACACTATTTCAAGTACAATAAAAGCTCTCTTAACCAACCTCCACTTAACCCTTCTCCAAATTCTCTTTAAAACTCACTGGTGGATGTTGCTGCATGTAGATTTCCCCTGACTTTTCTCTAGTGCCCATCATGGACTGAATTTTGTCCCCCAAAAATGTGTCAACTTGGCTAGGTCATGATTCCCAGTATTGTGTAGTTGTCCACAATTTTGTGATCCATGTGATTTTCCTATGTGTTGTAAATCCTACCTCTATGATGTTAATGAGGCAGGATTAGAGGCAGTTATGTTAATGAGGCAGGACTCAATCTACAAAATTATGTTGTGTCTTAAATCAATCTCTTTTGAGATATAAAGAGAAGTGAACAGAGGGACAGACCTTACACCACCAAGAAACAAGAGCCTTTGGACTTGGGGTCCCTGTGCTGAGAAGCTCCTTGACCAGCGGAAATTGATGACAAAGACCTTCCCCCAGAGCCGACAGAGAGAAAGCCTTCCCCTGGAGCTGGCACCCTGAATTCGGACTTCTAGCCTCCTAGACTGTGATAGAATAAGTTTCTCTCTGTCAAAGCCATCCATTTATGGTATTTCTGTTATAGCAGCACTGGATGATGAAGAAAGCCCCCAACGTTTCTGCTGTTTATGACAGCTGTAATTACATAAAATAAGCTGCATGTAAGCTACAGACACATGGATTTGTGCAGTTTTTCTTTTCCCCAGGTGAACATGTATACTTATTGTTTTAAAGCTCAACAGTTCATCTGTATTTGTTTTTTCCTCTCACTCCAGACCACACAGGCACCAAATGGGATTCTCTGTGAATCTCATCAGGTAAATTGGTTACCAGCTTCTTCTATGTACAACAGCCACAGTCTCCAATTCTTATGAATACGGAATGGGCTTGCAATACGAAAAATTATTCCAGACAAATTCCATACTCCTCCAGGAGTATGTATCTTTTTAAGTATTTTAAAAATACTTTAAATACTTAAAGGAGGTAAGTATTTTTTAAAGATGTTGAAGGCAGATGGGGAAACGCACTCCGACAAAACCATGTACCAAGCCTGACTCACTAAGGAACAACTGCAAAGGAATTTTTTAAAATTTCTTTTTATTTATAGACATTTCAGAATCATGTAAATCAACAAGGAATTCTTTAGACATAACATACTGTGTTTATCTTGAGGTACAAATTGGGCCCATTAGATAACGCTCTGGAAATAATACAACTGTTAACTGGTAGTTAACAACCCAAGTTTTCCAGGCAAAGAGACTGTAAAGATGGCTACAACATTCTTTGAAAAGAATACACCATTTCCACTTAAGTCAAGGAAAATTCCATGATTTTTAATTAATTGAGTTCATTTTTTAAGCTAGTAGCTTAAACAATATTTTAAATGGAACTTATTATGAAAGTGAGAGAAAAAGCTTACAGCTAAGAAATTATCTGAGCCCTACTACAAATCATGAGATTGTAAACAAAGGATACTCACAATGTGATTAAGCTTCATTACAAAATTCATAGCCTAAAAGTTAGAGCAGCAAAATTACAGGAGATACTTGTATGAGATTTTAATTCAAATCATGTTTACCCTTTATTTCTGGCTTTTATAATCAGACAAATTTTAAAACACCAAATTTTGAAGACTAAGTGATGTAATTTAATAAGACGTGGCCATAAGAATCCTACAATGTTACAACCCTGCAGTATTCTACTTTCTACCATTTATACTCTGGGCATCTTACTCCTCTCTCCCTCTCAGCCTGGTGCCTCTATACTATTAGGTAAATAGTGGGAATTGATATAATGGGCAGAAAGTTTCTGAAAGCCTTGTGCATCAGTTGCAGATTTAATGTTTCTGGTAGACTGAACCTGAAATTTTCTTTGAACAGCTCACTAGGTTCTTGGAAGAACTATTTTGTTTTTCAGTTATCCAAAGTGTTAATCTTGCACTAGTTGGGCATGATGAGTAGTGACTTTTTTATACAAAGTGTTTGGAAGGTGAAGGACCCCCTATCCATCCAAGCCCACCCCCTGAAATTGTCGGAGGAGCTGAATGGATGCGCTGTGGGTCTGGAATGTGAGTAGATGGGTGTTCATGCATGTCTGAAAACAGGCGGAGTCCACTGTCATATTTCCCAAAAGACTGCTGTTTTACACTATATGAGACAAGAATAAATACCATCAGCTAGCCAGATGGGCAGTTCACCGAGACTGCATAAACTTGAATTGTATATGTGGGGCAAAAAGAGCCTAAGTGTAAATTTCACAGTTCACAAAGCTGAGCAGCTCACCTTAAAGAAGAGAGAACTTGCAGGCATTTACAAGATTCTGAGAAACAGTGTGAGTGTTTGAGTTCTCTCTCCCAACATGATCACATCTACATTTTAGATTTTAGCTGCTTGGCTTAGTTTATTGCTGATCGCTCTTTTCTGATGAGGGCTGTGATGGTTTTAACCATGAGTTTAAGGATCCAAAAAAAGTGTCCTATTTAAAAAGACATTTACCCCCCGCAAGCACTGTGGTTGCCACATGGACTGCAGAAACTTGCCAGGAGACGCACCGTCTTGAGCTGGTTGGTTAGAAAGGCGCTGCTGGGGGGATATATGAACATTGCTTTCCACTCCAAAACCACAGCTGCGGGAAGGGACAGCCTGTCTCCTTTAGACGTCTGCCATGCATTTCTCGTCATACTTCTCTTGGGGGTATGACGGGCTTGTCTAGTCAGGGTGCCCAGGTCTTCTATAGACAGGTGTTCAGCTCAGGAATGGCCTATTGTGATTATATTTATTTGCAGCTTTAGGGATGACAAAACAGATTTATTACAATTAAAAAATATTTCAAGTCAATGAAAGAAACAACTAATAGTGAGAGATAAGGCTACTTTCTATCTCACATATATTTCAAGTTTTAATGGTCTGGTGGTGTTTTACACTTTCTTTGAGAGAGGCTGCCATTTCTCCCATCTGTGGATTCTTTAAAGATAGGACACACTTAACTCCATACATCCAGCTGCCCAGAGGATTGCATCTCCCTTAAACATAAATCACAGTATCAGGAACTGTGGTTTCAAACATGAACAATATGTGTTCCAAGAGGGCGGAGCTGTGTCTCTTTTTCAGCCTTGTAGAGTCAGCACCAGCACAGCGCCTAGCACACAAACGGTGCTCAACAAATACTTAATGAATCAATGAACAAACATATGAATCAAAGGCCACAGTCCCTGCCTTCAAGGAGTTTCCATATTGTAAATCAAAATAAGACAAAAAAAAAAAGAAAAAGAAAAAGGAAAAAAAAACTCGTGTAAAGTTTTGCAAAAGGAAAAACCAAAGGAAGAAGAGAAAAACTGTAAAAAGTCTATTGTTCATGTGGGGCAACCTTCACAGTAAACCAAACTCAGCTCTGTTCTTCCTCCTGAATTTGAGAGTTGTGTCCAAGTGCCAAGTGTTTTAAAACTGATTCAGCAAGTTTGACAAGGAAAACTCCCAGCTTTTCAACTGCATCTTGTCTGTTTTCATTTTAAAGGAAAGTTCTGAGAGATTAGCTTCTTAAGGGAGTTCCCCCTCCCACAGAAAAATGCCTCCTCAACGTTAAAGTAACTGAAGGATCTCGTCAGGATGAGTGAGTGCAGTACTGGGAACTTCTTAACAGATGCGTCGGCTACTTCTGAAGGAGTGTTCCCATTTGACAAATTTTAGAGTATTCTTTTTACCTATAGTACTTACGTTTTGGAGGGAAAAAAAGTCCCCCGCCCCTTTTCTAAGATGATCTAACATGGAAAAGGAGTCCCTGGGTGATACAAATGGTTAACACGTTCAGCTGCTAACTGAACGGTGAGACGTTTGAGTCCACCCAGCCGTGTCTTTTAAGAAAGGCCTGGTGATCAATTCTGAAAACCCAGCCATCGAAAACCCTATGAAGCACAGATCTACTGTGACATACACAGGGTTGCCATGAGTTGGGATGGATTCGGTGGCAACTTTTTTTTTTTTTAAGATGGAAAATGAGAATAGTTATCAATTCATCACACCTTCAACCATCAGACAGATTAAAATTTAATGCCAAGAAATAAAGATACATTGTACAGGACAAAAATAAGATCCACAAAACTAGATTGGTGTGTAGACACATGTTCCAAAAGATCACAATGTCTCGTCTTTAAATTCTTTCTCTCTCTTTTTCTCTTTTTGCTGAGCAGGAAGAGCGGGTAACAGAACATAACCTACTCCTGCAAGTCACGCTGACAAGTCGTTGGCTGACCTGCCCAGCACACGGGCTGTAGCTTGATCACATGCTGCCTGTACATCCAGAATCTGCCGCAGAACCTGGGGGAGGCAGGGCTGTTTGCAAGGCGCCTTGCTCAAACTTAAACTTGTCTGAGATTTATCTTCCTCCAAAAAGAATGATGACAATGCCAGTTTATTGTGGAATATTTAATCACATTTAGAAAAAATTGTCAGACTAATGTCCTGGCATTCTTGGAATAAAAATAGGGTAATACGTGTTTTCTTTGGAACAGAGGAAAGAAGAGGTTTGTGAAATAAAAAAGTACTCTCACTGATACTTTTAAAATTACTCAACAGATGTAGCACATGTAGTAATACGGAACAGTACATCTGACTTTTGAGCTCTCCTAAAGCATGAAGCATGTTAAGAATATCTAACATACCCTAAGAAATGCTCTTCAGATCTCTCACTATCAGACACCATAGGAATAAGACCCTCAAACCAGAGAATTATCATTTGACAGAAACTGTCATTTCCCCAGATATCAGCATGAAAGTATTACATATAAAAACCAGCCCTATAATGGGCTTAAAATCAAATTTAATTCTTCAATACAGACTTCTCTAATGATTTGTTCTAAGTCTTCATTTATGACGCCTAATACGATTCAACTTTTTGAGCACAGGGTTCTAAGAATCTTTGGAATCATTCTGTCCACTATTCCTAATAGAATCAACTTTGTCAGCCCCAAAACCTAACAGGTATTTGAAAGTGAACAGACGTTATCTACACAATATGTGACTCATAATGATGTTTTAAAACGTGAGTGTATAAATATATACATAGATGTATATATTGTTTTTTCTCTGCTCAATAAAATTAGCAGCAGTTATAGATAAATAATTGTGATCATGATTTGTATCATTTCTAAGGACGTCACATATCCTCTATCAACAGATGACTTTTGGAAAACGCCTCTGATAAAAAGATTCCCCCACCAAGCATATAACATTAAAGTGTCATTTCATATCACTAACATTTTCAGGCACAAGAGTAAAACAATTAGCATTAAGCAATCCAAACGACAGAGGACAGAATATAGTTAATTGTCTAACATCAATTCCCCCTCCCTCAAAGAAGGGAATTATTGTTCAAAAGTGTTTTTTAAGATTTTTATGTCTTTCAGCTTTGGCTATTTTGTAATAAATATACCTTCTCGCAAAACCTATTTGGGTAAGAATTCTCGAAACGTGCCTTTTTTCTTTTAGCAGCTGTTGTGCGTTGAGTGACCTACAAGGCACACCTCTAAGTGTTCTGTACAGCATTTTTATTGATGTACAAAATAGCCTACTCACCATTCAAAAACATAATCTGCATAGTAAGAGTGTCTCCTATCCCTACCTATTCACAGAGGTTTTTAGTGCAAAAACATGAAATCACGTCTCAGCCCACCCCTTCTAGCACATGAATTTACCAGTTCTGTTCCATGCTAGCTGGGGTTATTTGGCTATATTTTGGGCCTCCAGCCATTAATGAATTGCATTATCTTCTTCACCTGCAGTTTGCTCAATTTGAAATCCTCAGAGAGGATTTCTTCTGTCAGTTGAACAAGCAAATTCCCATCAATCTTTTCAGTAACAAAGAATGATATGACATCTTCAGACAAACCAATAAACCGTAATGACTTAGACACTTCTTCTACAGACAGTCCCGAAAGGTTGGCTGGTGGCTGCCATGGGGAACCATCGCCACAAGACCGGGGTGCCAGCTGGAGGTGGAGTGGAGAGGAAAAGGGATAGGGGACCGCGAAGATGTCCTGCAGGCCCTTCTGAACAAAATACTGGTTGTCGGAGAGGTCTGGTGACCCAGACTCAGGGTTTTCCTCAGCACCATCAATTTTCAGAGGCAAAGGAGATGTTTCAGAGGCAGCTTTCTCTTCCACTGCTTTTGGGGGCCGTGGGGGTAAGGCAGGGCATGAAACACTCTGCTTTGTTGTGCCAGCTGCAAGAGTTTTCTCATTGGTGCTCTCCAAAGAGTAGCTTGCTGACTTGGGACAACCAGAGATGCTGCTACTGAATTCTGCACTGACTGAGCTGGGCTCAAACTGGCTGGTGAAGAGCTCACAGCCATCAAAATCAAAAGGTGCTGGGCAGTTTCTCTTTGGTGTGCCTGGCGTCTTGTGTCTAGGATAACTATAGCTCCTGCTTGGATCCAATAGGAAATCATTCTTAGTCTGGCTCTCAGATGCTCCTGTATAATGGTTAGGCCACGAGAGCCTGGAGGACAGAGCTTCAGTAGAAGGACTTCCAAAGGGGGATATCAGGTCCACAGAATCGGCCTTCATTCGGCTGCATGGATAGCAGGATACAGGAGCACTTTCAGAAGGACTTGTGTCACTTTTAGTAATGCTGCTTAAAAAGCAAACACAGAGATGGAGATTAGTGAAAAATAAAAGCCCAAATCTCAAGCCTGTCATTATCCACAGATGTTACTTGCAAGTAGAAGAAGGTAGGTAGGAAAAAGTAGTTATCCTGAATTCAATCAAGTACTCACTAATCTCAGTGAGTTTGTCTTTTTAACAATCTTTAATAAAATACATTGGTAATTATGGATATGGACACAATGATTTTAAATGCTACAGTGGAGATGGCATACACATATATGTGTGTGTATATATATATATATATATACTTTCTTTTTTTAGAAACTAACATGAAAATTTTGACCATTAAATCAGTTAGTGGATATCTGGATCTTTGTATGAAAAAATTCTTAAGCCATATTTGGGCTGAGCACCAACAGGTGCCATACTGATTTGTGATGTCTGCAGTGGGCAAGTTTTGAGCGAAAGAGCAGTAAACGGGTAAACGGGTGTCTCATGCTTGCCAGCTTTGTGATACACTCACATGACTCCCCTCATCACCATCCATTACTCTATTTCCATCAATAAGTCCGAAGCAGGAGGAAATGTTTCAACAAAATGCGTATGCTTGCCCTGGTTTATGTACAATTCAATAGCGTTAGCATAAAGATTTACATGTCCAGAGAACAAAAAATACCTGCAAGGAGAGCTGCGTTAAACTGTGAAGATCACATCTGGAGTAGTGCATTCAGCTCTGGGTGCCATATTTTAAGAGCACCAGTGAAACTAGAGTGTGCTCAAAGGTAGGTAACCAGGCTGACGAGGGATCAGGTAGCGATGCCAAGGCAAACACTGGACTGAACTGAGGCTGTTTCTTTTGGAGAAGAGAACACTTACATCATAGCTGACTTCAACTTTTCATGGGGTGACAAAGAGAAGACGGGTGGACCTATTTTTGTTTTTCTAGACATAAGAAACAGTCGAAAGTTACTTGCAGATAGGTTTCAACTCAATATTATAAAAGATTTAAAAATATAATTATTAGCATTTGCCAACAATGGAATGAGCTGCATTGCAAAAGAATGAGCTCCCAGCAGGGGAAGGATCCAGACAGAAGTGAATGGCTACCTGACAGCGATGGCCAAGAAGGGA
Source organism: Dugong dugon (assembly GCA_030035585.1). Classification (NCBI taxonomy): domain Eukaryota; kingdom Metazoa; phylum Chordata; class Mammalia; order Sirenia; family Dugongidae; genus Dugong; species Dugong dugon. The sequence goes on from CM057466.1 coordinate 68,797,782, forward strand.
TTCCTGTACCGGGTGGAAATTGAGGGGATCCTTTCAATTTTAGGTCCTGGTTGAAGGTGGTGTCTGTCTGCTTGCATCAAAGTCAAAGCAGAAAGAACTAGATGCTGGTTTGTGAGAACCGATGGCTTCCAAGAGAATACAGCTGGCCTTAATTACTGCATGTCTCACTGATTCTTATGGTGTCTTTTCTTCCTAAGACATTGACTCTTCCATCCTAGCTCAAAACCAGCCAGGTTCCCATCATGCCTTTCCAGTAAAATTCCTTTAAAAAAAATAACAAAACGTATTTCCTCTCCCATCGCTCTACCTAGGTTTTGGCTACCTTGTAAATGTTCTCAAGAACCCGTGAACTGGCTGATGAGAAGAATTTTGTTGAAGTGGGACCTGGCATGAAGACTTACATGTTGTGCAGCCCTGAAGAATAGTAGGACAAGGTGGGGCTGGGAGAACGAGCCTGTTGCCGCGCCGGCTTGACTGTGCGAGGAGGAATGGAGGGACTTGTGGACAAAGGCTTTGCACTTCGGGGCGGAACAGGTGGGGCGTTCAGGAGCCGGCATTCTTCCCTGACCTGGCGCAGAAAAGAACACTCCGGGTTAGCAACAGACTGACAATGCCACCGGGGCCAGCTCAATCCTGAAGGATTAAGTCACTGCTCACAGTAAAAGAGCGGGAGTGAGGAAGGGAGTGAGAAGACTAGAGCAAACAAGAAGGATGGAAAACATCAGAGGCTGCCAGAGAGAAAAGCGGATGCCTATCAAATACTTGAGCCCTGGTGGCACACTGGTTAAGAGCTAATCTGCTAAACCGGAAGATCGGCAGTTCAAATCCACCAGCCACTCCCTGGAAACCCTAGGAGGCAGTTCTACTGTCATACAGGGTCACTATGAGTTGGAATTGACTTGATGGCAATGGGTTTTGGTTTTTATCAAATATTTGGAGGGACAGACTGATTTTGAAAGAAGCTGCTTGGTAAATGTTGGTTATGGCTAAAATGTAGCAAGTAATGTGCGTGTTCCAAGTGTCTTTGGTTAAACAGGGAGTAAAATGTGAGGGCTTATAAAATGTGTTAAGAAAAAAAGGACATAAAGCAATCATGATTTTTTTGCAGTGCAGGATTAGACGATCCTCTCCTATTGAGTTGTATTTATTCACTGTGCAAGTTCCATTCCATTTGATCCAAACCTTATGCCACTGTGGACCTTCTCCGTAGACCTTCTCTGGCTTAAAGCTCCTTCTGAAGCTATGTTCAGGGCTTCACATATGCAAATGTAAATGTGAAGGGCCTGGGGATCTTGCTAAAATGCAGAATCTGATGCAGTAAGCCTAGGGGGTCCCAGAGATAGTCTAAAATTTGAACAAGCTACCAAGTGAAACCGATGCTGCTGGTCCCTAGGCCGAATTTTGAGAAGCAAGGCTACAGGGAGAATAACGAGGCAGCTCTCCAAACCCTCAAGGCAGTACTTCTTAACAACAGCTGCTCCAACTCTCCTGCTCTCCCTTCATATTCACACTGGAGAGGGTCTAGGGGACCTGTGCCTTCCACTCTTTCCTTGATTCTGCCAGCTGTTTCCACCTACCACAATCAGACTTTTTAATGAAAAGTACATTTTACATGTACTTCTCTGTGTCAGTCAGCAGGGGGCAGGTTATACCTGGTTCTGCCCATCTACCCTAAAGTACAAGGTAACAATAGAGCCAATTCTGCTGTGCTTTGAAGCATCTTTGTCAGCTTTTAGGTTATGTTCCCATCAGTTTTTTCACCTTTGCCTTCAACATCTTTCTGTGCAGGTAGCTCTGGGGCGTAATAAAGACAATGAAACAGCAAGTTGGTATTAGCTTTGCTCTGAAGTTTGCATACAACAAAATAAAAAGGGTTCACATTATACTGCAGCTTCTACCACCTACACGGAGCCCTGGTGGCAAAGTGGTTAAGAGCTCAGGCTGTTAACCAAAAAGTAGGCAGTTCGAATCCATCAGCCGCTCCTTGGAAACCCTATGGGGCAGTTCTACTCTAGCTGGAATCGACATGACGGCACACAACCACCACCACAATCCTCTACACTATACAAGGGCTCCAACTGGCTTCCCAGGCCTGATGCACTTGCTGAAGGAAACCAGAGGGAAGGCCGTGTGACTATGGATGGCCAGCAAACCTCAGTGCTGTGAATGAAATGGGAGCGATTTAAAAAGTCTCACCTGTTTCATTTCTTCCTGGGCCTGGGATCATTGCTTCTACCTGGAGACCCACAGCCCTGGTAATTGGGACTCACTGGATTGGAAAGAAAGAGTGTTTCATCTGGAGAAGCCTTTAAGCTGCAATAAAACACTCAGAGCAGCAGGCTTTCTTCCTCCATAGCTCCAGGCCTTCCTTTTTGAAATTTTCTGGCTAATATCATTTTTACACTTCCAATGGGAGAATGAGCTTTAAATAGGCTGTGGTGGTGGTGGTGGATGACTGTGGAAAGAAAACCTTAGAAGAAACGAGGTTTGGATAAAGGGGAGAGAGGACTGCTCAGGAGGCCCAGGGAGAGACCGGTGCACCACTCTGGGGTCTCCTTTTCTTAAGCAGCTGAGAACCAAGGAGGATACTGAGGCTCCAGCGGGGTCACTGCACTCCCTGGCTTTGGGGGGTATATATTGTGTCATCTTCCTTCTATCTCTTCAGTAAACTGTGCAGTAGCTAATTGTGTTTCTTTTCTCAGGGAATGGCTATAGAATCTAGGATGGTTGGGTGGAACTTTACTACAGCTGTTCTTGGCTCCATTCATGCTTATAGTAATCGGAAACGGAAAACCTGAGAAGGTAAGGCATCTGTCAGTTAACTTAATTTTTAAAATGAACACTTAGTCACTTCTCAAACCTTGGTGTACGGTGGGGCATGAAGAAAACAGGGCTGATGCTGAAATCAGTTAAAGCCCATTACAAGTGCTGTTGAGTCGATTCCGACTCATAGTGACCCTATAGGACAGAGGAGAACTGCCCCATAGGGTTTCCAAGGAGCAGCTGGTGGATTCAAACTGTTGACCTAGTTAGCAGCCATAGCTCTTAACCACTATGCCACCAGGGCTCCAAAATCAGTTTAGAACTTCCAAATTTTGGAATTAGTCATTAAATATGATGTTTCATTAGGAACAGTCTAACTGAAATGTCAATTATGGTACTGCTGAAATGTCAATTACAACGTGTATTTTAATTTCAAATAATCCGTTGACCAAGGTCTTAGAACCCTGTAGTTGAATTTGACCCATGGGAAGTAAGTCTTCTCTTCCTGTTCTTATAACCACACACAGGCACTCAAGACCACTTGGAGCTGGATTCTGCCATCTCCGCCCATAACTGGACAGTCCTGACAGGCTGTCCAATAGGTTTTTCACATGGGAAGAGGCAAGGGGGAAGGGAATAGTGAAATATAGGCAACTGAAGGCCACTAGGCCTGGTGAGGAGGTCAGCTTTAGCTAACTTAGAGTGTTTACAGCTAAACCTCAAAACAGAATTTAAGACAGAAAGCGTGGCTACATTACTCCTGAGAGGAGGTTAAAGGACGTGTGTGTGCGTGTGTGCGCGTGTGCGCGTGTGTGGTAATTCTTACTCTTTAGGAGATCGAATGTGGTCAGTGAAGAGATGTGAATATGTGGCCAAAGAAAGATTTGCTTCCATTGTGATGAGGAGGCAATTCATTGGAGTTTATAGTTAAAGAACTGGGCTTATTAGAAACACAATTTGGAAAAAAATGTAGTTAAAAAAATCTATTTTAAAGGAATCCCTAAAGGCCATGATAAGATGTCAGCTGTAATTCTGCTGAGGCACAAGACAAGTGGCCTGCATCACCCTGGGCATGTGTGAAGGGAGGCCTCGATGGGTAGCAGGGCTGATGATCCTGCCAGCACATCTCCACACGCCTTCATTATTTTCAACTTATTGCTGCACATGCAGTTGCTTGTGTGAAGTCAAGACTACACTGCATTTTATGGGGAAAATTATGTTTTGGTGGAATATGTAAATTTTGGAATTCAGAAGTTAACAAACAGTGAGGGTTTACTGTGCCATCTTAACAATTTTCTTACACCCTTAGAACATTCTACATTTCTTTGCTTCTTGATTTGATTCAACATGGGCCATTTATATCTAAGAGGCATGTAGCTGAACTTTAAACGAATTTTATCGACAATAAAAGGCAATTTACAATAGTGAATGGCCAGTCACCCTACTTCCAACCTTCCCTTATACTCAATTACAACTTTTAAGTGCTATAATTTCCACACATTCTAAAAACCTCAGCATATGGCTTTCATCATGTTACTTTCCATCTCCAATGGCCCCTCTGACCGTTGGATAAAGTCTAACTCGCCTTCCATTCAAGGCCTTCTACTGTCTGGCACCCACCCAATGTTCTAGCTGTTTCTCCTTCTCCTCTATGGGAACACACAGCTCCATTCAAAGTGGTGGATTCAGTGTTACCTAAACACACCCTACGCTTCCCTGTCCCTTTCTCCACTTAAGTTTTCGATGCTCATCTCCACCTAAATGCCAATTCCTATGGCCCAGCCCCAAACTTTACATGCTCTGGGACCATTTCAAGTAGCCACCAGAAGTGACCATGGCTTCTGAACTCTGCTAACACATGCTGTTTATAGTTAACTTACTTTTCATTCATATTGAACTAGCCTGCAAGCTAAAATGGTATAGACTGTCATCATCATTCTTGCTATTACTGTCCTATGGATAGTATAGAGTTTGGGGATTTGTTACCTCTGGCACAAATATGTCACTCAGAACGCCAGGTAGAGGTTAACAGATATCACAAAAATATAGTCAAAAGGCATTTTTACTTTTAAGTCAAAGAATATCCTTTATATTTTTATGTGGGACTTGTTATTGACAAGTCATTTGGGCTGGATACTAATTTGTCTAAGTGTCCTTATGTTAGTGTCAATTTAAAGGGGAAAAAAGTGCCAGCAGACCATACTGGCACACAACTCTACCACCACACTTTGATACGGTATTAGGCTGAAAATGACTAGTACTTCTAAAGTGGTAAATGTCTGTGGCTTTAATTTTTAGCACCCCAGAGAAAGTAATTATTGTTCTAAAATGAAGATTTAATAAAATATATCATGCCCGAGGCCTAGAGTCTGCCTCTTTATTTCCAATGCAGCAATGAAGACTGACTTTCATTTGGCAACACAGGGGGGAAAGGAACCTGCATTACCAGTAATAAACCTCTAGTACGGGTGCTAAGTAAGAGGTTGGCATTCTCTTTTGAGGTGGGTATTAATTACCATCCCTTGCAGATTATGGGTGACCTTTGCCTATCGGTAGGTAACTCCTGGTTATGAGAAGGTTGTGAATTTGCAGAGACGCTCCTGGCACCAAAGTCCTACTGTTTACGACAGGGTCAATGAGCACAGCATGGATTCAGGTGGCACCAGGGTGAGCCAACTCCCATTCATAACCACAACCTTGCTTCATGAGCATTTCTCTGGTCTAAAGATTTTCTTTCTGGATGTTGTACTTCTAGCCTAATTCTCTCTCTCATCCTTGCTTCTTCACAGCAAGTTTTTCCCTCTTCTAAAATGTTCAGTAGTTCCCTTCTTATTCAATATACCACTGCCCCAGTATTAATATAACTCTCCCTAGTATTCATACAGCAGATTGCTAACCCCAGAGCTAAATATAAAGTTAATTTATCAAAAGGTGGAAATGGTTAAGTTCTGTTCTTTCGAGAACTGCCACTTTTCTTTAGTCTACTAGGCCTATTCTTAGGGAGGCATTATCAAATGGCTACCATTTGACACAATGAAACGATCTGACAGTGGGGTTTGAAGTAAGCTGGAAAAGGTGTCTGTCCTGGGGGCAAACGGTAGGGATCGCAGGTACCATCCACCTCCATTTTCCTTAAGAGTCTGAAGAACATGACTTTGCATTTTCCTGCATACTACATTAACTTCGTTATTTATTTATTTATGTTTCCATTAATTCTGTTTTGTTCATTTACTTGTTTAAAAATATATGGTCACTTAACTAGTATTGAGAACACAGAAATGAGTAGCCTGTGGAAATAGTTGTGAGGGAGGGAGACAAACATGTAATCAAGATACAAACTGGCAGATGTAATGATAGAAGTATGTATCATATTTTTATGCAAACAAACGTAGAAGATGCACATTATTTCCGTACAAATATGGTACACGGGTCTGTGGGAGCACCATGAATGCACTCCAGGGGGCAGGAGAAGAACAAATTCATAGGAAATTTTACTGAGAAAGTCTTGGGGAAGAAGGAACTCTGAGAGTATGACCTTTCAGAGGCATGAAAGGACAACCACAATAATACTCTAGTCTGGGGGCTGAGATGGTGAGAAAAATACCGGTTACATTTATCAGATAGAAATTTAGAAGGGAGAACGGTTGGGAGAAACCAAAGAGTTCAGCTTTGAAAACACCGAGTTTGAGCTGGATGGCCTACGGATAGACAGCATCTGAAGTCACGGTGGCACTGAGATCCCCAGATGAGAAGCAAAGAAGGTTGAACTCCTAAGGGGCAGGCAGAAGAAGAAACAAAGAGGGAGGGAAACAAGGCACCAAAGCTTACTGCTCAGAGAGCAAGGAGAACCACCAATGAATGATGTCAAGAAAGCCAAGGAAGGGGAGGACTGCAGGAAGACAGCATCAAAGATGTGAGGAAGTCAAGAAAGATCCGGAAGAGGTTCACCAAATGTGCTAGTTAGCAGGGCACTGGTGATGTTAGCAGCTGTGGCTTGAGTCAAGGGAGGGGAGCAGAAAGCAGATTCCAGTGAGTCAAAGATAGAGCAGGAGGTGAGAGTGGAGTTAGTGAGGGCAGACCACTCTTCAAGAATATTGGCTGCAAAGGAAAGAGTGAGGCAATAGTTAGAAAGGGATGCTGGGTTGAGGGAGGCATGCCTTTTTTTTTTAAACTTGGAAGAAATGGCAAAAATATGTACATGCATGCACGTTATCTTGGAAGTGAAGTACACACTGGCTGCTGGGACCTGAGCTCTCCTTTTGTTTAAGACAGAGGGAAGAACACGCATGTTTCTACTGCTCTCTGCCTTAGCCCTGCCATCACTGGCCACGTACAGCTTGAAAGTCATTACTGGTAGCTTATCTAACAGCTAAAGCAACGACCACACACTCACCCAGTGGAACAAATGACTTTGGAAAGCTTCATGTTTCTAAGCAAACGTGGCCAACAAAGTCAAAACACAGCTCCAGACTTTGGTCAAAAACAAATACGTCATAGAATGAGACTACTTTCTTTACTTTCAGAATACTGTCTACAAAGTGTAACTTGATTTCCTCACTCTTGGAACAGGCATTTAAGCTTCTGTTCCCCTCCTCACTCCCTACTGCCCCAACTCTGGCTACTTAGGATGGAAATGGGCACAGGGTAAAGCACCAATAATCTGTGAAGGTCTTCCCACTACAGCCACATTAAAAAAAATAATGTCTGAGAATTTGTTAATAGTACAAAGCTCAATACTGCATGGTTAGAAAACTGGGTCACAAACAGACGTTTGTTGTTGTAGTTGTTGTCAGCTGCCATTGAGTCAATTCTGACAGGTTCAGAGGACAAAAATTCAAACACTATATGTAAGCGGAGGATTTTATACACTTTATGTATGAACTAATTGCTAACTTCCTCCTGTTACATATCTTTCTCTGACACTTTCTAAGGGTTAAAAGAATCAAAGAAACACAAGACACACCAAGTGTTTATGAAACAATAACAGTGTGGGAAAGGGGGCTTTCGGGTATGATTTTGTCATCGTTTATAGGTGCCATCGAGTCGGTTTGGACTCGTAGTGACCCCACGTGACACAGAAGAACTGCCCTCTAGTGTTTTCTAGGCTGTAATCTTTATGGGAGCAGATTGCCAGGTCTTTCTGCTACAGAGCTGCTGGGTGGGTTCGAACCGCCAACCTTTCAGTTAGCAGCTGAACGCTTAACTGTTGCTCCAACAGGGCTTCTTTTTGGTATGATAACGTACAGGAAGTATTCTTTTCTTAGAACGCCCTACTTTTTTTCTGTGGAAGAAATGACACTTTCACACCCCTCACTAACTAGACCAAAGAGACAACTTAAGAAAGATAAATGAAACACTCACTATGACACGTATTTTGCTTTGCTGTCTTTAGAAACTCTCTTGGGAAAATAAATTTCATAGCAGTACTAGCTCAACTCTCAAACACAAGACAAGGGTCTGGAGACACCTGCTTAGGAGGCCCCACTTCCTCAGTTCACACACACAGTTTAATATCTTCCATCATATGCTCATGTCCCAAAGATCATGCAGCTTAGAATGTGGGTGATTACTAGAGAGACTCTGGAATACTTAGGCAGGTAAGGATCATTTTGCTCCATACTGACAATCATTCAGAAAATACATAGACCCTAGATGAGCTCGATCTAAAATTGGATTCACCTTTACCATTAGTTTTCTTCTTTAAAAAGGCCAATTCAGGATAATGTCAGCGATCCAAAGGAAAGAGTTTTGTAGCTATGCTTCCCTGAACTTTGTAACTTTGCCTTTCACTGTATGCTCTCTGCCCTGTATTTTACATTTCTTCCCACACTCCTCTCCCAGATAACAAAATCAGTACAGCCTTAAGAAATCTTATTTATAAAGAGGCTTTTATGCAGAGTTCATAACCCTGTCACATAGCTATCAGTGGATATTTCCAGCCAAACAGAAATTAAAGTTTTACAATGACAGGGTGGTGATACAATTAACCTCTATTTGATTAATTATGGGAGGGCAGATGTGATTTACAGCCAAAATTCTGATTCTCAGATAGTTTTCTTTTTCCAGTTTTATATATGAACGGGAAGGCCCTAAAACAGACCTGTCTCTGAAATGGCCTCCAACACTCAAGCCTCAGGCAAGGGAGGCAAAGGGGAGAGAGCGGGCGGTCACTCATTCGGAGGCAAGAGGGCAAGTGGTTCTGAAAAGAAGTTCTTGTTTAAATTCTAGGGTGCTTCCACGGATTCAGAAGAAAGAATATGCCAGTGGGCCACAGAATAAAGACCTTTTCTGAGCGAGAAGTACAATAAATGATAGATGGATTTAAATAGTTTATAACCTTCCTATAAATGTGATTTTGTACAAATGGCACCTAGGAGTACAGATTTGAAACACGAACTATCCAGTAGAATATTATCATTATCTTTGTTAACATTTTAATCATTGAGAATTTCAGTGGACACTGAAGGAGAAAAAAAATTCTGGGCCTGGAAGGTTTCATTTAAAAACAAATAAACCTACATGAAGCCGAAGGCAATTAGCTTCAAAATCACCAAAACACAATAATAATTTAGTCCGTCTTTCAATTAACAAATGTGAACATAGGTAAGGCTTGTCTACAGAGTAGACGAATTCCTCAAAAGTTGTAATTAAAATTAATTAAATGTCAAATGCCTAAGAAGACTTCATTAATTAGTGGAATATTCAGTGAATCTTTTTATAGAGAATCAATCTTCTCAGTACCTAATAGGGAATATCAATGTATCAGGTTTACTTAAGAAAATCTATCCTTCAGAGTGCCTTTCCTAATATTAAATGTGATAGAGGGAAAATGCCCAAAGAGAAAAACAAAACAAAACGAAGTAAAATAAATTCAGAGTAGAATCAGTTCTTATAGCCACTCCCCTCAGTTTATAAATGGACATATTTTTATAACAACTTCTTAATTGGGTGGTTGTGTGAGATCCCGTTTCTGAAGTGTGATCATGTCCAGGGTTATGAGGTATGGTAGGACTATAACTCAGCCATGCCCCAGGAATTCAAGCACCCAAGGCAAATTCTCAGCTCTAATATTTTTATATAGGCTTGCTGGGAATATTAGTTTTTTTCACACTTATTGTAGATTTGGAGCAAGACGTGGCTCACAGGCACTGTACTTCCTCAAAAGCCCTAATCCCTCCATTAAAGGATTATAAATTATTAGGATCCACAGGATGCCGAGTATTTTGGCAGCTCTTTTGGTTTATGACAATCACAAATTTGGCTCCACAGCTAGGTCACTACAATATAACACCTGTCATATCAAGCAGACATTTTCTTAGTCAGATGAAAAGGATCTTTTTGTTATTTTAAAACCCAGTGTCTTACACACCTAGCAAAATGAAACTACTATATGTACTTTTGTCCCTGGGTGGTGCAAATGGTTAAGCGATTGACACATGGGGTCGCCATGAGTCAGAATCAACTCATAGGCAACCACCACCATCATGCACTTTCGGAATGTGAGGATGACTGTCCCCTCCCCCTCCACGGGTGCTGCTCAGGTGGGTATGCCCATCCCCATCTGCCTCTGTGCTTCTGGGAAGGGCCTATGCAGCTGAAGAGGATGACTTTCCTTCTCCATTCCTTAGTCAAGAAAGGCTAAAGGAAAAATCTCCAAAATAACACTTTCTATCTGACTCTAAATTGGAATACATCTTATATTAAGTTACTGCTACTATTTACTGAATGCTTGCTTACCAAGTGCCAGGGAAAAGGGCCAAGTACTTTGTATAGTGCAATAACGCAATGAAGAAGTTATTATCATCCCCACAGGAAATGACTCAGGGAGCTTAAATATTTTGCTCAAGGTATGAAGCTACTAAGTGGTAGAGTGAGGATTCAAACCCAAGCGTGGCTCTTACATGCGACGCTACGCTGCCTCTAATGATTTATTCACAGCATTTGGCAGATCACCTGTCTCCCTGCTTCCAGTTAAATCTCACTGAGAAAGAAACTGAAGACTTCCAAGATGCCTTCTATTTCCTCATCAATTGTTCTGCCTGTCTGAGACAGGTCCAGACAGTCCAACTCACTTCTCTATCATTAAATCAGTTTTTCTAAGCACCTACTGGATTAGGCCCAGTCAATCTGCCATTAAATTCAGCCTTTAAGTCTTATTTTTCTCAGACACCAACAAGGCAGTATGCTTCATTAAAGGAACTTTATTTATGATGGACCTCCAGCCTCACAACAATAAATATATGCTAGAAATCTAATAACTCAATCCCTACATCTTGGTTTCTCATAAACTGGGGGGATGGCAGTCTATCACAAAGGCTTACAAATTCTTCATTAAAAATGCACATAAAACTTAGTTTAAACCAGTGCTTGAAAACCTAGAGCTCCTTTTATTATTTTCCTTTCACAAACCTCAGAAATGGCTACGATATCAGCAACCAACCAAGAGTTAATGCATTTCTTTCTGTTACTGTAGACAGATGGAGGACACTCATCACTGGGTTCTGGGGTCCCCAGGTGGGATACTGCTGCATAAATGGTCTCAGAAGAGTTGTGACCTATAGTTTTGATAATGATCTATAATTCACAGCATAAACCAGAGCACTGTGGAAGTCAAAATATTCTATTTACAGAATTTCATGCCATATAAAGTATTCCCGTCATCGCTCTCTAAAATGACATCTTCCAAAGGGGCGGGGGGTGGGGGAAGAAAAGAGCCCTTGGAGATTATTACTTGTAGAGTGTACCTGGGTAAATATTATAGACATACCAGCCAATACTTCAAAATTAAAATTATGGATCCAGTTGCCAGCTAGTCGATTCCACCTCATGGTGACCCCATGTGCTTCAGAGTAGAACTGTACATAGGGTTTTCTAGGCTGTGACATTTCAGAGAGTGATCGCCAGGCCTTTCTTGCAAGGCAGCTCTGAGTGGGTTTGAACCACCAACCTTTCGGTCAGTAGCCAAGCACTTAACCGTTTGTACCACCAAGGAATGTCTAAAATTATGGATCTAAAAAACCAAATGCATTGCCATCAACTTGCTTCTGACTCATGGAGACCCCATGTATTATAGAGCAGAACTGTTTTTATAGGGTTTTCCTGGCTGTAATCTTTATGAAAGCAGATTGCCAGGCTTTTCTTCTATGGTGCTGCTGGGTGAGTTTGAACCGCCAACCTTTAGATTAGCATCTGAGTGCAAACTGTTTGTGCCACCCAGGGACCTTAAAATTATGATAGAGGCCCACTGAATTTTGAAATAGAGGATGTGCTTAAAAATAAACACATGAACCAATAAGGATAACCCACTTAAGAGGGACTGCAAGGTCCTTTAATCTGGGGGCACTTTGCACAATTTAAAAAAAATGAAAATGTCACCACTCAGTTTGCTGGGAAGGCTCCCTTGGCTTGGGCTCATCTGCGACAATTCTAGGGGATACAAGTGGCTGTGTCCGTTCTCTATGCCTGGGACCTCGAACAACTTGCTTTCTCCCAGGGTCATCCCCGTTAGTTAGGAAATAGCCTGTCATACTCAGGAGACAGCAGCAGAGTTTTGGTTTTAAAAAGCGGTATTAGTGGGGTCTTAAAAGCATGTAAGTGGCCATCTAAGATACTCCACTGGTCTCACCCCATCTGGAGCAAGGGAGAATGAAGAAAGTCAAAGATACAAGGGAAAGACTAGTCCAAAGGACTAATGGACCACAACTACCATGGCCTCCACCAGACTGAGTCCAGCACAACTAGATGGTGCCAAGCTACCACCGACTGCTCTGACAGGGATCACAACAGAGGGTCCCAGACAGAGCTGGAGAAAATGTACAACAAAATTTTAACTTATAAAAAAGAGAAAAAAAGATCGGACTTACTGGTCTGACAGAGACTGGAGAAACCTCGAGAGTGCCTCTGCACACCCTTATAGCTCAGTACTGAATTCACTCCTAAGATTCACCCTTTAGTCAAAGGTTAGACAGGACCATAAAACAAAATGAGAGTAAATGGGCACACCAACCCAGGGGCAAGGACAAGAAGGCAGGCGAGGACAGGAAAGCTGGTAACGGAGAACCCAAGGTTGAGACAGGGAGAGTGTTGACATGTTGTGGGGTTGGCAACCAATGTCACAAAACAGTATGTGTATTGTTTAAGGAGAAACTAGTTTGCTCTGTAAACCTTCATCTGAAGTACAATAAAAAAAATGAAAAAAAATTAAAAGGCAAAAAAAAAAAGTGTTATTAGGCAATCTTTAAAGAGATACAAGATGACTCAGGCATAATTCTAAATTGCCACACCAAGTACTAAGTGTATCAAGAGTGCTGAACCGATTCCTCCTCCACTGAGGAGTTTCTGCTTGGCCTCACAACCTCGTTTTCCTCTTTAGAGTATGGGCAGGAAAGGACAGAAGTACAAACCCAGATGATGCCTGATCTGCAGCACAATGAGGGAAACAGAAGCATTGTCATGAAAGGGGAAAGACGAACTCTCATTTTTGGGGAGAGAGCACACACATACGTCACAACTTAGGGCACTGAAGGTAGAAGCGAAGACTAGAAGAAAAAGAGCAGGCTGACAAGACTGCAGTGCAGCTACTGAACCTCTGGATCTTCAAATGACCGGGTCATGGCAATGCGGCCAGAGTTTCTTTGCCAACGGCCAACTTTGTCTCTCTGACCATGAAAAACATACTTTCCTTGACTCTTTTTTATTGCTCTAGCACCTTCTATTCCTAAGAACCTGGTGGGTGCCAGCACCTTCCCAGACACGTCCAGCTAGCCTCACTTGAAAGCAAACCACCATCTTTACTTGTCTGACGGGATAGTTGTTAGGCACACAGCATCTCTCTCCCAGAACTTAATCCACTGTAACTATCCAAAGAAGAAGCTTTCTTTAATTCTGTGGGAGCACTTGAATTTATGCCCCATTAAAGTTCCCCTTTGAAAATTGCAAGCTGAAGCCACATCTAACAATGATGATGTTCTCTGGATCCCATGCACATCCTAAAAATGGAGAATTCATTTCATGGTCACAGAACCAATAAAAAATATGACTTCATATGAAGTGCCCCAATTTCTTTTTTTCTTTTTCTTGGTAAGTAAATTAAATGACATCAGGTGTTTATAAAATCTTTATGTTTATAGCATTCTATAAACATTGGGCATGCTCTGAAAAGATTCTCTTACATCATAAGAAATTACAGTTTAGAATGGGGGCCAAAATCTTTTCCTCTCCTGAGAGACTTGCTTTTAGTTTCAAATTTAACTCTTAGCATTTTTTTTAGTAGCAGGGTCAAAATCAGAACTCTTAATATTTATGTTCTTACACATCTTTCTGTAGCCACAGTAAAAACAAGTGATGTTTAGACTTGGTTACATAAATGACCCGTGGGTGTGGCCATCTTGGATGAGTCAATCCATCAGTCAACAAACAGGAGTCCCTACTATGTGCCAGCTAGGACTAAAGTTCTACAGGAAAAGCTGGTGTGGTCTCATTCCTGTTGAAGATCAGGGCCCCAAGCTTCAAGTCATGTCAAATATACGGCTGAGCTGTGTATTTCTTACCACCCTAAAAGTGTCTCAAGTCCTTGCTGTGAGAAATAACACCTCACTTTTTACCTCGCTTTTTGAGGACATGCTCAGGGAACTCTGACATGAATACAATGGCTAAGGACTCCAACTCCACCAAGACCTGCCCCAAATCTTCCCCAGAACCTCAAGGGAACAGTGATCTTGAAGCTTGTGCCTCAGGTCCCTGAAGATCCTATAAGGAGCAGGGCTATGTCCAGGACCTGCAGTTGCTGTGGGTTCTATGTGCTGGGACAAACAGGCAGAGGCAGGTCTCTTCTTGGGTAAGTTTTACAGTTATGAGGACTCTTTATGGACAGCTAAGCGTGATGGCTGCTGGCCCAAACTCTGCTGCCCTACAGTCATGGCTGTCTCTGATCTGGCTCCAGCCTTTTAGCCACCCTGCCCTCTTCAATCAGCCCAACTGAACGTGTGTAAAGCATATGTGCTTAAAGCTGTCCCAGCTTCCAGCCCTTGCTCATAGACACACACCTGTGTCTGGATGCCCTTCTTTCTCATCTCTCTGCTCTTCCAATTCTTGAATATTCTCTAAAGCTTACTTAAAATGTTACAATCTCCACAAAGCCTTCTCTTATTCATCCCCCAATTAGAATTCTCTCTTTCTCCTCTGAATTCCCACACACCTTATGTGTCTACATCTTGCTTGTATCTTTCACTACCTTTTAAACTTTTTATAGCAGTCATCTCTCTCCATTTGCTACCTTCCCTATAAAACCGAAAGGAACCAGAGCGCAGAGTCCAGGTCTGATTGATGGTCATATTTCTAGCATCTCGCCCAGTAACTCCACAAGCTTTGAAACTTTGTCTTGCACATCCCAGAGTTCCAGGGAAGTACTGGGGGCGGGCAGAGAGAGTGGGCAGGGTAAGCAGGAAGACCTCCTTCCCCAAATTTGTGCTTCAGTCAGATTGGTTTTGATTTTAAACTACATATTGTGATTCATGTAATGTTTACATATTTTTAAAGGGTTCTGCTGGGGAAAGAAAAAAGGAAATCACTGCAATAGATATTATGAAATAATAAGCAGAATTACACCAGTGCCTCTAGCACTTTCCCCCTTAGATATAATGAAATCCAATGATCAAAAATGAGTATCAAAGGTTTTGAATGGCCGTCCATCAAAGAACATGGTCAAAACAGAGGGCCCCTCTTCACTCTTGTATGTTTACATTAAAATTTGATAGAAGCCTCCTCAACCTCTGAATGAGTTATGTTTAAGCAATTAAAACAGTATCACCCAGACACCTGTGGGATGTGTGTATGTATGTACATGTGAGCATGCCCACTGTGCTTTGCTCTCAATTTAACTTCAGGGATACAGAAGAGGGTTTTAAGTAATGCTGATGCCTCTTGATAAACCATTCTCCCCCATCCCCCTTCAGTCTTCTCCATCGCCATAAATAGCATTAACATCCACTCTTATGCCAAGGCTAAAAATCTAGTATCTACCCTTGACTTCTCTCTTTTCTTTATTCCTCACATTCAATTCACCAGTAAACGCTGCTGGGTCTACCCCTAAACATACTCTGAAGCAGCTCGAGGTCTAACTCTGACAATCGCTGCAGTCCGAGGCATCCTTAACTCACATCTACCTTACTGCAGTAGACTCCTATCTGCTCCCTGGCTTCTACCCTCTCCTCCCTACAATCCATTCTCTAGGCAACAGCAAATGTTTAAACTTCTGTTAAAAACTCTCAAGGTGTTTTTCATCAAATGTAGACTCAAACTCCTAACTAGTAAAAATAATCTAGCTAGCCTTTCTATTTCACTCCAAATTTCAAAATTTTGTTGGTTCTGATACTCTTCAGCTGGGGAGTCTTCCTTTCTTTAAGAAAAAAGTGAGTGACTGAGCAGACAGACAAAAAAGGCTGGCACACCACTCAAAAATAGAAATAAACTTACGGCTTCAGATTTGGGAGGCACTGGAGGTGGAGGTAGGGCGATATCTGAAGACTTCATTGCTGCTCCCAGAGCCCCAGGGACAGGAAGAGGAGATGTTCCACATTTGGACCGGACAGAACTTCTGAAATTATCACACCTGCTCTTCTCACTCAAGGATCGAGTGAGAGGCTGATGGCTGGTCCTGCCTTCATCCAGCCACAGCTCCTCATAAGGAAGTTCTGACTTCCCAGGGATGCCAGCTGATTCTTCACAAGCTTCTGGGAAAAAGTAGTCGCTTCCGTTATCACCAGAGTCCTGGTAGGGCAGGATGTCATTAGGGAATGGGGTCCATTCTCCTCCCCCCAGGTCTCTGCAGCCCTGCAGGTTCACCTCACTGTTGCCATGGAGATTGTTGCCATACACACAGACCGAGAGCCGGTGAAAGGACTGGGTGAGCTCATCGCGGGCATGGCTAAGGGAATTGGGCACGTGGTTGTGGCCAGAGCAATGGCCTTTCTTGGGGCTCCTGCAGTCCTCATTCCAGTCAGTTTTCACATCACGGACGGCTCGTGAATACTCATCAATATCAAATTGTTCTTGGCAGATTCCCAGCCAGTGATGGACCAGGGTTTCGGGCCATACCTCGCCCCTCACCAGGTGTTCTGGGAGGCTAAACTTGGGAACAGTCAAGTGCAGTGGGAAGTGCATGGGGAGGATCTTGTTGTTCCGCAGCACACAGCAAACCACCACCGTCTTGGTCTGGATGTTCACAAACTTGTAGCGGTGCCCCTCACGGATGAAGTGGAGGTCGTATGGGTTTCTCGGTGGGGGACTTGGCACGGTCACATTCACAGGCAGCCTGGTTTTCTCCACAATGTTGCGGATGGTGTGTTCGCCCTCCTGCATCTGAAGTTCCATGGGACTTCGGGTGCTGAATCTGCCCTTGCACTGGAATGGAAGGCTAATGCTTTCATTGGTCCGGTGGTTCATACAAATGAGGCATGGCATTTTGCCTTTGCCCAGCTTGCTGATGGAATTGAGCTTCCCAATCTTCTTGAAGATTGTGTTGAGTCTTGACTTTTCCTTGAATGTCTTTGCATAAAGGATTTCTGCCTGCCCCATTAGAGTGAGTTCATCCCCAGTACAGAGGGTGATGTTATAAACTTCAGTGTCTTCATTGCATTCACCTGAAGCAACCTACAATATGATGAATCAAATTTTAGGTTAATTTCTTTCCATCTTTTTACACAAAGACATAAAGAGCTTGCGATTAAAGACACACACAGAGGAAAATACTGTTTTGTTTTAATACCAAATTTAGACTCCATTTCTTTTAAAAGATTCACACGGCTAATAAAAAGCAATTTTTGTCTGAGATACTAAGTTGGATTTTTAAAAACATGTTTTTTTTTCCTGGAGACAAAAGTAATCTATATTCATTAATAAAAAATTGGCAAGTATAGAGGAAAAACACAAAAACAACACCCATGACCCTGATTCAGAGACAGCTGTTGGTAACTGCTGTCGAGCTGGTGTCCAACTTATGGTAACCCCATACACAGTGGAACAAAACATTACCTGGCTCTGTGCCATCCCCATGGATCAGTTGTGGAATGGACCACTGTGACCCACAGGGTTTTCACTGGCTGATTTTCAGAAGCAGATCTCTAGGTCTTTCTTCCTAGTCTGTCTTAGCCTGGAAGCTCTGCTAAAATCTGTTCAGCATCATAGCAACCAACACACAAGCATCCACTGACAGATGGATGATGGCTGTGCATGAAGTGCACTGGCTGGGAATTGAACCTGGGTCTCCTGCATGGAAAGTAAGAACTGTACCACTGAACCACCACTGCCCTCAATTCTGAGACAGCCAGGGTTAACGGTCTGGTAAATACCCTTCCAGTCTTTATTACTATACATGCAGAGCAGCCTATCCTATGGATAACTTATTTTGGGAGATTAATATTATCTTTTTTTTTTTCAGTTCTAAATAATGCTTTCATGAATACCATTGTAGAAAATTCCTCGTTTTTATGTTTTACTATGTCCTCTAAAATTAGAATTGAAACAAAGGATTTTTAAAGATTTTATTTCTTCCCTATTGATTTCATTTTATAAATAGTTCATGTTTATTGGATATTAGATATATTAGAAATATTAAGATATAATTACAAATATTACATACTAGATATAAAAATTTAAAAATTCTATACAATCTTAGCATGAAATCTCTGCTAATGGTTTTTTTCATAAATAGAATGAAAAAAAAAAAAGAGATGTATAACCTATCTCAGAGATACAGAAATACACACACAATTTTGTTACCTAAGTTTCTCACCATAACTTAACTATCTGCCCTTGTGTATCTACCCCCTCATCATAGGTTCGGATGCTGATCTTACATAAACTATTATATATGGCTGTATCAATAATTTATTTGACCAGTTCCTTATTGTTAAACATACAGGTTTTTTGCGTGTTTAGCAATTATAAATACTGCAATAAACTTCTTTTTTTTAACAGCTCAATTATTTCCTTAGGATAAAGTGCCAGAAGTAGAATTGCATGGGCAAAAGTTATGCATATATTTGAAAAGTCTAATATATGTATTTCCCATTATGTTTCATCAGTTTATACCTATTTGTTTCTTACCATCACTTTGTGAAAGCACCTGTCACCCTAGACCCATAGGAAGTTTATTTCAAGTTTGCCAATGTGAAAGGTAAAGCATTCATACTAAGTTTACTTACTCATGCTTTATCTTGAATTATCTTTGATTACTGTATTAATGAATATTTCTTTTTTGTATTTATCTGGCCATTTAGATCTTTCTTTCTTCTTTTTTTGTGAATTGCCTATTTGTGTCTTTTGCCCATATCATATTGAGATGTTCATCTTATTGATTACCTCATCTGCAATGAGAGGAGCCTTGGTGGCACAGTGGTTAAAGCATCTGGCTGCTAACCAAAAGGTCAGTGGTTTGAACCCACCAGCCACTCTAAGGCAGGAAGATACGGCAGTCTGCTTCTATAAAGATTGACAGCCTTGGAAACCCAATGGGGCAGTTCTACTCTGTCCTATAGGGTAGCTATGAGTTAGAATCAACTCGACGACAGTGGGTTTGGTTTTCTTTTTGGTTTTTACATAATGTGAATGTCATTTACACTATGTATTTTCAACTTGTTGCTTGGATTTCAATTTTATGGTAGTGAATGTTTTCAAAATTCTCCCGTGTGATTTCTTTCATTCTTGGGCATTACACTACTTTTAGCTGAGATCAGTGGTTCTGAACTGGGAGCAATTTTGGCCCCCAGGGGATATGTGGCAATGCCTGGATACACTGTCATTGTTACGACTGGGGGATGCTACTCACGTCTAGTGGGTAGAGGACAGGGATGTTGCCAAACATCCTACAATACACAGGACAGTCCCTTAAAACAAAGAATTACCTAGTTCAATATTTCAATAGTGCCAAGGTTGAGAAATTCTGATATAATTATCAGTATTTTCTTCTAGTACTTTGATGCTTTCATTTACTAAATATTTAACTGAAATTTCTTTGGTGGCTTATCTAAGATAGGGCTCTAACTTTAGTTGTTTTTTTTTTTTTAAATAGTTTACTGAGTCTCTGGTATATTTCCTAAATAACCATCTCTTTCATCACTGATTTGAAATGTCACTTTCATCATATGTACTAAATTTATACACACACAAACACCCAAATACACTCGTGTGTTTTTATCCGCTTTGGGGTCATTAATCCTAGTGAACTTTCTGTGTTTATTTTTCATTATAATTATACTATTTAAATTATTGTATCTTTATCTTACATTTTTCAGATCTGGTAACAAGGGCCCTCATTTGTGGTTATTCTGACTCAAAAGGTTTTGGATGGTAAAAAACATCAGAAGAGTCAAACGACAGCCTGTAAGAAAGTATTTACAATATGTGAGACACATAAAGGGATAATATCCCTGATGCATAAGCAACTTAAAAAGAATGAGAACCAAAAATCCTACATAAAAACTGACAAAAGACATGAAAAACCAATTCACTAAAAAAGATGCGTGATGGCCTTCCAGCTTTAAAAAGATGTTTAATTTCATTCATAGTAAGAGAAATACAAATTAAAATTACATTGAGATAGCATTTCTCACCTAGCAGACTGGTAAAAATTCAAAAGCTTGACACTGCACTCTCTAAGTTAGGCTGTGGGGCAGTATGTACTCTCGTACATAGCTCGTAGGAATGGGAGATGGTATAACCCCTGTAGAGGGGAAATAGGCAGAATCTAACCAAGTGACATTTCTCCCTCTATCCAGCAATCCTACTTCTAGGAATTTACCCTGAAGACATTCCTCCAACAATATAAAAATACTCACGGTACAAGGTTATTCACTGCAGCATTGTTTGTATTTGCAAAATATTGAAAATGATCACAATGCCCAAACACAGGACACTGACTGAATGAACACTGGTACACAGATGTAATGGTATTCTGCAAAAAGAATGACGATGATGAAATGAACTGACATGCAGTGACTTCCAGAACACATTAAGTGAAAAAAGCAAAGTGGAAAAAAGTTTGCACGTATACCACCTTGTTGTATAAGAAAGAAGGGAAAACTAACATATAACTTTCTGCTTATTTTTGTAGAAAAAAGAAACATAGGAACTATAAACCAGAAAAGAATGAAAATGATTACTTTCAGGAGGTAGATGTGGGAGTAACCGGGGTGACGGGGCATAGGAAGGAGAGATATTGCTCTGAATATACCTTGCTATAGAGGCTTGACTTTTTGGAAGCATGCTGAAGTTCTACATGTTCAAAAAATAAAATTAAGCCAACAAGAATTTTTTTGAAAAACTTAAAACTGAATTAAAATGGAAACAAATGAATACAATTGTATTTCAAATGAACAGAATAACCACACTGGTGACAGAGAAATAATCCAAGGAGCCTTGGAACACAGTGCTTTGACTATGTATTGTCGGTCTAAGTGCGGTAAAAACAACAACAAATACTGTACTCTTTGTAGTAGCTTTGTTTGTCACAGCAGGATGGGTATAGCGATTCTCAAGCAACTTTACTGTACTGTAGAATCTAGCAAATGAGTAAATGTGTTGAAATTTTTAGAGCCAGAGTTCTCACTGAGGAAAAAGGGAAACAGAAATATGGAGTGGGGGAAGGCAAGAAAGAACTTTATGGGGTTGAACTGGAATTGGAAGTATTGGTCTTAACAACAACAAAAAAAACTACACACACACACACACACACACAATTTTTTACCCCTCTTCTCCCCAATGAACCCTGATGGCGCAGTGATTAAGAGCTCGGCTGCTAACCAAAAGGTTGGCAGTTCGAATCCACCAGCTGCTCCTTGGAAACACTATGGGCCAGTTCTACCCTGTCCTATAGGGTCGCTGGGAGTCGAAATTGACTCAACAACAATGGTTTCGTGTGGTTCTCCCCAAGGGACTAGAGGCAAAGACTTCCATTATCAAGGAACATGTCGAATGACCAAAGTTGGTTTTCAAATACCATTCCTCACTAAAAGGAATCATGGCTCATTGGAGAAATGGCTAACTCCAGGGATAGGACAAGAAAGGTACAAGATGAGCCTGGAATAATACTTTGTGCCAGAAAGTAAAGAAGTACTCAAAAGATGTGGGGGGCATGTCAAAAGGACACAGCAGCCAGCCTGAACGGGCTCCCACTGGCCAAATCCCGCTGGGGCAATTTGACCATCACAATTAAGACGGTAATAAATCATAATCCACTGAATATATTAGGAATCTATGAGTCCATATTGATAACAAAAGGATAAATGAATTAAAAAAACAAATGAGGGATAAGCTGGGTAATCAATGAAGAGTGGTGGGACTAGAAAATCGTAGTTTTTCAACTACTGGCAGTAAAGATTGGTATATATAAGAATCATCAATGTATGTGAAGTTTACAGGGGAAAATCTGATTGAGGAGCAGATTATTTGCATGGTTTAAAGTGTCTTCCTCCAGAATGTTTATCAATTGCAAGAAGAAAAAAAAAGTAACTATATAGTGCAGAAACTGGACAATACCTTGGCCACTGATCAAATTTAATATCACCAAAGAGCAGCATATGGACATCGTGTGTCTCTGGATGTGACTCCCTGGGAAGTTCACAACCTCTCTTAGGTAACATTATAACCCAAACCCGAGTTACTGGGTTCTAATAATGAGGAAACATGAGACAAACTCAAATGGAGACATACTCTATAAAATATCAGGCATGTATTCTTTAAAACTGTCAATGTCATGAAAGACAAAGGCTGAAGAACTATTCCAGATTAAAGGGAAAGAAAAAGAAAACGAAATGCAATATGCAATCCTAGAATGGATTTTGTACCGGAGGGGAAAAAATGCTATGAACGACACTATTGAGACAATTGGCAAATTTGGAATATGGACTGTAGATAAAAGCATCGTATCAATGTTAAATGTCTGAATGTACTGCAGTTACATAAGAAAATATCCTTGTTTCTTAGTTAACACACATTGACATATTAAGGGATAAAGGGCATAATGTATGCAATACATTTTCAAACAGTTCAGAAAAAAATTGTATTTTATATATGTACCTGTAGGGGGATGGAGGATGATTAAATAAATGCGGCAAATGTTAAAAACTGGTGAATGTGGCTAACGTGTTTAGGCAGTTCTTATATTATTCTTACAACATTTCTTTAAGGTTGAAATTATTTCAAAATAGAAAGCTAAAATGAAAAAACATGACAATAAAAAAGTTTTATATATTTTCCCTACTGATTTTTCCAGATGAACTTTAGAATCATTTTGCCCATGAGTTGCACTGATAATTTTATTGGAAGTAGCTTAATTCTCCAGTGTTTTGAAAGGAAGTAACATTATTGTACTAGTCAGTTACTTCCAAATAGGTACATGATAATTCTCGCCACTTTTTCATATCTTTTATTTCCCTTACTAGAATTTAAGTTGGTTCTTCATTACCAATCCCTGTACATCTGCTGTTGATTCATAGGTTGACTATGTTTTGTTGTTATTTTGTATGTCCAGTAATCTTACTGTTAATAGTTTTTTTCCAGGTAATTCTCTTAGGATTACTAGGTAATCATATTTTCTGCAAATGATAAACATCTTACATTCATCTTTTCAATTTTCATTCTTTCTCCCCTACCAAGTTGAGTGCACGCGAGGGTTTTTGTGTTGTTCTGGATTTTAACGGACATCATCAGTGTTTGAACATAAACTATGAGAAATTCGTTGGTTTGAGAAATATTTTTTTTTTATCATATTAGTAATGTTTCTTCCAATTCTAGTTTTCCTAAAAGTTTCTATGAAGAAATTAAAACATTTTTTATCAAATGCTATTTCTGTATCCAACAAGATGATCTTATGTTTGTTCGTAATTTTGATCTACTGGCTTTACAAGAGCGTATTTCCAAATACTAAAATAATCCTATATGCTTGAGACAATTTCTACACAATCATGGTACAATTAAAAATATACTGCACGGTTCTCTTTGATCTAAGATACATGTATGTTATTCACAAGTGATATTGGTTTACAGTTCAATTCTGCTACCTTTATCAGGTTTTGGTGTCAGGCTCACATTAACGCTGAGATTGATTTTTTTTCTTATGTTAATAAAAAAGTGTCTGCGTAAAGTGACTGACAATGCCATATAGTTTATATTGCTCACAGAACAGTGATAGTTATTTGTTTAGAAAGCTAGGTAGAAACAATCGTTGCAGATAATTCCTTACCATTCTACATCATATGTGTAAAATTCTAATCTTTAGAACAAGCAATTTTCCAATCAACATTAGTGCTATAAAAAACAAACAGTTCTGCTGTCTCTATAATGAAGTGAATTTCTCTGTAGGAGGCATTGTAAGTACATAAATGGCAGCACAATGGCAATTCAGACTGCTAACGCTTAAAGTCCATTTTAGGATTGGGGTGTTTATTCATTTACTCTTTTTTTGTATTATTATTTAAAACAAGTCCTCCATTTAACTATTATTTATTTTTAGACTGAGTATTCACCCTGAGTATTCACACAGATCTGGGGTTTCTTCCACATTAGAATAAGCTTAGAAAATTTAATTAAATAAATTAATTTTAACTTTTCACTTTGGAATAATTTCAGATTTATGGAACAGTTGCAAAGATAGTACAGAGAGTTCCTCAGTATACTCTTCACCCAGCTTTCCTTGGTAACATCTTACTTAACCACGGTACACTTTTCAAAGCTAAGAAATGAGTATCGGGACAATACTATTAACTAAATGACAAGCTTTATTGGATTTCACCAGTTTTTTCACTAATGTCATTTTCCTGTTTCAGGATCAATCCAGGATACCACACTGCATTTTGTCCTCTAATCTGTGAATTCTTCGATCTTTCTTTGTTTTTCATGACCACGACAGTTTTGAAGAGCAGAGCTTAAGAATTTTTTTTTTTTTTTTTTAAAGCTAGTGAATCATTTATAAATGCCAGTACTTGGCACATGAGAGGGCTGACTTTCTTTTCGTACAAGACCTATAGCTTCAAGGTTTCAATTATTTTATTCTCTTGACTTGGTCACAAAGAGTCTTTATAAAGATTCATTTGTTATTAGCTCTAACTTCTGGTTTATCCCTAAGGCTTTTGTTTTCAGCTAGCAATTAGTTAAACTTATGACTTAACTAAGTGCTGGTGGTGCAGTGGTTAAGCGCTCAGCTGCTATCCGAAATGTTGGTGGCTTAAACCCACCAGCTGCTCCGCTGGAGAAAGATGTGGCAGTCTGCTTCCGTAAAGATTACAGCCTTGGAAACCCTAAGGAGCAGTTCTACTCTGTCCTAAAGGTCGCTATGAGTCAGAATTGACTTGACGGTAAAGGTTTTTCTTTTTTCTAACAGTACAGATCAAGGGTCAGCAAACTACAGTCCATGGTCCAAATCGGGCCTGACACTTGTTTTTGTAAATTAAGTTTTATTGGAAGGAATTCATGTCCATTTATTTATGCATAGTCTATGGATATTTTCACGCTACAATGTCAAAATTGAGTAGATCCAACAGATAATCTATGGCCCACAAAACCTAAAATATTTACTATTTGGCTCTTTACAGAAAAACCTTGCTAATTCCTAGTTAACAGAGATGAATGAAAAGAGCTATGACCTTTAAAAATGGATACATTTGGGTTTGAATCCTGTCTTTTCAGATTTACAGAACAGTTGCAAAGGTAGTACAGAGAGTTCCTGTATACTCTTCACCTAGCTTTCCCTGGTAACAATTTACATAACCACAGTACATTTATCAAAGCTAAGAAATTAATGTTGAGACAATACTATTACCTAAATAACAAACTTCAGGTAACCTCAGACAAAATGTTTTACTTTTTGAGACTCAGTTTCTTCATCTGTAAAATGGGAACACCATCATCTACTTTGCAGGCTAAGTTAATGCATGCAAACAATCTCTGTTGTTGTTAGGTGCCATTGAGTTGGCTCCTACTTATAGCAACCCTAAGTACAACAGAACGAAACACTGCCTGGTCCTGCGCCATCCTCAAAATTGTCGCTGTTTGCACCCATCGTCGCAGCCACTGTGTCAATCCATCCTGCTGAGGGTCTTTTTCTCTTTTTCGCTGACCCTTACCTTACCAAACATGATGTCCTTCTCCAAGGACCGGTCCCTCCTGATAACATGTGCAAAATATGTGTGATATCATCTTGCCATTCTTGCTTCCAAGGAGCACCATGGCTATAATTCTTTCAAGACAGACTTGTTCATTCTTCTAGCAGTCCACAGTATATTCAATATTCTCTGCCAACACCATAATTCAAAAGCATCAATTCTTCTTTGGTCTTCCTTATTCACTATCCAGCTTTCACAAGCATATGAGGCACCTGAAAATATCATAGCTTGGGTCAGATGCACCTTAGTCCTTTAAGTGACATCTTTCCTTTTCAACTCTTTAAAGAGGTCTTTTGCAGAGGATCTGCCCAGTGCAGTATGTCATTTGATTTCTTGACTGCTGCTTCCACGGGCACTGATTCTAGACCAAAGTAAAATGAAATCCTTAACAACTTCTGTATTTTCTCCATTTATCATGATGTTGCTTATTGGTCCAGTTCTGAGGATTTTTGTTTATGTTGAGGTGTAATCCATACTGAAGACTACATGTAGTCTTTGCTCTTCATCAGTAAGTGCTTCAAGTCCTCTTTGCTTTCAGAAAGCAAAGTTGTGTCGTCTTCATATGGCAGGTTGTTAATGAGTCTTTCCACCAAACCTGATGACATGTTCTTCTTCATACACTCCAGCTTCTCGGATTATTTGCTCAGCATACAGACTGAGTAAGTATGGTGAAAGGATACAATCCTCGCATATACCTTCCTAAATTTTAAACCGTGCAGTATCCCCTTGTTCTGCTCAAATCACTGCTTCTTAGCCTATGAACAGGTTCCACATGAGCACAATTAAGTGTTTCAGAATTCTCATTCTTCGAAATGTTATCCATAAATTGTTATGATCCACAGAGTCAAATTCCTCTGCACAGTCAATAAAACACAGGTAGATGTCTTTCTGGTATTCTCTGCTTTCAGCCAGGATCCATCTGATATCAGCAATGATATTCCTCATTCCACGTCCTCTTCTGAATCTGGCTTGAATTTCTGGCAGTTCCTGTTGATGTACAACCTTTAGTACCTGGTGCAGGGTAGGCTCTGAACAAATGGAGGCCATTAGTGTTATTACTCTTATTAACAATAAAAACATTTTCCTTCTTATAATCCTGTTTCTCATTGCCTTTCACATCTTCTTCTTTTCACATTGGTTTCTAGATTTCCATCAACTCTGTTTTCAAGCCCAAACCACTCCTTCTTAGCATTATTTTTCCTTCTGTCCTGAAGAACTGTTCAAGTATTTATTGAATATGTTATCCCAGAATAAAACAATGTTGGAATAAAGTCTGAAAAAAACATTAGTTATATCCCAAAGGAAGTGAACCATACTGAAATGATTCGGAATACACAGTTTTAGGATAGACTAGTCTCCAAAATGCTCAGCTGCATTGCTATGCTTCCTCTTTATTGGAACTTTGTTAAAAAAAACTTGGCAATTCACCCATCTGGATCATGATAGAAACAAGGATGCTGAGAGAAAGGGCTCTCATGAGATTTGAGAAACACACTCACACACACATTCACTTGTACAACAAGAATTTCCAGCTAACACACAGGGAGACAACAGTGTTTCTCAAACATGAAAGAATTACCAAGTACAAGCTTCTTTCTATCTCCTTAAATCTATACTTACCGTACCTTTCCTAATTACCTTTGTAAGTCTTCCAAAACGAAGAAAGAAATTATAGACCTAGTGAGGTACTATATACCCAATGAATTAAAAGAGAATGAATGTCCACCCAGCTTGTGAGAGTTCTTATCTCTTCAGAAGCTAGATGTGAATCAGACAGTACGTGCACAGATTAAACAAACCAAAATTATCCTTACTAAATGTCACTATCTGGGCACAGTCAATAGTTTTGTCTACATTTTCATGTATGTGTGTACTTCTAAAAGTTTTTACCCCTTCTCCTATACATTAAAATGCACAGCATATGTGAGTACAATCTGTAATTCTATCCTTCCAACTCTGATGTCATCATTAGTGCTAGCAATCAGCCCTGCATAAATTATGAGGCTATGTACCGACCAGTTTTGTGGTCACTGTCAGTGACAGATGAAGAATCTCATAAATAAATGCGCTTCCTCTGGCAATTGAGCCAAACAGTCTCCTCAGGTTTCTACAGATGTGATTTATTTGCATAATTTCCTTCCTTTAAAAAAATTGTTTTTTAATAGCAAGAGAAACAATGTGTTCTAAGTGCTTCAGTATGTGTGCCTGGTTAACATTTTCAGTCACAATATTTCCTGAGAGGAAGTAATTCAAAGTGTGTTATCTAAACAACTCTAATAGCTCTAATCCAGGAAACTATCAGGGTTTTACTGCGCATGATACCATCCAGAATTAATACTCCCAGGTCAAACAATCGAACCCTGGTGGCGTAGTGGTTAAAGCGCTCACCTACCAACCAGAAGGTCAGCGGTTCAAACCAGCCGCTCTATGGAAGAAAAGATGTGGCGGTCTGATTCCATAAAGATACAGCCTTGAAAACTTTATGGGGCAGTTCTACTCTGTCCTGTAGGGTCACTATGACTTGGAATCGACTAAATGGCCATGGGGGCTTGGGTTAAGCAACACTTTAAAACACTGACATAAAATTTTACACACACGCACAGATGGCTTTGACAGTCTGTTCTCTAAGAACATTTGTTTTAAGACCAAACATGTAACAGAGGTGAAAATTCCAACTCTTGGAATAAAAATCAGGAATGATCTGACTGACATATAGATTACACAGATAAGACTTAATATTCCACCATTTTCCCCAAACTTCAATTTTATAAAACTCTTTTCTCTGGGAAAATGGCCAAAAATAAGAAAGAAAGGGCATTAAGAGTTAAGATAAATGTTAATTCTGACTGTGTTTTTTAAAAAAACAGGAACTAGGGCAAAGGTGACAAGTAGAGTCCATGACTTAATCTGTGATGGCATGGCAGAGGGCTTGGCAACCTGTAGATTTTCAGAGGAGGTCTCAAAACCTCAGATGACAAAAAACCACTCAGCTGTCTTCAAACACCAAAACAATTAACTTCACGATTGTATTCAATTTAAATAACCCTGAACGAATCTTGAAAATAAACGACATCTGACTCATTGTCAAAAAAATGCAATTTTTTTAAAAACTGGAAAATAAAAATAGGCTAGTTTAAATCCTATGCTTATTCAAACCATCATTTTTAAAATCCCATCTTCCATCTGACAAAATTCATGTTGTACAGTTGTATTTCTGACCTCTCTGGAATATAGCCAAGAACAAGGCAGTGAGCTAAAAGGCCCCTAAACAGCCAAAAAGATGTGGCGTTGTTGATGTGAGGGCTTATAGGGAAAGTCTGTAAGGCCCTAACTTGGTGTACTTAACTCTGATCTAAATCAAAACTCTATCAAACTTGGTTACCAGTTCCCAGCTCCCAGCAGAAGTACAAATTAAAGCTGTAAACAGGAACTTGAGGTAGCCATTCCAACAGTCACAAAAGGTAACAAACAAACAAAATTTTACATGGGACCATAAAACACCGAATTCTCCGTGTTACAGAGTCTGTCCACATAAAGGCAAAAGTCATACACATCTCACATTGCAAGAGGCAATGAAAGCCTCAGTGAATTAGACAACAGGAGGTGAGGATAAGTTTAAATTCTGTTCACATACTCTTAAGATGGCAGACAACTACAATATATTTTTAAAAATTTAAAGAAAACTGTAGTTATTTTGGACAAAATTTTTGTTAAAACTCACAGCTATCCTGAAAAGCTATCTCCCTAAAATTACTCATGCTCTAAAAGTTCCAGAAAGGCAGTGGTGGCTCACTGGTAGAATTCTCACCTTCCTTGCGGGAGACCCCAGTTTGATTCCCAGCCAATGCACTTCATGCGCTGCCACCAACCATCTGTCAGTGTTCCTGTGATGTTGAAAAGGTTTCAGCAGAGCTTCCAGACTAAGGGAGACTAGGAAGAAAGGCCTAGCGACTTACTTCCGAAAAATCAGCCAATGAAAACCTTATGGATCACAACAGTACAATCCACAACTGGTCACAGGGATGGTATGGCGCAAAACTGGGCAGTGTTTTCTTCCGTTATGTATGAGGTCACCATGAGTTGGGGGTCAACTCTCCTGCAGCTAACAACAACAACAAGGCTCCAGAAAGGAAAGGTAAAATAGCAGAGCTAATGACCCCACCCATTTCTAAAAACCAATGGAAAAATCTGCCTCCCTGACATTATCATAGCCTCACAACACAAGGCAGGGGACTCTTCTCTGAACTGTCAAGACAGAAACTAGGAATACTATTTTAAACTAGGAATGGTAGATGTGACTAAACTACACTGTCAAAAACAGCCAAAACAAAGCATGTTGCAGTGTTAGCATCACTATTTCATGGTACTTCATAGGACAAGCTTAGGATGGCTAATATACGCAGAACCAAGTGCACTAATAAGCTGTTTTTACATTTTAAAAGACAAACAGGATCAGAAAGTTGGAAGAGAAAAAAATAACTATGAGAAGAGTAGAATCAGAAGCAGTCAAAAACTCCACTGATGCACTTTCAAGGCCTTATTTGTTGTTTGGTCTGTAAAAATGAGTAAAAAAAAGTAACATTGACACGTTTAATTTGCATGTTGCATGCATTATATTAAACTTTAGAACTCTTGCTTATTTACTCAGTGATACAGTTTTTGCAAGTTCAAGTAGCTTATTACACTATTTCAAGCAACACTTCAAAAACCCAACTCTAGCTTTGCTTCTCTGTTGTGGCTTAATACTTTGCAGTGATATTTTTAAGGGCTCATTTTGGCACAAGCTATCTAATTAGAAACTTCACTCATGCTGACAGAGAGAAAACATTAACTTACAAGATTTTATTTTTTAAAATTCTTGGCATCATATTCTGGCATGATTTAAGATTTAAAAATCTGCACATATAACGTTCATAAAGGTATGTGTTAGACCACAAGTGTTTCATAAATATAAAAGACAGAAGGATATTGGCTAGGTATTGTGTTGTTGTGAGGTGCCCTTAAGTTGGTTCTGACTCATAGTGACCCTATGTACAACAGAATGAAATACTGCCAGGTCCTGTGCCATCCTCAAACTTGTTGCTGTGTTTGAGCCCACTGTTGCAGCTGCTGAGCTAATCCATCTTGTCACAGGTCTTCCTCTTTTTCACTGACCCTCTACCTTACTAAACATGATGTCCTTCTCCAGAGACTGGTCCCTCCTGATAACATGTCCAAAGTATGTAAGACAAAGTCTTGCCATCCTCCCTTCCAAGAAGCACTCTTGGCTGTACTTCTTCCAAGACAGATTTATTCATTCTTCTGGCAGTCCATGGTATATTCAGTATTCACCATAATACGAAGGTGTCAATTCTTCTCCAATCTTCCTTATTCATTGTCCAGCTTTTGTGTGCAGATGAGGTGACTGAAAACACCATGGCTTGAGTCAGGAACACCTTAGTCTTCAAGGTGACATCTTTGCTTTTTAACACTTTAAAGAGGACTTTTGCAGCAGATTTGCCCAATGCAAAATGTTTGATTTTTTGACTGCTGCTTTCATGGGTGTTGATTGTGGACCCAAGTCAACTGAAATCCTTAACAACTTCTACATTTTCTCCATTTATCATGATGTTGCTTATTGGTCCAGTTGTAAGGGATTTTGGTTTTCTTTATGTTGAAGTATAATCCATACTGAAGGCTGCAGTCTACGATCTCCATCAGTAAGTGCTTCAAGTCCGCTTCACTTTCAGCGAGCAAGGTTATGTCATCTGCATATCACAGGTTGTTATAATGAGTCTTCTACCAATCCTGATGCCGCATTCTTCTTCATATAGTCCAGCTTCTCCGATTATTTGCTCAGCATACAGATTGAATAAGTATGGTGAAAGGATACAACCCTAACAAACACCTTCCCAAATTTAAAACCACGCAGTATCCCCTTGTTCTGTTCAAACAACTAACTCTTGGCCTGTGAACAGGTTCCACATGAGCACAATTAAGTGTTGTAGAATTCCCATTCTTTTCGATGTTATCCATAATTTGTTATGATCCACACAGTTGAATGCCATTGGATAGTCAATAGAACACAGGTAAACATCTTTCTGGTATTCTCAACTTTCAGTCAAGATCCATCTGACAAGAGCAGTGATATTCTAGTTTCCCGTCCTCTTCTGAGTCTGGCTTGAATTTCTGGCAGTTCTCTATGTACAGCTGCAACCACTTTTCAATGATCTTCAGCAAAGTTTTACTTGCATATGATATTAATGATATTGCTCAATAATTTCCGCATTCCACTGGAACACTTTCCTTTGGAATGGACACATATATGGATCTCTTCCAGTCAGCTGGCCAGGGAGCTGTCTTTCAAATTTCTTGGCATAGGTAAGTGAGCACTTGCAGTGCTGCATTTGTTTGTTGTAACACCTCAGTTAGTACTGCATCAATTCCTGAAGCCTTGTTTTTTGCCAATGCCTTCAATGCAGCTTTTCTTCCTTTAATACCATCGGTTCTTGATCATATACTACATCCAAAATGGTTGAACGTCGACCAGTTCTTTTTGGTACACTGACTCGGTATATTCCTCTGTCTTAGGCTGGCTTCCCTAGAGAATCAACACCAGTGAAGGGTCCTCTTTCTCCCTCTCTCCATATACAGAGAGATTTATTTCAAGGAAATTGCTCACATGGCTGTAGAGGCTGGAAAGTTCCAAGTCCATGGGTCAAGCTGGAGGCTTCTCCTGACTCATGCAGCTGCAGGGGCTGGGGAACCCAAGATCGGCAGGTCAGACAACAGGCCTCTGGTTCATAGGCTGTAGAGGCCGACAAATCTCAAGATCAGCAGGTAAGCTGGCAGGCCGCTGGCTCACTGAGGAGGCTGGCAAATCCCAAGATCAGCAATTAAACTGCTAGATTAAGTCCCAAGTATTGGAGGTCAGATGAACAGGAGCCAGCTGTAGGATCCACAGCGAGCAAAAGCCCTCAAACCTTGCCAGAAAGTCCCTTTTGACTGACTAGCTATTCACAGCAGATCCCATGATGGAGGTGATCACATTATATCAGATCTCATCATGGAAGTGATTATATCATTAAAA
This sequence comes from Dugong dugon, assembly GCA_030035585.1. NCBI lineage: Eukaryota > Metazoa > Chordata > Mammalia > Sirenia > Dugongidae > Dugong > Dugong dugon. The sequence continues at coordinate 68,830,770 of CM057466.1, forward strand.
GACTGCCAAACTACATCATAACTGCCAAACCACTGAGAATTATGGCCCAGCCAAGCTGACATACAACCTTAATTATCACACTTTCCATTTTCTTTCGATACTTCCTGCATCACTCAACATTTTGCCCGTAGAGTCCTTCAATATTGCAATTCGAGGTTTGAATTTTTTCTTTAGTTCTTTCAGCTTGAGAAATATCAAGTGTATTCTTCTCTCTTGGCTTTCTAATTCCAGGTCTTTGCATATTTCATTATAATAATTTACTCTGTCTTCTCGAGCCACCCTTTGAAATATTCTGTTCAGTTCTTTTACTCTATCATTTTTTCCATTGGCTTTAGCTAGTCCATGTTCAAGAGCAAGTTTCAGAGTCTTTTCTGACATCCACTTTGGTCTTTTCTTTCTTTCCTGTCTTTTTAATGACCTTTTGCCTTCTTCACGTATGATGTCCTTGATGTCATCCCACAACTAGTTTGGTCTTCAGATGAGTCTTGGTATTTATCAAGATACATTGAGAATTACTGGTGACTGGAATGTGAAAGTCAGAATTAAAGAAGGAAAAGTAGTTGGAAAACATAGCTTTGGTGATAGAAACGACACGGAAGATCACATGATAGAATTTTGCAAGACTAATGACTTATTCATTGGAAATATCTTTTTCAACAACATAAACAGTGACTATACAGGTGGACCTCACTGGATGGAATACACAGGAATCAAATCGACTACGTCTGTGCAAAGTGACTATGGAGAAGCTCAGTATCATCAGTCAGAACAAGGCCAGGGCCCGACTGTGGAACACACCATCAATTGCTCATATTCAAGTTCAAGTTGAAGCTGAAGAAAATTAAAACAAAGCCATGAGAGCCAAAGTATGACCTTGATATATCACGCCTGAATTCAGAGAACAGATCTGATGCATTGAACATCAGATATTACACACTACAAAATAATTAGTGAACATGTTTAAGATTTTTTTAAAAAGAAAATGAATTAACTGTACAAACTATTGTATCAATTTTAAAGTATATTCTGATCACAATCTTGAATCCATAAATAGAATGTGACAGAGCAGAATGGTGACTGGATTGAATTAGGATACCTGGGTTCCATACCAGGCCTTGTGGCGAAGTAGTTACGTGGCTTCATGTGAATTAAGTCAATTAAGTCAGCTAACATACCTGTATCTTCGTTTCCATGACTGTTAAAAGAAGAAGTAGGACTAGACTGTATCTAATGGTGTTTCTAGGTATAAAATTTGATTATAAAAACTCAATGTCTATAAACTTCCTAATCCTGTTGAATTATTTATAGTATTTTACTATTTTACTTGTAATCATGTTTCTCAGTATTAAGAAGCTTGCCTATCACTTACGTTCTCTGAATTTTACATGATTTTTCCTATTAATAACAGTCCTGAAATCCTTCTCCCCACATTAAAGCCATCCTCTGCGAGGCAGTGACATACCTTCCAAAAGCAGGTGACAAACTGAATCATCAGAAGCTGATGTACAGGTGACAGGGCTGTCAGCTCAACCCTCACCTAAGACCATGTGGTATGGAGGGTCTTAAGGCACTGTCTATACTCCGCATATGAATGGAACCTCCCAGCTCCCACATGGCTTACTTTCCCTAGCTGAGACAATGCAAACTTGCTATTTTGCCTCTAGGGAAACCTATGAGGGAACAACTAAAAGCATAGATAGACCTTTCTAGCTAGGCTAAAATAGCAACATTCTACCATCCAGTTTTGGGTACTGGCGGGGGTGGGAGTACTGGGGGTTCCTCAGAATTGAAAGCAGGGATTTTAATAAAGAAAGCTTCTGGGCTACAGCAATAAAAACGGGATGTCCTTTACGTACTCAAGGAAGCTGCAAATTACCCAATCCTAAATTGGGGCTGCTTTTTCTTCCCTCCCTCTTCACAACTGTCACAATAAAGACAGAATTTCAACAGTTACTTTGTTAGTCATTATTTTGATGGCAGAAAAATACATGTGTGGGAAAATTTCAATCATTACAGGGCTGGGTTTGAAATGGTAGAAGGCATTTAAAATAATTCACTAGGTACTGCTGTATTAAGTCTTCAAAAGTATTGAGATAAAGGTGTATTTTGAAAACAAAACAAAACCAGCTACTATGTAGTGAGTTCTTAGTATTAAGACACTGGGTATGAAGTATTAAATAAACAGTAAATGAAATAATCTGTGGCGGAAATTTAAAAAAAAATCTGTACCTTTATTTTAGTATGATTTTATGCACTAGATCAGGGGTGGGCGAACTTTTTCTTAGAGGGCCAGATGGTATATATTTCAGGCTTTGTGGGCTAAACGGTCTCCACTGCAACTACTCAACACTGCTGTGACAGAATCATGACAATCAAAATGTCTCCAGACACTGCCAGATGTCTAGTGGGGGGTCAAAATCACCCTTGATTAAGAACCACGGATGTAGTTGAAACTCTAACTCTGTGGCTTCCAATGCCATCTAGAAGGTGATAAACCCCAAATGTCTAGACCTTTCAAAAAGCTCCAGACCTGTATATTCAACTGTCTTCTTAATCTCTACTTGGAGGTAGTTTTCCTCTCTCCCTCCCCTCCCCTCCCTTCGCCTGTCGGTCAGTCCTTCTGTCCGTCCGTCCATACATTGGCCACCTCCCCTACTAGACTATAATCTCCATGCCTTCAGGGATCTGCATATTCACTATTTACTCCCAGTGCCTAGAACAGTGCTGGGCACATAGCTGGTGCTCAAAATATATTTGCTGCCTAAACAATCAAACACATTAATTAATTTCATGCAGCTAATCAATGATGAGACGATCAGGCAGATAATATTTTAAACACATTAAAACATCTTTTAAAGACAATTTTCTTTAATTTCAAGCTAATAGGAATGCCTCATTTTAAAATAAATTTATCAACAGTACTAATACTATCCATTAGATTTTATTTAGTTAAAAACCTGCAATAGTCTTGAAAAAACCAGAACTAGAGTTCCCATTCTTTTAACACTTTTGCTCTACTCCATATTCTTATCATAATTTACTTCAATTTGTACTTGTAAGCACACACACATTTCTTTATTTCAAATAATGTCTCTTGACTATCGAATTGTAACTGCAGTTGTTTCTTAGATTGTTCATCCTGTTGGTCTAATGTATGCTGTATCTGAAGTGGAGAGTAGAGGGTATAATTTTCCAAGGATGTTTGAAATCTGCTATCTTTTAAAAAATTACTTCCTGGATAATGGCTGTATTTTCAAATAAGCAGTACTGTTTTTCTTTCTGTTCTCCTTCTCCAAGGTTAGTAATAACCAAGCATCCCATTTCTTTACCTTTACTTAGTTCTTACATTAAGCACTGCAATGAATGTCCAGACACACGATAATCAATTCTACTGTTAATTAAAGACCGTGACTTCCAAACTTTATTTTTGTTCCAGGTAGTACCTAGACATCTTTGCCTCAGTTTATTTATCTACTTGGGTGTTTAATTTACTAAGAACACCAACTTCTGTGTATTTCTTGCTGCAAATTTCCTGAGATGCCAATATCAATCCTTCTTTGAACAGAATTGAATAATGTCTTAATGGTTAGTGTAAGCTGGATATGATGGCATCTTAAAACTTTGTAAGTAACAGACTAGAGGTATTAAACATTTTTGCATGCACAGCACAGGAACTCAACTCAAATTCCAATTAGCTCTGTGGATGCTATATGCTTGCATATCATACACTTATCTGTGTCTTTGAATTCTTAAGTGACATCTCTATTACAAACATTTTAACAAATAGATTCATCACGGTATTCTGGGGGAAAAAAAAAAAAAAACCTGTCAAAATGCTTGGGTTTCAGTATTATCCTTTCAATTACTGCTGACTTAATACAAGTTCACACTGACTTAATACACACACACAAATTAGCTGCTAGAGGCATCTTGAAAAAATACTAGACATGACCAATATGTAACAAACATGTTAAACTTTAATACTTGAGGAAACCTTAAAACATTTTTATGCTGATTTCTCATAATTTATCAGCAAATGAAACGTTTTTAGAAAAGACCTTAAAAGTTTTAACTTTCTAAACAACCGCCCCCCCCCACCCCCCGCATTTAGGTAATTCTAAACATAAATTTAAGGAGAGATTTAAATTTTATCAACACTCTAACAGAATAGGATTTGATTAACTTCTGGCCAATGAGTCTTGGTTACTTTAAAGATGCACATATTCTCACAAATTTTCACTGTTAAGTGATTTCAAGTTGTCTTGATGACTCATGTACTGGGTCACTGAAGCAGTTAAAATTATAAATATTTTTGCATATAAACATAATTTACTTAGTAAAGATTTTACAAAACACAAATCTCACCCATCTTAATAATAAAACTAAAGGGAGTACACAATAGCATCTGTATTTTTAGACAGGAAGAAAGAATGACAGCTTAGCCAATAAAATGGGCAGAAGTGCTTCTCCAATAAGGAGGCCGTCTTGGCATTTCCCCCTTGCTTGAGGACTGGGGGTGGCATGAGTGACTCACTCACAGAGACACTGTGGCATTCTTGGGCTAAGATCCTATGCAGCCTGTTTTTCACATAGCGTGGATTTCTAAGAAACAGGAATCTTGCTTCCTAAATTAAACCTTGATATCTGGAAATTTTCAGATACCACTACTTAGTTGGACTTCCTGCTGAAAGGAGGTTAAACAGAAAACCCTTTCAATGTGAACACTTTCTAAACATTTTAGTGTAATTTGGGTGCTGCTGGAGAAAATGCAGTGGATTTGCCGGCAACAAGGTTGGAACTAGCTGGTGGTATGGCTTCTCTGGTTAGTCCCTCTTGAACAGCAAGTGTAGTCAAAGGAGCTCACTCAACATGTAGAAGAGGATGGAACTGTCCCTTTAAGAACACACAACAAAAGCAGCACAGTGAACACTATTTAGCTTTTCTCTAATGAACAAAAATCCATAAAATACCTACTGGGCAACATTCTGTACCTCAATTTTCCCTATGTATATTGATATAAAGTGTCAAAAAGACTATGTACATGGTATGAATATGTGTCGATCTCAAGGCATGCTCTGGAAGGTTTTTTTTTCTTTTAATATAAGTGTTTGTCACTAGTTTTATCATATGAGTTTTGTTCCTAAAAGTGGAGGCTTCAGACTCAACAGAAGATCTAGCCAAACAAACGTTATATATTAGGGAATAAAGTCCAAGTTAAACAAACAAACAAACAAAAAAAAACCTAAAACAAACCTTTTGGTAAACCTTAACAGTTATATTTTTGAACTCAGATACCGGTTTTAAATTCTAGTGAAAAAACGAATTAAATATAGTAAGCTGTCAGAGAGTCCCGTCACCTATACTACAATGCAGTTTTTTAAAGACCAGTTTTGGCCACTGACTCTATCCCACTGGGAAGACAGAATTCTCCTGTGAGGGACAGATGTGCACTTACTGGCTTAAAAGTTATTTTAGTGAGGATAAATATTTGGATCTCCAAGAAGTACCTTCACGTTGAATGTTATTTCCTCCATGACGTACACGCGTTCAGGAAATGCTTTAGCCACCTCCTCCACACTGTTAAAATATTGCACTGGCTCCTTTATATCTCGATCTTGCTCCAGCAGCTTGAATTGCCCTAAAACACAAGATAAACAGAAGGCAGGTGAGGTGTTTATGCTGGGCAGCTGTCTGGGTGGCCACAGTATCCTCTCCTTACTCCCACCATTCTTTGTCAGTCCTGTGATCATCACCACTAAAAAAAGTTACCACAGGAGATGGTTTTCACAAACCAGAATACGTATTTTTAAAAATCAGCTTAAAATAAAAACAAATGTTTTTAGTTTACATTCAGAGTTTATTACCAGATGTCCAAAATTAAACTGAAAGGAGGCTTACTTGTAATTTGATCTCAAAGTAAAATAACCTAATTAAGTTACTCTGTTAAAAACTGTTGCTCAGTGAATCAGTGTTCATTGTAGTACTTTGCACAATAGACAAAAGGTAGAAACCACCTAAAAATCCATCAATGGATGAATGGTTAACAAAATGTGGTATATACATACAATGGAATACTACTCAGCCATAAAGAGAAATGAAATTCTGATACATGCTGTAACATGGATGAACCTTGAAAGCATTGTGCTGAATGCAGTCAGTCAGTCACAAAAGGACAAATAGTGTACGATCCCACTTACATGAAATATCTAGAACAGGCAAATGTATAGATAGAGACCAAAGTTTGTTAGTGGTACCAGGGGTGGGTGGGAGGGATGGGGAAAGAGGGAGTCTTTGCATGGAAGGCACTGAGCTTCTGTTAAGGGTAATGACAAAATCTGGAAATGGACAGTGGTGATGGTTGCAAAACATGACGAACGTAATCAATGCCACTGAATTGTACTGAAATGTAAAATTACTGAACTGGCGAATGTTTTATTACATGTATTTTTACCACAATAAAAAAGAAGGTTGCTCATTTTGCTTTTAGCAGTTTAAGGCACCCTGTCATTTAGCTAAAATACCACCCACACATATTTACATTCTACCACCAAGCCCTAGTGGCCAGGGGAACTAATTTTTAAAAATTAGTATTCACAAAAATTCTTTTTTAAAAATAGAATAAAGTAACATAGTGGACCCTTGGCTTTCACAGAATTGATATTCTTGGTTTCAGTACGACCTGCTATAAAAGTGATGTTGCTGCTGAGCATGGAGAGGCTGGGCTCTGAGTACACACCTCCTGATGACTGGATCCCGTGGGCCACTCAGCACCTGGAGCTCCATGTGGCTTCTTTCCTTTCTTCTTGACGTGTGTGAAATTTATAGCAAAAGGAAGTACTATTGTGGTATCCACAATTGGGGGGGTTTGTGAAGGGCTTTGAACATATTTCTAAAAATGTCAGGGACCAACCATGTTGTTATCCGTTTTCAATATTTATAATACCATCACTACATCCTAGAGGAGCTTTTGTTTTCAATTTAGGAAAAAAGACCATATGTAACCCAGCCAAGGACTTAGTGTTTCTTAGTAATTATTTTCTGAATCCTGTTTACAATCGAACACTTGAGAAACTTAAAAAGGAATTAAAAGCTCTTAGGAGGCAGACCTCTCAGCATGTGTCTAGGGAGCATCAGGCAGTCACAGGGAAGCCTTCATCTGTTCTCAACAGTTTTCAGTGTTTTCTAGGTGGAGCCCTGGTGGCGCAGTGGTTTAGAGCTCAGCTGCTAACCAAAAGGTCAGCAGTTCGAACCCACCAGCCACTCCTTGGAAACCCTATGGGGCAGCTCTACTCTGCCCAATAGGGTCGCTATAAGGCAGTTCACTCCCATCTTTTTTCCACAGTTTCTTCAGGTTGCCCTACAAGATTTTAGTTAATATGTTGATTTATGTACACAGATTATTATTTTAAATATTTTCTTTTGACAGGTCTAATTACCTAAAACCAAACAATCACTTTACACTTCCTAAATCTCATAGGTGCCTATAAAATCAAAATAGCTAACTTAACAAATGTCTTCTTAATGCAATGTTTTAAACACTGGATCACAGTACATACGTGGCCTCTTATTGCAGGGGTTGGCAAACTTTTTCTGTAAAAATTTTAGGCTTTGTGGGCTATACAATTTATCGTGACTATTCAACTCTGGTGTTACTAGTACAAAAGCAGATACAGATAACAAGCAAACAAGTGGGCGTGGCTGTGTGCCAATCAAACTTTATGAAACAAGCAGCAGGTTAGATTTGGCCCCTGGGCTGTAGGTTGCTGACCCTTGCCCTGTGCAAGGGAGTGAAAAGTATAGATCAGGGTAAGGGCAAGAAGACAAGACATTCAAAGTGAAAATGGCCCTAGTCCTCTCCTCTTATTCCATACTACTGAATAGTTATACCTAGGTTTCTTGTAAGGAGCTCTGGTGGTGTAATGGTTAAATGCTCAGCTGCTAACCGAATGGCTGGCATTTGAACCCACCCGGCGGCTCTATGGGAGAAAGACCTGGCGATCCGCTTCTGTAAAGATTACAGCCAAGAAAACCCTATGGGGCAGTTCTACTCTGTCCCATGGGGGTCGCTATGAATCGAAATCGACTGGACAGCACTCAACAACAACAGGTCTCTTGTAAGATGCTTGAATCCACATTCTCAGCTGCCCTATGTTTATCTCAGAATGGCAGCTTTTCCTTTAGACAGGAGTTCGAAATCAACAAGTGTAAGCTTTAGACGTAGAATTATACCAGGAGAATAATGCAAATATTCACAGACATGAAAGCCCACCTTCTCTCACTGTATTCTGCAGAACTGAATTTCTAAGAACTTTTGCTTAGTTCTTTTATAAAAGAATATGACACCCTCAGATTAGTCAACTCTATTCCGAGAAAGATGCTGAGCTATTGTATCACTGCATTCTCTGTGATTGCTGTGGCCTGGGAAACGGAACTCAAGAGTCAAAGCTCAGGGACAATCTAGAGTTAAGCCCGAGTCCCCTGCCAAATGTGAAATCAATTTACGTGACACATATTCCCACAACCTCCACATGGAGGAACTAATTTTTTAACAGACCATTTCGTGAATAACAGAGCCTTTGTGCCACCAAATAAAAACATTTGGAGGTTGTCAGAACATCTGTTCTGAGCTGTTACAGTCAAACTCTGCGGTAGGAGAGGGAGAACACGCAGTGTCTTTCAACAGCTTTGATGATTTTGTAAAAATGTCTCCACTGGGAGAGCTGTTCCATCTGCAGGACGCTGAAACTCCCAGAACTGATTCAACACTAGCGACGTGCGTATCGATTACAGTTTAAATGAATTTAAAGTAACATTTTAAAAGCAAAAATTGATGCTGATACATCACTGCTTTCATGATATGGTTCTAAAACTATATTACATAATTAATATGTTAGCAAGAAGTAACTCTCATCTAGAAAATATTATTTTTGTGCCCCTAAGATGATCACAGTGATTTACCTCAAAATGAAGAGTGTATTAAGCATAGCGTAGAGCCCCAAAGTCCTACTGTAGGCGTTTAAGTTTCAAGCACCTGTATAATACTGAAGGGGCTGTACTATAATCCACTCTCCTTTATTTAGAGAAAGGTTACTTGTCAGAATTAAAAATGGAAGCAAATTTTGCAAATTTAAAATTTAACAACAACAACAAAAAAATTAAAATGAGAGCAATGATGTTGAGAAGCACAGAAATAACGGAGAGTGTGAGGTGGTCAAATTCAGGTCTGTTAATTTTGCTACTGGCTGGAAAGCTCTGGTCAAATGGTCAGTGGGAGGGAAGCTCCGTGCCACAGGGGCTTCCAGTGACTTATGTCTCCCTGGTACCCGTCATGCTGGTAACTGGCACGGCCTGTGGGAAATCTCCTTTTATAGCTATGGTGTTTTTACTGTTCGCCATCCCTCCAGCACAGTGGTCTGCTTTATGTGTGTAAATAAAATGAAACAAAATGAGAGCTGAGGCCCCTAGTACCATCTGTGGGCCCATAATTCAAGCAAACAACATTCTACTGATGCTTCCTTCACGGAAATGTTGCATAAAGTAGCATAAAAGAATAAAATAGAAAAGAAAGCAACAACAACCAAGACGGCACCAAAGCACAAAAGCAACCTAAACCTGTTGCTGTCGAGTCCATTCTGACTCATAGCTATCCTATAGGACAGAGTAGAACTGCCACAGGGTTTCCAAGGAACGGCTGGTGGATTTGAGCTGTGAACCTTTGGTTAGCAGCCAAATGCTTAACCACTGCGCCACCAGGGCTTCAAAAGCAACCTAAGGATGGCTAAAATGAATGAGCAAAAAGGTTAAGAAAAGGGAACTTCAGAATGATGAAAGCTCCCGGAGGGGATGGACCACGTCTGTGTTATTCAGTGTGGTATCCCGCCTGGTGTGATGCATGGCAGAAAGCAGATGCTTAATAAACAGTTACTGAATGAGTGAATCAATTCTTCTCACTTCTTCTCTCTTAACGTCTATAGAGACAGGTCACAGATATTTAGATAGATGGTTTCAAGCAGTGCAGATGGAATGCATTCTGAACAGCTTATATAACTGTATCTTAAAACTATTGGGCAGTTTTCACATGTGAAGAAATGGGCAATTCTAAAGTGAGAGAAACAACACATCAGTTGCTATTTTTCAAGAAGTAAATAAAACTGAACAGGAATTTGGATTTAAAATTAACATTTAACTTTAAATATACTCTTGTATTTTTATCTTTATGTATGCATGCAGCCTGGAGTTTCTGTAAGACTGAAGTAAAAGATACGCATCTTGTTAATTTGAACAGCACTCATCACCAGGTTGCCTTTCAAAAAGTCTATGTAAGTGTTACACAAATATTCACTTCTATCAACAGTATACGAAAACTCATTTATCTAAACCCTTCACCAACACTGAATGCCACTTAGCTTCCCTTTTCTTGGGTAATATGAATTGTTTTAAAGATTACTTCATATATGTAATTACCAGAAAAATTGAAATAGTACCAGAGGGTATAGCATGATAATCTAGTCTCCTTCCCAGTCTCGTTCTCAGATCCCCTGGCAGATGCAGTCACTATCACTCTCTTGTGTCTGTCCAGAGATAGTACCTGATATATCTATCCGCACACATAATGCACCCTTTTGAAAACAAATGGTAGCACCCTATACACAATTATTTCACCATTATATATAAACCTGCCTCATTCTTTTTAAGAGCTACACAGTCTTCCACCCTATGGCTATACTACATGAATTTGATGAATTCCCTACTGATGAACATTTGGGTTTATTCCAATCTTTTGCAGTCACAAGGTGTGCTGAAATTCATAACCTTGTACTAAAGGCTTCATGTGTTAAATGTAAGTACATTGGTGGGATAAATGCCTAAATGTGGAATTGCTGCATCAAAGCGTAAGTGCCTTTTTATTTTTGATAGGTATTACCAAATATCCTTCACAGAGGTTGTTCCCACTTACGCTCCTACCAACAATGTGTTTTTCCAGACCTTTATTTCCACAGTTTATTATCAAACTTAAATATTACTAGTAATTTATTTCATATTCTGTGACTTTTCTGTTCATTGTCTTATTACCAATTTGTGAAATTTCTGCTAATCTGAAGCATTATTTTTAAAATAAAAACACAAACCTTGAAATACTACACACAGAATTCTCTACTCTGATATCCGATTCCCTATATCACTTCTAGATAGTTCCTAAAATCATGATTTTTTAGATGGGAGGAGGCAGGAGTGGAAGTGAAGTTGGAGGAAAAGACCGATAAAGAACATATTACAATAAAGAACAAAGGCTCAAAACACATAACCCCAAAGAATAGGAATTAGAGCCAAAGAACAGAAAGCAAATCATCTACCAAAAAATAATGAACTTCATCATAAATCATCTGTGAGTATTGCTATTCATTTTTCCATCTGAGATTGCATAAAAAGTTGTCAATACATTACTTTCTGAAACTCCATTCCTGAACTACCCCTACCTGGATTAAAAACCAAATCATTCCAACACCTGTCCTAATCAACCAAGCTATTTCACACAATGCAAATGGTTTCCTTATTTTTTGAAAAAGGGAAAACTGAATTTTTGATTGATCTAATTGGTCAGCTGCTTCTTGAGAATTATCAGATATTCTCTGTGATGAATATATCGTAAACATGATGAAACCTGAAAAACATCCTAGATTTGAGCATGTCTGCCAACATGTGATGCTGGCAATCCTGGAGTCATCTTTACCTTTTCTTCTTCTATACTTATTTCCCCCCTTAAGTCTTGCCCTTTCTTTCCTTAAAATCTCTATACTGTCAGTGCCCATTGCTACTATTCTGGTTTTGATCCTCATCACGTCATAATGGTATTACTGCTTCAGATCTGAACTCCACCCCCATCATTAACTAAAGCAAAAAACCAAATCTGTTGCAGCTGAGTCGATTCAGACTCGCAGGAACCCCATGTGTTACGGAATAAAACTGCTCCATAGGGTTTTCTTGGCTGTAATCTTTGTGGAAGCAGATCAGCAGGTCTTTCTTCTGTGGCACCACTGGGTGGGTCTGAACCCCCAACCTTTAGATTAGTCGAGCACAAACTGTTTACACCACCAGGGACCTATCATCACATTAAAAAAAAAAAACCCACAAACCCCTTGCAGTTGAGTCGATACCCTATAGGACAGAGTAGAACTGCCATATAGGGTTTCCAAGGCTATAATCCTTATGGAAACAGACAGCCACATCTTTCTTCCACGGCACGGCTGGTGGGTTCAAAGTGCCAACCTTTTGATAAGCATCTTAAAATATAACCTAAGACAAATCCGTATCACTCAGAATCTAAGTGGTCAATGAACACTTGTGGAGTAAATGAATAAATAAGTGAACATACAATAGCTCTTTAATCTCTAACCACCACGCCCAGGCTCCACTGTCTTGCCTTTCAAGTCCCTCCAAGGTCTCGCTCCACTCAGCTTATGCAAACGCTTCCCCTACCACCTCTGTACAATACTCATTCTCTCCCTTTTGTCTTTGCTCTTGCTCTTTTCTCAGTCTGTGGGAACTATGGATCCTTTTAGTGACATTCTAAGTTCTGTTCACAGCCATCTTCCTCTCTTATTCTACCTTTTCTCTCTCTCTCAGCTCTTCTGGGGTACCTCCTTTACCATCTTGGCCTCAAGAGCCACCTGTAAGCTGACAACTGACCAACCTTCCCCTCTAGCCAGATCTCTCCTGAACTCCACATTGGTGTTCACAGCTCTCCCATAAAGATCTCAAAATTGACATGTGTGAAGTTGAACTCATTTTTGTATTTCCTGAATCATCAAACCTAGGTGGTTATCATTAAGTCATCCCATTCCCTAACCTGTCACATTCAGTTCTATTACATGTCTTGAACTGATCCATTCTTTTCTATCTCCAGTGCTACTGCATATTTCCAACCACATCTTCTCTCATTTTAGTCGGTTTTCCTAGTTGTTGCCTTGGGTCTAGACTTCTACCCCAGGAAGCAATCCTTTACACGACTGCTTCAACTTAAAATCTAACCATATTTCAAATTTGGATAATCTGGAGAGGATTTATTCACAGTGAGAGTATGGACTAGGTGGGCTGGAGGGAAACACAGTGATCACATCAGGAATAGTATCAGAGGAGGAGAAGACTTCACTACCATAGGCCTCAAGGGACAAGGGGAGGGACTAGTTACTAAAAGAAGAAAATTGTGTAAATAATGTTGCCTTAAGATGCGGGAGATGCAGCAGGTCTCAGGTGATCTTTCAAGGCAGACAGCCAGGAGAATAAAGACCTTGACTTCAGTCTCTTCCCATTTGCTGAACTTGACTGGAAATCAGAAGGCAAGTGAGTCTGCTAATTTAGCCTCTGGGATGAAGCAGGTAAGAGGTGGTGGAGAGTAAATCTAGTGAAGAGGGACGACATAAGGGCGATGTCCCCACTATGGTGGCTCTTCACTTCCTATCAAGTTTAAACTTCTTAGCAAGTACACAGGCACTCCAAGATCTGGTCCTCCCTTTCCTCTTATCATGCTCCAACCCATCTAGATCCATCCACAGTGAATTATGCCTCTTTTCATAGGAACTCACTATCTGGACTGCCTCTCCACCACCCCCAGGTTTGGCCAATCTATTTATCTTTCAAAATCAATTCAATTATCCCTTACTCTAAAAAAAAAACTTCTTATCCCATGGATATAACTGACCACACCCTTCCCTGAGACTTCATTATCTACAGATTTTTAGCCAAGCACGTGCAATAGTTTATTGTTTTTATTTATTTAATGTCTATCTTTGTAGACAAACAGTAAATTCTCCAAAGAAAGCACAGGATGTGTTAATTACCTTTTTATTCCCAGTGCCTAGCACTGCAAGACACATAAGAGGTACTCAATAAATGATGGCTGAATGAGATAAATTTAAGCATCAGCTCAAGTCCAACTGCATCCATGAAGCTTTCCTGGACAACTTCAGCCTATAATGAGATTCATTTATATTTATTACCACCAAAAAAAACAAACCTAACCCATTGCTGTCAAGTCGATTCCATAGTGACCCTTCAGGACAGAGCAGAACTGCCCTATTGGGTTTCTAAGGAGCAGCCGATGGATCTGAACTGGTGGCCTTTTGGTTAGCAGCCTAGCTCTTAACCACTGCACCATCAGGGCTCCTTTATTACCACAGTTAACATTATTCTCTACTTACTTCACCAGTTTTTGTTAGACTGCAAGTGCAATGAAGGCAAGAACTATGTTTTATGCTTCTGAGAGCACAGGTTGAGTCCATATTAGAAACTTAATGAATGCTTTCTTTGAACAGTGATTTAGAGTAGGAGAAATATATACACTGTTTAGGAATCTCAAACTCAAACACTTATGGGATAAGAAGTCTTACTGTACCCGTACCTGCTGTCGTCAAGTCGATTCCGACTCATAGCAACTCTATAGGACAAAGTAGAACTGCCCCATAGGGTTATCAAGGAGTGGCTGGTGGATTCGAACTGCCAATCTTTTGGTTGGCAGGCATAGCTCTTAAACACTGCACCACCACGGCTCCAGAAACGTCTTAGACATTGGTAAAATGAGACAAGTGGAGACGGCTCTTTCATAGCTCAAGCAACTATTGGTTTCCAGAGGCAAGAAACCTGGACTTCTAGATAAATACTTCCTATTTTTAATGGTTGGCTAAAAAAAAAATCTCATCTAACTCAAGGAGCATGCTGCATTTTTGAGAGTGAGGACAGCAGAGGTACTGTTTGAGCCAGAGCTTATAACATCACTGATCTACTTGATGCTATATGTGAGTAGGTGAATATTGTTCAGGAAATGGTTGAGAAATTTACGTGAGGCATCTAGGCTCTGCCGGTGCTTTGTTCTCCCTTACTCTGAAATCACAGGTTTGAAGTTGGAAGGCTTTTGTTTATAGATTTCAGCCTAAGCATTATGAGCAAACTCATTTAAACCTTATACTGTTGACAGTGCTCTCTGCCTGAGACTTCCTGAGCTCCCTCTGTTTCTACTGGCCCACCAAACGTGTTGCTGTTTTTAGGTGCCATCGAGTCGATTTTTGACTCATAGTGACCCCATGTGACAGAGTAGAACTGCCTCATAGGGTTTTCTTGGCTGTAATTTTTACAGAAGCAGATTGCCAGGTCTTTCTCCCACAGAGTTGCTAGGTAAGTTCAAACCTCTAACCTTTCAGTTAGCAGCCAAGTGCTAACTTTTGTGCCACCAGGGCTCCTTAGCAGACTGCAGTCAACCTAAAATACAGTAATAAAAAACATCAGATCTTGCCTGACTCTGAATTCCAGAATATGCTAAATGCTAGCACTGACAAAGATTAGAAGAGAGAATCACTCATGGACTCTAGACTTTCTGGAACTATGGAAGGTGAATGATCCCCTAAACTATTGTCCTGAGATAATCTTTAAACCTTAAACCAAAAATATTCCCTGAAGTCTTCTTAAAACCAAACAATAGTTTAGCTTAACTACTAGTAAAGAATGTTTGTCTTGCGCATTGAGCTCTTTCAAGATCTATCTATATGGGATCAAACTGACAACAGCCACTGCAAAGATTAGACAGGAATCTTAGGGGGCAGTCAGTTTATATTAGCAAGGGGGGAACAACTCAGAAAAGGAGAGTAAGAATGGTTGCACAACTTGAAAAATGTAATCAATGTCACTAAATTGTACACGTAGAAACTGTTGAATTTGTGTATGTTTTGCTGTGTATATTCTCAACAACCACCAAATAAATAAAATTTAGAAAAAAAAATCAACGATGGAAAGAAGGGGGAAGAAAAGACTAGAAGAGAGAATCAAATACCAAATGTCCAGCTTTTAAGAAAGAGACTAAGTCAGATTTGGAGAGACAAAACAGCTTGGAAAACAAAGAAGCTCCTGATCCTCTGGAGTAGGGAGATATCATAGAGGAATTCTTTACAATCACCACATGCTTTCCAGCCTTGGAAGGCTATCACACACACTGCCTCATTAAACAATGCATGAAGATCCATGAGGATTATTAGCAATTTTACCGACGAGGCAACTGAAGCTCCCAGAGATTAAGGACTTTGCCTTTGGTCACAGTGAGTCAGTGGCATATGTGTTCTGACCCCAAGTCTACTTTTATTATGCTGCTTCCAAAAAATACCAACACCTCCTCCGGAGAACAACAGGATGAAGACCTGGCCAAGCGTCTGAAAAAATACCCAAAAAAGGAAAAAAATTTTGGCTACCACAAATCCGGTCAGCTTCTAATCTCTAAAATCTACAAAATACTGCAAAATCTCAACAACAAAAAGACAAATTACCCAATTAAAAAACAGGTAAAGAATATGAACAGGCACTTCACCAAAGAAGACATTCAGGTGGCTACCAGACACATGAGGAAATGCTCACAATCATTAGCCATTAGAGAAATGCAAATCAAAACTACAATGAGATACTATCTCACCCCAATAAGGCTAGCATTAATCCAAAAAACACAAAATAATAAATGTTGGAGAGGTTGTGGAGAGACTGGAACACTTGTATACTGCTGGTGGGAATGTAAAATGGTATGACCACTTTGGAAATCGATTTGGCGCTTCCTTAAAACGCTAGCAATATCTACATTCTACCTTGGTGAGTAGTGTCTGGGGTCTTAAAAGCCTGTGAGCGGCCGTATAAGATACTCCGCTGGTCTCATCCCTTCGGGAGCAAGGGAGAATGAAGAGAACAGGATGCAAGGAAAAAATTAGTTCGAAGGACTAATTGTCCGCAGCTACCAAGGCCTCCACTGGACTGAGTCCAGTACAGCTAGATGGTGCCTGGCTACCACCACTAACTGCTCTGACCAGGATCACAACAGAGGGTTCTGGACAGAGCTGGAGAAGGATGTAGAGCATAATTCTAACTCACAAAAAAAGAAGACCAGATTTACTGGCCTAAAGGAGACTGGAGAAACCTCGAGAGTATGGCCCCCAGACACCCTTTCAGCTCAGTGGTGAAGTTACCTCCGAGGTTCACTGTTCAGCCTGGGAGCGGACAGCCCCGTAAAACCAAACGAGACTAATGAGGTACAGGAGTCCAGGGACAAGGGCCAGAAGGCAGAAGGGGACAAGGAAGCTGGAGATAGGGAACCCAAGGTTGAGTAAGGATATTGCTGATGCGTTGTGAGATTGTTAACCATTGTCATAGGGCAACATTTGTAGTAACTGTTAAATGAGAAACTACTTTGTTCTGTAAGTCTTCATCTTAAGTGAGAATAACAGCACAATTGGAAGAGCGTAGTCAACGTCACTGAACTGTGTATGTAGAAATTTTTGAAATGGTATATCTTTGGCTATGTGTATTTTCACAAAAAAAAAAAAGGTTGAGAATTTAGAGGGTTAATATGTTGTGGGGTTGTTAACCAATGTCATAAAACAACATGTGTACTACTATTTCATGAGAAACTACTTGTTCTGTAAGCCTTCACCTGAAGTACAAGAAAACATTAAAAAAAAAAAAAAAAGCTAGCAATAGAAGTACCATACATTCCAGCAATCCTACTCCTTGGAATATATCCTAGAGAAATAAGAGCCATCACACGAATAGATATATGCACACCCATGTTCACTGCAGCACTGTTCACAATAGCAAAAAGATGGAAATAACCTAGATGCCCATCAATGGACAAATGGATAAACAAATTACAGTATATTCACATAATGGAATACTACACAACGATAAAGAACAAAGACGAACCTGCGAAATGTCTCATAACATGGATGAACCTGGAAGGCATTATGCTGAGTGAAATCAGTTGCAAAAAAAAAAATATTGTATGACACCACTATTATAAGAACTCAAGAAATGGTTTAAACACAGAAGAAAACATTTTTTGATGGTTACGAGGGTCGGGAGGGAGGGAGACAGGTATTCACTAATTCAATAGTAGATAAGAATCACCTTACATGAAGGGAAGGACAACACACAATACAGGGGAAGTCAGCACACCTGGACTAAACCAAAGCTAAGACGTTTCCTGAATACAACCAAACACTTTGAGGGACAGAGTAGCAGGAGTGGGGGTCTGGGGACCATGGTTTCAGGAGACATCTAGGTCAACTGGCTTAACAAAGTTCATTAGGAAAATGTTCTGCATCCTACTTCAGTGAGTGGCGTCTGGGGTCTTAAAAGCTTGCAAGCAGCCATCTAAGATGTATCAATTAGTTCCAACCCACCTGGAGCAAAGGAGAATGAAGAATACCAAAGACACAAGGAAAATATTAGCCCAAGAGACAGGAAGGGCCACATAACCAGAGACTCCATCAACCTGAGACCAGAAGAACTAGATGGTGCCCGGCTACCACCAATGACTGCCCCGACAAGGAACACTGAACAGAGTCCCTGATGGAGCAGGAGGAAAGTGGGGTGTGGAACTCAAATTCTAGTAAAAAGATCAGATTTAACGGTCTGACAGAGACTGGAGGGAACCTGGAAGATATGGCCCCCGGACTCTCTGTTAGCCCAGAACTGAAACCATTCCTGAAGCCAACTTTTTAGACAAAGATTAGACTGGACTATGGGACATAAAATGACACTCGGGAAGAGTGTGATTCTTAGCTCAAGCAGATACATGAGACTAAATGGGTAGCTCCTGTCCAGAGGTGAGATGAGAAGGCAAAAAGGGACAGGAGCCGGTCGAATGGACATGGAAAATCTGGGATGGAAAGGAGGAGTGTGCTGTCACGTTTTAGGGAGAGCAGTTAGGGTCACATAGCAATGTGTGAATAAATTTTTGTATGAGAAACTGACTTGAACTGGAAACTTTCACTTAAGCCACAATAAAAAAAAAAAATAAAAATAAAAAAAAAAACCCAAAAAGTTACTAGGAAGAGAGAGGGTCATTTACTATTTATATATGCAATTACTTCTTCTTTCAAGGAGTTTGAAGGGCTATTCAGATTGCTTCCTTTAATCCTAAACATTACCCTGGCAATAGTTTAAATGATTAAACATGTCTTCATGTAAGTATAACTCAGAGTCACTGAAGCATGGAAGGTACATGGCTTCACAGATAACTAACCCCATTCAGTGCACACAGATCCCAGTCACCCTTTTATAATATCTGGTGTTTGCTTGTAGTCAGGAAGAAGCACCTGTTTTTGCCTATTAAGCATCAAAAAACCTACATAAGAAAATCAAAGCAATTGTATTTGAGGTAAGATCCTTTCGGAGAAATGTGAAACAATCTGTTTATCTACAAAAAAAATTCGGCAAAAATAAAACTATTTTTATTTGTAGAATTTTAAATGGTATATTATGAAATGTTGAAGGAAAAACAAAGATGATAGGAAAACGGGGATCAGGAATAAGAAAATGGATAGAATGGGAGATACAGACGTCGACAGGTATAAAAAGAAAATGGAACAGATGTAGACATCTACATGAGGAAAACAAAAATTAAACACAGATAAGCATGATTCCAAGCCAGACAAAGGAAAGGAAGACTACATCAACGCAGATGGACAAAATATGAGATGTACACAACACAGAGACTTTAAAGCTATGTTGTAATTTTACAGCTATAGGCAAAAATGAAGGTATCCTGGATAAATCAAAGTTGAAGTTTAGAAGCTTTCAATGCTATAGGTCTTACCACAATATACGCTTCTCTTCTATGCCTCATGGAAGTTTTTAAGAAGAAAAAAGAAAGCCAAACTGTGTGTCCAAAGTGTGAGGTGGGCGAAGAAAATACTCAAGGATTGTAACATTCCACTATTATTTCTCTATTGAAACTTAACCCCATTCTTGGCTTCTTACTTGCTCCCTTTTCCACAATGCAACAGTAAACTCCCACACACCAGTGGGACCACAGAGGAGAGAAAATAATACAAGCAGCTGCTCACGCTGTGGTTTTCATTAGGGAAAAAAAAAGTCTTGATTACAAAAGATTTAGTTTTTAACCTTTGTGCCAAAACTGAAATGATTAAAACTCCATGCCTAGACACATGAATGGCTTTTTAAAAGTATGATGTAGCGCATACTCAGCATTATCAAAGCGGGGAATAGTCCGAATTTTAACAGCCACCCTGGTTCAGTGCAGTGAGTTGAATATGGGAAAGCTAGCAAAGACAAACCAGCACATTGTACAGCTCCTAGATTACATTTCTGTAAAGGTTAAGGATACCTTTTTTTCCAAATTCTGTAGCTACAAAAAGCAAGGCACCTCCTTAAAGTCTTGCATTTGATACACCAGCACAGTTAGGGTATGGCCGCCCCCAGGGACAGGAATGCTCTCCTTAGCAGAGCTCAGCACAAGGACTGTTGTTACTCACAGGCATAGCAGTTAAGTGCATGAACTTCTGGACTTCAAATCTTTTTGCTTTCCTTCCTACTGTGTGTGCACTTTGGTTAAATCATAACCTTGTATACCTCAGTTTGCTTTCTACAATTCTATAATAAAACCAAAAAAATCAGTTGTCATCAAGTTGATTCAGACTCTCAATGACCCTCTTTGTGTCAGAGTAGAAGTGTGCTCCATAGGGGTTTCAATGGCTGTGATCTTTCAGAAGTAGACTGCCAGGCCTTTCTTCTGAGGTGCTTCTGGGCAGATTCGAACCTCCAACCTTTTGGTTAGTAGCTGAGTGCTTAACCATTTGTACCACCCAGGGACTATAAAACAAAACAAAAAACCAAACCCACTGCCACTGAGTTGATTCTGACTCATAGAGACCCTAAAGGACAGAGTAGAACTGCCCCATGGGGATTCCAAGGAGTGGCTGGTGGATTTGAACTGCTGACCTTTTGGTTAGCAGCCAAGTTCTTAATCACTGCACCACCAGGGCTCCAGGGATTATAATACAAGGACAATGATACCAACATCATAGAGTTAACTGGGATGAGTAAATATATATAAAGGGCTTAATAAGTAAGTGACACACAATAGGGACTCAATGAACATACATATCAAAAAAAAGTCAACGTGTGGGACAAAGATAACTTGTCATCAGTGAAAAGGGGTGTAATCCCAGTGTTATTCTGGTTTTCTTATTAAATAGGAGAAGAATGTTGCTCTTACATTAATCTTGGAAAAACTCCTCCAAGATGTGACATCAAAACATATTCTAAATTTGACATAGATAAATAAGTGGCACATTGGTATTTGGGAAGACAGGAAAAAGAAGAAATGCAGAAGATAGGTATTTATGCTGAGATGAGAGTGGCATACCGTCACCTGGTTGGAGTTGCCAGTTATGGGAAAGACAAAGAATGGAAGATAACAAGCACTGACTTTTCTATGAGCTGCCTACTGAGCCCTCCACTCAACTGAAGAACAATTCCAATTAAAATGTCTCATGCTTACAATATAATTACTTCACTTGTGACCACAATGACAATGAACCAGAATCCTATCGTTATTAGGAACCAGTCAAAATTGCAGTAAAATCTGAAACTTGAGTAAAATGAAAAGGTCCTGTATTAGTGAGCGCACTTCATTCTTGCCAAATCTTTCTCTTTTAATTAAAAAATGGAGAAGCGAATATGCTTGCTATTGCTCTACTTGTAGCTCCATTTTTGTTAATTAATAAGCATGATTTCAAATAGTAAATGCACACCTCTGTCCTATCCCAGAACCAGCTAAAGGGTTTCCCCTCCACCTCTCACAAAGGAACTCCTCTCTCTTCTGTTTTCTTTAGTCTTTGCCGACAAAACGCCCCTGCTCTTGCTTCCTTCTTCCAATGCTTCATTTTCATCCAAATGCCTCTAGTTTTATCCGCCATGGATCTTGCTTATTGAGCATTCTCTAATGCCTTTCAGGTTTTGACCCTATTCCATGTTAAACAGGCTGCAGTGCAAGGACAGGACTCCGCTCAGTAAAATATTCCGTCTAACAAGGGCAGTTATATAAACGGCAGAAATGTTTGATGGGATAAACAAGGCTGGAGAAAAAGTACTTTTGGTGAGCAGGGACTTTGTGAGGGAAGAGAGATATATTTCAAATAAAAATACTCTCTTTTCTAATGCAAGAGCAGGCCTGCAATAAACCTAAATCACTGGGAGGAACTTAAAAACGACAATAAGGACCAAGTTTGTAACTATGATTTCTGATATCATGCTGAGAGAATAAAGATCAACTTTTTCATTTTCTGGTTTAAAATTTTTACTTCCTTAAAAGTAAAAACCAAAAACATTTAAAGTGCCAGGGATATCAGAAGGGTACTTTTAGAATTTATAACATTTAAGATGCTGAATGGAGCCCTAGTGGCACAGTGGTTAAGAGCTAGGTTGCTAACCAAAAGGTCGAACCCACCAGCCCCGCTCCTTGGAAACCCTATGGGGCAGATCTACTGTGTCCTGTAGGGTCACTATGAGTTGGAATTGACTTGATGGCACTGGGGTTTGTTTTGGGTGTTTTTTTTTTTTTTGTTTAAGATGCTGTATGGAAATTAGGCTAATAATCTTATCAATTAAATATAATGCATGCTCATCAGAAAATTAGCAGATTGTACTCCTGTTGATGGTTCGTGTTGATAAAGCTTTACTGTGTCTTCATTAATATTTGGCACATAGAAATCATGATGAAAATGCAGTATTTAGCCTTGCAAACAAAAGAGGAAATATTAAAATGAACTCATTTTAGAAGATTCATTATACTAAGGTGATGACAGCTCATAATGAAGAAAAAGGGTATTGATTAAAACAAACAGGAACTGCAGTAATTGAAACCGGACACCAGCAAACACAAGCCACAAGGAAGGAAGAACTAGAAAGTTAATGAATTAGAACTTGGTTTACAATTTTACTGTAAAACACATCATGTGATGGGACATTAAATGTCTGAGCCTGAGTTCCTGGTATGAAATGCACAATTGCAGTATTCAAGTATCTTTGTGTAAATATAAACACATCTTTAGCTAGAGAGGTACTACTTAAGTTTAATTCACACTAACAGGAGGCAGTGTGAGTAGTGGACATGAGCCCAGCTTTGGAGCAAGCTGACCTGGGTCTGAATCTCAGCCCTGCTCCTTAGTAGACATGTGACCTTGGGGAGAATAACATGTCTTGGGCTTCAGTTTCCTCACCTATAAAATGGGAATGGTGGTATGTTCTTCATGGGATTGCTGCAAGGGTTAAAGGAGACCAAGCATGTACTCAGGAAAGGACTTGACACAGTTAGCATCCAGTTAGTAGTACAATTAATATGATTTTGTTTATTATTAGGATTCAATTAAGAGAAATAAAAATAAGGAACAAATTGATTTTTTTCTTCCCCACTGTAACCATCAGTCAAACTAATATAAAAATTTAAAGAGTATTTATTTATTACTCTGTTCAGGGTAGTATATAAAGTGCTAAGGGTATTTCCAGGAGCTTGGAGGTTACTGCGCACAAAAATACTTAGCAATTTCTGTGTTTCTTTCTCTTTCATTTACATACACGTTTGAATTTTTCCAATGCCTACCCAATTGTTAAGACGAAGATGATTTAGTTATGTTTACTTTGCATGCCTTACACATGAGCTGGAATCCACAGCAATGGTTTGTTTTTTTTTAAATAAATAAATAATAAATCCAAAATGATTAGATAGGTGATAAGCCGAATCACAAACGGTAGGATGAGAACTGAATTTATGCTGGCTGATGTGGTCAACACTCTGTAGGTAGATGAGACAATATCAACAAGTAATAGTTTCCTTCAGCAATTATACTCTTTTTCCAACTACAGTGCAGCTGACACTTTCCGGGGCCTGGGTAAGGGAATGTTGACATTGTTTTCATGGGTGTTACTCTCACTAGTCATCTGGAGGCAGCTTATTCTTCTAGGCTTCTGAGTCATTTCAACCTCTACAAGCATTTTGTGGAATCAATGAAGTTAGAGAGGGTTAGGGAAAAGGAAAAAATCTTTATATGATACAAATGTCACCACAAACCAACTGGAAGAGAATTTATTGTTTAGTCTTTGGTGTTGGTAAAACTAGCTCACTATAGGGAGAAAATGAAACCCTACCTGACACAGTCTAGGGGTAGGGAAGGATTTCTTACGTGAAACTCCAGAAGCAGGAACAATAAGGCGAAAAACAATGATAATATGAAAATTAAGTTTTTCTGTTCCATGAAGGAAACCCTGGGGAAAGATGACAGACAGGTGCTAGGACAGAGGATGTTTGCAAAGCTAAAACTGAAAAGGGATTGATATCTGACATAGTCAACGAAATCCTGCCAATTACTAAGAGACTGCACCACTATACAAGGGCGGGAAAAGGATAGAAACAGGCTATTTACTAGGGAGGCTATCCTAAAGATGATCAAGTGTGGAAAGAGAAGCTGAAGTCATCAAATAAGTGCACATTAAGAGTTATTACCTCACACCTACCTGCAAAATTAGAAATTCCTGGTGTCGGTGAAGAATCCTGTCCAATTGTGGTGGGAGTGAGCCTAAGTCGGCCATTTTGGAGCATGCTCTGGCCCTATTCAGTCAACTTAACTCTATATGTTCTCTCATCAGCCACCACTGAGTTGATTCTGACTCATGGAGACCCCATGTGTGCCAGAGTAGAACTGTGCTCTACACAGTTTTTTGGAAGGAGATCACCAAGCCTTTCTTTCAAGGCACCTCTGGGTTGACTTGAACCTCCAACATTTCAGTTAGCAGCTAAGCGTGTTAACTGTTTTGCAACACCCAGGGACTCCACATATTGCCTAAGATTTAGCAATTCCACTCCTGTGTGTGTATATCCCAAAGAAATATTCACACAATATCATCAGGGGAATGCGTTAAGGAAGTTCAATGCATGATGTCTGGTGTCCATTCCTGGGAGCCCATGGGTACACACAGCAATGAGAATGGATTTTAAAAACATAATGGATCTTTAAAACATAGTGCTAAATTAAAAAGAAAGAAACATGAGATTTAAAACACAATGCACGATTTATGTAAATGAAAATTATCTGCATACAAGACACACTCAAAGAAAAAATGCACAATAATTTAAATGGCTGCATTTGGGAGGGCGGGAGGAAATGTGCTATCAGGATGAAAGGGAATAAAATTAGATCTTCCCCTACACTTCCATTTCTAGAGAGAAAACTCTATGACTAACATTTTAAATACTTATTTATCAAAAAGGAAGGAAAAATGGAAAAAAGGAAGGAGGAAAGAAGAGAACGTTCTGAGTATCTCATACACCAAACTTACGGCTTTGGACAACGAATTAAAATAATTCTTTCTTGAAACAACAGCTGCGCTCTCTTCAAAGTTCCAGCTAGGCCCCCACAGAGATATACTCTGGCATATCTACTATAGTAGCCTTTGAAGTGGATAATACCTCACAATTTAACCAAGCTCTTTAACTCGCACAAAAAAAATCTGTTCCTCCTTTCTTTATCATTTACACCAAATTGATGTCACACAGGTATTTTTTTCCCTCCTCAATTCTATTATCATTCATTTTGTGGGTAAGAAAAATCTAGTATCTCAAAAACACTTCTCCACTTCAATCGCCTCATATGCATGCAAAAGCGGGACAATGAATAAGCAAGACTGAAGAAGAACTGGTGTCTTTGAATTACAGTGTTGGTGAAGAATACGGAATACACCATGGACCACCGGAAGAACGAACAAGTCTGTCTGGGAAGAAATACAGCCAGAGTGCTCCCTGGAAGTGAGGACGGCAAGACCTCATCTTACATACTTTGGACATGTTATCAGGAGGGACTAGTCCCTGGAGAAGGACATAATGCTTGGTAAAGAAGAGGCTCAGCAAACAAGAGAAGACCCTCAATGAGATGCACTGACACAGTGGCTGCAACACTGGGCTCAATCAAGCAAAACAATTGTGCGGATGGTGCAGGACCAAGCAGTGGTTCGTTCTGTTGTACATGGGGTTGCTATGAGTTGAAACTGACTCAACAGCCCCTATCACATTGCCTTTCAAAAAGTTTATGTAACTATTATGTATATATTGACTTCCACCAACAGTATATGAAAACTCATTTATCTAAACCCTTCACCAACACTGAATGCCACTTAGCTTCCCTTTTCTTAGGTAATGTGAATTGTTTCAAAGATTACTTCATATGTGTAATTACCAGAAAAACTGAAATAGTACCAGAGGGTGTAGCATGATAATCTAGTCTCCCTCCCAATCTCGTTCTCAGATCCCCTGGCAGATGCAGTCACTATCAGTCTCTTGTGTGTCTGTCTAGAGACAAGTACCTGATATATCTATCTGCACACATAAAGCACCTTTTGAAAACAAATTGCAGCATCCTACACACAATTATTTCACCATTATGTATAAACCTGCCTCATTCTTTTTTTTTAATTGTTGTGCTTTAAGTAAAAGTTTACAATTCAAGTTAGTCTCTCATACAAAAATTTATACATACATTGTTATGTGACCCTACTTTCTCTCCCTATTCTGTGACAGCACACTCCTCCTATCCTCCCCAGATTTCCCGAGTCCATTCAACCAGCTCCTTAGTCTCTCTGCCTTCTCATCTTGCCTCTGGACAGGAGCTGCCCATTTAGTCTCATGTATCTACTTGAGCTAAGAAGCACACTCCACAAGTATCATTTTATGTCCCACAGTACAGTCTAATGAATCTTTGTCTGAAGAGTTAGCCTCAGGAATGGTTTTAGTTTTGGGCTAACACAGGTTCCAGGGGCTATGACTTCTGTGGTCTCTCCAGTCTCAGTCAAACCATTAAGCCTGGTCTTTTAACTAGAATTTGAGTTCTGCACTCCGCTTTTCCCTTGCTCCGTCAGAGACTCTCTGTTGTGTTTCCTGTCAGGGTGGTCACTGGTGATAGCCGGGCACCATCTAGTTCTTCTGGTCTCAGGCTGATGAAGTCTCTGAAATCTGCCTCATTCGTTTTTAAGAGCTACATAGTCTTCCACCCTGTGGCTATACTACATGAATTTGACCAATCCCCTGATGGACATTTGTGTTTATTCCAATCTTTTGCAGTTACAAGTGGTGCTAAGTTCAAGTGGTGCTAAGTTCATATCCTTGCACTAAAGGCTTTGTGTGTTGAATGTAAGTACATTGGTGGGATAAATGCCTAAATGTGGAATTGCTGCATCAAAGCATAAGTGTCTATTTTTGATAGATACTACCAAATATCCTTCACAAAGCCTGTTCCTACTTACACTCCTACCAACAATGTGTTTTTCCAGACCTTTCTTTCCACAGTTTATTGCCAAACTTAAAAAAAAATTTCATTGCCAACCTGAGAGGTGAAAAACTAGTATTGCATTGGGATTTTAATTGCATTTCTCAAGTTACAGATGTGGATAAGATTGTTTTAAAAATATTATTAGTAATTTATTTCATATTCTGTGAATCTTCTGTTCATTGTCTTTCTTCTGTGGCACCACTGAGGGGGTTTAAATCACCAATATTTAGGTTAGTCGAGCATAAACTGTTTGCACCACCAGGGATCTAGCATCACCTTTAAAAAAAAAAAAAAAAAAAAAAAAAAACCACAAACCTCTTGTGGTCAAGTCAATACCCTATAGGGCAGAGCAGAACTGCCCCATAGAATTTCCAAGGCTATAATCTTTATGGAAGCAGACTGCCACATCTTTCTCCCTTGGAGCCACTGGGAGGGTTTGAACTACCAACCTTTCAGTTAGCAGCTGAGTGCTTAACCACTGCACCACCAGGGTTCCTTACTGCTGGTCCAGTCCCCACTTTAAGAACCCTGGCATAAACAATTAGAAGAGGGACAGGTCACAATGGCACTGTTTGGACAGAGAAGAAATGGGGACATTTGTGAGACCCTATAGATGGGTGCGCTTTGGATAATTAGACACGGTGGAGGTGGAAGGGTGTGGAGCAAGAAATGGAAACAGTGAGAATACAGGAGAACAGGGAAGCCGTGGGCGGGAACAGCCAGCACAGGAACAGCCTGAGGGGCTTGGTGAGAGGTGGGAGACTGAAGAGTCTGGACTCGATTCTCAGGCAGTCCAGACCTCCTGAAATTCTGTGAGCAGAGGACCAACCTGAGCAAACTGCTACCCTGGACTGCGCTCCTGTCTGCTGAATCTGTACCTTGTGCAGCTCTGCACTTGGATAGAAAGCCTGGCAGACAGGACAGCTACATGCTCCTACCCGCTAGGGCCTCTGCCTGCCAAACTTTCATAGCACTGGACTGCTTTTAGTAAGCACTTATCACACAATTTCAATTAAATAATAACCATATACTTATCACAATTTCAACTAAATAATAACCATAAATTAGCTTTATAAAGTCTGTTTCTCTGGAGGCTGTGTTCTATCTCTAGTGTGTTACCCAGTATGCACTGGCACAATAAATATTTACTGAATGAACGAATGTCAGCACCCATGACTTCAGACCCAAGTGGGTCAGAGCATGATGAACTCTTCCTGGCTCCCTGTCTGTCTGTCTTTTAGAGCTTAGTGGCAAAGCCTGCACTAAGCCATGTATTTCTCACTCCCAAAGGGAAGGCATCCCAAAACCAAGTCTTACCACTCCAGAAAGGCAGGAGAAAGGAAAAAGGGAAGGCACCCAAGGCCCCTTTTCAACCACAAAATCCCTCAGAGAATTGCCCCAACGAGACAACCTAGATTTATAATCTATTCACCCTCCATATAAGAGGAGGAAGGGGAGCGATGACTGTTCCCCTCCCCTGTCCTGCAGCTAGTCACCACCTGACAGGATGCTGTGCGGGCTAAGTAGAATAAACCTAGAAAAGAGTTTAGCATCATGCTTGACACTTACACAGTGCTTCCGGGACAGAGCTTACTATTCCTAAGCTTTCAATGCTGGTCCCTCATATGTGTGTCCTGGAAACGTGTATAGGTCTTTTCCTGAGAGCACCAGCATGAAGGAGAGAAAGTATGAGAGAACAACATCATGGCCTAGGACATGGATGAAATGACAACGTCCCTGACAAAAACAGACACGTTCTGAAGGAGGATATAATTTATGGGAGGAAAAAAAATTTTTTTAAATAGTTTTTTAGAATTTTTATTTATTTATTTATTTTTAATTGTGCTTTAAGTGAAAGGTTACAGTTCAAGCTAGTTTCTCACACAAAAATTTATACATAGTTATGTGACCCTAATTGCTCTCCCTATAATGTGACAGCCCACTCTTCCTTTCCTCCCTGGATTTCCCGTGTCCATTCAACCAGCTCTGTCCCTTTTTGCCCTCTCATCTCACCTCTGGACAGGAGCTGCCCATTTAGTCTCATGTATCTACTTGAGCTAAGAAGCACTCTCTTCACAAGTATCATTTTATGTCTTACAGTATGGGAGAAAATTTTTTTCTTTAGACAAGTTGTGGCTGAGAGAATAATACATTAAAAGAGTAGAAATGAATTCAGGAGGCAGCTGAACTTTGGAAAGGGAGAAGATTAAAGAGTAAAATCTATAGGAGGCGACAGTGGAAACTGTGAAGGTTAGGTTTTCTGGGGAGATGGAGAGAGAGCACGTGTGCGAGAGAATAAGCACTGATTCTGAAGGTCAACATAGTTGTGAGGAGCCAAAGAAGACAAGGAAGACAAAGGAGGAGGGAAGCCGGGGGAATGCAATGTCAGAGAGAGGAAAGAGGAGTTTCAAGGACAGTTCCCATTAGTGTCCAGTGTGATAGAGTCAAGAAGCAGAAGTAGAAAAGGCCACAGGTCTGACGATTAGTAAGTCATTATGACGCTGGAAGTCAGCTTTTAAGCAGGGGAGCGTCAAGTGAGGAGATCAAGGCCTTGTGATCCAGTGATCCAGTACTCCAAGTCTGAACTTCAAGAGTTGTTGAGTAACCTGCATCACTCCTCAAGCTAGGCATACAAACACCAATAAAATGGAAGCTGAGCTTACGCTTTTTAATTCAAAAGAGCCAGAATACTCCGAGCCTGTGTGATTTCCTGTGAAGAGGCAGCTCATGACAGTTGGTCACATCCTCTGCATCATTAGCTGCTCCAAACGCTCTTCTGGGCTGACAATGGCACTTTACCTGTTGTGGATTTTATTTTTTTTGATTTTTGGAAATGATCTCTAAATGCTCACCATTAGTGCAAATAACAGGGGCAGAGACAGCTGTGACTAGTGTGGAGAGAAGACTCTAGATTTCTATGCAGGCTGGTGTGTGATCTACAGAGGGAAGAGTGAAGTCTATTTCTGTTCCACCTAAGCGTGAAACCCATAACCACACAGGCCACCCTGGGAGTGCTCATGCTTGCGAGGATGATTCAGGCAGGATTCACTGGGGATACTAAGGGCCATATTGTGCACTGAGCAGTTAAGAACATTGTGAAATTAGAGTCAAAGAAGCAGGTGTCTGCAGAGAGCGAGAAAGAGCAAAAACCCACACGAACTGTAACCAAGCCAAATACTTTCATTCCCAACCTAATTTAGCCACTTTCCCATCAGAAAAAAACTCAGAAGGAGAGCTTTATAGCAGACTTATTCAATCATACCCCTTGGGGTGCAAATTTCCTAGGTCGTTCTGATGGGCGATGAGAAAGCCCAGTTATATATTTAGACTCCACTGGGAACAGCTCTGAAACAGATGACAGTCTGATATGTCAAAACTGTTATTTCGGTGGAAATAAAATCTGCTGCCAAGTCTTTACCAAAATTTTCACATTAGAGGGGGGAAAGATAGAAAATGGAAATACTCTAATAAAACAGTCACTTATTAGGGGAGGGGAGGGTTTATGGAAAAGTGATAGCAAGGATGGTCTTAATATTTTTCTAACCCAATGAACATATGCAGAAAATAGCTCCAAATTTATGTGGCAGAAGAGTTTTCCCGAGTTAGGTTCCTCTTGGGAAGAGGAAAAGAAGGGAAGTAGGAAACGGTAAAAAAAATAGAGCAGTTTCAAAGGGTACAGGCTGCTCTGCATGGCATAATCTTATACCCATGTTTTTGCTTGTTTTCTTTTGTTTGGTTCTTATCATCATTAACTTTGACAAAAATTAAGGATATCCCAATTTGTGGCCTTCCTTGCTTATAACAGCTCTCTTGAGCTAAACAGGGAAATGTGACCCCTGTTAGTCTATCTCTGCCCGGTCCGTCAAAAACCCTGTGATTCTATCTCTTCCATTTTGGTGGAAGAGGAAAACAGGTTCAGGCAGGAAATGTGTGGGGAACTATCAGAAGAACTTACCAAATTATCAGACACACCTACAACAGAAAGGGGTGGCTGATACCATTCTGTCTTTTGCTGGCTAATGCCCACAGGCTGGTGAGCTTTTAGAAGAGCTCTTTCCGCCCACTCCTTCCTGCCTCCTCAAATACAGCCACCTCCCCCCACTGCCAATTTTCACATCAGCATGGTGATTAATGACCCAGGCAAGAACTTAATTTCCTGTCCAGTAGTACAAGGCTGATTTCCAATAAAAGAACTCACTCAAGACAACTCTTTCCTCCCCACAGTTTCTAATCTTTTATTCAATTGTGGGCATTCTTCCCTCTCGGTGTGAAAGCAGAATCAATTTTCGAAACTCCATTTGGCGGATATTCCAAAGAATCACAGAATGCTAAAGCTGGAAGGGACGTTAAAGGTAATGTAATTCAATCTCTTCTTTTCTTGCAATTCAAGCAGGACTTAAGTTGGAGACTTTAACTCACACCATTATGTGTTCACATGGTCAAGCTGCAAGCTAAAAAGGTATTACTATCATTAAAGGACACAGCTTGGGTCCTCACTGGTCTTATTACAGCAGTTACCTTTAATGAAACGGTCTATTTTAAACTGGGAACTAATCACCACGGGAGAATATTTCTGCAATTATGGGCTCAGGCAAAACACAAACAAAACCAGTGTTGGTAAAACCCCTCAGAAACAACAACACAATTACCATGTTCAATTACCTCAGGACTCCTTAAATACCCATTGCAGATGTAATGAGTTGTCCTGATTTGAACTACATGTATCCATCTCTTGTATTTATTTCTCAGAAATGCTTGATAGATAACGCCGTGGCTTTCTGTGAAATTAATTCTGAAAAGCAGAGGTTCCTAAACAAGATGCTAATGACTGCATAATATCATACCTTCTTTAGATGCATGATTTCCCAGAGACAATTCCAGTTACAATTCAGGAAATGCTGTCTGGGTTGATGCCTAAATTATCTGAAATTCACAAGTGAGGGGATGCAAATGACAAAGAAGGCACTGGGCTGACAGGGGTGGGTGTTAAGAAACAGCAGAGTGACCACAACAGCAACGGAGCATGTTGTAAGCCACGGGCATTAACAGGAGCAGAAAAGAGTAACGGACACAAAATTAAAAGACTCCCGTTCATATCCAGCTCTATTTTTCAGCTGTGTGCCCTTCTGCAAGTAATTCAATTCTTTCTGTGCCTCAGTTTCCTTACCTATAAACAGTAATTACGGCCTCCAGAGATGTTGTAAAAATCATATGAAACGCTATGTACGAAAGCATCAATCACAGTCCCCAGCTGATACTGGTGCTCTATAAATAACTACTGAATTTACATATCTTAATTTCCTCGTTTTATACTTTCAGGAAGAAAGTAGTTGAAATACCGCAATTGCCATGAAAAATGCAAATGCAGGGACCTACAGCCTTTCATTACTAAAGTTCACATGAAGTGAAGACAGGATCCAACAAATCAGCACCAAATCAAATTGGCATTGGCTCTGACCTATTCCCCACTCAAACGATGTGATGGATTAAAAACCAAATATGGTCATAAATGGCTATATTAACTTGATAATATCAATCTGAACACTTGTAATGAGGGCACATCCTTAAGACTAGAAAAGCCTGGACTTGACCAGATGGGCTCCACTGACCAGATGTGAGACCCTTGATTGATAGGTTAACTTCCCTGAAATCTGCCTTCCTTATCTATAGCGAGAGCCCTGCCAGTGCCTTCACAGGTTGTTACGAAGATTAAATAATATTAATAGATGTATGTAAAACAGCTAGCACAATTATTCCTGATGCAGAGTAAGTAACTGCTAAATACATGCAGTCAGTCTGGGGGTCCTTAGGTGAAAGCCACTCCTCTGTTTTCACTTATTTTATAAAATAGTAATGACACCAGCTGCTCTACCTACTGTACAGATTTGTTATGGAAATCCACTGAGATAATCTAGGGCGAAGTACTTTCAAGCTATAAAGTATTAGACATCGGCATGTCTATACTCAAGGCAAAAATACATTGTATTTTGGTACTGTCTTCGGGAAATCAATCCCTGGGAAGCATGTTTTATTTTTAATGGTATGGTTTTAACTCCATAAGTTCCAAAGGTGTCAGAATGGGAACTTAACAAAGCCATATGCAGTTTCCTTATGAAAAACCAAATGGAACTTTGGCTATAAAGTTAAACTTCATCCATGCAAACCAGGGCAGATGAGACTCTCTGATGCACATGGGAAAAATGTTTGAATATGTTTTAATCAAGCTATAATATGTATGTAAGTGTGGTCAATTAAAATACTTTTTGGAACATTATAATTCAATACCTGGCATATTAGCTTGAGTGTGGTTAACACAGGAAAATTCTGTAGCCCTGTGTACTACTGAGGAGCCCTAGTGGCGCAGTGATTAAGCACTCAGCTGCCAACCAAAAGATCAGCAGTTCAAACTCAACAAGCCGTTCCGTGGGAGAAAAACGTGGCAGCTGCTTCTGTAAGGATTACAGCGTTGGAAACCTTATGGGGCAGTTCTACTCTGTCCTACAGGGTCGCTAAGAGTCGGAATTGACTCAATGGCAATGGGTTTGGTTGGTTTGGTGTAATATTACCCAGCTTATCCACTTAAGGGTGAGATTGCTGCCTCAGGCTTATTGCCGCCATCCACATTCCCCCCTCCTAACTGCCATCAAGTGGATTCTGACTCACGGCAACACTACAGAACAGAGTAAAAGTGCCCCATAGGGTTTCCAAGGCTGTAATCTTTGCAGAAGCAGACTGTCACATCGTTTTCCCATGGAGTGGCTGGTACGTTTGAACCACTGACCTTTCAGTTAGCAGCTGACTACTTTACCACACTGCACCACCAGGCCTCGTCTATCTTCATTAGCCATAGGAAAGAAGGACAAGCTCCGTTTTCATGACCTTTGAGATCTAGATGATCTAAGGTAGAGCATTAAATTTTTAAAACTAAAATCTTCACAATACTTAATATAATGAGCCTTCAAAAGGGACAAGAGCTTATAAGGCCAGAAGGTATTTCCAATGGCTATACAATGTCTCAGAAGGACATTATTTTTTTCTATTGAAAACTGAATTTGTGCCCCACGCTTTCTCAGCCTAAAATTAGTGGGTGATTTGCTCAATCATCACCCAGATAACTCGGACAGTCTGCCACTCGGTAACTTGAAGAGCATTTCCACCCTAGCTGGCTCTCTCAGAGGCAGTATTTTGAACTTCCTTGGTTGAATGCAAAACACGTTAGCTAACTAACCAAATAAACTGGAAGGAGGCAAACCACAAGACCCAATCCTGGCAGACTGGATGACTGTGAAAACACTCTCTTAAATGTGATGGGGTAGTGGGGAGGCTGAGCCAGAAAGAACAGAGGAGGTGGTTTCTTTAAAGCTTCAATACTTATTCATCCACAAATATGGTCACCAAAAACGCAGATCTAGAAAGGAATGGATGCAAAACCTAACTTTGTCTAACTTCCAAGTAGTTTGAAGTACCCACAACCCCAGAGGGATCAAGGAAGGCATATGATCTGGTAAAACTTTTTATTTCTCCTTTACTGAATTCAGAGCCCTGGTGGCACAGTGGTTAAGAGCTTGGCCACTAACCAAAAGGTTGGCAGTCTGAATACATCAGCCACTCCTTGGAAACCCTATGGGGCAGTTCTACTTTGTCCTATAGGGTTGCTATGAGTCGGAATCAACTTGATGGCAATGTGTTTGGTTTTTTTTTTTTTTTTTTTTTTTTTTGGTGATACTAAATTCAGGTAGGTGTTCTACTGTATCTGTCGTAAATATTCACTTACGTTAATTAATTAATTAATTAATTCTCTTTCCTCTTCCTTTAGAAATAAGGTGGGCTCAATTTACAGTGGGAAGATACAGGTTCAATTCCTAGCCACTTGCTGGCCGTCAATTCAGCATGAAATCTCATGTGGCCTTGTCTCAGTTCAGATTCATCATCTGTAAAATGGAAAAGAATCATAAATGCTGATTTCTGTGTGTGAAGGCGTGTACTCTGCTTTTGAACAGTAATGCAAATGGAAAACAAAACAAAGAAACCATGATGCTTAAACACCTCTAAAGCAACAGCAAAGCTCCCTAACTAGTATAAGAAAGGAAGGCCTCTGGTTCCTTAAAGTGCTCAAAATTTGCATGTTTTAGGGACTTTACATTTAAGCACCAGATGATCAGACCAAAATCTGAAGCTCACCCAGAGGCCATCTTTTACAGCATTCCAAAGCCTTCCTCGAGCAGGCTAAGTGCATAGGCAGGGGCAGCTTACTGGGCTTTGACTTTCTTAATTTTCTTTAAACGCTAAACCATGAAAATTCATTTCACGTTATTCTTTGCTTCCATTCTAACTGCTAATGTGAATGCTAGTCCTGTGGCCCTCTAACAAAAGACTGAAGAAAAATTTCTTTCATACCTATTATGTGAAAACCTTGTCCTAGTGCTGAGGGGGAATCTCCAAGGGCACGGGGGAATGTCTGAGGGCAGAACTGGCATTTTTGTATCTAACATCTCCCTGTAGGCCTCTAAGAAAAACTTATGAAATAAAAAAGCCCCTGAGAAGATATCTTTTGGGGCAAAGAAGCCTTACAAAGATAAAATATCTACAGCTCAAGTTAGTATTTTATAAGGTACACAACTATGTAAGCTTAGGCAAAATGGCAGAAAAATTGGAATCACTGTGGACTGAAATTATCTTTACAGAAGAAGATGGTCTCAAACTGGGCCCATAGGAAGGATTCTTGTTTGGATGGCCCCATGCAAACCTACAACATCCATTACCAATACAGACCTGTGTCTTCCAAATACCTCTCTCTAGCCCAGACTGCTATAAGCCTCCTACGTAATTCTTCTAGGATGAATATAGTCAAACATAATTTCATATAAAACCAGTAACCCAATGTCATCGAGTTGATTCCGACTCATGGCGACCTCATGTGTGTCAGAGTAGAACTGTGCTCCACAGGGCTTTAAGTGGCTGATTTTTCTGGGCAGTAGATCACCAGGCCTTTCTACTGAAATATTTCTGGGTAGACTCGAACTCCCAACCTTTTGGTTAGTAGCCCAGTGCTTTAACCGTTTGCACTACCCAGGAACTCCCATCATTTCATATCATTTCACCCTAAATTGATCTTTACCTTCTGGTTTTTAACTTCCCAAATGAAAACTGTAATCCATGCAGTAATGCAACCCAGAAACCTGGAAATCACCTTCATTATCACTGCATCGCTCTGTATCCACTCAGTCACGTAAGTATTATTAGTTCTTCCATCTGAGTATTTCTCGAATCTGTTTCCTCTGCTCCATCCCTGCTGCTTAAATTCTGGCCGTTGACAATTTTTACCTCTATAATGGACTACAGTCGGGCTCTATACTCCACCTATCTACTATACTGGTGTTTGAGTGACGCTCTAAAATGCAACTTAATCCTATAATCATGCCCCTGGCTAAAATCCTTCAACAGTTCCTCAAAGATGTCTGGATACAACTCAAAATCCTTGGCAGAGATTACAATATCCTTCCAAATGTAGCCACTACCCTCTTCTCCGGCGTCACTCTGCCATGTACTCATAGAGCCTGCGTTCTCCTCTCCATGCCTTTGCAACGGTTCTCAGCACCACGTGGAACACCTTTTTCCTTCTCACTTGGGAGAACTGCTGTGCTAGGTAGTAGGGATGGAACAGTGAATGAAATAGACAGTCTTGGCTTCTTAGAGGGTCTAGCCAAGTGATTAGGGGTGCAGGGGTGCCAGCTATCAAAAAAAAAAAAAAAAAAAAAAAAACAAATATATAATTACAACCAGGAAAAATGCTCTAAAGAAAAAGTGCTGTATATTAGGGATGTCTAAGTTTGTCTAAGGGGCACAGCTAAAAAACCTGCTGCCATGGAGTAGATTCCGACTCATAGCGACCCTACAGGACAGAGTAGAACCGCCCTATAGGGTTTCCAAGGCTGTCAATCTTTATGGAAGCAGACTGCCACATCTTTCTCCCACAGGGCACCTGGTGGATTCAAACTGCCAACCTTTTGGTTAGCAGCTGAGTGCTTTATCCACTCCATCATCAGAGATCTCTGGGCACAGGTAAGGGCCCCTGAAAAATGACCTTGACCAGAGGTCAGGCAAAACCACTGCAGATATTGAGAGAAGGATGACATGTCAGAGATGTAGAAGAGCCCAAGAGGAAAAAAAGCAGCACAGGATGAAGTTGCTGGTTAGGCAGGGACCATATTATACAGAGCCTTGGGGTCAGTAATGAGAATTTCCCCCTAGATATCCTTAGACCATTTTTGTTCTCTCTTTGAAAATGGGTGTTCAAATAAAAACTCGTATACAGGGACAGATTACCCAATAAGCAAGGTAAGCATGTGCCCAGGGCATCAACAAAACAGGGGGACCAGTCGTCCAAAGCAAAGACACACAGATGCCAAGCAGACAGGGCACAAGGAAAAGCAAGTGCCACAGTGGAAGGAACTGGCAGGGCACTAAATGAAACTGATACCAGCTCCAGTGTGAGACTGTGCTGCCCGGAAATAAAGTTCACGCAGGGTCACGAGAGCACCCGTGCTCAAGGCTGTTTAAGATATGAGGCCCCTGCCACTTCAACCCCTTCGTTGACATCTGTCTCCTACAGTCACTTCCAAGTAACTGAAAGTCCTTATCACGGTGGGTCTCTTGGGAATATACTATTTCTTTCTAATAAACAACAGGTAGGGGTGGCCTGTCTAGTCTAACTCTTGCTACATTCACTCACTAAAAATTTTATAATCCAGTTCATTTCACTAAAATGGCAACTGCCGCTTTTGTGTTCAATCGCTAATATTATAGTAGCATTTAAAAAGAAGTTACATCGTGGGTAGCTAACACACACACACACACACATACATATATACATATAACTCACATATCCTGTTTGAATGCGTGAGTAAGCAGAGGAGGGGGCACCACAGATTAAGGCCCACATCCACCTTAATTTGGCCCTGCAGTTGTACATGAATGTTGAAAGCAAAACTATTTACAATAACCAAAAGGTGGAAACAACCCAAATGTCCAAATGAACAAAATGTGGCGTATCTGTACAATGGAATATTACTCAGTCATAAAAAGGAATGAAGAACTAATACATGCTATGACACGAAACGTCACATATGGCATGATTTCATTTATATGAACTATCCAGGACAGGTTAATCCATAGAGACCAGAAGCCGATTAGTGATTGCCAGGAGCTGGAGAGAGAAGGGAATGGGAAACGTTTGCTTAATAAGTACTAGGTTTCATTTTGGGTAATGAAAAAAATATTGATGGAACTAGACAGAGTTGATGATCGTACAACACTGTGCAGTACTAAATGCCACTGAACTCAACATTTTAAAATGGTTAATTTTGTTATGAAAAGCCACAAGAGTACTTTTAAATCAAACTGTTAAAAGAAAACAAAACATAATCTCTACTTCATAAAATCTGTCATATCTTTCAGATTATTATGTATTTTAGTACAACATATGACCATTTATCTAACATGCATTTACATCAGCATCACAGGAAACAGAACTTGCCATGTTCCTCACTGTCTAGATCCAGCTGAGCAGATAGAATGTACATCCAAGTGTCAGCAGGTCACCCACTCCCCTGCAGCCTGCTGAGGGCAGAGGTCCAGGTTATTCACAGGCATCTCCCACTCTGAGCTCTTCTGCCCAGTGCTTGAACAGAGAGATGCTGCTGCCTGGTTTCATTCCACCCAAGCACTGGGGAGGCTTTTCTCCAATCTCTTCCTAGGCACACTGGCAGCTTTCACACCATCCTTCTGCTTTGTTTTTGCCAATGTCAAATCTCCAGAAGCCTGTCTGTATCCTGCTCTGGTCTCCTCACATCCTACCCTGGTGGAAGCCTTGGAAATGCCCAGTTTGGTAGCTGGTATTAATACCACCTCTGCTTTATAGTCACAGAACTGTGCTACCTCCGCCGTCCCACCCCCAAAGCCATCTGTCAGTCCTGTTCCTTTTGGATTTGATCTTTTTGGGCCCACACATACAACTGGACTTTGACTGAATTGGTTATATTTCTGTTAAACTTGGTCCTGCACTTCTGGCTTCTTCCCAAAAGTCAGCTTTGAAAGTTTCTTGAAATTGGGGCTAACGCTGACCAGCAACTCAGTCCCCTCTTAAGCTTGGTAATACACACCTACCTTCTGCTGGAAGCTAATATGGACAACTGGGCATGTAAAAGAAGCTCAAAATGATGCACTAATGTTCCAATTCTTAATGTATAAAACAGATTATAAACAGAAATTATCAATAATTATGTCTAATACTGCTCAATGGGGGAAACCAACTGCTCACTATGTTGAAGAGACAGCAATTTACTCTTTCTAGAAATGCCTAATTACTTGAATAATTGTTTTGGAAATGAAGTTACATGGGTAAAATTGTGCTTAGCAATTTCTGATACAAAAATTCTAGCCATTTTCAAAATAAAACACTATCAAATGATAAAACATATGCATAGTATTTACACATAAAAAAGCTGAATAATAGTCTGTAAACAAACCAGACAAGTAAAATGTATGAGCAAATCAGACACAGGCATAGAGTACAGTTAACTCTCAATTATCCAGGGGACAGAATAACTACAAAGTCACAGAATTTGTGAAAAGGTTCGAAGAACTACAAATGAAAGAAAATGTCTACGTTTTCAAAGACCATTGCTGAGAATCCAGTCTTATCCTCAAAGCATGGGCAAATCTCTTCTTCACTGATCACGTTTTATCTAATTAAATTGTTGGGATTGAAACCAAAACTAAAATTTGGCAAAACATTTTAATGGATAAATGATTGGAAATACCATTCAGTGATAAACTTGTAGAACAAAAAATTTATGATATGAAAAAAGATAACCAACTCCAAACCTGTGGCCGTCAAGTCAGTTCCAACTCATAGCAACCCTACAGGACAGAGTGGAACTGCCCCATAGCTTCCAAGGAGCAGCTAATGGATTTGAACTGTCAACCTTTTGGTTAGCAGCTGAGCTTAACCTAAGGACAAATTAATTGCATTTGAACCTTCACTGAGTTCTTCAAGTAGGTTGTAAAACACAGGAAAATCTTTAATGAATCCTCTCACAACAACTTTGATAAGGCAATGCTAATTTACTTAAACTGGAAAATCAGCACACGAAAAGCCAGTTTCTGGTTAAATTTGCCCCAAACAAGCCAACACTTATTTGACCCTCTCAGGATGAAAAGTAACTGATGAATTTCTGGGTGGGATTCACATCATCAAGTTGATGAAAATGGTGGGCAACCTGACCTAGGTTTGAGAACCAGGCTATGAGGGCACAGTTGACAAAGGGAGTCAGAGGGAGTCCAGCTAGCCTGAAGCGGATTACCTGTGGGGTACTGCTTAATCACCCAACAGTCTACTCCAGGGCTTTGAACTGGTTCGTTTGGTTGGAACCCCTGCTGAGAATCTGCATTTCTAACAAGTTCCCAAGAAGTTATACATAAGAATTACCTGGGGATCTTGGTAAACTGTAGATTCTGATTTAAGTACTTCTAGGGTGGAAATGCAAATTCTCAGCAGGGAACTTGTTAGAAATGCAAACACTCAGCAGGGGTTTGAACTGGAAGCAACTGGTTCAAAGCCCTGGTCTAAACACTGGATCTGCTTTCCACTAAGATTATAGGAGGTCTATCTTATATTAGGAGCCCTGGTGGCAGTGTGGTTAAGAGCTATGACTGCTAATCAAAAGGTCAGCAGTTTGAATCCACCAGCTGCTCCTTGGAAATCCTATGGAGCAGTTCTACCCTGTCCTAGAGGATCACTCGATGGCAATGGGTTTAGTTTTATCTTATATTAAGGTGCCCTGGTGGTGTAATGGTTAAGTGCTCCGCTGCTAATCGAAAGGCTGGTGGTTCAGCGGATCCACAAGAGAAACAGTACTGCTCCCATAAAGGTTACAGCTTAGGAAATCATATGGGGCAATCTACTCTGTGCTAATAGGGTCACTGGAGCCCTGGTGCGGCAGTGGTTAAAATGCTTGGTTGCTAACCAAAAGGTCAGTGGTTTGAACCCACCAGCCACTCTGCAGGAGAAAGATGTGGCAGTCTGCTTCCATAAAGATTACAGCCTTGGAAATCCTATGGGGCAGTTCTACTTTGTCCTATGGGGTCACTATGAGTTGGAATTGACCTGACAGCAGTAGGTTTGGTTTTGGTTTTGATTTATAGGGTCACTATGAGTTGGAATCAATTCAATGGCACACAACAAAAACATATTACACTCTGGGCTGGATGTACTTGGGTTAAATTTGTGAGTTCCCACAAAAATCACCATGTTTATTAAGAGTTGACAACAATATCAAAATCAGCATATTGTTTAATAACAAAGGTAACTGAAAAAGAAGGAAAGTCAAGCAAATGTAGAAGTTTAAATGTAAGAATTAGATACATAATTTAGGGATACACATGCATAAAATAAGATTATTGATCTCTACTGATTTAGGTCTACCAATACAGATTGGATCATACTTTTATGAGAATTTCTTTA
Source organism: Dugong dugon (assembly GCA_030035585.1). NCBI lineage: Eukaryota > Metazoa > Chordata > Mammalia > Sirenia > Dugongidae > Dugong > Dugong dugon. The sequence goes on from CM057466.1 coordinate 68,872,437, forward strand.
AGTAATTTGCAAATATTTCATCAATATAAAGAGAATCTTCTTATGGTAGATAGTTCAGAGGTAAACCGCTATATGAATAACAGGGCCCAAGCTCTGGCTTATGGTTCTTTTATTCCAGACCATACATAAAAATAAAATTATAATACAATCAAATAATTTGGGCTCTCCTTTGATAGTGGGAGAATAAATAGTTTATTGCTCTGATTCAGTTTCAATGTACTAATGCTAGGGAAATCAGAAAAATGACCAACACATTATTCCTGGTTGTGCCTCAGACACTGAAAAGTGAAGGAATGCATAATCATTGTATTTTGGAGAGCTTAACAGCATCAGATTTAGGAACTTTTAATAAGGTTTCAATAACAAAAACAACATTAAATGAACATTTATAAAGCAGAGTTAAACTGCAGGGGAGAAAGGGCCTTGCAGACGGCTGCAGATCTGAAAAGAACTTCCTACAACGGGGAAGGCAGTCGGTCACCAGGGCTAAAGAGAAAAGAGGAGACAGTGTGTCGGCTCCGTCTCAGTTTAGTTCAATCTTCAGTCCCTCCTTTGTTCTCACTACATGTCTGTTTGGAAATACAATCTGGAGAAGTCTGAATATAAACCTGTTCCCAGAAAGCCAGGTTTGAGGCTCTTTTCTTTATAGAAATATGCATACATGATGTCCCCAAATGCTAGCTGTGAGCATACAACAATAAAAAAGGAGTGATTTCAAGACAGTTGAGGATAAAAAGAAATAGTTGAGAGAATAAGGGATTAAGGTCTTAGAAACAAGAACATTAAAAGGAATAGTACAACTCTAGTCTATGGAAAGCATTACTCCGCAGCAAAGCAAATTAACCTCATATCCTTGTTGAGTGAGGACCCTTCCAGTACTCTAGCTGGCTTCTTGTGAACAACAGGAGTAAATGATATCAATCTCTACCCTAATGGAGTTCACACTGGAAATAAGAAGACAAAAAAAAAATTAAATAAACCACATTTCGAAAAACAATCTTTTCAAAGGTGAATTCAGGGAACTGGACTAATTGGGCAATGGAGACGGGTTGAGTCAATTAGGAAAGACTTCTTGAAGGAAAAAAAGGAATCTTTCTCTTTTAGGAAATGCCAGAGGACGCACAAAACAAATAAACAACAATAACTTTAATGCAAGATTACAGAAAGACCAAATCAATGTCAATTAACAAAACATTCATGTATTTTCTGCAATGCATAAAAGTGGGAAACAAAGGGTATAATAGGGTTTATGAGAGTTCTGGCCCATAGAGACAACAGTAATATCTAAAACAGTACAACAAAAAAGTGTGGCTTAATAGACACTTATCTCGGCTATCCTTTCATGCCAACTACCTCATCTGTTTGAAGAACTCTGTGATACTCCATTGTATAAATACACCATTATCAATTCACTGGTAATGATTTCTCACGGTCATGAACTGACTTCAGGGAAGGTGGGGTCTGGGTGCCTGGCACTGTCGAACTTCAGAGGTCCCTTTCCAGCTCTGCAAACTCACTCTTCAAATTCTAGAGAATGTGATGAGGAGTTCTAAGATGGGAATGAAACACTGGTTGAGGCCTCCTTGCTGATTTGCGAACCACTTTTGGAATCTGCAATTATTTCTTAAAATAGAGACTTAAAAAATCTCTGTATTCAAACTAGATTTTAATTTGCCTAGTTTAAACTTGGTATCAAACTTCTGTAAAAAGACACAAGGAAACGCTTTAAAATTCTCAAAAACGCATTTGCCATTGAGCAATTTGAGTAAGATTAAAAATAAAATTCACAATGATTGACTTTATGAATTAGAATCTTATCAAAAGTCATCATGCCACTCAGTGTGAACAAATGGTAAACACCCAGGGCTTTGCCTATGATTAACAATGCTGCTCTCAGTGTTTTGGCTAGGATCTGTCTCAAGAAGTTTCACTATTTTGAATGAATCAAAACTTGGTGATTAGAGGGGGAAAAAAGAAACCTATTTAAACCTCACATTATCATAAGAAAAAGGAAAAGTAGGCAATATTCAATATCAACCTAAAAGTCAACCAAAATCTAATTTACAAAATAATGTTCAAGAAAATTTACCTTTCTCTCCTTCGGAGAATATAATTTATCAACTCAAATGATATAAGATATAAAAAATCAAATACATGTACAATATAAATAACTATTTGCTGCTACCTTGTTTCTTAGGTTAAGTAGGCCATTAATGAATACTAACTATAACAAATCCATGTAAACACATCCATATCTGTTTCGTATTTGTAAAGAATTCTGTCTGAGGACAAATTTATTTCACAGAATTTATCCTAGTTAGTTCAATTTTTCTAACAAGTAGTTAAACTGCCCCAAATCACTCACTTACCTAGGCCTTACCTGTAAAATTGTAGTTCAACTCTATGTTCTTCAAGAATCATTTCAGAACTAAAATTCTACACATTTCTTTGAATTACATGGGATAACAAGGTCAAAGGTAGCTGATATAAAACAGATTTTAAACCTTTGTTTTCTGAAAAATTGAGCTTACCCACATTTTAGATGTTGGAAAGACTAAACTCTTTGTGATCCTAATAGCTTCTCCATAAATGAAAAGTCTAGTTGTATTTAGCAGAACAGGTATACACAAAGTTAACTACTCCCTTATCTGTAGCCATCTCTAACTAATCTTCAAAAGCTGTCAAGTTTTTCTAATGTTTACGGCTTACAGACCAAAATTAATTATTAAATAATTAGAAACTATCTACAGCACACACAAAATCCAAACCTGTTGCCATCGAGTCAATTCTGACTCATAGCAACCCTATAGGACAGTATAACTGCCCCACAGAGTTTCCAAGGAGCGCCTCGTGGATCTGAACTGCCAGTCTTTTGGTTGGCAGCCATAGCACTTAACCACTACACCACCAAGGTTTCCATCTATAGCACAGTGGCTTCTAGTCAGCTGGCCAAGGACTGAAAAATATTGCAAGGTATTTGAGAATTCTATACACTGAGTAATATTTCCCACATATAGGAATTGCTGTGTTGTTGTTGTTAATTACCATCAAGTTGGCCCCCAACTCATGGTGACCCCATGCACAACGGGATCGAACTGTTGTGATCCACAGGGTTTTCACTGGCTGATTTTTGGAAGTAGACTGCTAGACCTTTCTTCCCAGTCTGTTTTAGTCTGGAAGCTCCACTGAAAACTGCAACACACAAGCCTCCACTGACAGACGGGTGGTAGCCGTGCATGAGATGCACTGGCCAGGAATCGAACCTGGGTCTCCCGCATGGAAGGTGAGAATTACTTTCTAAAAAATAGCTGGATGCCATTGCTATTTATAAAATAAAAAATAAAAACAAAATGCCATAAGTATAAATAAATCTATTATAGATAGAAGGATAAATATAAATAAACATTTACCAAATGGGAGAATACTAAATTAACAACATTTCAATTTATTAGACTAGCAAATCTGACTGGTTTCACCATCTGATAGATAAGCTTTGGGACATTTTGTATTTTCTTAAGCCTGTAGGTCCATGAACACCATGCTGTGAAAAATGGATTCTTGAGTTTGAAAAGGTAGCACATGAAGGGCAAGTACTGAAAACAAGGCATGCTTTTTTAATCCAACCCTAAAACTTCAATGAGCTCTAAAAGGACATTTGCTCAGAGTCCAGGGAATGTGGAGCACAGCATGAGAAATGTGAACATTCTTGGTAAACTGACATCATCAGGACGACTTTGGCAGGGCTCCAAGTGTCTGAGGCAGACCCGAGTCTTGTTTATGAAGTGGGAGAAACAAACTTGGGCTTTCTGATTTACACCTTGGCGACAAGCAGATAGTTAAAAAGAAAGGGAGTACTTTTATGTACAGTAACTGGGAAATTTCAGTGAAGAAATGGGAAGAAGAGAAAAGAAAGTTATTTGCAAAGTTTAAAAATGCCCCCCCCCCTTTCTCCTCAGAATGAGTCACTCAGAGTCTCTCTCCTAGCTAAATATATATACACATGGAGACATAAAAAATCTATTTATGAAACTAATATAACCACTTTACAGCTTGGAAAATAAAAAAAATAAAATAAAATAAAATTACCCATAGCAGCTCAGCTTTAATAGAACTACCACTGTAATATACTGATTAGGATTTCTGGCTAGTATTAGTGCACTCTTTTAAAAATACAGCCAGTGTCTCTTTTAGATTTTAAATATGTATCCAAAGACATTCAAATTGGGTATAAGGAAAGATATACATTTCTACTACAACTCATGGATATCATTAATACTTCTGACTTTTCTATGTGGTGTATCTGATCCTGCTTCCAACTAAAAGGCAAGAGTTCCTCTCTCTAGGAAGGTTGAAAACAGCATTTAAATGCAGTTGTAAAAATAGCTTTACATGCTAAGCCAACTCTTATAGGTTGTGAATCACTTTAAAGTTTTAACTTAGCTGTCTGTCCTTCATTATTTAGCAAACTATAAGTTGAAGAGTTTTCATTTCTACTTTATGCAATAAAAACATAATATAAGCCATAAAAACATCCAAGTTCACACTGCAGAAACAAACCAAGTGAAGGCCTTCTGGTTTCAAAAATACGCACGATACCCAACTGGTCAAGGTTTCATATTCCTGTTCCCCATTAAGTTTTATGGCGTATCAGGAACGTAAAACATGATATTTTAATAAAACTTCAATTTATTAAAGTTCCTACATTTTGACAAATGCACTATGATTTCAAATGGTATGCATATTTTTAAGTGGGAGGAAGGATAACATTCCCAAGAGTTTGTGAGAACACTGACTCAAAAATGTATCTAGGAACCTCTATCTTAAATTAATTTCTTAATCCTTTGAACTTCTGGTCCTTCTGTCTTCTCAATTTCTAATTTTTATGGTGCACTGTTGTAGCTCCCTACATCAGGAAAAAAAGTGTAACCAATAATGCTATTTTGATGGAGCTAGGAAATAATTTTCATTCAACTGTGTTAAACTAGAAAACAGCACTGATTACCATATGACATGCATTTCAGTGCCTAAGTCACACATCCTTTGTAATCACAATTCTATATTCACTTTCCTGGCTCTCCAATTGTTTTATAAGGTTATCTTTAGATTTATTAGTCATTAATCTGACTCAAGTTTATCAGTGGAGAAGGATTATATAAAACTATTGAAGCAAGCATGAGAACAACAATGGCCCTAATGTAACTCAGATATAAGTAACACACACATTTATAAAGGTTTAGACATTTTCCAAGAAAAGCTATAGCTTTTAATTAAAGTGCCTATAGGATATGGGCTTCACACAATTCAAACAAATTCCTGAATACATATTTCATTTAGTCAAATTTAACAAAGGGAATCAAACACATAATTAGTTCAAGATGATGTTAAAGATTCAATGCCCTTGTAATGTGTTAATAAATATTCTGGGTAATATCTTGAAAAAAGAAAACACAAATATTTCTAAAGCAATAACTTTCTTTCAAGCGTCTTACTTAGTTGAACAGAAAATATCATTAAAGTTTAACAAATAAATAAATTCTGCTCAGCATAACTTAATTTACCACAGTTTAAGTCTGACTCGCTACTCTATATGAAAATTCTCAGTACATGCTTTGAAAAGATGGATTAAAATCTAAGTTTCCATGTCATAAAGAAATGCCTGTAAAAGGAAATCTTTTCTTCAGCATAGGTACACAGCTGTTGATCTACAGATTTATGGAATTACATATATTTAAAATACATGCTTTCCTGTACAACTGTATTATGTCTATAATGCTGAAAGTTAAATGGAAGAGTAATATAAATTAATGACAATTAAAATGATTACAAAGTGATTTTAGAGCTCAAAATTCTAAATATTAAAACCAACAATTCCCCTCTGGCCCCCAACAACATCCTATGAACAGCTGCAGGACACAGCATTATCAGAAAAGAGGCAGTCACCAATTTACAACTGCATGGTTTTAAAAGTTCATTTATAAGTTAGCTCATCAAAACTTTTAACATCTTCTCAGTGAAAAAAAAATTACAATTGGAGATTAAGTTACTAGGTCAGCACACAAAAACTGGTTTAAGACGTAGTAATACTAAGAGTGAGCCAAGGGTTCTACTGAACAATGGGAAAATGCGTCCCATGTGTCAACCCCACAGAGTGTGGCAGGTAGCCATCTGCTTTGTGAGTGGGAATCCTGTCCCCTTTACTGGGAGCCAGGAATCCCTTTCCTCTGCCAATCTCCTATGGAGGATTCTGGGACCTACATGCCACAAGGCAAGGCTGGTGGAATGGCCTTTAAGAGAACCACAGTTTCAGGAGGTGAGGAGCAGGACCAGGGGCTTTTGGGTGACAAGTTGAATGGGAAGTTGAGGGGAGGTGGAGAGAAGTAAGGAGTTGAGATGGAATAGAAAGGGGAGGGGGATGGGCTGTAGGGATAGGTTAATGAGGATCAGACGTGAAGTAAAGTTTACCTCCTTCCTTCTTTCTCTGGATCTACCTTTTCTTTCTCCATGATCAGATTTAAAAGACCAGATTTGGGAATAGCTGTGATTATGAGTGAAGGCAAGAATCTCCATGGAAGAAAGGGTTTGGAGGAGAAAGAATTTCAGGCCAATTTTCTTGCCGAAGAGGTAAATCTCTAGCTGTGACCCTGGGATACAGGAGTTCCCAATTACCTCCTTTCTGAAGCTGCTAATAATACGTAAGTGGTATAAATTAAGAACACCAAGGTTTATAACTGTCTTAACTTAGAATACAGATAACAAAACAAATTAAGTTCAATTAATTTTTTTTAATTAATAAGGAATTAGCTCACACTAAATCCTTCAAATATAAATTTCCATACCCCAACTAGATCATCTATTTCTTTTGACAGAGGACTAAGTTTTTAGAAGAGTCACATGCTGATATGGAAATAAAGGTTATGCTGATTTTCTATTTAGAATGAGAACGTGTATGTATATTTTTCACTGACTTTTGTTCTATTTATGTTAAAATTAATATTTTTAAATGTTCTTACATAAAGAAGTGTACAAAATAATTCAAAATAGATGCTAATGAAGTCGGGTATTTATTTTTTTCAACATATATTTTTGAGGACCTATTCTGTGACAGGTATTTTCTCAGTGTTGGAGAATTTGACTACATTTAAATCACACCACCTTTGGCAAGTGGTTTCTAAGGTGCCTTCTGATCATGGAGCAATTCTATGCTGTTTTGTGAGTGTGCAAAAATACTGGCAAACAGAATCTGGACATTTATGATTTAAAATTGTTAGAAGCCTGGGAGAACAACATAGGGAAAAATGGGGAATAGTGGAATTTATGAATGGAAAAAGGAGAAGAGAGGAGGGGGAGGGAGGAAGAACTACAACTTCTGAAAGTCAAGAAAACAAAGCTTTGTCCTTAGAAAGACTATGTTATAGATTGAATTATGCACCCCCAGGATATGTGCTGTAAATCCTAACCTCTATGCCTGTGGTTAGAATCCCACCTGGGAATGGGTTGTCTTTGTTAAGCAGGGTTAGTGTAGGGTGTATTTTGAGTCAATCTCTTTTGAGATATAAAAGGGATTAAACAAGCAAGCTAAGAAGCAGGGATGGGGGAAGGGAGATGCCAAGCCACATGAAGATCACCCAGGAGCAGAAGCTCAAAGAAACAAGGACCTTCAACCAGAGCGAACAGAGAGAGAAAGCTTTCCCCTAGAGCCAGCACTCTGAACTTAGACTTCTAGCCTCTTGAACTGTGAGAAAATAAATTTCTATTTATTTTCTTTAAGTATGAATTCCAGGCGCAAGTCCAGGGGAAGGCTTTCTCTCTCTGCTGGTTCTAGGGGAAGGTCCTTGTTATCAGTCTTTCCCTGGTCTAGCAGCTTCTAAGTGCAGGGACCCCAGGTTCAAAGGGCACGCTCAGCTCCCGGTGCTTTTTTCTTAGTGGTATGAGGTTCCCCTTCTCTATGCTTGAGTACCTATTTTATGTCTCAAAAGAGGTTGACTCAAGATACAATCTAATCCTGTAACTGCCTCTAATCCTGCCTCATTAACATCATAGAGATTAGGATTTAGAACACATAGGATGATCACATCAGATCACAAAATGGTAGACAACCAATACAATACTGGGAATCATGGCCAGCCAACTTGATATACATTCTGGGGGGACACAATTCAATCCATAACATAAATCTACATCTAATTTCTTTAAAAAAAATTCTTGAAACAAAAAGTCTATGATGGGTCACATAGGTATGTGTATGGGCAGGTACAGGTGTGAACATATGTGTGCACAGACAGAAGTATGTATATGCACATGTATGTATGGATGCGTGTGTGCACATGTATGTATTCATAGAGGACACAGTTACAGATACTTCTCAGACATAACCAAACATCTTGTGAGACTTGTTTTCTGGGTCTGAAGGCTTAAGACCTCAGTCTCACGGGACAACTCAATCAATTGGCATAATATAGCTCATAAAGTTCAAGTTCTGTTTCCTAGTGAGGTGAGAAGCATCTGGGGTCTTAAAAGTTTGTGAGCAGCTATCTAAGATACAACTGTTGGTCTCCACTGTCAGGAGCAAAGAAAAAGACGGAAACTGAATCTCAGAGAAGAAACTAGTCTACAGGGCTAATAGCCTACCATAAGCCATGGCCTCATCTACCCTGAGACCAGAAGAACTAGATGGTGCCCATCTACCACTACTGACCATTCTGATCAGGGCCACAGCAGATGGACTCTGATAAAATAGGAGAAAAACATGAAGCAGAACTCAAATTCTTAAAAAGTCCAGACTTACTGGACCAGTTGAGACTAGAGAACTCCCTGAGACTATCGCCAAAACAGTCTTTAAACCTTGAACTGAAACTATCCTGAGGTCACCTTTTAGTGAAATAACAGATTGACACAAAAAATAAAGGATATTACCCATGAGAACTGTGCTCCATTAAAAGTCCATCTATATGAGACCAAAAGGTCAACAATTACTCTAAAGCAAAAATGAGAAGATAAGGAGGCAAGGTAACTAGAGTACTCGAAATGGAACAACCAGAACACAAAGAGAATGTTGTCACATTGTGAAAAGTATAATTAATGTCACTGAACAACTTGTACAGAAATAGTCAAATGGGAACCTAATTTGCTGTATAAACTTTCACCGAAAACACAATAAAATATTATTTAAAAAAAGATGCCTATGATGAAGAACAAAGCAATGCTACTAGAGTTGTACTTTTGGACAAATTAATAAAATTTTCCTTTGTGACAAGGTTTTGCCATCTTTGGAATTGATAAATTGTTTGATATGACTACTGTATCTGGATTTCTACTTAGGATAATCATTCATAAATTTTACTTAAATCAGGAATAGTGAGGAAAGTGGTCGAAATATTAGCATTACACTCATGTTTCAGTCACTAATAATAGCTAGCATAAAAAATTCAGCAACAATGCAAGTATCAGAGATTTCTTATTTCCTCTTTAGCCTTTCAAATAACAAAAACTACTGATTTCACCCTGCTATTTATAAATATGGGGAACCAAGGACTTTCTCAGTACCTTGATACCTTTAAGTTGGATTTAAATGAGCTGCAAGAGCAAAGAAGAGTACATTGATAGGTAAAATAGATTCTATGAAAGAAATGGAAGTTTCTTTAAGTAAACAGATCTAGAAGTTATAAGCCTACTAAACTGAATATTATTTAGGTCAACACAGTCACTGACAAAAAAAGAACACTCCGTACAGTGAACAGGAAAATTCCATACACGCTTATTACTAGGGAAGGCTTAGTTTAGAAAATGAACGTATCTTCAAGTGCCCTTTGTTGCTATGGGCAACATTCTTACAACCACATTCGACTGCTTCAATTGTCATGATTACCTTCTAAACAGACCTGGCCGTTTTAGAGAAGCACTTTTTCTTACATTCAGGATTTCTAAAAAAAAAAAAAAAAAAAAAAAAAAGGCTTTCATCTTAGACAACTAAAAATCTGACTTCTTGGTTTGTTTCAAGGAATAAAATGGGAAAAGGATGAATCACCACCAAGCAAGTCAGGTTAGCAATTTTTTCCTATTTCAAAAACACTTACAATTTCAAAAAAAAAAAAAAACCTTTTTCTTGAGAAAATGAACAATTCAAAATGCACTGATAATTATATACCAGGGATTTTCAAATTTGTCTAATGACCATCACACTAATCTCCCATGTTTGCCTTCTAAACTCTTACATGCAAGCTGTGTAATTCCACAAAGTAAAAATGCCCACTAGGAGCAAAAGGAATGAAATTATGGTTTTTGAGTCTCCTGTCACAGAGAAAATCAAATACATGCAAATTTTGGGCTCTTCTTTTTGATTCCTGGACAAATTCCTTATTTTATCTCTTTCCTATTTAACGGCCACATAGTTTAATATCTATTATTCTGCTCCTCTGTCCACTTATAGCTGTTTTAATTCCTCAAATATATCATCACCATCATAACAATAATGCTGACAACGATGACGACCACTGCTATAATTCCCACCACCACGTGTTGCGAGCTTACTATATGCCAGATACTATGCAAGTGCCTTATATGCCAGACTCTTCCAGTCTCCACTATATGATGTTATCATGCCAGTTTTACAAGTCAGAAAGCTGAGACTCACTGGAGTTAAGCCATCTGTCCCACGCTACACAGCTACCAACGAGCAGAAGCAGGATTTGAACCCAGGTTGATCTGACCCCTAAGCCAGAAATCTCTGGTGAGGTGTAAAAACTACCTTCTCCAGGGAACCATCATTATGAGGATATTTGAAGACTCAGCATTTCTAGTTTTGCCATTTAAAATTTTTCCCTGACATCCATAGCTTCCCACTGCACATGTGATTTTAGAATGAAAATCTTTAATGGGGCTTTTGGTCCAGGCTAACCTGGCCTCTCCCTGCCTTTGCAGCTCAATCCTATGCCACTCCACTCTGAGCCTGATCTTGCTTCAAGTCTTTGCATACTCTGTTCCCTGTGCTTGCAATACTCTGTCCTTTACTCATACTGGTCATTTGGGTTTCAGTTTACAGGTCATTTCCTCAAAAGGGTTCTTCCAGAATTCAACCTAAACTAGCTCCTCTTTGGAAACTCTCACAACACCCTGAACTTTTCATTTATCCCCCGAACTTTTCATTTATAGCCTTCACCTCAATATGTAATCTTATATTTGTGTCACTTCAGCATCTCTCTCTCCCTGGACTGTGAGCTCCATGATGACAGAGACTGACTTCATCTTGTTCAGCCTTGTATCTCTAATGTCTAGCACAGTGAGGGGCATGAGACTCAAATGGCTATCAGGAAGGGCCATCACAGGCTAAGGAGGGTGATGGAAAAAAGGGAGGCTCCGGTGGTTTCATCAGCTTTACCCAGCACTCTAGGGCATGCCGGAATTAATGTTACCTCCGCTGGAGCTTTCACCCTTTTCAAAACTGTTTTATCTGAAATGTGAAAAAGAAAAAAGTTCCATCTAAGCCACAACTCATACATACACACATATATTTCCGTATACCAAACACAGCTATCTCAAGAACACTGCAATTTTAAATAATTCTAATGAATAAATAAGATATAAGTATAAATGCCATGACCTCTTTAAAGAAATATGGCAGAACTCATACATACAAATTAGTAATGTCCTTCAAATACATCATTTTAGGGGCTACATAATGACCACCATGACACTATTATTGCTCTTGACATTTCAAAGGCTCCTCTTTGGAAACTGCCTTTAAAATTAACTTACTAACCAAACAAGAAAATCTGTTTCCTCACTTTATGGGCTGTTCTACTCTGTCCCGTCCCTATATGTGCCTTACTCAGCTTAGCCACCACCACTGAGCTTAAAAGACATCCAACTCCCATGTGGAGGCCTTTGCAGTCCGGCCCAGAAGCAGAAGGATTTGCAGCAGAAAGGCCACACGCTCAGCCTGATCATGGAGAGTACCCCAGACCTTTATGCTTCTGACCCCAGGTCTGTGCAGTAACACAGGTGGAACTCAAAAACTGCAGAGCGGTAAACAGCCAGGAAGGAAGAGAACTGCCTGTGAGGGAGGTTGTGTGTGAGGCCTTGCCTGCAAGGGGCCAGGTTTGAGGCCTCTTCGCGTCCTAATTGTTTAGCGAGTCCCTTTGCACCACAGGGTCACCATAAACTTCCAAATCAGGACAATGATTTAAGCTTCCTCCTTTCTCAAAATGGCACTGCCAGCTTAGCTTTCCATTTACCTGCTTTAAAGCCTTGGTATTCTTTCCCATGAAAGCTATTAACTTAGTCCCTACTTCAGCATTAAAAATAACCCTTCTCTGTGCCAAATGTCTTCTTTAAAAGGACACAGAATTAAGCAATAAAAGATGCCAGAACAATTTTCTGGGGTGTCATGTAATATACAACTTCCAAATTTCTTTGGGAGGCGATTCAGTTTACTCTAACCTTTGTGGCCACGTCAGTGTTGGCATGGTGAAAAAACAGGCCGCTAGGAGGTCAGGGTCAAGCAAAGGAGCCAAAACTTCTGTCATGCCAGAAGCCAAACACTGTATCTATTAGAAACAGGTCTTGTTACATCATCTGCAGAACTCAGTACAAAATGAAATGTGAGGCCCACTGTTCCTAACTTACTATGAATTTCAAAACAGCGAACGCAGAGCACCAAACCGAGCAGAGTCCTGTGTGACTGCACGGGGTTGGGGGGCACGCCGATGAAGCCAGACCCGATCAGAAGAACAGAATGTCCGTCCTCAAACTGCCTTGCTGTGTGCTCAGTTTATATCCCTAATACTACGACACTCACATGGTGCTTCTAAAATTGTTTATGTGGGAGGCTTTGTAAAAAAAACTTTGCCTCTTGCTTTCTTTAATTCTTCAATCAAAGGAAAACACGCCCATAGTTTTAACAATCAGATGGTACTGCTGTTAGCTGCCGGTGAATACGCTCCCGACTCACGGCGCCCCCCCCCCCCCCCTGCACAACGTAATGAAACACTGCCCAGTCCTGTGCCATCCCCACAATAGGAGGTTGTGGATCAGGCTGTTGTGAGTTAGAGTGTTCACTGGCTGATTTTTGGAAGTAGACTGCCAGGTCTTTCCTCCTAATCCATCTTTGTCTGGAAGCTACACTGAAACTACAGGGCTTATAATGAAGGGGAAAAAACCAAAAAACCAAAACAGCAGTCTCTGCCTCACACCTCCCAACCTCGGATTCCTGCTTCCCAGAGGTGCACATTTGCAACTGAGCAAGGTCTTCTGATATTTGTCTCCATATCTCTAAACATGTATGAATTGTATGCATCCTCCATTGATTTCCTATTAAGTGGGAGGTTTATTATATCACCTACACTCACACTCCATACTCTCCTTCCCTAATCCCCCCCCCCCCAATTTGGTTCTCTGACAGTGCTGGGATTATAATCAATATTCAGTGTTTACATTATACAGTTCACGCAAAGCTAAAAGGATTACATATCCCTTCCTGTTCATCGTTTAATGTAAATAATGTCCTTACTTTTACAGTTGCTTTGCTTTTCGAAGTAACTATCTGAAGCATAAAAATCCTCTCATATGGTCATACACATCAGGTAATCTATCAGTTTTCTCTCCTTCTTAAAAAATTATTTTGGCAATCTCTTCCCTCCATTCCTTTTCTGAAATACCTATTATTCAAATGTTGGACCTCCTAGAGACATGTTCTGATTTGTTTCTTTTCTTTCCTATTTTATACTCCTCTTCTTTTGAAAACTTTACTTTCTGAGAAAGTTCCTCATCGTAATCTATATAAGCAGTCCATTGAATTTCTTTACTTCTGCAGTATTTGTAATTTCCCAAAGAAGAGCTTGTTTGTTCTATTTCTTTTAAACTAAAATCCCCTTTTTGTTTAATAAATATACTCTTTTCTCTTTCAGGAAATTAAAGACCTTTTCTTTTGATTCCCGGATGGTGTTTCTTCCGAGATTCTTTCTTCTGTTGCATGGTTTGCTCTTGTAGCAGACATTCCTCCCAAGTCTGATGATCCTTGTTCTTACTGCCAGTTCTTATTTAAGGAGGCACTAATACTCAGATGGGAAGTTTTGTGTGCATGGCTGTTAATTTACCTGTAGGGTGATCAGCTGGGAGCCTGAAAGTTCATTAGAGGAACCTCAAATGTCAGTACCTATAGGCCCTTTTCCTTGGGTCATTTTTCCAAAGAATTCCCCAGTCTCCTGCTGGACGAGTTATCCCTGGCCAGCTAACCCCTGGGGTGCTAACCCCAAAGCCAAGTGGGGGAGAGTTCTGGGGTTTTTCCTGTTTATTTAGACTTGCACAGAATCCTGTTTTCAGTACTGACTTATCATCCCCACCATGGCTCCATGCTGCTGAAAATTCAATAGATTATCGATGATGTTCCCATATTATATTCCAGAGATTTGTTACTACCTTTCATTCTCTGTCATCTCCCTTCCTTGTAGGAGCTATATCCACTTGTTCCTCCACTTCACGTTCCTGGACTTGGAGAGAGAGCAAATAGTAAGCACCTGTGCTCAGTCTGCACATGTAATCAGCTCTCCCTTTGGCTTCAGACTTTGCATAGAAATACTGGACCTCCTAGAGACATTTATTATGGCAACATTTCCAGTTAGGTGGGAACACACTCCTACTTAATACTCTTTTCAAAACGCTGAAATTCTCTGATTTTTATCAAATCCTTAGATTCTGCCATGCAACCACAGGAAAACAAAGAAGCACAGGCCTGCAGTGTCTTCTCAGCCAGGAGAGTTCTTTCCTCCCTGTCATCACTATCACTGCCTTCATGACTTCATACAGGAACACGTTCATATATACTTGGCTCTGGGGATCACCTACAGAAGATCCTTAAATCTCAGGCTGGTTTACACTCCTTACCCCTACCTATACCCACATATGCCTGGCTTACTTTCTCATTCACTTTTTGTTGGCATGAGCCTAAGGATTCTGGGCTCCTCTTAATGTTAGAACAAGTCCTGCGTGGTGAGGAAGGCAACTGTTGCAAAAACCAATAAAAAAGATATTAAATATATTTTTGGATGAATCATTCTTTGTTCACCCTCAACAAAAGTGATAAGGAAGAAATAACTAAAATTTTAACACTAAAATAATACTTCTGAACAACTGAATCTCATTAACTTTAATAGTATGATTAACCTCCAACCCATTTAGGGGAACAAGCAAACTCTCTTCAAGCTTTGATTTTAGACAGAAACTACTGTCAAACAAAAGCATTTGGAAAGTTGACATTTCCTCCCTACAAAACTAACAGGAAATGAAATTAAGATGTTCCATGAAAGATTTTACATCAGTATTTATTTATCATTTCCCAATATCCTGTTTGAGCCAATTACTTTAGAAAAAACTGTAAACTGTTTCTATTTCCTAGAAGAGTTTATGAAACGTACTATTGCGTACCTCATCTAAAATCAACATTGAGAGGTTAGTTAAATCTATCAGGTAGCAACTGGAATGGAATTTCTCTCCTTTAAATCCATTCATTCAGTTTCTGAAGACACATATGCAGGTTAATAATCACAGTGTGGAGCACAGTGCCTATCTTTATATCAGTGCGTATCTCCATTTCAAGTGTGATCTTCTACATGTATCACTTAAAATTGACTATTTTCAAGCAATGATACAAAAGTAAAAGTTTATAAACCATTCTGCCACCTTCGATAGTTACCATTAACTATCAGAGTTGGTCTGGTGAAGAGGGTGGGAAGGCAGAAGATAGAAATAAAATGATCAGACATGCAAATCTTCAATATTTGGACTACACAGTTATGATCTGAAATATCTCCCATACCAGATGTTCTAGTTCCAAGAATTCCTATTTCTGGATTAACTCTCTCCCATTCACTCATCTTTTCCATTAGTCTTCACTATTTACACTTCCTTTCTATTTCTCTACATTTACTTTTAGGATATCCAAACAATGTATGTCTTTGGAACATGTCATCTTTTATGATAAGACCTTTTCATGTCCTTTATAAAGACCTTCCTAAAAAAATTCAGTGGCTCAATGATCTCCTACTATACTCCTAAGTTAAATATACTTTATGTTACAAATAATACTTGAAACTATAATATTTTTCTTCACTTGTTTAATATATTAGCTAATCAATAATGGATGACTGGAATGCATGATTCTCAGTTTCTATACATCAATTATAAAGGCAAATTACTAGAAGAGGAATTATTGGAAAGCCTGAAAATCTCAATTATAAAATGACTGGAAGAGACAAATCTAAATGACTTAACCAAATGATGACTAAGCCAGTGTTTACTGGGATAAAAACCCTAACACTGTGAACTGAAAGACATCAAAAAGATAACCTAGCCATCTATTTATACTTGAATCTGCTCTTCCAGTTTCCATTTCAAAACAAGAAAGTTTAAGGTATTTCAACTATCCAAACAAGAGTGGATAATTATAAAGAATGAAGAGTTTGTCAGAAGATTTGGCATTTTAATTTAAAAACAGTAACATTCTACTAATTATATAATTATCCATTTGTGTACCTCTTTGTAAACCTCAATATGTATCTATAGCGAGTCATTTTATATTGACTCCCTAAAATTGCCCTTCCAAGGAATCCTGTGGCAAATTATGTCAAGTATATAATAATTTATGCTTCTTTGGATATTTGGACTCAGATCAAGTTTACTTAAATTGATGTAAACCGGAACTGTAGCTTGTAAGTATTCAGCTTTGTCAGTGAAGTATGTGGAGGGGTTTGGTTTTGAGTCCAAATTAATGGTCTTGTCTTAACAAAAACAGAAATATTCTTGAAAAACTGGATATACTACAGTTTCCTTAGTGATTATTAAAAGATTATACCTATGTTTGTTAAGGGAAAAAACATCTTCCTGTTTCAAAGCAAAAAAATCTTAAGACTAAATAGTAAACCTTTAAAACATCAATTATTTTAAGGAATTTAAAAACAAGTGACTAGTCATTAACTTTAATCCATGGCTTCATTTCTTTGCACAGGTAAATGCTACTTTTTGGACATTATCTTGACACTATTTCTTTAGAAAGTGACTATGGTGTTAAAATTATACAGTTAACTATGCTGATTAGAATTATTAGTGATCATCTATAAATTATTTATAGTAGGTAAAACTGAAATAAATAAAATTTCTTTAGAATATCTCTGATTCAATAAGATTTTCAACTCTTGGCAGGGGATCCCTTTTTGACCTAGGTCTCTTGCCTTCATCTCTAACAAATTAGATTTCAATAAAGGATCTAAAAGTTTTGCAAAGAAATGCAAGGTTAATGAGTTACCTCAGTTCTTCCCCAATTCTAGGAACGATGGAACATTCTGAATTTTCCAAAGAGACGAAGACTTACAGAGGGAATAAATCCAGTTTGTGGATTTTCAATCATGAACACGTAGAAAAGAGGGTCATTCTGGAGGGGCTCAAGGTGATCTTTCTCCTAACTTTTGAAATACAGGAGAATCCCCTGCAAGACTGACTTGATGGCTTATTCTGGTCAAGGTAATCTTTCTGGTACCATTAAAAGAATAATTTCAGTATTTCAATTCCTTAAACATCCTCTCGCACATACATGCAGCATGCATCACACACAGCATGCCACACACACAGGGCATGCAACATAGAAACGCTGAGTGGTACAAAAGCAAATCCAAAAACAAGAACCACATTTACAGATTTTATAAAAGCCCCAGTGTGCTAATATTAACAAAACACTTTAAATCTCACTAATCCTTTAATGTTAGTAAAATACATTTATAAAATTCTCTAGCTCAGCTCATGGTGCTGATGTACAGAAAAGTACTTTATAACCACAAGGCAAATGTTAGCAGTAGGAAAAACATGTGGCAAAGGTGTAACATGACATGAAGATAAACAAATCAAAAGTTTTAAAACTCAAGACCATGCGCCACATGTAACAGCTCAAAAAAAAATCAAACTCTCTCTATATTATCGCTTAAGACTTATCAATATATTATTTATAAAGCAGATGGAGGAGGACACTGATCCCCAGAGTGTTAAACTAATAAAGTACAGAGTAGTGAACAGCAAAGTAAAAACTCAAACCCAGGATTGCTTAAAACCTATGCCCTATGTTCCCTACAAACCAGGTGACATAGAGTCGACTCTGACTCACAGCAGCCCCATGTGTGTCAGAGTAGATCTGTGCTCCACAGGGTCTTCAATGGCTGATTTTTTGGAAGTAGAATGCCAGGTCTTTCTTCTGAGGCACTTCCAGGTAGACTCAAACCTCCAACCTTTTGGTTAGTAGCCGAGCACATTAACTGTTTGCACCACAATAGGACTCCTAACTGCCTTATAAGAATTTAACAAAATGGGCAGTGGGAACCCTCAGGAAGAATTCTGACTCAGAACATTAAAATGTAACCAGAAACTTCATATATACAGACTTAATTTTATTTCTATTGGGAAACAGGAACATATTATAAATTGTCATTCCAATTGTCTTTAACTTTGATGTTCTACTATTTTGGCAACAGTAGATATATTTTAATTTATTCAAGAGAAAAAAAATACTAGCCATTCACATCATCATGAAATACTGTGTCATTCCACACCTACAACCACATCTAAGCAAAAGAAATCATCTTGATTTCAAATATCCTGTTTACCGTACAAATGTATCATAAGGATTTCCTGTGAGATCAATATTTAAGGGTCCAAATATCTCACATGAAGTGACACAAAAATCTTTTGTAAGATCATGGGTTTCAATTTTTGGTTAAAAAATGTGGGCACCACCGGTAAATATGCTCTATACATTATAACGGGAGAATGGGAAGTGGAACAAAGGAGGCAGGGTTGACCGCATCTCTAAGGACAGTAACATACTGGCCAAACAACAAACTTCCAGACTCATTCCCACTTCCCCACCCCAATCCACCCTACCAAGTCTCATTTCAGGATTTCCTCTGTTTCACATTCCCGTTGCTTTTTTGGCTATCTAGCACCTCTGCCACCAGTACCTCATCACACAATCTTCCTTGGAGCATGAATTCTAACTCCCTTAAGCTGATCTTGGAAGGAAACCAACACCAATAAAGTAATTTACAAGGAAGTGTGATTTTTATTAACATCATATTATTATGAGTTAAACTTCAGGAGGTATTGCATTTGATAAATGAAAGTTAAATGATGAACTTCCCCCTTAGGTAGGGGAAGATTTATGAAGGTAGAATATTTCCAGAACCCCGTAAGTAATACTCTTTAGATATTGCTTAAACCAGAACCAAACCCAATGCAATTGTGTTGATTCCGACTTAGCGACCCTATAGGACGGAGCAGAACTGTCTCATAGGGCTTCCAAGGAGCAGCTGGTAGATTCGAATGCCGACCTTTTGGTTGGCAGCCGAGTTATTAACCACTGAGCCACCAGGTGTTACTTAGCTCTTAGTAAATCATCCTAGTAAATCCAGATCTGACTCCTGTTTGCCAGTTCAGCTCTCTCACTCCATATTTTCTTCCTCAAACCGCTGGTCCCAGCAGTTCCAAATATATATTTGACTGAAATATACCACTACCTCTGCCTGCCTGTAATACTTCTCTCCTTCCCCCTACCCCACCTCGCCTACTTTACTGGCTTTATAATCCAGCAGGAACATCGCCTTGCAGTTACCCCCACCTCAAACTGAAAGTAGTTGTTGTTGCCAGCTGCATCCAGTGGGCCTGGATTCATGGCAACCCCTCGCACAACAGACTGAAACACTGCCTCGTCCTGTACCATCCCAGTGATTGGCTGCAGATTGGACTGCTGTGATCCACAGGGTTTTCACTGGATGATTTGCAGACATAGATCACTACCTGTTTTTCCTAGTCCATCTTAAGTCTGGAAGCTCCGCTGAAACTTGTCTGGCATCAGAGCAATACACGCCTCCAGTGACAGATGGGTGGTGGCTGCTCATGAGGTCTCCCACATGGAAGGAGAAAAATCTACCACTGAACCACCAATGCCTCTCCCAGTCAAGAACCCTTTTGAAATTGTCCTGTAGCACCTTTGTTTCCCCCTATAAACACTAGCGGTGTAGTAGTTAAGTGCTATGGCTGCTAACCAAAAAGCTGGCAGTTCGAGTCCACCAGGTGCTTCCTGAAAACTCTATGGGGCAGTTCTACTCTGTCCTATAGGGTCACTATGACTCAGAACTGACTTGACGACAACGGGTTTGGTTTTGGTTTTTGTACAGTACCTGGAGACCGGGTGGTTCAGTGGTCAAGAGCTACAGCTGCTAATCAAAAGGTTGGCAGTTCGGATCCACCAGCTGTGCTTTGGGAACTCTACGGGGCAGTTCTACTCTGTTCTATAAGGTCACTATGAGTTGGAATCGAGAGCGACGGGTTTGGTTTGTTTTTGTTTTTTTTTTCTTTTTGGTATAGTACTACTTATTACCTTACGTTGTAGCAATAAGGAAGCTCCCTTTAGGCAGGGTTTATGATTTCCTCTTGCCAAGGTGACCAGTACAGCATCTGGCATTGAAGAGTTCTCAACAAGTATTTGCTGAATGAACTAATTTATATATAAAGTTATGGGTGATAAATGCAAGGCCGACCCTAGGAGAAGGCATGAAAGAGAAGATTCTTTACAGTATACTACATTTATATATACATGGGAAGAGAAGGGGGCCTGTATATAATAGAGAAACATTCTTGTTCACCAACATCCATGTTCAATAATCTAAAGGGTTGGTAGACTAGAAAGCTGTGACAATGTAGTTTTTAATCATCTTCCTCATCCATTTTATATGAAAGTCTAACCACATCATAATATGAGATAAACTTTGGTTAAAACCATTAACTAAAACTAAGTGTCAGAGTCAACTGGCAGTTGCACAAGAAAGAAGAATGATATAAATTCTGTTTTGCTTCTGGCTAGCTGGGAGGTCTACATACCAAAGCTGGGCTGGCAGCTTTTCGTTGTTGAGAAGTCCTGCAAATATTCTGGAAAAACCAGTGGGTGGAATTTAGGTCCTCAGTAATATAGTTTTTATTGTCAACAGGTGAAATTTAAGATTGAGAAACCAAGTATATTTGGCTCATCATATTAGGGTCACGTACTTTATACTGCACACCCTGTATATCAAAGAAACTTGGTTTCTGAATACTAATAGTTCTTTTCATCTAAAATAAAAAAAAATTGGGGAGGTGTTATTGATGCTAGGTAACACTGCCAAGGGTAAGTTGGGAATCTACTTAAACAACATCACTATCTTTGTAACATTCTCCTAGGCCCCTGCCCCACTCCATAGCCATATAACAGTGCCGGTGTCCCTAACCTATAATCTTATGCATCAGATTTTCAAGTTGATTCATGTCAAACAAAAACAACAATAATAATAAATAAACAAATAAACCCACAAAATAAAAACAGATACTCTACTTTTTTTTATTTTAAATTTAACCTCAGTCTATAAGCAAAACCAACATATTTGTCTATTGGTCACGTAAGGCAATACATTAAAAAAATAATTACATGAATTCCTTTATTATCTGCACAGCCTGAAAAAGTCTCTCTTTAAACAAAACTGATCAACTACTGTTTTCAAATATACATATTTTAAAAATACCATCAGATACTGATTTGCTATTGGTTGAAGAACATTGCTTAGTAGTTACAAATACAGAAGTTATACCAACTAATATTTCTTACTATAAGTTCAGAGGCAATAAAATCTGCTGTCTAAGACTAACACAATAGTTTGAATCAAAGACCCAGACCAAATCTTTCTTCTAAGATATTTATTTTTGTAATATTTAGGGATGAACCAAATTCCAATGATTTACAGAAGATACAGTCCTTTGAGAAATTTCTTCATCTAGTTTCAAGACCTACCTCCCTAACAAAACAAATGCAAGAACAAAAATCTTTCCATAGTTCCTCATTGCCAAAGTCCAAATTTTATTTTATTTATTGGGCATTTCCAAGTTGGGCACCCTTCTAGGTTTTGGGGATACACAGATGATGAACAGGGTTCCAATACCAACCTGAGTAAGTGAGGGAGATACACAGCATACCTAGTTACCATACAAAGTGAAAAGCTACATGGACGTAAGAAGAGCGAGCACCTCATCTGTAGGAGGCGATGACTAGCTGTCTAGAGGAGCCAGGTAAGCCAGGGAGGTGACATTTAATCTTGGGTTTGAAGGATGGATAGGGAGGTCACCGGTAGCAGACAGAACTGCTTGTACAAAGGTAGAGTCGTGGATGACTACAACTGACCTGTTTGAGATGTTCACCCCTAAACTAAGATCCTGTTGTTATTTGGTGGCATCAAGTCTATTTCTGACCCATAGCAATCCTATGTGACAGAGTAGAACGGCCCCATAGGGTTTTCTTGGCTGTAATCTTCACAGAAACATTGCAAGGTCTTTCTCCGGAGTTGCTGCTAGCTGGGTTTGAATCGGGTTTGGCTAGCAGCCAAGTGCTTAACCATTGCACCACCAGGGCTCCTAAACTAAGATCCTACTCCAGGCAAATCGATTTACTTTTTTCCTAAAGACATCACGTACATTCCCCCCCCCCCCCCCCCCCCCCACACACACACACTTTCTTTTCACTTGCTTAGATGCAGAGCATCTTTCTGGGCCCAGTTCAGAGTCTTCTTGGGAAAACATGAAGGATGAGAAAATGTAGGTCTTTTATTTTTTTTCTTTTTACAAGTATTTCTTTCTGTTTGCTCAAGCCAGAAGAAGATATGAGTAGGGATGGTCCTAACCAAAGAGAGAAAGTTCTCTTGGCATTCTACACCATTTTCTACATTTCTGTGAGTGAAAGTAGGGAAGGGACATGTGCTCTACTGTCCTCTGAAAACTCAGCCAAGGAGAATGGGAAGCTTGCTCTTCCAAGATGCCCTTGTAGCTATTGCTCCACCCTCCCCTTCAAGCCTAACGTATGTCGTTCTCATTAGCATCCCTCAACGGACACTGGGAACTGCTGACTTACGCTGGAACCTGTGTTTCCAGTTCAATGCTATCTCCTTGAGGGCAGGGGCCATGTCCTCTTCTCCTCTTTCTTGTATTGCCAGTGGCTGGGCCTCTACATGGAAAAAATGCTTAATAAATGCCTGCTGCCAATGAGTAACCACTGATCAAAACTGAGCTGTATTTATTATTTCAAAATTTTATGGAACATCTGTGGACCTGTGGGTCTTCACACCAATCAGCAACATGTCACTGTTGGTGACAAATAATATCAGGTAAAAAATGCTGCACAGTACAACTGACATAGGAGTCTCAGTATTTCTTCAGTTGATAAAAACATGATTCTCCTTTTTTACTCTGGATTATCGGTCTCACTGCCTCATTTATAACTTCCAGATGGCAGGAACTCTACCTTTTATATATTAAGGTCATAAAGTCTCCATAGGCTCTGGTGCTAAATACCAAGTGGTTAAATCATTAATTTTAATTAATGGAAACAGAGCTATAAAAACCCTTCACAACCTAGTCCTAATTAGTTTTCCAGCCCATTCCTGGCCACTCTTTCTCATTCCTTTACAGACTCTTCTCTGCCTCTTTCTTTCTTTCTTGTCTCTCCCTCTCTGTCTCACACACACACATATACACACACAAACACACAGTATGCTCTGTCTTTTCCTCAGAAATATAAGAAACCTAGTTCTCTGGTAACAATAAATAATAGTTAAATGAAACAAAAGGCAAAGCCTAGCTCTTCAATTTACATACAGTTAACCAAGAAAAATCTGCTATGGGAATTCAATATACAAGTGTAATAATCGTCCTTTCATAAGGTGGACACTTAGTCTACATTTGATCTGAATGGTACACCTACACCACTGTTCCTAGTGAAGGAAGATCAGAACAGTTTTGGCATCCAAATGGTACTTTTATTACATGGCCTTTCCCACAAATAAACTCTAAGGAGCACTGCGTACACACACACACACAACTGCATGTCATCAGAGACATCCTGAGTGACTGAGTAAAAGGCAAAACTAATCCCGTATGTATATTCACATTTCAGGGCCCACATGCTTTCTTAAAAGTTGTGAAATGACTTTTCACATCAGGAATTTGCACAATGGTCCAAATTTCTCAAAGTCTACGTATGTTAAATAACTATTTGTATGTTTTAGAGCAGAGATAGTAAGAAATCAGCCTTGCTGAGAGTTTACAGATCTGAAACTCTTCCCTTCTCCTTTCAGCACTAACAGAGAGAGAGAAGCTTTGTTGGTAATGTCTACTGTTGCAAGTTTTTAAATATATACATAAATATATTTATTTCAAGCCCCTATAATTCCTTTAAAATGAAAGCATGATAATTATTACAAAAACCATGTCACAGTATCCTGTAGATAAAGAAACCACCTACAGTCTAAGTGAATTTTTCTAACTTGTCGAAGAGACAAGGGTATTATTATAGGAACACCAAGGAGGCATCAGAGGAGGTGTGGTATTAAAAAACCTAGTTTTACCCTAAGTGAGGTGGCCTTTGTCCTTGGCTCCAGAGAACTGAGTAATCGAGGTGCTCTGGTCTGGAACTTTTAGACCACACTTGAGGATTTCTTCTGGCACGTGGGGGCTGGTAAGACCAGAAAAGACTCACGTGGGAGGCTGATATCAACTAGCCTCAGGAGGCATGATTTAGGCTATCACACAGAACTGGCCAATAAAAGCCCAGAACACAAAAGCTCATACAGCTTCGTGGTCAGTGAACGGAGGGTGACGTGCCCTCTCTGAGACATGGCAGCTCCACGTTGGGAACCTTTCCAGACCTTGCTCATGCATCTCTTCCTCATGATGATCCTAATTTATATCCTTTTACTATAATAAAACTGGTAGTCATAAGTATAGTATCTTCTGTTAGTTCTGTAAGCTGTGTCTGTGAATTAACGAACCCAAAGACAGTGTCCTAACCTGTAAGGTCTGACCTAGCCCCAGATGGCTAGGGACAGAGACAGAGAGAGTGTCGTGTGGGCGGCTGGTGTCAGACATGATAAAGAAGTGGGAAAGCGGGGATATGATTGATCTCTGCCTTGTGGGAACTGGCTTTATGCTGATTCTCATCCACAAAGCTATCGTTTTAGAGGCTTCCTAGACGAGGGGATGCAGGAGCCAACCATTCTAGAAGAGAACACAGTATGACTAAAGGAAGGACACTGAAGGTGACACAGCCACGTGTAGGAACTATACCAAGCACTGCAGGAATGTACAGGGTGAGGCAGACACTGACAAGAGATGCGGTGGAGAAGTCGGGAGGACCCAGGTGAAGGAGCATCTTGTTATGTTATACTGAGGAGCTTAGATTTTATCTTGTTGGCCTGGAGATAGTGAAAGGATTTAAAACAAAAATGTAAACTGGGTAGATTTTTAAATACTGTGGATTTCTCTGGTTACTGTGTAGGTGGAGAATTTGAGGGGAACAAAACTGGAGGCACTGAAAAGGCTGTGGTAGGTGGTCCAAGTGATAAACGAAAAGGATTTGAATTAGCCAGCAGTATTTTTTTTTTTAAGACACATTTGATTTGATATGCATCGAAGATAGGATCAGTGAGATTTTAATCACAGGATGTGGGGGATGAAGTGGTGGGAAGACTCCCAGGTTTCTGGCTTGAGTGGTGATGCCATCAAACAGGATATAGGAAGAAGAGCCGGTTTAAGGGTGGGTAGTGAATTTAGAATGAGATATATTGAGTTGAGTGGGACACTCTTGAAGACATAGACGACAATTCAGATAAACAAGTCTGAAGCGTAAGGAACGAATATGGGCTGGAAGTATAAAGCTGGCACCATCAGCAAACAAACAGACTACAGCTGAAATGACAGTTTCCTCACCCAGGGAGAACGCGTGGAGGAAGAAGAGTGTGCCAAGGATGCAACTCTGGGCAACTCCGAGTACTGAGAGGCGGGTGGACACTGAGGACGAGAGAGCTCAGAGAGGAATTGGGAGCAGGGGGTGATGTCCTGGAAGTCTAGAGGTTGAGAATATCAAATGCAGTAGAAAGATCCAGCAAGGTAAGGACTGGAAAATGTCCATCAGATGTAGAAAGTTAAGAAGCGCTAACTTAGTAAAAGCTGTCTCAGAAAGGTTATTGAGAGTAAAAGTCAGACCACAACGAGTTATGAAGTAAATGAGAGTTAAGCAGTAGAGACAGTGAGTCACTATCTAGAGATAACCAACATTAACAGTGTGGTGACCATCCTTTCATACACTGCTGTGTGTAAACACACATACATTCATACACACACACACACAGAGCCCTTGAGGCACAGTGGTTAAGTGTTTGGCTGCTAACAGAAATGTTGGTGGTTCAAACCCACCAGCCACTCCCCTGGATAAAGATACACCAGTCTGCTTCCCTAAGGACTGGTTTCCCTTGGAAACCCTACGGGACAGGTGAGCAGCTGGTGGATTCGAACTTCCAACCTTCTGGTTAGCAGGCAAACACTTAACACTGTGCCACCAGGGCCCTTATAGAGTCACTATGAGTCAGAACTGACTCAAGGGCAATGGTTTTTTTTTTTTAATATATATATACACACATACGTGATATATACACATAAAACACATTTATTATCAACAAGGTTATATGTACTAATAAAATGAAATTATGTATCTCTACACCTAACCACCCTTTAAGCAATTCACAGACATACACACAGAAGGAAGTACAGTCTATAGCTTCTCTTCTAAACGTAAGCCTAACACTTCTATGCGATGCACATTACCCCTGCCAAAACAAATCTGTTTCTTACTTCTGAGAAACATAACAGAGAACAGCCAGCCTAGGAAACAGACACACCCAAACCTATTGATTTTTAGAAGGCATGCATAATTACCCACTTGGAATGTTTCCAGGGTTTTAAACCTACAACTATGAAGTAGAGCCCTAAGAGCTATCTATACCTCTGAGGGGAAACCACCTCTTAGCAAGAGGGTACTGACAATATACACCCATAGAGTGCCACCCAGTGAGTCATCAGAGACAGATGAGTCCCACCCTGTGAAGCTTCCACACCTGCCTTCAGTCTTACAACCACGTAAAAGAGCAGCATTCAAAGCCCTCTAGAGTGCTCTCTAGCGTGGTGTTGCAATGTCAACAAAGCTGGGAATACTGGTTGAACTGGCAGAGTCAGCAGAATGGCCACTGGACTGGCTTGGGCTCGCTCTACCAGGAAATGGGGCAGAAGGTCAGAATTGTTACACAGAAAAGATAGACCACAAAGACTTTCGGAGAAGAAAAAAGGACAAGGGTCACTACTGTAGGACACTGAGTGTTGTGTGGTTTTCCTGGAGGGATACAGTTATCTCCCAAGAAGTTTCTATTTGGTTACAGTTCACTCTCCCTCACCCTTACTCCTACCCTCACAACTCTTCCATAGAAGAAGTTATCCTAGCAGATATCAGACGGAACTTATTTGCAAGGCTTTTCTGTATTAGTCCCTCTCCCTAGTTTGCATACAGTGACAAGGTTTAAAAGCATTAATATTATATCTCTATATAAAGATAAATAATTTTTATTTTTAATTAGGGAATTAAAAACTAAACAGTCAAATAGCCTAGCTGGAAAGGACACATAAAATTGCTATGTCAATCTGGAATACCATTCCATTTCTTCTGTATAATGTCAAACTCAACTCTTAGTAAAAGGAAATATCTACTTAGGTAAATACTAGGTTCCATTTGGAGAATGGGGTTTCTTTCTACCACCATGGAACTGACAGAGGCATGAAGTCAATGGAATCCTGGAGAACAGTGGACAACACTGTGCATAAACTCAAAATTGACAGCATTCCACTGGCAACCAACATGTTGTTCAGGGGGATGAATCCAAGATCAGGAAGGATAACAAGCACTGTCTGCAGAGCATGTTGCTTCCTATTCTCCTTGGATGAGTTCTCCAGAGAACAGGACACACAGGTGCCCATGCCCCTCCTCTACTTTCACTCACGAAACAAGTGGAAGTGGTGTAGAACGCAAAAAGGACTTTCTCTCTTTGGGTAGGAACCTACTCAATATCTTCTAGTTTGGACAAACAGAAAGAAATGTTTGTAAAAACAAAACAAAACAAAACTTCACATTTTCTCTTCCTTCATATTTTATCAAGGAGACTCTCACAAGAAACAGTGGAAACAACTGAATTTTTCAGGTCTTCAAAGTATTACCGTATTCTTTCACAAATAACATGCCCACTTAAATAATGCACCCACACATATAACGCTTACGTAAATAATGCTGGGGGGGGGGGTTGCAAGGTTGGCAAAAAAACATACGACGGGCATGTTATTTGCATAAAAATACAGTACCTTTACAAGCAAAGCTTACCTGAAAATAAGACACCAGGAAGAAGATGTTAAAACAGAACACTGTATGCTCTAGCTGCCCACAATTATTTCTAGAAAAATATTACTAAAGTTGGTCCCTATGTGACATCCTGGTTGGTTTTTTTTTTTTCCCCCTCAAACTCCAAAGATCAATGAACCTGGTAATTTTCCATCATCTGTGTTAAAGTGAACCAGATTTATCGTCAATGGTGCACGCTGATGGGAAGTCTCTTAAAACAATTTTTATAAATTAGTCTTCAAGGCCTTACAGAGTTACAAGTAAGAATTTCCGGCAAAATGAGCACACTGATATCCACCCTAAATAAACTATGTGACCATAATGTTCATTACTGACATGGACAACATACTTACAGATTTCATTTTGCCAAAAGATTGGTAGCTTTGAATGCTTAAAACGTGGTGTGTGATTTCAGCGGTTGTAGTAAACAACAGTGATATGACTGGGCTGAGTTCTCAGATGTTAAATATTTCAGCTTCCACAAAAGAATATGAACCCGGCGTTCTCACCATGTACTTCCTATCAGATGTTTCATGAATGGTCTTCAAAGACACAGGAACATTCAAGTAGATGTTAGAAAGGTGACACTAGGCTGAAGGCAAAGTGAGGTCACATGGTCGTAAATTCCCTCTCTGGGCAGTCGGCCAACTTTTTACATTATGTTTGGTCATCACATACCACTCCACTTCTTGCTCTGTACAACAACTAAAGTGGTTCTTTTAATTTGCAGGTTGGTTTTCCAGAAACAAACTTATGTGTTCTATGGATCAATGACTTAGTCCTTCACCCCTACACAAGTGATATTTGCCTTGCTGGCATGTGCCCAATATGATAATGCTCTACCTCCTGCTTAGGCTAAACTGATACAGTTACTCACCTAATGCTAGACTTCCTCAGATTCAAGCAAAATAATATCGGTCCAACTAAAGCAACTAAACTGTGCATGACCTATAAGCAGCACCTCTATATTACATATCAAGATGATAAGAGAAGACAGAAAAGTACAGGACAACAGGTAAAAAGGAAAATGTCTGATGACTCTAAAAATGAAATTGTTTTGTATAATATGTGCCTTTGAGAACAAAGCTAAATGGTAAAATAAGACACGTAGGGATTTAATACATGTTCACGTATATCATTCAACCATTTAAGCATCTACTATATACCTGGTGCACTGTAAGGTTCTGTGAAGAATGCAAAGATAAATGAAAAAATGCATTCAAGAGCCTATAAGAAAATAGCAAATACATGTAAAAGGCATTTTATGTACTGAAGTGGTTCCAAAAAGTGCTATGAGTCCTACAAGAAGAAAGATCCCTTCAAACGGGGGATTTAAGATGAGGGCATTTAGAATGACTTACAGATCCAGTACCATTTATTCTAAGCACAAAAGATACCCACTTGTTCCTAAAGAAGATGTTAAGTATATGAAGAACCAGGAAAATTCAGACGTACAAAAAGTGCTGTTTTACAAAAGGATAGTTCTTTACAGTTTACAAAGCTTCTCTATTCAATGTATTCAATACTCATCAGCATCAGACAACGTAAGTATTATTATCGCTATTTTAAAAGTTTGGAAACTAAGCTTTGGAAAGGATAAATGCACCTTCTGAGATTACAGAGCTGTTAATGTAAATTGCAAAGGCTAGCACTAGAATCTATGACTTCTGACTCCAAGTCTAAAACCCATTCCACTCTGCCACAACTACCCTGGAGTCTGCAAGCCCAAAAGAGCAATTCTAAATACAGGTAAGACTGCAAATCCCAGGCTACAAGGTTTTTTTCACAGGACTGTCTGGGTTTGGGGACCTCTGTAACTTACTCATTCTGACTGATTAAAGTAAGTACAATGCCAGTCAAAAGCTACTGGTCATACATAATGGGGCTGGTGAGTCAGGAACCACCCGAGAAACCAAATCCATTCAAAAGCTGCCAACTGCAGTGATCTTTTCCCTGAATTAGGTTATGTGGATACAGTGTTGTCATGCCAGACTATCTTGTCCAACTTAGCTATCAATAAGACAATGTTCCGCTGCTATTCATAAGGTACTCAAAATATGACTGAGAGAGAGCTGCCTCCTTAAAGCAGAGTTGACCTTAATGATGTGGATGGAGTCAAGCTTTCGGGACCTTCATTTGCTTATATGGCATGACTCAAAATAAGAAGAAAGAGCTGCAAACATCCAGTAATAACCGAAACATGGAATGTATGAAGTATGAATCAAGGAAAATTGGAAGTTGTCAAAAATGAAATGGAACACTTGAAGATCAATATCCTAGCCATTAGTGAGCTGAAATGGACTGCTATTGGCCATTTTGAATCAGACAATCATATGGTCTACTATGCTGAGAATGACAAATTGAAGAGGAATGGTGTTGCAGTCAAGTCAAAAAGAACATCTCAAAATCTATCCTGAAATACAACGTTGTCAGTGATAGGATAATATCCATACACCTACAAGGAAGACAAGTTAATACGACTATTATTCAAATTTACACACCAACTATGCAAATATGCAATCACGATGCATTGATAATTACTGGTGATTGGAATGTGTAAGTTGTAAACAGAGAAGAAAGATGGGTAGTTGGAAAATATGGCCTTGGTGATAGAAATGACGCTGTAGGTCACATGATAGAATTTTGCAAGACCAATGACTTCTTCATTGCAAATACTTTTTTTCAACAACATAAACGGCAACTATGCATGTGATCCACGCCAGATGAAATACACAGGAATCAAATTAACTACATCTGTGGAAAGAGATGATGGAGAAGTTCAATATCATCAGTCAGAACAAGGCCAGTGGCAGACTGTGGAACAGACCATCAATTGCTCCTATGCAAGTTCAAGTTGAAACTGAAAAAAAGTAAAACAAGTCCATGAGAGCCAAAGTATAACCCTGAATATATCCCACCTGAATTTAAGAGATCATCTCAAGAATAGATTTGACACACTGAACACCAATGACTGAAGACCAGGTGAGTTGTGAGATGACATCAAGGACACTGTACATGAAGACAGCAAAAGGTCATTAAAAAGACAGGAAAGAAAGAAAAGACCAAAATGAATGTCAGAACAGACTGCTAGAAATTCAAGCTGGGTTCAGAAGAGGACCTGGAATGAGGGATAAAACTGCATATGTCAGGTGGGTTTGGGCTGAAAGCAGAGAATACCAAAAAGGTGTTTACCTCTGTTTTACTGATTATGCAAAGGCATTTGACCATGTGGATCATAACAAATTATGGATAACATTGTGAAGAATGGGAATATCAGAACACTTCATCGTGCTCATGCGGAATCTGGACGTAGACCAAGAGGCAGTCGTTCGAACAGAACAAGGGGATATTACATGGTTTAAAATCAGGAAAGGTGTGCATCAGGGTTGTATCCTTTCACCATACTTATTCAATCTCTATGCTGAGCAAAATAATCTAAGAAGCTGGACTATATGAAAAAGAACACAGTATCGGGACAGGAGGGAGACTCATGAACAACCTACGATATGCAGATGACACAACCTTGCTTGGGGGAAGTGAAGAGGACTTGAAGCACTTACTGATGAAGATCAAAGACCACAGCCTTCAGTATGGATTACACCTTAACATAAAGAAAACAAAATCCTCACAACTGGACCAATAAGCAACATCATGATAAACAGAGAAAATACTGAAGTTGTCATCGATTTCAATGTATTTGGATCCACAATCAACTCCCATGGAAGCAGCAGTCAGGAAATCAAATGGGTATTGCATTGGACATATTCGTTGCAAAAGACCTTTTAAAGTGTTTAAAAGCAAAGATGTCACTTTGAGGACTAAGGTGTGCCTGACCCCAAGCCATGGTATTTTCACCTCGTGTGAATGTGAAAGCTGGACAATGAACAAGGAAGACCAAAGAAGAATTGATGCCTTTGAATTATTGTGTTGGTGAAGAATGTTGAATATACCGTGGACTGCCAGAAGAATGAACAAATTTGTCTTGGAAGAAGTACAGCCAGAATGCTCCTTAGAAGTGAGGATGGTGAGATTTCATTTTGTATACTCTGGACACATTATCAGGAGGGACCAGTCCCTGGAGAAGGACATCATGCTTCGTAAAGTAAAAGGTCAGCAAAGAAAAGAAAGACCCACAATGAGATGGACCGACAAAGTGGCTGCAACTATGGGCTCAAACAGAGCAACGATTGTGAGGATAGTGCAGACTGGGCAGTGTTTTGTCCTGTTTGCATGAGGTCACTAACCCACTCGACGGCACCTCACAACAACATACCTAACTAAACTGAAAATCATTTTATTAATGGCCGTGGCAGGAAGCTAGGTCCAGTGACTTGGAATTGAACCTTATATTCAACAGATTATAAAAGTGCAGACAAGGTACACCCTCAATCCAATCTACATGTATTTTGTATGGAGAATTGTCAAATAGATTGTGCTGAGATTCATTACTGACTTTATATGACCAACCACAGCAAGAACTTGACTGGAGCAGAGGCCTTCATAAACGGCTTGCGTATTACTCCTTCTGTAATCTCCACTGCCACACTGCCGCTGTGCAGTCACACATGGTTTGCCAGACACCCTAACAGGGTGGTCTGCACTTACTTAGTTGAATTTGCAAACAAACTCAACAACAATCTTATGAACACTGTCTCATCATACTTTACTATGTTCAGGCAAATGGTTGAACTAAAGTAGTACAGATTATCAGAGTATCTCACAACAGTTTTGGAGGAAGCCTGTTAATAAGATCCTCTATTTAAAGGTAGGAGGAACACTTTTAAATATTTAAACAAACCTATACATATAATTTAACATATTTTCACATGCCAACAAAGAATCACTTGTCTAACTGAATAATCAATGTGTTGGTATTTCAAGACTTAACTGCCTTTATTTAGATGCAAAAGATTTTTCAAGGTAAACAAGAATGTGTTCTCGAGGATGCTCTCTGACTGTACTATTTTTTAACAATTACATTCTCCACTTACGGTTACGTCTGACATATTAGAAACATTATCAATTTTTGTATCTTTATCTAGCCACTAAATTCTGTTATTAGCTGTATTTTTCAATTGATGCACTTCGCTTTTCCAGTGAGACAATCATATAATCAGAAGTAATATTTTTATCTTCCTTTCCAGTGTTTAAAGCTCTCATTTCCTCTTTTATCTTACTGCATCATCTAAAAAGTGACAGCAACAGCAGCAGAGAACACTTACATGGTGCTCAGCATACGTGAGATACTCTTCTGAACGCACTGCATATAAATTCATCTAATCCTTAACAAGCATACATGTATTATCATCTTCATTTTGTTGATGATTAAATAGAGTTAAAGAAACTTACATAAGATCAGTCACTAAAGGTTAAGACAAGACAATGAACCAGCTCTTTATATTGTCACTTTGGTAAAGTACTTCCCCTAGCTGGGGAGAAAAATTCAAATTATTAGATGACAGAATACTAGAGGTCAAAGTGGGAACCTTATCTTGTCCCAACTCTATCGGGAATCAGTGCCATTTTGTCTGTTATTGTTGTTGTGGGTCTTCATTTTTTACCATAAGGAAGAAGAGAATGAACTTTAGTCTTTGCCAGGAATCACAAGGCTGACTGACCCAAGGTGGTTCCAGCCACGCTGATGTCTTAGAGCTTGTATCATTCAAGGTCTAGAGTTAATGATGGGCTAGTGTGGGTGGCATACCTGCTTGGTCAAGCGTGAAGACAGTGGTCCAAGGGTGAGCAACCACCAGCAACTTTGGTGGATGTCCCTCTAAATAGCAACCTGCTTGATGGTTCAGCTTTTACCATGTGGGAACTCATTAGAACCACAATATAAAAGAGAAGATAATTTTTAATGGCTCCTGTGACAGGTAAAATATATCATCTAATTTCACTTCTACCACCTCACAAAGATTGCTCACTTATTATACAGCAATGTATGAATACATGTGTTTTCAGGAGTGGAGCAGGGTTGAGGTGAGGTGATGTTACACATGCCAGGAATTCTGTTGTTCAGTTTAAATGTCTTTATTCTTTCAGTTCCATAGATGCTTGCTGTGGTGACTGATGTGGGGTTAGTCCAGACACGGAGTTTCCATTCAAATAAAAGCTCTGCTCTTTACCAAGCCAGTTTATACCTTGGGAACACATAGAAGACCTTTCCAGATAAAAAGGAAAGAGGAGAGACAAAAAAAACCCCTCCAACTTGTGAGCTTTTCCTGCTAGAACAACTCTCATTAAGAACATATGCATATTAGCTGACAAGAGGGTTATAGATAAAGGAAAGATACAGAAATAAAAACAATACAACCTTAATCGAAATGCTTTCTCATACCTAAGATTACAGCCTTCTATTCATGATTCATACAGCCTGCCCATGAGAGACTCTGGAGCACTTGAAGGAACAATGGGACTTATTATTTGCTACTTTCATCTTACTTATGCAATTTGCCAGTTACCAAAGCCATCCCCATCTTCTGCCAAAGGGTTATCTCTAAAACACAAATATTATGTTTTGGGAGTGAGCTCACCGCCTAAAGGATAAAATCCAAACCCAGAGGCTTAAAAGAACTTTGTGATTTGGCCACTCTGGGCAGGCTAGAGATGAGTGCTTAGGCTTCGCCGTTGGGCAGCTCTGGGTCTGAACATCGCCATCTACTGACTGTAGGACCTTGACTAAGATCCCAAAGCCTCAGTTCCCTCATCCAGAAAAGGATAAAAAACCAAGCCAGTTTCTGTTGAGTTGATTCCAGCTCATGGAGACCCCATGTGTTGCTAAGCAGAACAACTCCATAGGGTTTTCATGGCTATGACCCTTCAGAAGCAGATCGCCAGGCCTTTCTTCCAAGGCACCTCTGGGTGGGTTTGAACCCCCAATCTTTCAGTTAGTAGCCAAGTGTTTAACTGTTAGTGTTACCCAGGGAGTCCCAGAAAAAGACAGGTTTTATGATTAAATGAGGCCGTGGCTATGTGTGAGGCACCACTGAGCAGATGCTCCATGAGTGCTCAACTACTCACTATTCTGGGTCTTAACTGCTACCAATCCCTCTACTCCAGTTGCCCCCATTCTCTCATCCACTGCCCAGCATCTAGTAGGTAGTGAATGAATATCTGAATATATCCTCAGACCTGCAGCAACACCCCTTCAATATATTCTCTCTCTCCTTCTTGCAACTGCACTCTCCATGCAGCTGTCTGAACTTAAAAAAAAAAAAAAAAAAGCTGTTGTTAAAATACTGGGAAGGGAGAAGAATTAGCAGTAGAAGAGAAATTGTCACGTGTGTCTATTATTTTGGGGAGGGGGTGGGGTGGGGAATATGAACTACATCTCACACATATGCAACGTATTAAAATTCTTAATTTCAATGGCATTTTGAGAATCATGTATTATGCAGACATACATTGCAATCTGAAACAGATGAGGTTTTCAATGTTGTTTTAATTCTTTTAAAATCTGTTTATTCTAGCCATTTATAGGTACACCCTTTTTTAATATAAAGGGGAGAAGAAAAGAGCTGGGACCGTTTGGGGAGATAAACAAAGCTCTGCAATCACAGGAGGGCTTCTTTGTTGCCTCCTGAATTTTTCTGCCATGACACACACGGTTGCCATCAGTCTCATGCCCTGAGTGCAAAAAGCAGTGCTGATTCACAACCTGTTCCACATTTTTTCAGCCTGGGCAACAGCTTGTTATGTTTTAGAAATCAGCTCTGACATTGACTTTTCTAGACGATGTCTGTCTGGTAGCCTCTGTCCAAAAAGTGAGAATTTCTGATAATGTATCAGAAAATCAAACTGACTGCCAATAAAAATAGAGAGTCTATGTCAGGGTTTCTCCACCTCTGCACTCTTGGAATTTTGGACAAGATAATTCTTTGTTGTTTGGGGGACTCTAGGGTGTTTAGCGGCATTCTTGTCCTCTGCCCACTAGATTACAGTAGCACCACCAGCCCCCCATCCCCAGTTGGGCACCCAAAACTGTCTCAAGGCATTGTCAAATGTCTCAGTGGAGAGGAGACATTTGAGACCCCAACTGAAAACCACTGGTCTATGTTTAAAGAAAGAAATAATTTTTTTTTTCCTTAAAGAAGTAACAGTTATTAACAATGTGGACAAATCCCATAATAGATGTTTTGATTATAACAAAATCAACCTACATTATACATATCCTTCTTTACAGAAGAATTTATTTATCACAGCATTGAAAATATATGGCCAGAATTGCATTTTACTCAATTGGTCAAATTTTCCCAGGTTTCGACACCTAAGAGTTCCTACTGGATGCAGGGAATAAGTAATTGCCAGATTATAGGTGAAACCCAAATCTTTACGGTATCTACCTTTTAGAGCCTGAGATTTG
Source organism: Dugong dugon (assembly GCA_030035585.1). Classification (NCBI taxonomy): domain Eukaryota; kingdom Metazoa; phylum Chordata; class Mammalia; order Sirenia; family Dugongidae; genus Dugong; species Dugong dugon. The sequence goes on from CM057466.1 coordinate 68,909,120, forward strand.
TATGCATCATTTTTTTTTTCTATCACCTGATCCATTACTCCAGACACACTCATTTGTGAAACTCCTGTCCCTGATGGACCTGGCAGTCCTAAGAATTAAAACGGTGAAAACCAGGGGTTCCAACTGGAAAGACCTGGTTCAAACTTCTTGCTTCCATAATACCTAGATGTGGTCCTTAGTCTTCTGAAATCTCTGTAACACTTTGTACCCCAGGGTGTTTGTATATTGCTCTTTATCTTCCCACTGTTAAAGGCCCCTTGAGGGCAGTCCTTCTATCTCTCATAGCATCTAGCACAGGCTTGAATAGTTTAAGGTCTCAATAAATACTTTTGACTGAATTTAAATCGATTCATCTTTAAAAGAGGTGTACTTTAAGTTACAAGCATTTTCTGAGTGTTTTACAAAGATGCCTGAAAACTCTCTGGAGGACAAATCTGGTTTTTTAACCTCTTGAAGCAGGGAGATATAACTATAGTCGCCTACATTAAGGATATGAGGGCTGAGAGTGCTCTAACAGAGGCACAAACAAAATGGTGTGGGACTGCTGAATAGGAAGCAATGAATTCTGTCTGGGAGCACGAGATGAGATATAAACTGGGCCTTCAAGTGAACATGGAAGGGAAGGGCATTCTAGACCAAGTATCAGCTTGTTGTAGGGTAAAAACATCACAAAGTTTAGTAAAACAAAAAGAAAGTTTTATTCGGCATATATTCAAAAAGGCAAAAGTGAGAAGTGGACAAGCGTGCTGCCAGAGCTGATCTCTGTATGTTAACATCACAGATGGGTAAAATCATTGAAAGCTTCACCTTTTCACCAATTAGCTAAAAACTGCTAAGTCAACATGATTCTACATTTTGAACCTTGTCCTAACTATTGTCTTTATACCTCAGGGCCCAGCTGATGTGTTCTTGTGAGTCCTTTTGAGTCCAGCTCCAGCTGGGGTCACATACTCTATGCTCAAGGACACAGAACAATGGCTCCAATATTATCTCCTAAATCAGGCTTGAACCAAGGTTTGGGTTTTGGGCAACAGTAAAGATAAATGGTTTGTGGAATAGACAGAGAGGAATATTTAGGAGTAAGTCTAAAAACCTCCTTTGGAGCAAAAGATGAAGGGATCTGAATTCCAGGATGAATAATGGGAACTGTAATCTCTATGCCCTAAGGAGTCCCACACACAGTCTGTGTTTTAAGGAAGATTCCATTGTGGGGAGAGAGAAGTGGGCAGGAAAAACTGGAAGTAGGAAAACCAGTTAGGAAGCTGTTGAAATAAACCCTGTGGGAGACAGTGAAGATATGAACTAGGCCCGGGGAGTTGTTGATGAGGAAAGAGTGAAAGATAAATCTGAGATTTTTTTTTTCTTTTAGCTTTTATTGCTTCATTTCTTGTCTAGTTTTTAAGGAAAGGAGACTTCTTTTTCTAAATCTCCCAGGCTCGTGCATATTTGTTTAAACGGCTTCATTTCTCGCAGTTTCTTTTTTGCTAGGGTGCTTTTTCCCCTTAAAATAAATTTTGTCAGCAAAATAGGATCTTCAAAATTCTCCCTATAACTAGGCTGAGAAAGTAACGATTTAGATTTCTTTTGAATACCCTCTGTGATCTATTGGGATACTTCAGTCCTTCTAGTAGAAGTTCTCCCCATGGTCTCAGACACTGGATTTCTAGACTGGCAAGAATGTTTTTATCATGGGTTCCCACCGGAACGAACCAGTTCAAAGCTCTGTATGGATGATTAGGTAAAGCTCCTTGAGAAAGGTGATGTTTGAGGCAGGATTTCACATCTAGGTGATGACTATGATGTATGGGGTCCCTGGTAGTACAAATATGCTTGGCTGCTAACTGAAAGGCTGGAGATTCTAGTCCACCCAGAGGTACCTCTGAAGAAAGACCCGGAGATCTACTTCTGAAAAATCAGCCATTGAAAACCCTATGGGGCACAGCTCTACTTTGATACACATGGAGTCACCGTGAGTTAGAGGTGAATCAACGACAACTGATTGTTGTTGTTATGAAGTGTGAGCCCTCCATACACAGACTATGCAGTAAGGCAGGGCAGGGTTAGGCCTATGTGAGGAAGGAACAGCCTGGTGTTGCCTCACCAGGCTACCTGTGGGAAAGCAGCGCTCCTGGTGCTGGGGCTCAAATGGACGTCAAGCATCAGAAGGGCCCAAGTGTTAGACAAAGTCTGCACTCGTGAGGGGAACACCTCTGAAAAATTCTGACCAGTGGCAAAATAATAACCATAGCTGAGGAAAAATAATCTGACAACAGTCTAGGAGACTGATCAGAAGAGGAAGGGAGGCAAGTTGCGCAGCTGGGTCTTTAGACCAGGTGAGATACAGTGAAGGCAGACTGAAGAGGAGCAGCAGCTTTGACAGGGATTGTGAGGTAGAAATACAATTACTTTGGGGTTGTGTTAGTTTCCTAAGCTTGCCATAATAAAGAACTACAAGTTAGGTGGCTTAAAACAGAAATTTATTCTCTTACAGTTCTGGAGGCTAGAAGCCCAGTATCAACGTGTCAGCTGGGCCATGCTCCTTCTGAAGGCTCCAGGGAAGATCCCTTCTTGCCTCCTCCCGGCTTCTGGTGGTTGCCAGCAATCCTTGGTTTGTGGCTGCATCACTCCAATGTCTGCCTACACGGTCACATGGCATTCTCCCTCTGTGTCTACATCTCTGTGTCTTCACACAGCATTTTCCTCTCTGTTCTTATGTCCAAAGTTCCCTCTTTGTATAAGGACACCAATCACTGGATTAGGGCCCACTCTAATCTGGTATGACATTATCTTAACTTGGTTACATCTACAAGACCCTATTTCCAAATAAGGTCACACTCTGAAGTTCCGAGTGGGCATGGATTTAGGGGGGTCACTACTCACTCAGTCTAGTACAGGGGCAAGGAAGAAAAAGGCCCCATGTAGAGAGGACTGTAATTCCCCCACAACTGACTGATTTTATTAATGGAAGTAAGCAAGCCAGGATGACGAAATAGTAGGAAGGGTGGTGAGGAAAAACAACCATCACTGAGTATTAAATTTATGAGATACAAAAGACATGAAAGGAGAAATGGAATATTTCAAATATACATGTGCCTGCTGCATTTAATTTACCTACAGTAGTTTTTAACGTCTGGAAAAGAAAAGCTCTGTGCTATTTTGCTTGTCTCATACTCAATCATCAGTGTGATTTGCTATTAGGGGCAAACCTCATGATTTTCTGTAAACTAGTTCTAACTAGTTGGAGCTACTGTAGAACGTACACCTTACTAAAAATCAGCATGAAGTGTCTGACTCATTCCTCCTCTTGTTCCAAATGTCACAAAAGTTCACATGCTGTGCATGGTTTGTCGTTTTTCTGTGGACGAGGACACTGGGCAACTACCCAGATCGGTAACAAGTTTAACAGAAAGCCAGTGCACAATTTTGCTGGATAATGAGTCATAAAGGCAAATGATTCCAAACCTAAGAAATGGAGTGACTTTAGGAAGTTTTACTAGCATTGCAATTCGTTTTGGAACTCATTATTAAGTCTGTTTCTGCAAAGAAGAAAAACTCTAAACCAATTCCTGCAAGCTAAAAAGGAATCTTTTAAAACATCACACTACTTCTTGGAGATATAAATCCAATATGGAAATCAAATTATGAAGTGAGACAAACACATTCCCATCCATGCTATAAACACTCTATTAACAGTGTGGTCACAGGCAGCTTGTTCAAACTTTCCACCTGATGTTAACCACACTATCTCATAGCCTAAATTATACTTGTGCTTAGGTTGGCCCTCTCAAGTACCAATCTCCCATTGAGTACCTACATCTTAATAGAAAAGAAACAGAAAACAGCAGCCTAGGAGTTCTGAACAACAAATGTCATTCCTGTTTCGTGCCAGGTTGGGTTTTTGTTTGCTTGTTTGTTTTAGCTTTTGTTCTTTTTTGTTTTGATCTTAGATTTTCTGTTTGTAGATTCGGTATATGATTCACAAGGATTCTAAGAGCAAATAGGGTGAAATGTGAAAGTTGCAATTGCGGAATTTTAAAAGTTTTAGAAAATGTATTGTACTCGCTTTTCTAGAACAATCAAGAAAAGCCACATAGTGTGGAACCAAATCACTTTCGACTGTATTTGCTGGAACTCCCCTGTCCCACATCTCCCATGAAACTCTTGTTTCGAGAAGAAAATTTAAAAAAAAGAAAGTTCTTTTCTCCTCAAGTCTTACACACACACACACCTCTACCTTCTCCTTAAATCACCAACACCAACTGGGCCAGCCCAGAGAAATTTGCTACAGCTGTCTGTGAACAATCAAGTCTCCAAAGGAAGGCACTAGTTAGGATGGTTCCACCACACTGTGAAAACAGAGTCATTTCTTCCTTAGTTCGCCATTCACTGGGTTGTTTCCACGAACACTTAACAGTGGAATGAAAGACCCAATGAAAGGTGAACTCTCACCCCTGCAGAACTTACACCCCTTCAGAAAACATGTAAGATTCAAGAATGGAGGCAGAGTGATTTTGATAATATCACTTTAGAGTTCTACAATACAATTTACTTTGCTGTTGGCTGCTATATCATAGAGTCAATTTTTTTTCCTTTTTATTACAAAAATTTTCCAACATAGAAAAGTAGAGAAGGGTGTAATGAACACCCATATACCCTTGACCTAGTGTTAACAACTTTAATATATTGCCATATTTTATCCATTTTTATCTGCTTGTTTTTCCTGAAGTATTTTATAATAATCACATTTCACCTCTATAAATAATTCAGTATGCATCTAAAAAAAATAAGAATATTTACCTTCATAACTCTTATTAAACTATTACCACACTTAACAAGTAGCCCTGGTGGCACAGTGGTTAAGAGCTCAGCTGCTAACCAAAAGGTCAGCAGTTTGAATCCACCAGCTGCAGTTCTAGTCTGTCCTATAGGGTCTGTGAGTCGAAATCGACTTGGTGGAAACGGGTTTGGTTTTTTTTTGGTTACACTTAACAAAATAAAAATAAGCCCCTAATATCATCTCTTCATGAATATCATTTATATTCAAATTTCCTTGGGTTATTATTCTTAAATAATTAGAACTGAGACTAGAAAGATATACCAAAGATTGGTGATGATCCTCGATTCATTCTTCTACCAACAGTAGATGCTTACATGGTTTCTTTATCCTTGTTTTAATGTAACAGGATGAATATCATGTGTGACAGATACATCCACTGTTGATCTGACCCTAAAACTATGTTATGTTGTTGTCACTGTTAGTTGCTGTCATGTCGATTCTGACTTATGGGATCCTATGTGTGCAGAGTAGACTTGTTCCACATGGGGTTTTCAAAGCTGTGACATTTTGGAAGCAGATCACCAGGTCTTACTTTCGAGGGGCCTCTGGGTATATTCAAACCACCACCTTTTCAGCTAGTAGTTGAGTGCTTAACCATTTGTGCCACCCAGGGAATCTGAAGGCAAAGCTAGTAAAATGTCGTCATGGGGAGGAGACAATGCTAAACAGTTTAATAATAATCTACAAACCTTGAACCAATAACAGGGTTATAATAACTCAATCATTAAGAAGTGGCGAAGGAGAGAGTATCAAATGCCTATAAAAGGAAAAACGGCAGACACAACGCCCCAGACACCAGGCCACTACATTGCTTAATTAGTTTCTTCTTTTTTTTCCCTTCTGAATCATTCCCCTTAGCCTAGAACGATGCCTCTGACTCCATTATTTTTAAAACGTGAAATATTAAAAAACCTTTCGCTCTTCTGTTCTCTCTTGTGGCTTCCCTTTAATACAAAACGTCTTGACAAAAATAGTTGATCCTTGCCTTCTGTTTAACCTCCCACTCATTTCTAATGCCCTTTAGCAATCTAACCTTCCTCCTTTCATTCACTGACAATGCTCTTAGAAAAATCACCAGTTTATCCCTAAGCACCACTGGAAAGACCCTTTTCCCAGGCCTCCAGCCTTTGATACTGGTGACCTTCCAACCTGGGGGTCCCCACTCATGGCCTTCTCCATTGTCACAGGCGCTCTCCTGGACAATCATCTTCGCCGTCTCTGTTGTCTTCTTGGTAATTTACTCAGAGATAGGAATGTCACCTATATACAGGTGACTTGTAAATCTGGAAAGGTCAAGATTTATATGCCTACTTCATCTCGTAGGGTTATTAGAATACAAGCCGGCAGCTGTGTTTGAAAGGAGAGAAAAGCGAAAGCTTTACTTAGCTTACTGGCTAATTCTAACAATCTCTCTTCTCTAGAATGGTTAGAATGCCTTCCATGTACCTAGCACTTTCCAAGGAATGATGGGGGGCGGGGGGACAGGCTCTGAAGCCATATCCTGAGTTCAAATCACACTCATTAGCTTTGCTATATTACAAGATACTTAAGATCTCTGAACCTCAGCTCCTGCCTCTGCAAAACACAAATAATAGAAGCCACCTCATAACTGTTCTGTAAAAGTTAAGTGAAGAACGACTGTAATCTAAAAATTCCATTATAAAAATAGAATTAGAAGATATTACTTGTTAGATATCTAACATTTATTAGTGGCAAAACTGGCTGGGATAATGTTCCCTGGCATAATAGATTAGCTCTTAGGACTTTTTATAAGAAAGTTTAGTTATTTTCCATTTTATCACATAAACTTTAGCCCATGTAATAGAGAAAGTACTCAAAGTGTTGTTCAACACTAGCAGTTACTTTGGTAAATGGATGATTCATGTTAATTAAACTCACAACCCAGGAGAATAAAATTAGATTGTTTCCACACTTCCTTTTGTTCAGTAATTACAATTCAAAGGTATGTTAAGATACCACACTACTATAATTTTGCCTGAGAGACAAATACTGCACATCCCATGTTTTTAAAAACAGGCACTGCCAATATAAATCCAGGTGCTTGCTGCATAAGGGCCATGCAGACTGCCTAAGCAATTCTTACCAACATTGTGCTCAAGTGTCACTGATCTCTGTACATACTGCAGTACTGAGATCATTTTAGCTTGTTACAGATTCACTGGATTTGCAAGACGATGGGAATTTAAAAATAGATGCCAAACGTGGCTGGAGTTTATCTCAGATACTTATGTTGCAGCGATCTGCTCATCCATGATGACAGCAAGCTTGCCGCTGAATGATTTAAATTTTCATAAACCCACTCAGAATTCCATTATTTCTCAAACTGGTGGATCACGAATATACAGACTCCTTCACGTTCTCACCTATTTGGTTTATCAATGCTTTGTCTCTGTGGAGGGTTTTCTTTGCTGGCTGACTGGTTTTTATGAGCAGAGGTGACGATGAGGAGTTAACATTTCTTTGGTACTCATTGTGGGCCAGCATGGTACCCATTTACACAAGCGCTATCTCAGAATCTACACAGAATTTTCTAAGGTAAATCTCCATTTTATAGATTACAAACTTGGGGTATAAGAGGCGTCTTAGTTATCTAGTGCTGCTATAACAGAAATACCACAAGTGGGTGGCTTTAACAAACAAATCTATTCTCTCACAGTCTAGGATGCTAGAAGTCCAAATTCAAGGCACCAGCTACAGGGGAAAGTTTTCTCTCTCCGTTGGCTCTGGGAAAAGGTCCTTGTCATCGATCTTTCCCTGGTCTAGGAGCTTTCTCAGTGTAGGGACCCTGTGTCCAAAAGACATACTCTGCTCCTGGCTCTGCCTTCTTGGTGGTATGAGGTCCCTCTCATCTCTACTCCTTTCTCTCTTTTATCTCTCAAAAGAGATTGACTCAAGATACAACCTAATCCTGTAGCTTGTGTCCTGCCTCCTTAACATCATAGATGTTAGGATTTACAACACATAAGATTATCAGATCACAAAACAGAGGACAACCACATAATACTGGGAATCATGGCCTAGCCAAGCTGACACACATTTTTAAGGGACACAATTCAATCCATAACAAAAGTTAAATAATATTCTAGAGGCAAAGGCATATCCAGGTTTGCCATTAGAAGTGGGCCTGAAGTCTATATGATTTTTAAATAAAGAAAAATCAAATTATGAATATAAAATTAGGTTAAGGGTCTGGAAGGGGCTATCACAAACAAGGAGCCCTGAAGCATGAGCTTCAGTGGTGACCAAATTGGGTGTGTTTGACCAATACTCTGAGCTACAGAGACAGAAGGAATTTGATAAATAGATATGTGAATTGTAACATAAAAATCATTGATTTACAGAAACTCTTGGCTATAATAAAGTTATATCAGTTTTTTAAAAAAAAAAAACAAATGTTTCTTATTTAATAACTGGGAAAGCAAGTGAGTTAGCAGTATCAGATAACGTGTCAGACAGTAATTTAGATGTTCTGAGGATGCAAAAGGCAGAGAGACTCTGAGATCTGTATTGTACGTTATTAGGAAGTCTTTGCCCTTTTGGTAGCAATGAGAAGTTAGGGAGTTTAGATAAAATTTGTTTCTGATATGCCTTGAATAAAACTTGTGGGAAAGCAGTAATTACTTTTCTAAACATTATGCCAATTTTTCCTGAGTGGTTTTTCTGCTGTTAACAAAATATGTGATACTGATTGAACACATTCTTTCTCTTGGAATCACTTATTTGTTACACTGAGAAAATTCTTTTTATCCAAGATTTGAAACTAATTTTGCCAGAATGAGGCAAGTTTTTATTTTTTCCTCCCAGAGCACACCTAATAACTTCAGAATTCAGATTAAGGCGTCTCTTTACCCCTATTTCAGGGTGCAGTTCTGATAAGAACTTCAAGTCACCTTTATCTTTTCTCAAACTTCTTTGAAATGATTTCTTTTCACATGAGAAATTGTGTGAAACTCTCATATAGAATCTGAGAAAAGCGCTCTGAATTGCGATTTCTTAAAAATACTCAGTTTTACTACTTTCTGGAATATACCTGAGTAGAGCTGTGTACGGCTGCCCAGGCTGTGCACTGTACAACTCCAAGGGCACCATTTACAGAGACAACAAAGTGAGGGATGTTGCTTAAAACCACCCTGACTGAAAACAGTATACTGACTGAAAAGAATGGATGCCACCAGTGCCAGAAAATAAAGACATGCTCAAAAAAAAAAAAAAAAAGAGAAAGGAGCAAGCTGAAGAGATACATGTGCCAGCATGTACCCAAACATTCAAATTTAGGACAATTCAACCATCAAAATCAATAAGGATAGTAATATATCAAATCCCATTCAATAAAATCAGAATCTATAAGTCCATACTAATAAGAGTGGATAGGTAAGTAAATAAATAGAAAGAAGGAAAAGCTCTTCCTTACAGTAGAATGACAACTAACAAATAAAAGAAAAAATAGAGTTAAATTAGCATAATAACATTTTCCACCTTCCTAGTAAAAACTGAATCAGGCAGAAATCACTAATGGCTGCTCAACCGGGGTGAGGTTGGAATGGCAGAGTATTAGAGAAGGAAGGAAGAAGATACTTACAGGATCTCAAAGTACACACCTAGTAACTTCAGAATTCAGATTAAAAAATCTGAATCCTCAAAACTCTATTAATCACAAAAATAAACGGAAATCATCTACATAACTATATATATGTATAATTTGATAACTATTTATATCATATAAAATTATCTTCATAAGCACAAAGGGTCAACAGGTATCTAACACTTATTTACGTATAAACCTATTATGTTCAGTACAGAAAACAGACTGACACTCATGACTCATTCTGTAAGAGATGAGAAGGTTGGGGGTCAGGGAGATTAAGTAAATGGAAGTGAAACAACTACAAGAGAAATAATGAGATTGACACAATGAGTTGACACAATGTGAAGAATGTAACCAATGTCACTGATCGTTACATCTAGAAACTATGGAACAGGAGTGGGTTTTGCTGTGTACACTTTCATCAAAAATCAAATTAAATTTTAAAAATGGTAATTATACAGCAGAGAAGTCAGACAGCACCTTAAGTGATCAAAATGAACATCACCAATAAAGGGCAAACGGACATCCCCTGCCTCCAGATGCGATTACTAGGAGAGAGACACCATTGCTTATGTAGTAATCCCAATCTAATCACGAGAAGATGGAGAAACTCAAGTTGAGGGCCATTCTATAAAACTTGCCTGTATTCTGCAAAACTGTCTACATCATGAAACACATGAAAGGCCGCCAGATTAAAGGAGAATAAAGAGACATGACAATGTAATACAATAAGTGGATAGTGTCCTGGAGGAAAAAAATGCAAGAAAGCGCATTACTGGGCAACTGACAAAATTGGAATGTGGACTACAGATTAGATAAAAGTACTGTTATCATTGTTAAACGTCCTGAATTTGCTGAGAGTACTGTGATTACATATCTTTGTTCTTATGAAATACATGACAAAGTATCAGGAGGATGTACGCTGCCCACTCTCAAATGGTTCAGAAAAAATAAAACTATGTGTGTGTGTGTGTGTGTGTGTGTGTGTAAGACAGGAGAGGAGAAATGATAAAACAAATGTGAGAGAATGTTAAAAATGGATAAAACTTGGTAAATGGTATAAGGCAATATATTATACTATTGCAATCTCACAGTAAAAGTTGAAAAACAAGGTTTTTTTAAAAAAAAAAAAGGCTGCCAAAATAATTTTGTGAGTTCAGTCTACTTTCATGAGCTTTCTGCTTTTCTAATTACTTTTCTAGTAATTCGACTCGCAATTAGTCATGCAAAATAAAGGTAAATCCTTAGGAACACTTTGTTGCTACTGTTATCATAATCATCACTGTTAACATTTATGAAGCACTCACTGAGTGGCAAGCACTCTGACAGGTGTTTCACTTGCATTACTTCTTTTAATCTTCACAACTATCCTAACAGAAAGTCACAATAATTATCCTTGTTTTATAGATGAGGAATCTAAGACGGAGACAGAGTTTGTAACTTGTCCAAGGTCAGACAGTAAATAGCAGAACCAGGAATCAAATGATTACAAAGCTGATGGGCTTTACCACGAAGTTAAACTTATTTACATTATTAATTTTCCTCAAAGTGCAAGAGCTTAATCTAAACCTCAATAAAATTCTGAAAGATTAGTAAAATATGCATGATTAAGGATTTCCTCTACTAAAGAGACATAACAGATATTTTTGGTCTCTACGATTTACTTTATGCTCTTTCCAGGCTGACCTTGGTACTAAATATGTTCTTAAAAGCAAAACATATTCTGCTAAAACTTGCAAAAGGCTCTTATCAAGATTCACAAGTCTCAATTTTACACTATAATCAACATGCATTATCCTCCTGCAACTCTGTTAGCCTACAGTTTTTTTTTAAGATTAGTGTATCACTAAATTGGCCTGTGGTTTCTTGGTGTTATCTTAACACGTGAAGCCCAAAACAAAATGATCAACTGTATCTATTCGTACCTTTAAACTTCCACCTAAGCTCCTGGCTGAAACAATCTAGGAATCCTGCTTAGAAAAGAGACTGACACTTATGAACATCCATTCTATTTTGCCAAACATCAAACAATCCTGTAAAACCCATTTTATTGTTTCAAGTTTGTCTTTCTTTTAATATCTTTTCTCTCATTTTATGTCAAGTAGTGTGATCTTAATGCCTGTGTCTCCCTTTAGTCTTGGGACCTCAATTTCACTTTAATATATATACAGACATATTTTGCAACATGATGCCTGGTTAAATATACTATGATTGTCCTCACAAAGAGTAAGCTGCTGAACATTTCCTATCTATCTTCCCAGTGAAAGCTGAGTGGCTGTCAATAAAAATATGTTTGAAACATTTAAACATTTGCAGATATTTGAGGAAATTTTATATACCTTCTAAATACATGACACTGGGGATGTCCATTCCAAAAGGATGAGTTTCCAACCTTGGCTGCATCCTGGAACCACTGGGGAAGCTCCTGAAATCCTGATGCCCAGCCCACTCTCCAGACCAATTAAATCAGAACTTCTAGATTTGGGACGCAGACATCAGTCATTTTGAAAGCTTCTTAGGTGATTCCAACATGTAGCCACGTTTGCGAACCATAGCCTAGATCGAGCATCCACACCATAGGAATTATATATTTTGTGTACAGACCCAAAGGATTGACAAAGATGTTTCAGAATTGGTCTTTCTTAGGAAGGATGTAGAGACCAACTGAAGAGTGAAGATATGTGAATACACAGGAAAAGGTAACTTAACAGAAGATGGAGGATGTGCGTCAAACGAACGTGATACACAATCAACACACTGGAGACCATGCTGGGATAGCAGGAGACACCTGCACCCTCCTGATGCAATGACAGGCTCTGATAAGCAGCATGCCTGTGGACAGCAGCCCGAACAGTGGGATGGCATAAATGGAAAAGTACCTGGTGTGTTCAGTATGTTCAATAACATACCAGGAGATGACTAACCTAGCTACAGTGGAAGGTTCACTCCTGGGAGTAGACAGGTTTGGAGAAGTAGCCTAGAACTGGCCTGTGCCTCAAGGGCCTTTGACAAGTGGAAGAAGCAGGGAGGGGTAGTATGGAGTCTCTGAAAGAATTTCAAGAAATGATAAAATGGAAGTATTCTTTTGGGAAGACTGATTTGACAGAGCTATTCACAATGGTTTTGAGAGAAAGACTAAAACAATCTACTAACAGATTAGGTAAAATCATATCTATAATGGAGCACAGCCTTATACTTTTCTTTTCAGTTGGGTCTGATAGTGCAGATCTTACCTGTTGCAGGAACCACCCACAGGAGAGATGGCACAGCCTAGACAGCTAGTCTTGTTCTTTGCCCCTATAAAAACTGCCCCTTTTGCTTGGCTCCCAAAGTCACAGTTGTAATACGCTCACTCCTCACTTATTGACATGGTTAGGTTCCAAAGACTAGTTCGTTATGACAAAAATGGACTTTTTTGAAAATTTTTTAGATAATATGATCATAGAAATAACAGCTAAGATTTACTGATATACTCATTCATCACTGTGAGGACTCTGGTTATGTATTATTTCTCTGCGGAGAAGGAGGCTTGGAGGAGACAAAGCCGGATAAAGCCAGGCTGCGTGACTGGAGGGCCCATGGATTAACCACTTCACCTTCCTCCTGTGCTGGCTCAGAGCTTCCCTCATGGAGCCACCTCCAGGGCTCCACTCCCACCCCTGCAAGCCCTACGCTCACAGATCCCGGAGCTGCTCTGCCCTCTGGGTCTGGCCAGTGGCTGAAGGGCGGGGCTTCCTGTGAGGATGCTGGGAGGCTGCGTTATCAGGTGCCGAGGCCAGGCATCATGGAGGCAGAGGCTTCAGGCCCAGTTCAGCTCACTTTGGGATGTCATTAAACTTGCATGCATTCTTTCCAAACACCCTCTCCAATGCCGCTTTCTTTCCCACCCCAGAGCAAGTCTGAGCTGCAGGGCATCAGCCCACACAGGAGCGGGGAACCCAGAACAGGCGCCAGCGTGTCTGCCTGGAAGCCATGGCTACCATGCCCGCAGCCACCACGCCGCAGCCACCACGCCCGCAGCCTTGTTAACATTCAAAGAAGTCAGACAGTAGATTTTTCACTGTTGTCGTAAATGCAAAACGTGTGATACCAAGATAGTGGATAAGTGAGGAGTAGGTGTACTTTCTGCAGCTATATCTTCCTCCTTTTTTCCATGAAAGATATTCCTAGGGCTAGGAAGTATATTCCAGAAAACACTGTCTCAGGACTCTGGGATTCTTCCTTGTAAGTTTTTTTTTGAAACAATAGAAGAATTTTTGAGAAGCTGAGGGATCCCTGGGTCATGTGGCAGATTGATAAAGACTCCTAGAAATCAAAAAGGGCACCCAACTATTCATTCACTAGATGTTTACTGAAGGCCTATCATCTGCTACTGTTCTAGACAGTGGGACTACACAAGGACCTTTTTCCAAATAGACAACTCTCTGGGCACTGTAAAGGTCTCCCTCAAAAACACAGGGAATTCAGGGTTATGCAATTTATAGCTAATTGTTTAAAGTGTACAGCTACAGACTTTTTAAAAAATATTTTATTTTATTTTTATGGTTGTTGAGGATACACACAGCAGAACATACACCAGTGAAACACTTTCTACATGTACAATTCAGTGACACTGATTATATTCTTTGAGTTGTGCAACCATTCAGCTACACACTTTTAAAACATTGAACATTAGCACGGAAAAGGTCAAGACCCTTTTTAAGACACTATAAGCAGCAGAAGAGTGTAACGTAATATTAGCTTTTTCAAAAACTGCATTTATAAGCTAACTACTATAGAATGTTTTTTCAAGCCACTAGAATATAAGCTGTGCATTCCTTGTCTACTTTGCTCACTGGTGTCTCCCATGCTCCTAGAACAATGTTGGCACATAGAACATGCTCAATAAATTTAGTTGAAAAGCATTTGTTTAACAGAATGCAGCTCAAAGTGAGATGAGAAGGCAAGTATTGTCCTCATTTAACTAAAGGAGGAACCTCGAGGCAGTGAGGTCATCTCAGCTGCCTGTGCTCAAAAGGCCTAGCTGAAAAGAGGGACACATCCAAGTAATCTGAACTTCCAATTCAATACTTTTAAAACCACATGACAATGCCCATTTATAGTCTTTTGTGAAAACGTTGCCTCAAAGTCATTCATGAAAGCAATTTTCAAGTTGTGCACGTTGGTTATTCGTAGACATAACCACTTGGAAGCTCAGGGATTGGCTACAGGTATTGATTTTAATTCCAAGACTACAGAGAAACTCACTATGTTGTAAAATTTTCATCTTATAAGTATCTAATAAGAATTCGAGTTTAAGAACATGCATTACTTACAAAAACCTATGACAAAATTAATCTAAGCTTTCATTGGTAAATAAAATGACCAAACAATTCCTGTTTTCCCACTAGTCAAGAAAAAAATGCACATGTTCAGTTTTCTTCCTCCAACTTTTCTTGCTCCTTGAGAAGGGGCTTACCTGCATAATGCACCGGAATCTCGATCTTTGGCCCAATGACATAGTGCCCCTCCTCCAAGCTATGGGCAGTGATGGTCGTCCACTGACGGCACGAATGAATCAGAAGGTAGTCGTTTTCCCGTAGTCCTTCTACACCTTCTCCTGGAAAATATAAATTTTTTTATGAGACTTAAGAGTTCTCATCCACTTACTACATACTCTGCAATAAAATTCCATTAGTTAAAACTTCACTAATGCATAGATTGTTCATTCCAAGCTGAAGTTCACCTCTGAATTGGCAATTAAAAAAAGTATCCTATACCAAGCCGACAATGTACGCAGGATTTCATAAAAAAAAATTTTCTACTTATTTGCAAACAGATTTTCAAATACCTCGTTGTATCTAAATGTTTATATTTCAATGACAATAAAACGACCACTTATTGAGTGCCTACAATGTATTTATTAGGCACTGTATTAAATGCTTTGAATGTACAGGTATCCCCTGCTTTTCAGAAGTTTGCTTTACACCACTCGATAAAACCAAAACTAAACCGCTGCGTCGATTCTGACTCGTAGTGACCCTACCGGACAGAGTAGAACTGCCCCCATAAGTTTTCCAAAAAGCTCCTGGTGGATTCAAACTGCCGACCTTTTGCTTGGCAGCTGAACTCTTACCACTACGCCACCAGGGTTTCCCCATCTGGTACAGCACCTACGTAAACGCATCCGCCGCCGTTCAAGATGGCGGCTTGACCAAGCTCCTCCTTTCATACTCCTCCGCTCTTGTTGACCAGAGCCACATCCAATCAAATGCCTGGTGACGTGAAAACGTATAAACGCACGGTGCCTCGCGCGATCCCATCCTAGACTTGTCGTCCCCGGCGCATTTCTGTAGGACTCATCCTTCCGGGTAGACAGCTAATATAAATCCCGCTCTTCTGCGGGATGTGAGCCCGAGCCCTTCCACCCAGCCCCATGTGCCAGCTAGGCTACCGCGGCCGTCATCAACACCACCACAACCTCTCAGCCTTCCAATGTGCTCACTGTCTTCCCGATTCTGGTAAGTGAAACTACACTGTCCATACATTATTTCTACTTTATATACGATGTGTATTTATCATATCATTCCTGCTTTTATTGTATGTCAGTGTTATTTTAGGTTTTATGATTTGGTAAGGTTATTTTTTGTCTGGCAATGCTCAATTTTTTTTTCCCGTGTAAATTAATGGTAATTGCTTCTTCACTATACGTCATTTTGGCTTATGGAAGGTTTTATAGAAAGGCTCACTTTTTGGATAACATGGGAAACCTGTATTATTTCATGTAATATCGTAACTTTATGAGGTATTTTTCCTTCTTTTCACATGAGAAACATCAAGGTCCAGGATGTTAAGTAACTTGTCTAAGCTCACAGACTTACTAAGTGAAAAAGTGGGGATTCAAACTTGGGTCAGACTGATTCCAAAGCTTATGCTTTTAATCATTATGCTGTAACTACTAAATGAGAGCATTGGTGACTTAGTGGTAGGATTCTCATCTTCCATGCAGGAGACCAGGGTTCAATTCCCAGTAAATGCATCTCATGTGCAGCCACCACCCATCTGTTACTGGAGTTTCGCCCACTGTTATAATGCTCAACAGGTTTCAATGGAGCTTCCAGACTAAGACAAACTAGGAAGAAAGGCCTGGTGATTTACTTCCCAAAAAAAGCAGCCAGTGAAAACCCTGTGGATCGTAATGGTCCCATCCATAACCGATCGTGTAGGGAAGGCGCAGAACTGGGTAGCATTTCATTCCATCGTGCTAGGAGATCGTCATGAGTCGAAGGGGTGGGTGTAGTTCGCATGTTTGTAATTTTAAACTATTCCTCATTCATTTATCCAACCAACATTTATTGAGTATCTTTTATACACAAGGCAATGGGTGAGTGGGCAAAAATATAAGTAAGATTTGGTCCCTGCATTCAAGTAGTTGACATTCTCCTTGGTTGAGAAGTGTTCATAAGTAATTTTGTATAAGGTAGGACATGACTGAGAGGAACAGGGAACCTAGGGTGGGGGTGGGAATTTCCAACAGAGAAGATCAGGAAAAAAACCAGAGAATATGTAAGCTGATCTTTTCTTGATGGATGAGTTGGGCTTCAATGAGAGGGAGGCAATGGGAGCCAGTGACGTGTTTTGGATAAAAGAATGCCCAAAGCTCTACTTTAGGAAAGTTAATCCAGCAGTACTATGAAAGATTGATCAGAGGAGGGTGAAAACAGAGCCATGGGGTATATGCAGGAAACTCAGAGATAAAACACACTGTCATTCAGGGAAAAAGGAAAAACGTAGTTTTCTGCAACTAAATTGTTATATCATAAAAACGATTTTAATTTTTTTCCACAGTGGGTTCTAAAGAGGCATCTCAGAAACAATTGCAGCCAAGTTAATCCAAATGAAAATTTAATGTTAAATCTTACTGCTAGCTGGTGTAATAAACACTCTAGCAAGAGGATCCAGAATGATTTTCAAAGCCACAAAGTAGTAAGAAACCAATGTCTATTTTGGAGCTTATGCTTTTTTTTCTTTAAAACAACTGAACCATGTTGCCTGATTTAGACAAAATAAGAGTTTCACAGAAATTGTCTAGAAATAAAACTTAGCATAACCACTTAAAATATCCTAGGGTAGGCCACTAGTAGAGATACTATATTAAATGAATTCATAAAGTAAACAATTTTTTGTGATATAATTATCCTGTTGCTTAACTACTATGTACAACATACTAAGATTTATATATTTAGCTCAATGGTGTAGTTACAATAAGTCTTAAAAGAACTGTGTGTTAAATTCCAAAATATGTTAGTGCTATCCTGAAATGGTTCTAGAGCCCTGGTGGCAGTCGTTAAGAGCTTGGCTGCTAACCAAAAGGTCGGTAGTTCGAATTTACCAGCTGGTCCTTGGAAACTCTATGGGGCAGTTTTACTCCATCCTATAGGATCACTATGAGTCGGCACCCACACCATGGCAACTTGGTTGGGTTTGGTTTAGCATGCTTCTGCGATAAACCTTACTTGCCTGGTTTGAGCTTGATTCCCTCAACACTGTTACATACGTTGTAAAATCGGTTTTAATACCAGTATAACCAGAACTCATGAAACTTTCGAAGTAAATCTGCTTTAACAAAGAATCAATTTCAAAATTTAAAATACATATTTATAATCTGGACATGTACAAACTGATTAACTCTTCTTTCTGCTCCCTTGG
This sequence comes from Dugong dugon, assembly GCA_030035585.1. Lineage (NCBI taxonomy): Eukaryota > Metazoa > Chordata > Mammalia > Sirenia > Dugongidae > Dugong > Dugong dugon. Next base: position 68,927,251 of record CM057466.1, read on the forward strand.
CTTTTGTGCCAACATATTCTCCAAATTCACCTTTCTGATCTCTCCTGTTGCCCTCTCTCAGCTTCACCCTCTTTATAGTAGCCATAACTCTAGGACTTAATCAAGGTTCCACCCTTAGTCTGTACACCCTTTCTCTGTCTTTTATAATCTTATACACATCTCAAGGATTCAGTTAGGTATGGACTACTCCTAAATTCACGCTACCAGTTGCTAACTTCTCTTCTGAGCTCTGATTCCTGACTTCTGTCTTCTATACATTTCTATGTGGGTGGCCTCCAACCATTCATTCTGGCATCATACATTCATTTGACAAACACTTCCTGAGGACCAACAATGTTGATATAATGGTGATATAAGAGGGAACCAAGTACTTGTCCTCATGGAGCTGACCTCTTAAGCTGAGTTTTCAAGCTCCAGTTTTTCACTCTTCAACTTATTTAAATATCGCTGCTAGGTAAATCTTTAAAAAATACAGCACCGCAAACTGAATAATCAGAGCAGAAACAATGAGAATGTTCACGCACTGTGAAGAATGTAACCAATGTCACCGAACAACTTGTGTAGAAATTGTTGAATGTGAACCTAAAACTGCTATGTAAACCACCAAAAACACGGTAAAATATTACCTATATATATAAACCTAAAAAACAAAAACAAAACAACACAGTTCTTATTCCTCCGTTTACATGCCTTCAGCCGTTCCCAGAGAATGAGGCCTTAATTCCTTGGCCCAATACTCAAGGCCCCCCATGATCTAGTTCCAAAGGGTCTACAACCTTATGTTCCCAATCTTATACCAGAGCTGGAAGGAACCATTCTCTGTTCCACATACACCCTGCAGTTTCATACATATGCGCCCGCTCCTCAATTTTTGTTCCCTACCTGAACCTTTATCTCCCAACTCCTATTTACTCAGGTCTTAATCCTACTAATTCTTGAAAGATCAGCTCAAATGTCATCTTCATGCAAATTTTCCTGATTCCAATCCTAATTCTTTCATTTAAACTGCACTGATTTTGTAGCTTTGTTCATATTCTTTGCTTAATTTGTAAATTTGTTTTAGAGCTGAGTGCAAGGAACTTAGATTGACTTTTTTTTATGTTTATAACTATTTATAATTTAAACTATTCCTCATTCACTTATCCAACCAACATTTATTGAGTATCTTTTAAGCACAAAGCAATGGAAAAGTGGGCAAACATATAAATAAAATTTGTCCATGTATTCAAGAAGCTGACATTCTCGTTGGTGAGATGTATTCATAAGTAATTTTGTATAAGGTAGCACTAGTCTATTGTGACTAGTGCTATACAAGAGAAACAGGGAATCTAGAATGGCGATATGCTTTAAGTGACACTATAATAAAATTCATTACAGTTGCATATATCCGAATACTTGAATAACTGCAGTGCCTTTATATATGAATTACTTCGGATATGTCTAAATGAGTTCAAGTAGTTATATAACATCTACCACAGTAGAATCCAAGTTTCTATTAAGTGCTTTTAAAAAAAAAAAAAAAAAGACAAATTATAAGTGTACTAGATTACAACTTAAAATGTTTTCATACTAAACCTGTTAGCTTATGCTGATGACTTTACTATTACATTTGGGATGAATACAGAAAATAAAACAGACATATATCCTTTTTTTTTTTTTTTGGCCATTCTCATTTCACATACAGCAACAAAATAGAGAAAAGAAAAAGCCGATTATATGTGACTTTACACAATTCTTTTTAAGTTGTGTGATGATTTTGGTAGCTAGTGAATCAAAGTGTATTTGATTTTCCACATTTGTGTGTCTTTGTTCTGGGTGTCGCATTTCACCCCAGAGTAACAGGCTCAGTCAACAACATCATGGGCTTTTAATCTTTTCAACTCCTAAAATACCAACTTTCGATTTTGCATAGCAAATGGATAATCTAATATTGCTGATTTATTTTTTCTTTTTATAAGCTTTTATCTCTGATAGGCTTGATTTCTTCTTAGCACCTTAGGAGAGCCCTATCTACTGTGGATACTCAAGTATTTGTTGACTGACTGGTAAGATTCCACTGAAATAATTTGATATATATGTATAAATAAAAGAAGCCCTGGTGGTGCAGCTGTTAAGCACTTGGCTGCTAACTGAAAGGTTGGCGGTTCAAACCTACCAGCCGCTCCATGGGACAAAGATGTGGCACTCTGCTTCCATAAAAATTTACAGCCTTAGAAACCCTGTGGGGCAGTTCTACTCTTTTCCTACAGGGTTGCTATAAGTTGGAATAGACTTGATGGTAGTGGGTTTGGGTTAGGTTTTATATATTTATATGAGAATCAGATTTACTGAACTTGGTATTGTTTTTCTCTGTAATGGCCATAAATTATTCCTGTGTTATATAGCTAAATCTATCAACAATGGGTAAATTAATAGATTCTACAATTTCAGTATTGCCATTTAATACAAATCTAACTCAATGGTTGTGTGTTTTTTTATTTTACCAATGTTAAAGTAACGCTGGTCATGTGATGACACTGTACTTTTACTTCCTCATTGGTAATAAATTTTTTAAAAAGTTGGCATTGAGTGGATTCTGACTCATGCTGATTGCATTTCAGAAACTGGCTTATTTTTTGGAAGTAGGTTGCGAGGCCTTCCTTCTGAGGCACCTCGGGGTGGACTCAAATTGCCAGCACTGGCAGCCAAATGTGTTAATTGTTTGTACCACCCAGGGACTCCTTGGTAATAAATAATGTTACTTAATTTTAATTATGTATTTACTAGACTTTACATTCTTTCTCACTGAGAAAGATAATTCAGTAAATACACCATTGCATTTTTCTTACAACTTAAATTAATACCTCTGGTGGCAGGGGTGATTACCTAACATGTTTCCTCTTCTTTCTGGGTACACGGTAGACTGTATTGCTAACTGTCCTTGCAGTTAGGTGTTGCCGTGTCACTGAATTCTAGCCAATGCTGTGGTGAGAGCAGAAATAACACTATCCACTTCCTGGCCTGGCTCTACCATGAAAACTGCCCACAAGCCATCCTTTGTACTCTTTCCTCAGCCAAGGGTTGACTATTGACTCCCAGGAAGACCCTGGAACAAGGTGAAGATAGCACAACTGTCAGCAATCTCGGTTCCTTAATTAATACATAGCGGAACAAACCGCCTGCCCTTGACCTAAACATAAACTCCTGTGATGTTATGCCAGGAACCTGTTGTGCTTTTCCTTGTTGGTTACAATATGTGTTAGCCTACCTTAACTAGAATATCCATATGCATGATCTTCGATACCAGCAGTTTCCTCAGTATAATAGTCATGAAGGTTTTGTTACAGAGGCTAGTTTTTCTAAGTAGTCTTCATACATGAAAAAACTACCTTTACTTACAAATTTACCTTAACCTAGCCAAGTAAGGTAGTATAGACTAAAAACTCCTTTCCTCATTCTCTTAGTTATGTTTCATCCTATAAACTGAGGGGTATAATTATATGATATTTAATTACCACCCTCAGACATTTTCAACGAACAAGGTCCTAGTTGTTTTACTGTCTCCCAAACAAACAACAAATATTTACTGAAGAACAGAACATGGCATTGTGATAATACTTCTACTGTCCCAAACGATTACAATCTAAATTACAGGGTGAGGAAAGAAAGTATGTGTTGGGGGTGAGGGGAAGGGAAGGGCAGAAAGAAAGAGATGATATCATAGCAAATTGCCATAGAGCAATGAAAAGAGTAATCATGAAATCACAAATTAAAATGCTGTCTGTAATAAAAAGGCAGTAAGGTGTTCCAAAAAGGAAGTAGTAGAAGGGGAGGAAAATCCTGGATGAAGTAGCTAATTGGCAACCAACTAATTAAGAGGGAGAAATTATAAAGCAATCAGGATGTGGTTACAGGAAATCACTAAAGCCCAGGTAATAATTTTGAAATCAGTGGAGACTGAAGAACCAAAATTTCTTTAGTGGAAAAGAGAGTTCTAGGAACAAGAGAAGAAATTGCTTTTAACCTAATGGGAATGGTTGAGGTGTTATAAGAACATGTAGAACTGATGAGGAGGAAAATTCTAGAAACAGACATAGGTATCAACAAATAAAGGCATCTGAAGCTACTTGATCATTAAGACTCTCCTGAAAACCAGAGTATGGGTAAAAACGATAAAGCTTTTGGGAACAGATAGCATGAAAGCACAGAAAAAATGAGTGTCTGAGCAAGCACAATGAATAATTTTAATATCTTAGAAGTCACCGATAACATTCCATCATCCCAAATGCCAAACAATAGCATGGTCCTATAATTATGTACATTCATTCACCTGCACTTCTCCGCTCATCCAGTTCAAGAATCCAGTACATTCTAGGAGTTGATATGTTGTGAACACTAAGGCATACCTTGTGGTTCAGAAAAAGGGCTTTGGAAAAAAATTACAAATAACAGCATTACTTACCTAGCTACTGTACCATTCTAATCACTTTTAAAAATGAGAACTTGTCTACTTGTCTCAAGTCCTGTCCTTCCTTCAAAGGCTGCTCACCCCAGGGCTTTGAACAAGTTAGTTCCAGTTCAAGCCCCTGCTGATAATTTGCACTTCTAACAAGTACCCAGGCAATGATAGTATTGCTGGTCAGGGACCAATTCTGAGAATCACTAGTAGAGCAGTGGTTCTCAAAATTTATTATACATAAGAATCACCTGAGGAACTTGTTCAGCTGTAGATTCTAATTCAGTATACTGGGGGTGGAAATGCAAATTATCAGCAGGGGTTCGAACTGGTTCATCCCTTGTGTGGGGTGAGAGGCACCTGCAGCCTGAAGAAGGCAGTGGTTCTTACCCTTGACTGCACACTCATTGTAATCACCTCGGTGGTGGGGGAGGGGAAGGGGGAGGGGAGGAGTCAAATCAGGATCTTTGGAGTAGGGCCCAGGAACTTGCATCTTTTGAAATATCCTCAGCTGTTCTCATGTGCAGCCAGGGTTCAGAGCGTGACCAAAGCATTAAGAGCAGAGGACCTGGAGAGACTTCATCCCCCCACTGGTTAAATCAGTCCTTACACCTGTTGTGAGAAGATGGCGAGAGCATACCTATCAGAGGCTTATAAAGGATTTGCCACATAGTAAAGGAGTTTTTGGGTGGTACAAATGGTTAACACACTCAGCAGCCAACCGAAAGGTTGGAGGTCCAAGTCCACTCAGAGGTACCTTGGAAGGAAGGCCTGGCAATCTACTTCTGAAAAATCAGCCACTGAAAACCCTATGTAGCACAGTTCTCTGCACACAGGGTCACAATAAGTCAGAGTTGATTCTATGGCAACTTTTTTTGTTTAAACACTTCAAAAGTGTTATTACTATTAATGTCCCCTAATACCTTGGGTCACAGGATTCTCTCAGACTACTGAATATCTGTAGCATTTCCTGTCTGCTTTATTCATTTTACAGTAGTTGTAAGTTATCCTGTGTTATTTAACATTTTATAAATATATTTTAGATCTTCAGCATTAGATTACGGGATTCTTGGACACAGACTTCATGTCTTCTTTCCAAACCAGTATCAATCACACAGCTGCTATCAGTAAACCACTGATGACGATGAATTGACATGGACTCTTCAGCCACCACAAATTGGCACAGATAACTGTCAGGTGAAATTAAAGGTATTTTCCTCCTTTTTGCTTATGCAATTAAAAGAAAAAGAAGCGATTCTATTTTCTCAGAACTCTGTATTAAAGCCTTTTCTCTGACAGATTATTAGTTCCCGGTAATAGGAAGCTTTTCATCAAGAATGGTTGCAGACTTAACCACAACAACTACAGTACTAGGAGTTTGTTGTTACAATTTAAACTAAAAGAGTGCAAGAGATTACTAGCTAACCACCAATATCCTATTCATCCTTTGTTCTCCGTTAACAGTCCCCTTAAATACCAGCTGGGCACATGCCCCTCCCCTCCCTCCCAATAGAGAGAATACAGACTACTTACTATCCCCAGCCCCATACCAATTAGGTGTAACAATGTGTTTTAGTTCTATCCAGTGGGATGCAGTGTAAGTGGTGTGTGGAACATCCAAGATTTTTTTTTTAAAAACTTTAACATACCACAAATTTACTAATTAAAGTGTAGAATGCAGTGGTTTTTAGTATAGTCACAGAAATGTACAATTATCACCACAACCTAATTTTAGAACATTTCTATCATCCCAAAAAGAAACCTTGAACCCTTTAGACAGCATTCTCTATCCCACCCTGAGCCTTGTTGTTAGGTGCTGTCAAGTCATTTGCAGCCACTGTGTCAGTCCATCTCGTTAAGGATCTTCCTCTTCTTTGCTGACCCTCTACTTTAACAAGCATTATGTCCTTCTCCAAGAACTGGTTCCTCCTAATAACATGTCCAAAGTATGTGAGACAAAGTCTTGCCATCCTTGCTACGGGGCATTCTGGCTGTACTTGTTCCAAGACAGACTTGTTTGTTCTTCTGGCAATTCATGGTATATTCAGTATTCTTCGCCAACACCAGAATTCAAAGGCGTCAGTTCTTTCTCGGTCTTCCTTATTCATTATCCAGCTTTCCCACGCATATGAGGCGATTGAAAATATCATGCTTGGGTCAGGTGCACTTTAGTCCTCAAAGTGACATCTTTGCTTTTGAACACTTTAAAGAGGTCTTTTGCAGCAGATTTGCCCAGTGCAATGCATCATTTGATTTCGTGACTGCTGCTTCCATGGGCATTGATTGTGGATCCAAGTAAAATGAAATCCTTGACAACTTCAATTTTTTCTCCATTTATCATGATGTTACTTATTGGTCCAGTTGTGATGATTTTTGTTTTCTTTATATTGAGGTGCAGTCCATACTGAAGGCTGTAGTCTTTGATCTTCATCAGTAAGTGCTTCAAGTTCTCTTCACTTTCAGCAAGCAAAGTTGTCATTTGCATATTATATAGGTTGTTAATAGATCTTCCACCAGTCCTGATGCCACATTCTTCTTCAGATATTCCAGCTTCTCAGACTATTTGCTGAGCATACAGGTTGAGTAAGTATGGTGAAAGGATACAACCCTGGCACACCTTTCCTGACTTTAAACCACACAGTATCCCCTTGTTCTGTTTAAATGACTGCCTCTTAGTCTATGTACAGGTTTCTCATGAACACAGCTAAGTGTTCTGAAATTCCCATTCTTCACAATGTTATTCGTAATTTGTTATGATCCACACAGCCAAATTCCTTTGCATAGTCAATAAAACACAGGTAAATGTCTTTCTGGTATTCTCTGCTTTCAGCCAGGATCCATATGACATCAGTAATGACATCTCTCATTCCATGTCCTCTGCTGAATCTGGCTTTCACTTACTAGCAGTTCCCTTTTAGATGTACTGCTACAACCACTTTTGAATGATCTTCAGCAAAATTTTGCTTGTGTGTGATATTAATGACATTGTTCAATAATTTTCACATTCTGTTGGATCAACTTTCTTTGGAATGGACACATACATGGATCTCTTCCAGTGGGATGGCTAGATAGCTGTCTTCCAAATTTCTTGGCATAGATGAGTGACACTTCCAGCCCTGCATCCGTTTGTTGAAACATCTCAATTGGTACTCCATCAATTCCTGAAGTCTTGTTTTTCACCATTCCCTTCAGTGCAGCTTGGACTTCTTCCTTCAGTACCATCGGTTCTTGATCATATGCTACCTCCAGAAATGGTTGAACATCGACCAATTCTTTTTGGTACAGTAACTCTGTATACTCCTTCCGTCTTCTTTTGATGCTTCCTACATCATTCAACATTTTTTTGCCCATAGAATCCTTTAATATTGCAGTTCAATGATTGAATTTTTTCTTCAGTTCTTTAAACTTGAGAAATGCTGAGCATGTTCTTCCCTTTTGGTTTTCTAGCTCCAAGTCTTTGCATATTTCATCCTAATACTTTACTCTGTTTTCTCGAGCCACCCTATGAAATCTTCTGTTCAGCTCTCTGTTCATTTTAGCTACTCTACATTCAAGAGCAAGTTTCAGAGGCTCTTCTGACATCCACTTTGGTCTTTTCTTTCTTTCTTGTCTCCTTAATGACCTTTTGCTTTCTTCATGTATGATGTCCCTGATGTCATTCCACAACTCGTCTGGTCTTCGGTCATTACTGTTCAGTGTGTCAAATCTATTCTTGAGATGGTCTCTAAAGTTTAGGTGGGATATACTTAAGGTTGTATTTTGGCTGTCATAGACTTGCTCTAATTTTCTTCAGCTTCAACTTGAACTTGCATATGAGGAACTGATGGTCTGTTCCGCAGTCGACACCTGGCTTTGTTCTGACTGATGATATTCAGCTTCTCCATCATCTCTTTCCACAGATATAGTTGATTTGATTCCTATGTTTTTCCTCTGGTGAGGTCCACGTGTATAGTCGCCATTTATGTTGTTGAAAAAAGGTATTTGCGATCAAGAAGTCATTGGTCTTGCAAAATTCTATCATGTGATCTCAGGCATAACTACCAATCCTTCTTTGTTTCCAACTTTCGCATTCCAACCACTAGTAATTATCAGTGCATTTTGATGGCACGTTTGATCAGTTTCAGACTGCAGAAGTTGATAAAAATCTTAAGTTTCCTCATCTTTGGCATTAGTGATTGGTGTGTAAATTGGAATAACGGTCGTATCAACTGGTCTTCCATCTAGGTGTATGGGTATTATCCTATCACTGACAGTGTTGTACTTCAGGATAGATCTTGAAATGTTCTTTTTGACGATGAATGCAATGCCATTCCTCTTCAATTTTGTCTTTCCCAGCATAGTAGACCATATAATTGTCTGTTTCAAAATGGCCAATACCAGTCCATTTCAGCTCACTAATGCCTAGGATATCGATCTTTATGCGGTTCATTTCATTTTTGACAACTTCAAATTTTCCTATATTTATACGTCATACAGTCCACGTTCTGATTATTAATGTACGTTTGCAGCTGTTTCTTCTCATTTTGAATCACATCACAGCAGCAAATGAAGGTCCTGAAAGCTTCATTCCATCCATGTCATTCAGGTTGACTCTACTTTGAGGAGGCAGCTAAACCTTAGCATTAATCTTTCATCAACTAAAGTTTACTTCATAAAGACCAGAATATTACCCTAAAATCATGAAAACTTCCTGCCACACATTTAATAAAACTATTTATTTGTACCTAACTACAGGTAAGAGTTATATGTTAATTAACAATTTCCATGTTTAAACTCATCAGTATTCTAAAGCTTTGGCTCTAAGTTATTTATGAAACTATATCAGAGGCATGGCTCTAAATCGGGTGATGTCAAGTATCCCTAATGCAGAGACAAAACAGTAAGTGTTTTTATATTAATGGCAAAAAAAAATCATGAAGACTATAGATGAAACAACTTTCCTGGAGTTCACCACCAACAGGAGAATTTAATACCAGAATTAATTAAGTACCTCAGTGACATCACATAGTGAATTCCATAGAAGGAAAAAGTCATTTCACAGCACATGTGTGAGCTAAAGCATCCATCTGGCCATTACTGAGAAATAAAGAAAGTAACTCAACTCCTTCCCTGGTATCTCACTTTGGTCATGAGCCTGCGGGACAGAAATTCTAGTGTAATCCATGATTAGGGTTAAAACTATTTTTTGAAAACCTGCAAGAATTTAAAAGAAATCAACTAAATTATACAGCCAAATAAGGAGCATTTTTATTCTTAGAAAATACTCTTATTAAGATAGGCTAAATATCTGCTCTCATAGCAAGCTGACTAACAGTTTAGAAAGAAAAGATAAAATAAATGGTAAGGAAGTATTTAAGTCCCCCTAGCACCTAGCTTTACTTTGAATTGCATACACGTGAAACAACTAGAAACCCTCTGGTCTCCCCAACTAGACCATCAGCTCTTGAGGCCCAACATCAGCACTTCTGCTTTGTTAGCACTCCATGAGACTGCTCTGAATAGAATACAGGTATGATTTATGTATTTGAAGGAACAGTCTTGTGTTCTTTCCCGAGGGGGGAGAAAAACGTCAAGTCAAATAAGCGTAAGTATAAATTAAGCACTCTAGTCTTATTTAACATCTAAGTCCCTCAAGGAAAGCAGGTATTTAGAAAAGGCTATTTTCAAGTATCTTCTTTTGTTCCCTTCCTATCCTAAATAAACAACAACAAATACACAGTCTTAAGATCCCATTTTTGGATGACTACTTTATTCAAAGGCCCGAAGACTATAATCTCGGGTTCTAAACAAGTGAAAAGAGTTGTTCTGTTTTGACGTGTAATGGTTTACTGTGAAATCCTGACAAGAAAAGAAGGAAACAGATTAATTTAGACAAAGCATTGAGTGGTAATGAATCCAAAGAACTTGATGGTGAAATCTAAGCCAAAAGGAATGCGTGAAACAGAGAAAGATTAAAAAAAGGGAGGGGGGACTAGAAAGAAAAAGTCATTTCACAGCACACGGGTGAGCTAAAGCATCCATTTGGGGGACCAGCGATATATTACCACCTCTTCAAATGACCCCGGGACAAAGGGCTCTTTTTTTCAACATTAGATTTACCAGGGATTATACGTAATTGATCCCTGCCATATCGAACAGAAGTGAGTCTCCTTAAATCAGATCTGAAATTTTATGCTCTGAAATACTGACCTGTACCTAATATTTAAAAGATAAGAATTCTATGCCAAGTGATTTTTAGGAAAAACAGGTGAGCAGTTGTAGTATTAGCACTTCTATAAGCATTCAAAATATACTACATCTCCTCGTACAGCGCCTGAACATACCATGGAATCACATTTCATGCAGGTGAAGGAGGAAGCTCAGGTTAATACTGGAAAATAACTCTTTGAAACTCTGTTAAAGAACAGTATATAGACACTGCTGTCTCAATAAGTTTGATGCAGCCAGTTTTTCCTCCATTGTTGGGCAGTGACTTAAAGATGATACATTTGGCTTGCAGGCTGTGTGCACATATCACAAACAACGACAAACCCAACTAAAGTTTACCTAAATAATGTGGCTACCTTCAGAATAAATATGGAAAACTCTCAACTCCCTTCCACGTCTAGTAACTATGCTGTTGTGTGCCTCTGAGTAAAATCCGACTCATAGCAATCCTATAGGACAAAGTAGAACCGCCTCATAAAGTTTCTAAGGCTGAAACCTTTACGGGAGCAGATTGCCAGGTCTCTTTTCTCCCACAGAGTGGCTGGTGGGTTCACAGGCGAGTGCTTAATCTTTGCACCATCAGGGCTCCTCCTAGTAAATACAGAAATCATTTTGCAAAATATCCAATGGACCAGTATCCAGAACGTTATTTCATTAACTTAATAAAAAGAAAGTGAATCTTTTTTTTGCCATTTCAATACTTTTTTTTCCCTAGATGCAAGAGAAATATCAGATAGAGGATCTGAAATAAAACCCAAAAACAATCACATACATATAATAGAACTAACAACTTATGCTCTTTTCTCTCAACTAAGGCAGTCAAAATTAGATACTTTCTTCTTGGCATGTTTACAGATTTCAGTGGTGGACTCAGATGTCCATGGGGTCCGTGAAAGATAACTGCTGTTTGTTGCTGAGTACTATAAGCACCCTTCAGCCCCATCCCACACATTATTTCCCTGTTCTAGGTCCCATTCCCACCTCTACCATGGGATAGCCACGTACTGCCCTTTTGCTTCTTTTCTACATGGGAAATGGGAATCACAGACTGACTGCAATGGATAATGTAAGAAACATCTCCTACAGTATGATATAACATCACCAAGAATTAAGCCAGTAAAGTGAAAAGGATCAGAAAACCACATCCTCACTTCACTTTAAGCATGATAATAGTTTAACAATACTTGGAGAGGTCAAGACCTGCCCTTCTTTTTCCCCCAGATGTTGGAACTTATTCTAAGCATAACAAGACAGAACCAGTAAGATGGGGCTTAGGGCTTTAAAAGAGAAAAGGGGAAAAGAAACGGAATTTCTCTTTAATCCAGTGCAATAGTAGCTGCTAAAGCAATAGATGAAAAACAAACTAATCCTGAAAGATGCTAGCACTGTAACTCTGAAGACCAGTAGTCAGAATTAGAAGAAGGAAATGGAGATGGTATAGTAATTTGCCACAAACTCAGTGGCTTAAACAACACCCATTTATTATCTCACAGTTCCATAGGCTAGAAATGTGGCACAGCAGAGCTAGGTTCTCTGCTCATGCTGAAATCAAGGTGCCAACTCGTTGGGTTCTCATCTGGAACTCCAGGTCCCCTCCAAGTCCGTTCATATTGTTGGCAGAATTCAGTTCCTTGAGGTTGTAAGACTGATGTCCCTGTATTTTTTGCTAGCTGTCAACTGGAACCATTCTCAACTCTTAAAGGCTGTTCTCAGCTCCTTGCCCTGTGGCCCCGTCCATCTCAGTAATGGTACCCCCTCCATGTACCGATCCCCTCTCATGCTTTGAATCTCTCTGACTTCCCCGCCATGACTGGTCAGAGAAAACACTGCTGTTAAAGAGCTCACTTGATTAGGTTAGGTCCCCAAGAATAATATGCCTATCTTCAAGTCAACTGATTAGCTATCTTAATTACATCTGCAAAATCCCTGTTGCCATATAACAATATAATCAGGCATAACGCCAAGGTACAGAGACCATGGGGGCCACCTCTAGACATTAACTGCCTACTACAAGAAGGAGGCCAGTTATTCCAGTATAGAGCAGATAAAGAATTTGAGTCCAGTATTATGGATAAACTTTGCATTTATATAGTCTAAAAGACTTTATGGGTAAAAACAATCAAAATCATTTTACATTTTTAAATATTATGGTATTAAAAATGTTGATACCTTGCCCAAAGTGAGTGGAAGAGCCAGATAAGAGTGCAACTCTTCTTTATTTTTAACAGTGTGACAGGGTCACACAGAGTTCACTTACAGTCTGGAGAAAAACAGAATCTTATGATCAGATAAATTTAATTGAGAAATGAATGTGACCCAAACTTATTAGTCTATATTTAAGAATGATGTTTTAAATAATTTTTCACGATTTCACTTGGCTTTTTAAAGTTAATTGTGTATCATTATCATGTTTAAATAGTTCCAAAATTATTACCCTCTATATCATGCCTAGGAATCAAGACTTCTTTGCTGTGCTACTACAACTGTACTTTTCAACCCCAGATTAGAAGGGGTAGCAACAGTGGGAGCCTTTTTTCCCCCAAAAGAACTGTATTTCGGCCCAGAGAATACTAAAGAACTAGACAAGAAAGTGCTTGCCACCGACATGGGACTCTTAGGTACCGCTACTTCCTGGGATCCATGTAGCGGTCTAACCTATGGCTGGGCACTGGCTCCCCTACTCCTTGGAGTCTACACTCCTGACCCTGGACTGCAGCCTGAGCTGGGAATAAGCCCACCAACTTGGTTACAGGGGAGGCTCCGAGTCTCCCTGTGGCACTCATCCATCCTCAAGACCACAAGGGAACCAATACACATGTTGGGAAGTTTGTAAAGGACATTTCCATTTAAATGGTGAAGAATAGAATCCAAAGCTGGACTCAGGAGAGCTACATAATAGTTTATATGGATTGCTTTCATAAACACGAACCTTTTTGCTGTGGAGTTATATTTATTACAGAGAGTCTGTAATCTTGGGGTACCTTGTTCCTCAGATGGTTCTTATTCATGCTGGAGCTGTAGCTCCTTCCGCAGTATTTGAGCCGCATCTACCTCTTCAGAGAAACATTTATAAATCCTTCTAGGCAGATACCAAACCAAAAAAACCAAACCCACTGGGGTCAAGTCGATTCCAACTCACAGATGCAGAAAGGGCCTAAAAAACTATAAAGTTCCATCCAGCTACAGAACAGTTACGAAACAGTCACCAGAATTATACTCAGTTTCCCCAATTCACTGGTTTGCCCTGATAGCAGTTGTATTTAGAGTTATACATAATGATCAAGCACAGACCTATCCTGAGCTCCAGGTCTATATTATCCAGTTGCCTTCTGCATTATCACCAGCTGAATGAATGTCCCATAAGCAACAGAAAGTTTGATATATCCCAAACAGACCTAATATTTTTCCTCTAGAAGCCCCTCTTCCTCCTAATTCAGTGTGTGGTCTCACCACCCACCTGATCAGCAAAGACCGGAAAGAGTCACCTCCAACAACTCTTCATCCTTCATCGTCAACATCCAATTACTACCAAGTCTTACAGACTCCTATTGACTTGGAGGCAATAAAATGTAGTAATTAATTTAAGACTATGCAACTGGAAATAGACCATCTCAATTCATATCCCAAAACTGCCACATACTGTGTAACTACAGTAAGTTACTTAGTGTCCGTATGCCTCAGCTTCCTCATTTTAAAAATGTAGATGATGATAATGTCTACTTCATAGGGCTGTTGTAGGATTAAATGAGTTAATAAATATAAAGCCTTTGGACCTGGTACACAGTATGCACTCAATAATATTATGTTAATATTACCTTGTTGTTCAGAATATACACAGCAAAACATAAACCAATTTAAGTTTCTGCATGTACCATTTAATGACACTGCTTACATTCTTCAAGTCACACAACCATTCTCAGCCATCTTTTCTGAGTTGTTCCTCCTCCATAAACATAAATTCATTGCCATCTAAGGTTCCTATCTAATCTTTCAACTTGCTGTTATCAGTTTGATCCCATACAGGAGGTAGATTGTTCTTAAAAGAGCATAATGCTCAAGGCAGACATTTTTTGTTAGTTAAGCTAAACTCTTCTTTGGTTTTAAGAAAACTTCAGGGGATACTTTTGCTTTAAGATTTAAAGATAATCTCAGGACAATAGTTGCAGGGGTTCATTCAACCTTCATGGCTCCGGCAAGTCTGGAGTCCATGAGAATTTGAAATTCTGTTCTGCAGTCTCCTGTTTTGATCAGGATTCTTCTATGGAATCTTCTTTTTTTTCAGTAGAAGAATTGAAGGTATGATTTATTTATCTAGGATGAATCTGTAAACACTTTCTCCCATGTGTTTTCTTAATTCTAAGTATAGACACATAAATTCCTCTAAAATGTAAGATTTCCCTTAGGCTATCTCCTGCTATCACATGCTGATCCTTCTACCTAGGCCTCCATTATCTTTTTCCCCAGAGTTGGGTGGTTGGCTAAATGGTGATTTTAACTTTTCTTTTTATTGTGCTTTAGGTGAAAGTTTACAGCTCAAGTTAATGTGTCACACAAAAATTTATACACATACTGTTTTGTGACAATAGTTAGAATCCCACAATGTGACAGTACACTCCCCCTTTCCACCCAGCTTCCCCATGTCCATTTGACCAGTTCCTGTCCTTTCCTGCCTCCTCATCCTGCTTTTGGACAGGAGCTGCCCATCTGGTCTCATGTATCTGATTGAACCGAGAAGCACATTCCTCATGTGTATTATCTTTTGTTGTATAGTCCTGTCTAATCTTTGTCTGAAGAGCAGGCTTCGGGAATGGTTTCAGTTCTGGGTTAACAGTTCGTCCAGGGGCCATAGTTTTGGGGGTTCCTCCAGTCTCTGTCAGACCATTAAGTCTGGTCTTTTTATGTGAATCTGAGTTCTGTTCTACATTTTTCTCTGCTCTGTCCGGGACTCTGTTGTGTTCCCTGTTAGGGCAGTCATTGTGCTAGCTGGGCATCATCTAGTTCTTCTGATCTCAGGTTGGTGAAATCTTTGGTTCATGTGGTCCTTTAGTCCTTTTGGGTAATATTTTCCTTGTGCCTTTGGTTTTCTTCATTCTCCGTTGCTCCAAGTGGGATGGGACCAACTGATGTATCTTAGATGGCCACTCACAAACTTTTAAGACTTCAGACGCCAGGCACCAAAGTGGAATGTAGAATTTTTTTTCAGTAAACTTTTTATACTAATTGGCCTGGATGTCCCCAGGCTTCTATGGAATCTTTGATCAAAATGTTCAGGAATGATAGCCAGGCACGAGCCAGTTCTTCTGGTCTCATGGCAAAGGAGGCAGTTGTTCATAGAGGCAATTAGTTACACATTCTATATCCTCTTCCTATTTCTCACTCTCCTTCTTCCTCTGTTGTTCCAGGTAAATAGAGACCAATTGTGCCCTGATGGCCATCTGCAAGCTTTTAAGACCCCAGGCACTACACAACAAACTAGGAGGTAGAACTAACCAAAACTAAATTCACTGCCATTGAGTGGATTCCTGCTCACAGCTGCCCTCTAGGACCCCACAGCAACTGCTCCATAAGGTTTCCAAGGCTGTATATATTTTATGGAAGCAGACTGCCACTTTCTTCTCCATGGAGTGGCTGGTGGGTTTGAACCATAGGACATTTCAGTTGGCAGCCAAGTGCTTTAACCACTGCACTACCAAGGCTCCTTGGAGGTAGAACAGAAGCACTAAACATTTTATTTGGCCAATTAACTGGGATGTCCCATGAAACCATGACCCTCAATCTCCAAACCAAGAAACCAAATCCCATGAGGTGTCTGACTGTACATAAGCAGCCACAGAAGATACTTTTTTTTTTTGATGTTGTTATAAATATACCTATCACACAACTTTTGCCAATTCGACTTTTTACAGGTATACAACTTATTGACAATTACAATAATTGTTTGTGCAACCCTACCCTTAATCAATGTGATTTTTCCATCCCCTTTCCCCTCCCTCCTGTCCCTGTTGTTGTGTTGTTGTTAGGTGCCATCAGTTTGATTCTGACTCATAGCAACCCTGTGTACAACAGAACAAAACACTGCTCGGTCCTGCACCATCCTCACAGTCATTGTTATGCTTGAGCCCATTGTTGCAGCCATTGTGTCAATCCGTCTAGTCAAAGGTCTTCTTCTCTTTTGCTGACTCTCTACCAAGCATGATGTTCTTCTCCAAGGACTGGTCCCTCCCATTAACATGTCCAAAGTATGTTAGACGAAGTCTCGCCATCCTTGCTGCTAAGGAGCATTCTGGCTGTACTTCTTCCAAGACATATTTGTTCATTCTTCTGGCAGTCCATGGTATATTCAATATTCTTCATCAACACCATGATTCAAAGGTGTCAATTCTTTTTCAGTCTTCCTTATTCATTGTCCAGCTTTCACACGCATATGAGGTGATTGAAAACACCACAAGTTGGGTTAGGAGCACCTTAGTCTTCAAAGTGACATCCTTGCTTTTTAACACTTTAAAGAGGTCCTTTGCAGCAGATTTTCCCAATGCAATATGTCGTTTGATTTCTTGACTGCTGCTTCCATGGGTGTTGATTGTAGATCCAAGCAAAACGAAACCTTGACAACTGCAGTCTTTTCTCTGTTTATCATGATGTTGCTTATTGGCCCAGTTGTGAGGATTTTTGTTTTCTTTATGTTGAGGTGTAATCCATATTGAAGGCTGTGGTCTTTGATCTTCATTAGAGTGCTTCAAGTCCTCTTCACTTTCAGCAAGCAAGGTTGTGACATCTGCATAACGCAGGTTGTTAATGAATCTTCCTCCAATCCTGATGCCCCATTCTTCTTCATATAATCCAGCTTCTCGGATTATATGCTCAGCATACAGACTGAATTTTAAGTATGGTGAAAGGATATAACCCTGATGCACACCTCTCTCAACTTAAAACCATGCAGTATCCCCTTGTTGTGTCTGAACAACTGCCTCATGGTCTATGTACAGGTTCCACATGAGCACAATTAAGTGTTCTGGAATTCCCATTCTTTGCAATGTTATCCATAATTTGTTATGATCCACATAGTCAAATGCCTTCGCATAGTCAATTCATGCCCCTGGTAACCACTAATAAACTTTGTTTTCTATGCATTTGCCTTTTCTTGTCTTTTTATATAAGTTAGGTCATACAACATTTATCGTTTTGTGATTTTGACTTATTCAGCATAATGTCTTCCAAAAAATCAGCTACTGAAAACCCTATGGAGCACAGTTCTACTCTGACAGACACATGGGGGTCACAATGAGTCAGAATCGACTTGATACCAACTGCTAAAACTGGTAATATAATTTTTATTATTCTAACTCAGTACTTCTCCTTTCTGCCCCCTTATCTACATCCCTGCTAACAGGAATAGTATGATGGTCTCCCTGTCTGGGTTCTGGCGCTCCTCTGATCTAGCTTCTATTTTGCTGCTATTAGAGACTTACTTTCAAATGGAAATCTACTCACTTTATTACCATGCTTGACAACCTTTAGAGGCTCTTCATTGCTCACAGAAAAAAGGTTCAAACTCCATGGGGTGCAGCAGGAAGCCTTCATTATACTGGTGAAGTATGAGGGAAGGCATGGCCAATGACCTATAGATGCCTATAGATGAAGAACAGCACAGGCCCATGGGCTATCTCAGGTCTCTATGACTTTTCCACACACTTATCCTGGTGCCTAGAATACTTTCCCCCTATAAATGCCTAAGCTAGAAATTTCCGAATCTTTAACACTGTCTTCTCTGTCATCTTTGCTAGAGATCTGTTCTTCTTTCTCTACTTAAAAAATCTCCTCAATGCTTAGGTTAGTCTCAAGTCCCTACAGGACCTTCCCAACCTTGACACAAGTTGCCTTTCCAGCATGTCATCCTCCAGCACAAAGCAAACACCAGCCAGCATGTCATCCTCCAGCACAAAGCAAACAGAACTACCTGTGAGTCTCTGACGCAGCTCCTTGAAGCCTCTGCTCCTTCTGCCTAGGATTTCTATTCACCTTTCTCCACCTGGTTTAGAACCCATGGTTGGGGAAGTCTTTGCTAGAGCATCCCTTATAGCTTCCATCCCTTGGATGGAGCTGCTGCCCTGTCTCCACTCTGTAAACGTCTTTCCCAGGGTCCCTGTAATTGCATTGGCATTTCATGTTTGTGTATCTGTCTTCCATACTAGCCTGGAAATTAAAGGTCTGACAGCCCAAGCACTTAGTTAATACTGAAGCTAAATTTACGTTTGCTAGAGGAACGCCTGTGTAACTGGCATTTGCTGTCATTTCTCAGTCTCCAAATTCAGGATGAGAGTTTCACCAAGGAACACTATTTCTTAGAGAATGGAATTTGGTGTAAGAAAGATTATCTCAGTGTTACCACAAAGGGATTTTGTTAATACACCACCCAAAACTCAAAAGCATAGACTATTAGGAGAAAGTTACATAAAAATTTGGGAGACAGATAATGTTTTTTTAAAACAACAACCTTGAATGAAACATAACACTTGAATTTGGGATCACAGAATTTTCAGACCCAAAGGAAGCTTGGAGAATACCTAAAGACCAACCACCTCCATTTATACTTAAGGAAATGTGCACAAGGTCCCAGATCACCCAGTGGCAACACCAGCACTGTATCCTAGCTTCCTGCTTTATCTTAAACCACTTCATCACATTGTATTACCTGAGAAGGAAAATTTAAGTGTCCATTTGATAAAATAAATGCTATATTCAGATTTCATACAAGCACATAAGTTCTCCTAAATGGTACATCTTAATGCAGTATCATAGCTTCCTGCTTTCTACTCTCAAACATGCCACCTGCGAAGAAAAACTAAATTGCCTATTGTGTAAAATGAATGAGATATTCAGATGTCATGTAAGCACATACACAGCTCACCTCACTTGTGTATCTCAATGCACTCTCAAAGCAAACTGAGTCCAGGTGAATACCATGAAGCAAAAGAAAGACAGGTAGCTTTTTTAATTTTATTTATTGTTGAGAATATACACAGCAAAACATACACCAATTCAAGTTTCTACATGTACCATTTAATGACATTGCTTACAATTTTCTAGTTGCAAAACATTCTCACCCAACTTTTCTGACTTGTTCTTCCTCCATTAACATAAATTTACTGCCCCCTAAGGTTCCTATCTAATCT
The DNA here is from genome assembly GCA_030035585.1 of Dugong dugon. Lineage (NCBI taxonomy): Eukaryota > Metazoa > Chordata > Mammalia > Sirenia > Dugongidae > Dugong > Dugong dugon. The sequence continues at coordinate 68,947,066 of CM057466.1, forward strand.
TTCAACTTGCTGTTATCAGTTTGATCCCATACAGGAGGTAGATAGTTCTTAAAAAGAGCATAATGCTCAAGGCAGACATTTTTTGTTAGTTAAGCTAAACTCTTCTTTGGTTTTAAGAAAACTTCAGGGGATATTTTTGCTTTAAGATTTAAAGATAATCTCAGGACAATAGTTGCAGGGGTTCATTCAACCTTCATGGCTCCGGCAAGTCTGGAGTCCATGAGAATTTGAAATTCTGTTCTGCAGTCTCCTGTTTTGATCAGGATTTTTCTATGGTATCTTCTTTTTTTTTTCAGTAGAAGAATTGAAGGTATGATTTATTTATCTAGGATGAATCTGTAAACACTTTCTCTCATGTGTTTTCTTAATTCCAAGTATAGACACATAAATTCCTCTAAAATGTAGTATTTCCCTTAGGCTATCTCCTAATGATCACATGCTGATCCTTCTACCTAGGCCTCCATTCCCCCGCACCCCTTTGGGTGGTTGGCTAAATGGTGATTTTAACTTTTCTTTTTTATTGTACTTTAGGTGAAAGTTTACAGCTCAAGTTAATCTGTCACACAAAAATTTATACACATACTGTTTTGTGACAATAGTTGGAATCCCACAATGTGACAGCACACTCCCCCTTTCCACCCAGCTTCCCTGTGTCCATTCGACCATTTCCTGTCCCTTCCTGCCTCCTCATCCTGCTTTTGGACAGGAGCTGTCCATTTGGTCTCATATATCTGATTGAACCGAGAAGCACATTCGTCATGTGTATTATTTTTTTGTTGTATAGTCTTGTCTAATCTTTGAAGAGTAGGCTTTGGCAATGGTTTCGGTTCTGGGTTAACAGTTCGTCAAGGGGCCATAGTTTTGGGGGTTCCTCCAGTCTCTGTCAGACCATTAAGTCTGGTCTTTTTATGTGAATCTGAGTTCTGTTCTACATTTTTCTCTGCTCTGTCCGGGACTCTGTTGTGTTCCCTGTTAGGGCAGTCATTGTGCTAGCTGGGCATCATCTAGTTCTTCTGATCTCAGGTTGGTGAAGTCTTTGGTTCATGTGGTCCTTTAGTCCTTTTGGGTAATATTTTCCTTGTGTCTTTGGTTTTCTTCATTCTCCATTGCTCCAAGTGGAATGGGACCAACTGATGTATCTTAGATGGCCACTCACAAACTTTTAAGACTTCAGATGCCATACACCGAAGTGGAATGTATAACTTTTTTTCAGTAAACTTTGTTATACTAATTGGCCTGGATGTCCCCCAAAACTATGGTCCCCAAGCTTCTATGTAATCTTTGATCAAAATGTTCAGGAATGATAGCCAGGCACGAGCCAGTTCTTCTGGTCTCATGGCAAAGGAGGCAGTTGTTCATAGAGGCAATTAGCTACATATTCTATATCCTCCTCCTGTTCCTCACTCTCCTTCTTCCTCTGTTGTTCCAGGTAAATAGAGACCAATTGTGCCCTGATGGCCATTTGCAACCTTTTAAGACCCCAGGCACTACACAACAAACTAGGAGGTAGAACTAATCAAAACCAAATTCACTGCCATTGAGTGGATTCCTGCTCACAGCTGCCCTCTGGGACCCTACAGTGACTGCTCCATAGGGTTTCCAAGGCTGTACATCTTTTACAGAAGCAGACTGCCACATATTTCTCCTGTGGACCTTTCAGTTAGCAGCCAAGCACTTTAACCACTGCACTGCCAGGGCTCCTTGGAGGTAGAACAGAAGCACTAAACATGTTATTTGGCAAACTAACTGAGATGTCCCATGAAACCATGACTCTAAACCTCCAAACCAAGAAAGAAATCCCATGAGGTGTTTGGTTGTACATAAGCAGCCTCAGAAGATACTCTTTTTTTTTTTTTTTTTTTTGCCATTGTTATATCACACAACTTTTGCCATTTGGACTTTTCACAGGTATACAACTTACTGACGACAATTACAGTAATGAGCTGTGCAACCCTACCCTTAATCAATGATACTTCCATCACCATTAACCCTTTCCCTCTCCCTCCTGCCCGTGGTGTTGTTAGGTGCCATCAAGTTGGTTCCGACTCATAGCGACCCTAGGTACAACAGAATAAAACATTACCCGGGGGCCATAGACTTCACAGTGTGACAGCACGTTGTGGGATTGCAATTAATGTCACAACACAATATGTGTATAAATTTTTGTGTGAGAAATTAACTTGAGCTGTAAACTTCCACTTAAAGCACACACACACACACACAAAAGTTAAAATTACCATTTAGCCAACCACCCAAAGGGGTGAAAAATAGAGGCTTAAGTAGGATCACCATGTAATCATCAGGAGATAGCCTAAAGGAAACATTGTATTTCAGAGGAATTTATGTGCCTATACTTATTAAGAAAATATATGGGAGAAGATGTTTATAGATTCATCCTAGATAAATAAATCATGCCTTCAGTTCTTCTACTGAAAAAAACAAAGATTCCACAGAAGAATCCTGATCAAAAGGGGAGACTGCAGAAAAGAATTTCAAATTCTCATGGACTTCAGACTTGCTAGAGCCATGAAGGTCGAATAAACCCCTAAAAGTTTTGCCCTGAGATTATTTTTAAACCTTAAAGCAAAAATACCTACTGAAGTCTATAGCCACAGTCGTCACGCTTGAGTCCACTGTTGCAGCCACTGTGTCAGTCCATCTCGTCGACGGTCTTCCTCTCTTTCCCTGACTCTCTACTTTACCAAGCGTGATGTCCTTTCTCCAGGGACCGGCCCCTCCCATTAACATGTCCAAAGTATGTTAGATGAAGTCTTGCCATCCTTGCCTCTAAGGAGCATTCTGGCTGTACTTCTTTCAAAACAGATTTGTTCATTCTTCTAGCAGTCCATGGTATATTCAACATTCTTCGTCAGCACCATGATTCAAAGGCGTCAATTTTTCTTCGGTCTTCCTTATTGATTGTCCAGCACTCCCGTGCATATGAAGCAATTGAAAACACCATGACTTGGGTCAGGAGCACCTTAGTCCTCCAAGTGACATCCTTGCTTTTTAATACTCTAAAGAGGTCCTTTGCAGCACATTTCCCAATGCAATACATCATTTGATTCCTTGACTGCTGCTTCCATGGGCATTGATTGTAGATCCAAGCAATACGAAATCCTTGACAACTTCAGTCTTTTCTCCATTTATCATGATTTCACCCGCTGGTCCAGTTGTGAGGATTTTTGTTTTCTTTATGTTGAGGGGTAAACCATATTGAAGGATGTATTCCTTGATCTTCATCAGTAAGTCCTTCAAGTTCTGTTCACTTTCAGCAAGCAAGGTTGTGTCATCTGTATATAGCAGGTTGTTAATGAGTCTTCCTCCAATCCTGATGCCCTGTTCTTCTTCGTATAGTCCAGCTTCTCAGATTATTTGCTCAGCATACAGATTGAATAAGTATGGTGAAAGGATATAACCTGATGCACACCTCTCTCGACTTAAAAGCATGCAGTATCCCCTTGTTGTGTCTGAACGACTGCCTCATGGTCTACGTACAGGTTCCTCATGAGCACAATTAAGTGTTCCGGAATACCTATTCTTCACAGTGTTAACCATAATTTGTTATGATCCACACAGTTGAATGCCTTTGCACAGTCAATTCCTGCCCCTGGTAACCACTAATAAACTTTTTTTTCTATGCATTTGCCTTTTCTTATCTTTTTATATAAGTGAAGTAATACAACATTTGTCCTTTTGTGATTGACTTCTTTCATTTATCATGTCTTCCAGCTCCATCCATATTCTATGTAGCCTGTATCAAGACTTCATTTCTCCTGTTGTCTGAGTAGTATTCCATTGCATGTATGTACCACATTTTATTTATCCATTCTTTTGTTGATGGGCATTTAGGTTGTTTCCACCTTTTGGCTATTGTGAATAGTGCTGCAGTGAACACTGGTGTACAAGTCTCTGAGTCTCTGCTTTCAAGTCTTTTAGGTATATATCTAGGAGTGGAATTGCTGGGTCATAGAGTAGTTCTATTTATGGTTTTTTGAGGAACTACCACACTGTTTTCCACAATGGCTGTACCATTTTGCATTCCTACCAGCAATGGATAAGGGTTCCAATTTCCCCACATCCTTGCCAACATTTGCGTTTTTTTTTTAAATCTTAGCCATGTTAGTGGGGGTGAAATGTGGGTTTGATTTGCATCTCTCTGGTGGCTAATGACTCTGAGCATCTTTTCAGGTGTTTGGTGGCCATTTGAATGTCCTCTTTGGTGAAATGTCTATTCAGGTCCTTTGCCCATTTTATGATTGGGTTATTTGTCTTTCTATTGCTAACTTGTCAAAGTTTTATATATATTTTGGTTATTAGGTTCTTTTCAGATATGTTGTTTCCAAAGATATTCTCTTAGTTATTAGCTTGTCTTTTCACTTTCTTGGTAAAGTCTTTTGATGAATGAAAGTATTTAATGAGGTCCTATTATTTATTCTGTCTTCTGCTATTTGTGCTTTTATTATTATATTGGATAATTCATCGTTAAAAGCTAGGCCTGACAGCATTGCCCCTGCTGTTGCTTTTGAGAATTTTATGGTTTTAGTTTGTACCATTTAGGACCTTAATCCGTTTTGAATTTGTTTTTATGTATGGTGTAAGGCATGGATCCTGTGTCATTTTTCTGCATGTGGAAATCCAATTTTCCCAGCACTGTTTATTGAAGAGACTTTTCTTTCCCATCAAATGGACTTAACACCCTTGTCTCAAATAAGTTGACCATAGATGTGTATGTAGGTTTATTTCTGGACTCTCAATTCTATTCCATTGGTCTATGTGTCTATCGTTATACCAGTACCAGGCTGTATTGATTACTGTAGCTGTATAATATGTTTTAAAATCAGGAAGTGTGAGTCTTCCTACTTTGTTCTTCTCTTTCTACATTGCTTTAGTTATTCATTTTTCTATTTCTGTAAAGAAGGTTGTTGGAATTTTGATTGGGACTGCACTGAATCTATAGATCACAACAATATTATCTTCCAGTGCATGAACATGGAACATCTTTCCATTTATTTAAGTCTTTGTTAATCTCTTTCAGTAGTGTTTTATAGTTTTCATTGTATAAGTCCTTCACGCCCCTGGTTAGATTTATTCCTAGGTATTTTATTCTCTTAGATGCTATTGTAAATGGAATTGCTTCCCTCATTTCCTTTTCAGATTTCTCATTGTTGGTGTTTAGAAACCCAACTGATTTTTGTTTGTTGACCTTGTACCCTGCAGCTTTGCTGAATTCCTCCATTAGCTCTAGAAGTTTGAAAGACAACTGGCTTTGAAGTCTGAGTGCAGAATGTGAATCCCTGCTTGACACTCGCTGCACGATCCTCATTAAATCATCAGATCTCAGAGGCAGTTTTCTAATCTGAAATGTAAGCAGAATAGTACCTCATTCATAAACGGTTGTGATGATTCAATGAGAATGCTGATGAGTGCATTCTGTGAATTATAAACGCCACACAAGTGCCAGCTATTAATGCAAAGAAATAGAAGGTAGGTATTAATTTACATTGCATTTTTTTTGTTGTACTGATAACTAGTCACTGGTCGACTGTTTCATCCTTATGTCCTTCTCTTTTTTTGACTCTGGCACTTGCACTGCTCCTGAGAATTGCAGTAGCTCCTCAGTGAGGAAAAGAAAGGTAGGTATTATTTGATTATGCAATCATTCAGGTTTGCTGTAGGTTCTGTTACCAGTGACAATACATGCACCTCTCTTTAAGATAAGGTTACGAGTATATTATCACGCTGTTGTTAGCTGTCGTCAGGTCAGCCCCCAACTCATAGTGATCTCATGTACAATGGGGCCAGACTGTTGTGATCCATAGGGTGTTCACTGGCTCATTTTCAGAAGTAGATCACCAGGCCTTTTTCCTAGTTTGTCTTAGTCTGGAAGCTCTCTTAAAGCTGTTCAGCATCAGAGCAACACCAAGCATCTGCTGACTTGGGTGTGCTTGAGGTACACTAGCCAAGAATCAAACCTGAGTCTCCTAAAGTATTACATAATGACTGTATAACACAGATTGTTGCTGACTGTATATACTCACACAGACTACAGGTCTCACACAAGCTTAAAGTCAGTGAATCACATAATCTCCACGATGGAAGAGGCATTAGAGATCATCTAAATCTTACTCTTTCTCTAAAGCATATTTAAATGATAATAACAACTAGAAAAAAAAATCACAAATTATACTATTTTATACTTCAACACCCAAGTCAATTTCATAGGTTTAACCTGACTATAGAATAGATACCTATTAATAAATGACATTTAAATGACTTGGAGTACTTTCATATGCTAAAATCTATGATGAATTAAACTCAAGATAAATGTTTAGCTTATGACACTGAAATATAAATAGAAGTATAATAAAACATTTTGACAGTTATTTCTCCCTTTGGATATTACATCTCACTGGCCTTAATTATAGTAGTATATACACAGATATATAAATATGTGAACACACAGTATAATTCGCATTTGGGATTCCATTTTCAGAAAGGAAATCACAGTTACTTATGATTCTAAACTAAAAAGTTAAGATACAAGGATGAGATGAAAGTCAGAGGTGAGTTTGGCTGACAAAAATCCATTCACCAGGGCCTGATAACAGTTCAAAACAACAAGGCAAAAAACTTGATTCTGAAACATCATTAACTACACTGTGATATGGTATATATTTGGAACCAGATGAAATCATCTTCTCTCAGCATATTCAGAGATGTTGAATAAAATTTTAAAAATAAAGCTCTAAGAATGGCTTTATATGCAATAAACATACATATAAATAGCACTGGTAAACATCAGATGTTTTATCCACTTCCCTTTGTGAAGTATCCTTATAACATTCAGCATGTTGTCAAACAGTACTTATTAAGCACTATTCTCAGTCACTAAAACAGAGCAGTTCCTTGTTCTGTGTTATAATTTGGCACAGACTGTCCACCGAGGCCAGCCTTCCAAAGGGTATATCAGAACTGTTCTAAAGAAAGATCACAACAGTAAGGCCCAAGAAAAAGGCACTTAAAATTCTGCACCAGTCCCAATTTAGTGCTTGTGATTGTGTAAAGTGTCAACCAAATGATCACTCAGCTCCTCCCCTCCACTATTTTTACCCCAATGGGTTGGCATACATGAATTAATTACCACTCACTTATATACTACACTATAAATGTGCTTAGTGTTTTCTATATGTTTAGCTTCTAAACTCTATGAACTCAATTGCTACCACTTTAAAAAAAAAAAAAAAGTACCTTTTCCATATTTACTGATATAAAACAGTTACTTAACAAATTTGCTAAGCTATCCTTGGAGACTTTTCCCATTAAAATGGGAAAATTTCCCTAAGAAAAGTGTTTTGAGTTTTAAATGTAATTTACTGTCATTTGAGGTAAATAGTAATTCCAAGAAGATCTGCCTCAATAGAATGTAATCCATTAAGCCTAGGAAAGGGTCTTCTCGTGGCTACAAGAATTCATTTTGTGATCCATACTAATTCAGAGCAGGGAAGGAAGGGAGTAGGAGAAGCATGGAAGAACCAAGAATTACAAGATAGTATAAAGTGCTGATGTTGTGGCCCAGACTGTAAGTCAACAGATATTCAGTGAAGGTGGGCAGTCCACCTCCTAAGACCATAGGCAAATAGCAAAGGACCCACGACTGTGTATGCAGTCAAAGATCTGTGGAGTTGTCTGACTGCATTTCATACTTTCATAGTTCTCTCTTTTGCAAGAAGTATTTCTTTTTATCTAATTGAGGAGGCATTGGTGGTTCAGTAGTATTCTCGCCTTTCATGCAGGAGGCTCAGGTTCAATTCTTGGCCAGTGCACCTCATTCACAGCCACCACTTTTCTATCAGTGGAGGCTTCTATGTTGCTATGATTCTGAAGAGGTTTCAGTGGAGCTTCTAGACTAAGACAGACTAGGAAGAAAGGCCTGGTGATCTTCTTCTAAAGATCAGCCAGTGAAAACGCTATGGATCACGATGGTCCAACCCACAACTGATCATGGGGATGGTGCAGGGCCAGGCATCGTTTCATTCTGTTGTGCGTGGGGTCACCGTGAGTTGGGACCAACTCAGTGGCAGCTAACAATGAGACTCTCTTGAACCTGTTTTCCTTTCTTTAGTTTTTAATGAGAAAGGAGGTAACTGCTCAGCATCCTTTTCATGACAACCCTTCACATATTTGAAGACAGTTATTAAGTAGCCTCTTTGACTCTTCAAGCTAAAGATTCACAACTCTTTTACCCTTTCCTCTTGGGCCCTATTTTTAATAATCTTTTGATTATTTCTATTGCTCTTCTCTAAACCCTTTTCAGTTTTCTTTAATTCCAGAATCCAAAAGAGAAAATAAAATGTTCTACTAATGATGTGGTCAAAAATGGGCAAGACCAGATCCAGATTAGACCCACTGCTGTCGAGTCAATTCTGACTCATAGCGACTCTATAGGACAGAGTAGAGCTGCCCCTTAGGGTTTCAAGGAGTGCCTGGTAGATTCAAACTGCCAACCTTTTGGTTAGCAGCCAAACTCTTAACCACTGCACCACCAGGGCCCCAAAGCAGTGTTATTTTCCTGCTCTGGAATATTGTATTTTTTATTTACATTAACATATGAACCCCTAACCCACAGTAAAGTGCACACCTAACAGCAGTTGTGGCTTCAGCCTGTGCTTCACTTCACCGTGCACAGGTTTGTCCTTTCAGTTTCCATTTTCTACTTTGTGTACTTGAATTTGAATCTTCAAATGTATCACTACCACTGCCTTTATTTTACAGAAATTTGTCTTAGTTCTACTTCAGGCTTTCACAATAATATTGCCTAAATAGCTAATGAGAGCCCTGGTGGTACAGTGGTTAAAGCTCTGGGCTGCTAACTGAAAGGTCAGCGGTTTGAAACCACCAGCCGCTCCATGGGTGAAAAAATGTAGCAGTCTGCTCCCGTAAAGATTACAGTCCTAAAAACCCTATGGGACAGTTATACTCTGTCCTGTAAGGTTGCTATGAGTCAGAATTGCCTTGATGGAAGCAGGTTTGGTTTGGGTTTTAATAGCTAATAAGCCTACTGCTTATTTTATCAATTCACTCCAAAGTTTGTATTGCCCTCATCACCAACTTCCCATTATAGCTTCTGAAGTTCCAAGTTTTGGAGTCATGTACAATCGCCTCTGCAAAGCAAAAAAGTAGACATCCAGTTAACTTGGATAGGGGCTTCTCATTGGTGAAGTTACTTTGCGCAGGAAACACCTATATCATTAACTAAAAGTTAATAACAGCTACCATTCACTGTTCGCTGATTATCATTTAAAGGTCAACAATTCTATAAGCTCTTTCCCCGAATTTTACAAATGAGAAAAGCTAAGGCTAAAAGAAGTGAAGTAACTAGCTCAAATTCACTCTGTTAATAAATGACAGAGCTGAGGAGAGAAGCAGGAGTGCCTGCCTCTCTCAGTCTGATGTGAAATCAAGAGTTCAATTCTGAAATGGTCACAATAGTGATGTGTAAGGTCGATACAGTGTGGCTGTTAACACTACTCTTAGCAAAGGCATGAACAGAAAAGCTGATAGAAGCAACATGCTTACCACTCACAACTGCACATGAAAATTTCTACTTCAAAGGACTGTATTATTATATTCTGTAATGTGTCTGTCTCTCTCTCTCACACACACACCCCCACATACACCCACACACCCCAACATGATGCTTTATGTTCAAATTAAGCATCTGTGGAGAGAAAAACTGGCATTAAAATCACTTAGACAACTAAAATGACTTACAAATATTTCTGATTTTCCTTCCAAGCATAAAAAACGTGACCTTTCAAAAACGCCACATCATTTACTGATATATTAAAGCTATATTTTCTAAATTTGAAAGTTCAATTTCTTAGGTCTCGAGAAACTTCCAACACACAATACCACAAGTAAAGGGAAGGAGAGGGGCGTGCAAGTGAAATTTCATGGAAGATATGATTATATATGGAGGAAAGTTTTTATTTAGAGAGTTCTAAAAATGGTGATTATAAGATTATGTAAGAAGGAAAGGAAATCATCCCTTTTAAAAAAATTTAATACCATTAGAAATGCAGTGATCTTTGAGCTATAGAACAGCCTCCTGGAAGAAAATTTTTAGAGCAGTTTGACAGCTTTCGAATGAAAATGGTTGAAAACGTATACAGTTGGCCCTCCATATCTGCGGGTTTTGCACTGGCGGTTTCAACCAATCGCTGATCAAAACTATTGGGCGGGAGGCTGGTGGGGGGTGGGGAGGGTTGGAGTTCCAAAAAGCAAAACTTGCATTTGCTGGGCACTGAGCACTGTGCTGAATGCATGCGAATGAGGTGATGTGTAGGCATCCCCTGCTGTAGCCTCCCAACATTTCACAGACCCTCAGTCTCTCTCTAGCACTCATTGTTAGAGCATTGTTCACCTCGCATTCGTTCATTTCCTATTTCTGTTGTGTCCACCCTTTGTTTCTGTGAAAAATAGCTCCTGAAAAGCAATGAAGTGCCAAAGCAATCCCCCAAAGGCTAAGTGTGAGGGAGTTGAGGAGAGAGGAAGGAGTTTCAGGCAAGTAAGGTCTGGCTGGCTAGCTATGTAACGCACTACAGCCTCAAGAAATTCAAGATCACAGGCGAATCAGCATTGGCTGATGCCTAGGCAGCATCAACATTGCCAAACAGCCCAAGAAACTCAAAGACGAGAAAGGTTACCTTACAGAGAAAGTCTTCAATTATGATGAAACAACTATTTACATAGCATTTACATTGTATTAGGTATTATAAGTAATCTAGAGATGATTTAAAGTATATGGAAGGATTACATAGGTTATATGCAAATACTAGGAGCATCCGCACATTTTGATATCTGCGGCCGGGGTCCTGGAACCAATTTCCTGTGGATTCCGAGGGACAACTGTATTTGAAAGTTTGATAAATTCTGTAACCTTCCTAAAGGCCACACACCATTAGAGGCTTTATTATAGTAAGTTGGGTGATTTAAACATAGAATTGCAATAGATAACTTTTGGGGGTTCTGTCTAGTTTAACCCTTAATAATTAAATGTCTGTCTTCTCCCACAGAGGAGGAGCCACAGATACACCATTTGCACTATATGCCCCAACTTTCCGGACAAAGTGAATGGCTCAAGGGTGGCTACATGACCCAAGATATGCCAATTAGAATTTTCTCCACCGGAATTTGAACTAGGTCTTTGTTCAGTATAGACTGGTCTCTTGACTATCTTCCATTTTTAGTCCTTTGCTACATTTTTGCCCTTGGATTCTATGATATTCCTGTATTCTCCTTTTCCGATTAAGCCGCACAAGTTAGTTTTTACCATTTGCAAAGCCCTAGCAAAAGTTTACATTTTCATTTATAGAATGAATTTTATGTTTCTTTGTGTACTACTCCCTCCCCCTAAAGAACAACCCCCTAAAAGTGAAGACTGCGATGAGAACTTACCCCCCAAAAATAAATAAATAAAAGGAGGTTATCATCAAGGACATAATGTTGAGTGAAATAAGCCAGACACAAAAAGGACAAATACTGTATGATATCACTTATATTAAATAAGCAAATATATAGAAACCAAAAGTAATTAGTGGTTACCAGGAGGAAAGACAGGGCTTTTGTTTAAAGTGCACTGAAGGTATGTAATGGTAGTGGGATATTTTGGAAAAAGAGAGGAAAAATGGTTGTACAACTTGAAGAATGTAATCAATGTCACTATGGTGTACATGCAGAAATTTAGGAAATGTTTTATGTGTTGTTGTGTGTATACTACAGTAAAAAAGGAATTTATCATTGCAGTCTTCATTTTTAGAGGGTTTTTTTTGGGGGGGAGGGAGCAGTACACAAGAAACACGGGTCAGTTTTGGAGATCTCTAATCTATTGCCCATATTACCTTTGACATCAAAGAATAAGGGGAAATGAACCATCTCAAATTTGTGTTCATTGTTAGGTTTTTGTGTAACAATCAACTTAATTAAACCTATATATCATTTATACACTAGCTAGTAGAAAATGATTCCTGTTAGGTTTCCCCAGCGTTATTCTAAATCATTTTAGTGACTTTGGAACCAGTGATCTATCACTTACAATTATTTCTATCATGAGAATCAAATAAAAATAGTTCATAAAACAGCTTTAACATTCTGGATAACATCTACCTCCTACAATCACTGTCATGGGCACCCAATAACCAAGCCTAAATCTTTCCTCTCCTCTAACAAAACATTTCCTCTCTTTAAAGGTAACCATAGAGCCACCTCAGAGGAGAGGATGCATGCCATCCTGAATTGTGCTGCCACGATCTTTTGAGCCCCACAACATAGTACTGTCAAATTCTAAAAGTGAATTCAGGCTGTGAAGATATGAGTTGAGAAAAGCCAGAGAGTGCTTCAATCTGTCGGCTGTGTTTCCGGCTTAGGTTCTTGATAACATTTAAATCTATGTAGATAAAGGACACTTCTTTAATGAAAAACAACTAGAAGTGAACTTTAATTCCAAACAGTCTTTCCAGCTCACCCCTTCCTGATGCAGGGGAGGAAATGGCATTCTTTCATGTTAACTGTTGTTGAATTGGAGTATGCATGTAAGCTAGCAAAAACTGATAAATACTTGACCACCTTCTGCACACCAAAGATACATTAACATGTTCAAAATGACCAGAAATCATGGTTTGTCATGGACAATCCAATAACATAATAACATAATAATGAAAAAGACTATATGCAGGGAAACTGAAGAATATGATAGGAAATGATTTGGAGTAACACCATATCACAGTATTATATCTTCAGTTTGACTCTGAAACACAATGGATTATCATTTGAATTTTTGAAAAGCCTTGTCCCTTCCAGTTAGTAAGCTCATTATATGTGAAATGACATGGCATAATTACAAATCAAGTCCTAGAATATTGCTTACATACCAGTACTGGAGTACTTGCGATGAGAACTGACAACAGTTGTTGCTGAGTGGGGTCAGAGTGAGAATTGTTAAGTGGAAGAAACAATTAACACTGAAATACAACTTCACATGCTTTCAGACCCAGAAAACAGTCCAAAACCAGAGTCATGGTACAGCATGCTGATGTTTCAGAATCGTTTAGCAATGTCAAACCAAACCTTTAAAACTTTATCTTGCCAAATGAATATGATTATGTTACAAATCAACAGCATAATCACACTGAAAAAGGATGGGGAAGAAAGGAGTTGACTCGAGTACCTTTAGAAAACAGTGTTTTCACTTGATACTATAATGCTAAAGAGAAAAAAACCTGTACACAAACAGTACTCTAGTTGTTAAATTTATTATACGTATACACAAACACACACACACACACACACACACTAAGGTTGAACAAATAAGTTAATATACTATAGATAAAGAAAGCCAAGGAGGCCTTAGCCCGCTGGGACTCTCAGGAGAGCCAAGCCTTTCCAAGATTCTCTTGAGATTCCAGACAAGATGGAGTAAGTACACCCCACCCTGTCTCTCTACTGAATACAATTATAAATCTTGGACAGAAGGCATAGAGCAGTGTTCTGAGGACTCTGAAAAGTAAGTGGTAGCAGGTGGACCGGGGAAGGCGACAAGAACTTGAAGTCGCACTGCATCAGAACCCCCAGGTAATGCAGTGGCAGTGGTGGTGGTGGCAGCAGCTGGGCAGGTGCCTAAAACCGTGCAGATGGGGAATCCTCTTTGACCAGAGAAGTGGTGGTCCCAAGAAGGTGGAGTGAATCACTATTGCTTCTTTCTCTCTGTATCCTCCTGCCACTTGGCCCTGGACATAGACCTAATCAAGGGAAGTGTATGGCAAACAGGGATAACTAAAGCTTTGACTTTTTGGTCAGAAGACTGGGAAGAGCCCCCACCCCCACCCCCCCAAAGCCAGAAGATGTCAGGGGGACCACAGCCAGGAGGGAGCTCAATTGAGTGATCCTATGGAATGGTGTGTAAACACCTCCAAGCTGTACATGCACAAATCCGACCTTAACCTACCAAATGCTTTGAAAACTGACCTAGTGTAGACCACTGCCCAGGACCCAAACTGGCCACTCAGTGGTGCATATGGAGGTCAGATCTCATTAGCACTGCAAAGGCTTTGAAAACTCATCTAACACTAGAATCAGCCTAAAAAAGGCAGGTCAAAACTTGTGGCCTGAACCTAACTTGTTTGATTGCATTCTAACACAACACACACAAAACAAACAAAATCAACATTCTCCTTAAAATTTCAACAAGATCCAGAGACTCATAACATATTAAAAATGTCCAGGTTAAAGTCTAGAATTACATGGCATAAAAACAACCAGGAAAATCTCAACTTTCAAGGAAACGACAATCAACAAATGCCAACCCACAAGATGACGCAGATACTGGAATTATGAAACAAAGACTTTAAAGCAGCTGTTATAACCATGATACAAGAAGTAACAGTGAACAGCCATGAAATAAACGGAAAGGTACAAAGTCTCTGGCAAGAAATAAGAAATAAGGAAGGATCAAATAGAAATTTTAGAATAAAAATTACAATAATGATATAAAATATTAACTGGTAGGCTCTATAGCAGAATGGAGATGACAGAAATGTCATTAATTTCAAGATAGATGAATAGAAATTATCCAATATTAACATCAAAGAAAAATATTGAAAAACAAAAACAACAGGGCCTCAGGATCATGAAATACATACTGACTTATACAGCAGAGCTTCTGTAATTCCAAAAGTATAAACCTGTAATGGCTCCATGTAGTTCTGCTCCACTTACTTGACCTTCAAAGGCTGTCTACAGAAGAAGTCTCTTACACTGGCTGATTCTGTGCTGCATCTCTTACATCCTCTCAGCCCTAAAATTCTCCCATGGAGAATGCTCATCTAAAACCTCTTTCGCCAGCATCTTTCTCTTAGCATTCAGTAACTTAGTTCCACTTTACGCCATCTTTATTCTCATATTCATTCCCTTTGATGCCTTTCACTCATACATTACACACACGCACACACACACACACATATAAAGTAACTTGCAATGTTTTAAGTCTAGTAATAAAATTAAATCTAGGTAAAAAAAAAAAATTACTACAATAAGAAGAGGACGTGTACTTAACTATATTTATCTAACCTAAAAGAAACACTCAAATTAACAGCTGGAACACAAATTCTCAGTAAAAGATGACAAAATTAAAAACAAGAATGCTTTTTGCAGCCAGATAGCAATGTTCTTTCTTACCCAATTACTTAGCCTGATGAAGCATCTAAAGTCAAATGTCATTTCTGCAACTTTAAAAACCTTCATTATTATGATTGTTTAAATGTATTGCCCTATTCATTCCAACAGTTTCCCTCGAATTTTACTTTTAAATCAAAATAAAGCAGGATAATAGTTTAAGAAAACACATTATTCTGATTAGACATACTCCAATTTATACTTGATAAAATCTCAGGTGTCAGAGGTTTATTAACTCTGAATATGTAAAGGTAAGGTACTGAAAAGGGCAGAGATTTTGACCACACGGAAACAATTTCAAATTCTAGCTCCCTCCTTTACGAGGCAGGAGACCTTACGTAAGCCTTATTTTTTGAGCCAAAAGATATAAAAATCTGCTTTAAATGTTATAATGGAATTAAATGAGAAATTACATGTATAGCTCCCAACCCAGTATCACATAGTGAGCCTTTTATACATGGGTGGAGGGAAAGTAATCATATGATATGGTTCTTTATTTCACACTTGGATTTTAAATCATTATTTTAAAAAAACCAGTTGTCGTTGATTCTGACTGAAAGCAACCCTATAGGACAAAGTAGAACTGCTCCATAGAGTTTCCAGGAAGCGTCTGGTGGATTCAAACTGCCAACCTTTTGGTTAGCAGCCTGAACTCTTAACCACTTTGCCACCAGGGCTCCTAAATCAGTATAATGATATGTAATCACTAAGTTGAATGAGAAAAACTATAAAGGGAAAAGGACTGTGATTGAAATGAGTTCTCCATGGAAAGGAAGAAGGAGAAGGCGCCTTGCCTGTCTACAGGCATTTGATAAGTCATCACAAGCTCTTTGGTGTCTAAAACTCCATGATTAGAGATGAAGTAGAGATGGAGTTTCCAGAGTGGTCAGATGTAAGGAAGAATGTAACCATCAGGGAGGATAAGCATCAGGGATAATGTTAAATTCCGAAACAAGATGCCTGGCTGAATGTCCCTGAGAAAGTCCGTGAAGTCCCACCTCTGTAGGTACAAATTTACCTACATTCAGCAAACTAGGCGGCTTTTAAACATAAGAAAATGGGAAAAGGAATGATACTTTATTACTCTGTGTACTTCCTTCTTAGAGTCCAATGCAGATAACCCAAAAAGATGTTTCAAAGAATGTTGGTTTTAAATTATTTAGAAATGTGCTTTTATTCAGTACATGTGCTCTTCACATTCTTAAACTGGGCAAATTGAGCTTATCTTTGCTGTTGTTATTAGGTGCCATCTAGTTGGCTCCAACTCATAGCACCATATGTATAACAGAACAAAATGTTGCCAGCTGCCCCATCCTCACAATAGTAGGTATGTTTGAGCCCATTCTTGCAGCCATTGTGTCAATCCATATCATTAGGGGTCTTCCTTCAGATCCACCAGCTGCTTCTTGGAAACCCTGTGGGGCAGTTCTACTCTGTCCTATTGGGTTGCTATGAGTTGGAATCAACTCAGTGGCAGTGGGTTTTTGTTTTGATTTTTCTTTCTTACTTGGAAAAGAATTAACTACAGCTGCTATGTCTACACTCAAGCAAAAAATAAGGAAGGGAGAAGAGCTATGTTATGATTAAGTTATGTCCCCCAAAAAACTATGTGTTGTAAATCCTAACCTCTATGCCTGTGGCTATAATCCCATTTGGGAAAGGGTTGTCTTTGTTAATAAGGCAGGATTAGTGTAGGGTGTATCTTGAGTCAATCTCTTGAGATATAAAAGAGATTAAACAAGGGAGGAGAGCAGAGAGAGGGTAAAACAGACGCCAAGACACATATAGCTCTCCAAGGAAAAAGGAAGCAGAAGCTAAAGAGACAAGGACCTTCTCTAGAGCGGACAGAGAAAGCCTTCCCCTAGAGCCAGCACTCTGAATTCAGACTTCTTGTCTCTAAACTGTGAGAAAATAAATTTCTGTTTATTAAAGTCATCCACTTGTGGTATTTCTGTTACAGCAGCAGTAGATAACTAAGATAGGCTACAATATACAGTTAAACAAAAGACAAAAATAAACACACTTATCTGGCAGAGAAAGTCTATTTGCTCTAGTCTAAACCTAGGTTCGCTTGCAAGCTAGCAGTCTTGGGATCATCACCAGCCCTGTGAATTTATGGCTTCACTCCATGAACTTCCTTCCACGAGGTCTTGCTAAGCCCTCACACTTTCCTCACCTTGGCCACTTGCCTGGCTCCTGTGACGACAGCTAGCGATCCTCCACAAAGCCCCTTCTGCCCTAAAGGCAGCAGAACCCTAGTTATCAAAATGACTCTTCCCCTCATGCAGCTGTGAATCACATGACCCACATGACAGTCCTTCATTCCTTCCTGACCCTGTAATAAAAGGGTGTCAAGAACAAAACTGTGTCAAATTTGAATCCTGACACTAACAAACACTAACAAACTGAAAACAAAGAAATGACTTTGGTTTGTAAGTTTATGATGGAACTTAACTTTTACCTTTGGGCAACTACCCAACTGCTGAATCTCAGATTTTCTTAGCTGTAAAACCTTCCAAGATTGTTTTCAAGATATATATGACTACCAGTAAATGTTTTAAAGCAGTTACCACTGAAATAA
Source organism: Dugong dugon (assembly GCA_030035585.1). Lineage (NCBI taxonomy): Eukaryota > Metazoa > Chordata > Mammalia > Sirenia > Dugongidae > Dugong > Dugong dugon. Next base: position 68,964,878 of record CM057466.1, read on the forward strand.
GTGTTTGGCCTTTCAAGGTGACTAATTTGGAGGGATGGTGTTCCCCAAGCAAGAATTTCAGGGTTGAAGGAGGATGAGAAGGGGTGCACAGAGAGGCAGCACATACTTCCGTCAGTAATTATGGCTCATGTCAGTAATTACTTTTATAAAAAATTTTATTTATTTTGTTGTTATTGAGAATGTACACATCAAAACACACACCAATTCAAGAGTTTCTACATGTCCAGTTCAGTGACACTGATGACATTCTTTGAACTGTACAACCATTCTCACCCTCCTTTCCTGAGTTGTTTCCTCCATTAATATAAGCTCACTGCCCCTTAACTCTCCTTTCTAATCTTTCGAGTTGCTGTTTGATCCCACACAGACAGATCTTGAAAAATTTGATCCCACACAGATCTTAAAAAAGCGCAATGCTCAAGACAGACATTCTTTACAAGTTAAACTAAACTACTGTTTGGTTTTAAGACTTCAGAGGATATTTTTGGTTTAAGGTTTAAAGATTATCTTACTGCAGTAGTTTCAGAGGTTTATCCAACCTTCATGGCTCCAGGAAGTCTGAAGTCCATGAGAATTTGAAATTCTGTTCTGTACATGCCCCCTTTTGATCAGGATTCTTCTATAGAATTTTTTATCAAAATGTGCATTGATAGTAGCCAGGCACCATCCAGTTCTTCTGGTCTCATGGCAAAGGAGGCACTTATTCCTGGAGGCAATTAGCCACACATTCCACATCTTCCTCCTATTTCTGACTCTCCTTCTTCTTCTGTTGCTCCAGGCAAATAAAGACAAATTGTTGTGTCTTGGATGGCTGCTTACAAGCTTTTAAGACCCCAGGCACTACACAACTAACTAGGTGGTAGAAGAGAAGCACTAAGCATGTTTGTCTAGCGAAAGTAGGACCAACCAACCAGCTTCCCTATACTTCTCATTCTGACAAAACTGTAGAAAGGTATCAAACATGCGATCACCCAGAGCCTCGCTTCTCACTAATACTTGATCTGTTGGGTGGTATTTTACATATAAACATTGCCACCTCATGCCATGGTATTAGCAGTTCCTTCTTTACTACTGGAGGCAGAGTCATCAGCACCTTTAAGAGTAGTCAGATTTGAGAACCAATTTAGAAAATTCATCCTTAAGATTTTGTTTGTCTAGAACCATTCTCGGTACCAAATGTCTTAGGCTGGGTTCTTTAGAGAAGCATACATATGTAAATATATATATATATATATAGAGAGAGAGAGAGATCAAGGAAATGGCTCACGTGGTTGTAGGGGCTGGCAAATCCCAAGTCCATGGGTCAGGTGTCAGGTTGTAGGCTTCTCCTAACTCACATAGCTGCAGGGGCTAATGAACCCAAGAGCGGTAGGCAATATGACAGACCGCTGGCTCAAGTCCCAAGAACCGTAGGTCAGATGATGATAAGCCAGATGCAGGATCCACAGCGAGAGAGAGAGCTTTGCCAGAATGTCCATACACACTGGATGCAGGCCACACCTCCAAGAAGCCTCCCTTTTCAACTGATTGGCTGCTTACATCAGATCATAAAATGAAGAATGATTACATCAGATCACAAAATGTAGGGTTACTACCTCATTATACAACTGCCAAACCATGGAAAATCATGGCCCAGCCAAATGGACACACAACCTTAACCATCACAACTTACTGACAGTGGTTCTTACTGGTAGGGAGGTATGTGTGTATTGTTTGGAAAAGGCTTCTAAATAACCTCCATTCCCACTATCACCCTACCTCACTCTCAAATACTACTAGACAAATGTGTGATATCTAATTGTGACCAAGTTTTATTAACTTTACTGAGGTGGCACTGTTTTTGCAAGACCAAGAGACCTCAAACTGCATGAGTGCAGGGGATCCTCACAATAGCCCTATGGGGTAGATACTAGTACCCCCATTTTATAGGCATCAAAAAGGAGGCTCTGGACACTGGCTCTGGACACTGGAAGGCAGGTCTATAGAATTTTAAAGCCCACTTTCTTCGCCATGTAGTTACAACTTCTGTTATTTATCATGAGGAGTTGTAGAGAAGTGAAAAGAAAGGGGTTCTACCCCACAAGAACATGGAGAAAGAAGGTAGAAATTATGTGAGAATAAAAGCCTTGGTTCCACCCTACGGTGAAGTCAGATAAGCATGGAATTAGCTCATAAGTCAAGAATACAAAGCAAGAAAACCACTGTGTAAGGAGAAACATCCCATGATTGTGTGGGCAAATTTACTTCTGATTAGGCAATGCTTTACAATGTTTCTCCAGTCCTATAAACCTCTCCAACTAAAAAAGAGCTAAGGAGATTTACAGGAGGTCCTATGGTTGGGCTTTATCCTGGGTCATTTCTGGCCCCAAAGATTTTAAGGATGCAGTTGAGATGCATTGTTTGCAAAGTACCAGATTTAACAAAGCTACCTTAAAAAAAAAAAAGTTAAAAAGTGTTTTCTTGTGTATTTTTTGTAAGAACACTCAAGGTCAGTGATGGCAATGGTGGGTAGAGAAGCCTCAGCACCCATCTTTCCCAACCACCCAACTCCACAGTCTCCTCAGCCACCAACTTCCGTCTGTTACACACACACAAGTGACCTGTATTTATACAACCAAGGAAAGTACTAGGTAAACAAAGGTTCAAAATGTGCCTCCCACCTCCCCCACCCCACTGGGATTGCCATGTTAGTCTCCTCCAAAATGGAAGGAGGCAGTTCTAGAGATGATGAGTCTTTGCTCACATGTATGGCTAGCCTGGGCCGCCTTCTGTGAGGTTTCTGCACATCTGTTCTATTCTTTCCTCTCCACTTGCTGGCCTCCTCTGCTTACACTTTATGCCCTTCTCCCTGACAATGCTAGTCATTTGTTTACTCAGTAATTTATTTAACAAAAATAGCACTTACCAGTTTATCAAGCAGTATTTTAAAGGCTCTACAGATATTAAATCAAAAAACCCTGTGGTAGAAATTATCATTATCCTTGTATTTTTAGAGGAAACGAATGACGCACAGAGAGGTTAAGTAAATTGCTTTAGATCACAAAGCTTCCACATGGCTATCATGGGTTTCTGGTACTTCTCTACATCATGACATTTTAGTTTCAGACCTCAGAACTATTGAGATTTTTTAGTTTAAATTCTCAAGACAGAATTAACCAGACAGTCCTACTCAATAGTGTAAACAGCACATTGTCTATAATAATAATTGGCACAAGCAGATTCAAGAGATATAATGATGAGCTCCATTAAATGTGATGAAGTCAAGAAATCTGGGCTTTTGATTTTTTTCTCTCTAATATTAGAATATTACATTCTGAATCTAAGCTGAATCTCCAAAATTGGGATGCATGTTAGGTGATGGTTGTGATGTATCCTCCTTGCCTGTGTGTGCCTGTTTTAAGAACTTGTAGCACAGGTATCAGCAGTTTGGAAGAAAATCACAGAGATAACAGCAGAGCATTCCTAAGAAATACTGTATCGACAGTGCTCTCAATGGCATGGAGAACTATATCATGTGGAAGAATCCAGCCATCTATAGCTGAGTGGAAGAATAATGCAGAGGAATTCAATTCTGAATGTAAAAAAAAACCCCAACAAACAGCATTGCCATAGAGTTGACTCTTATTAGAGTCAACTGGAGACATCATGTGTGTCAGGGTAGAACTGTGCTCTACAGGTTTTCAATGGCTGTGATTTTTCAGAAGTAGATTGCCAGGCCTTTCTTCCAAGGTACCTCTGGGTGAACTCAAACCTCTGACATAGAAATACTTTAATTTATTTCACATATATTTTCTTGCCCAACTGTTAAAAATCTTTTATTTCACATACATTTTCTTGCCCAAGAGTTAAAAATCTATGTCTAAACAAGTCTCAAAGAACTTCTTTATCAAATATAAAATTTTAGGTGATAGAGAACACTGTGTTAGAGTTTAAATCTTTTTTTCTTTCTTTCTTAGCTGTATATAAAGTGATAGGGCATCTTACACATGATGCTTTCTTAGATTTAATAAAATACAGAAATTATTATCATAACTAGCAGAAGCTGTCTCAGAGACTTAAGGGATATCAGAATTCCAGCCCCTGTGTTTTCTTTGTGAAGGAAAAAGACCCTGAGGAAGCCTAGCAGTGTAGAAGCAAATTCTCAGATAATAAGGAAAATTTAGTATATGTTTTAACTAAGAATAAGCACTTTTTCTGACAACATTCAATTAATATTTGGGTTCCATGTGGACTGATAGCCTGACTCCATCAACAACCATTAGATTCCCCTCTGTAAGATGGGGATAACAACAGTGCTTAACTTAGCTGTAGTGGTTTTTAGAATTAAACTGCTGTTGTTAGGTGTCTTGAGTCGATTTCGACTCATAGTGACCCCATGTGACAGAGCAGGACTGTCCCATTGGGTTTCCTCACTGTAATCTTCATGGGAGCAGACTGCCGGGTCTTTTCTCCTGTGGAACGCTGGTGGGTTCAAACTGCCAACCTTTTGGTTAGCAACTGAGAGCTTAACCATTGCACCACCAGGGATCCTTTTGTAAGGACTAAATAACCCATGTAAAGGAAGCACACTGCTTGGTACAGAGTAAATAATAAAAGTTAGCTATTAGAGCAATCAAAAATCAAGAAAGCACGGCTTTTGAAAAAAATTAAAGAAATGGACGGTTACAGCTGCTACCTGTTGTACTCAAGCACATTATTTAGATTTCTCCCATGCTCATGGTCTCTATTCAATGACTGTTCACCCAGACACAAGCATTTTTTGAACAGACAGAAGACTCCCCTTATATCCAGAAACAAAAGCAGCCCCTACTGCAGTTTTATTTCCCTCTGTTTCTGTAATCAGACCCGTATCTGAAAGGGCTCTTTCTTTGGAACACAAGCCAACCCACATGACAAATCTCTCCCTACACAGCCTACCCTCCCAACCCGCACAGAAAGAAAAGTGCTCTTGAAGTCATCTGGATAAACAATGTGCCAATATTTTTGCTTGCATTCCGAAATACAGCAAACTTCCTGTCCCTGGTACAGCCCACTAGGTTCCACAGGAAGGTCACGGCACAGCACTCCAAGCCATTCACAACTGGCCCAGAATGCAACCCCGTGCAGCCTAACACTCCTTCTGTACATATTACTTGAGGGCAGGTGCAGATCATAATTTCTTTTTGCAGAAGAAATCCCTCTGAAGTGGCTAGAAACTGCTTTGCCAGATACTAACCTAAATGTCTGAGTTGCTACATGAAAATCATTATTTATCATTTAAAAAAAAATCACTATGGAAAATCTGTTCTAATTTATTTAATGGTGATAACCTATTACATGACCTATACAATGCCCATTACCCTTTATATCACTACTATGATGGTACTAATCAGATAATTGTCATTTTTTACATTTGTTACCATAAGTATGAAATTATTTAAAAAGTAGTTTCAAAAAATCTGAAAAGCCAAGTATACCAAAAAATAGCTTAAGAGTAAACACCAATTTATGTGAATTTAATGCATAAATTCCTCTTCAGCTTTTTACTCAATGTGTGATATTTTGGGATAGCTGCAACTCTGAAATACAGGGCACATTTTAAGTGATGCTGACACCGTTAATTTAAATATGCTAATTACAAAGAGTAACATCAATGAATGCTGAACTAAGTGTATTAAGGACTAGAAAAACATTTTGTTTTAATGAATAATAATAATAGATGACTTTATAATAAAATTTCATAGTATATTATTTGAGAAGTAGAATATACCATGAAGTTTCCCAAGGTCAACTTTGGTACGGATGTTAATTTTCAGTACTTGCAGCATATGGGATGTGGCAGTTTCCAAGTCACCTGCATGTCTTAAGCTTTTGCCCTCTACTCAGTATCTTTGTTCATTGTGCAGATAAGAGGCTGATGGGAAGAAAGATGCTTTCATTGAAAGATCCCAAACAAATGTTCTTAGAAAAATGAAGATATTATTCTAGAACAGAGACCAACTGTTCAGGTTAACAGAGCAAGAGCCTTCAGTACTACACTGACTTGCATTTGCTGCTGTAAAAGAGAACATGTGTATTCTTCAACTCACAATAGCATTAGGTTAAAAAAAAACTGAGATTAATAACTGTATGTAAGTACACTCCCCCAATGACCAACCACAGCACATAAAAGAGTAGAAAATGGAGTTTTTCCTTAAAACTTCATGTGCCTGAAACACCAGAGCTACTTTAAAGATAAGACATCTGGGGAAAAAAAAAAACCAGATAATTCAGGATTAAAAAGTAATCTATACAAAAATGTAAGAGCTAAAATTATATAACTCTTAGAAGAAAACATAGGAGTAAAATTTTATGACCTTGAATTTGGCAGTGGTTTCTCAGATATGGCACCAAAAAACACATGCAACAAAAGAAAAAACAGATAAATTGGACTTCATCAAAATAAAACCTTTATGTTCAAAGAACACTATCAAGAAAGTGAAAAGAACGTACAGAAAGGAGAAAATATTTGCAAATCGTGTCTGATAAAGGATTTGTATCTAGAATACATAAGGAACTTCTACAACTCAACAATAAAAAGACAAATAACCCAATTGGAAAAGATAAAGGATTTGAATAGACATTTCTCCAAAGACAAACAAATAGCCAACAAGCACATGAAAAGATGCGTAACATCATTAAATCATTAGAGAAATGCAATTCAAAACCACAGTGGGATATCACTTCACACTGGAATGACTATAATTAAAAAGACAGTCAATAACAAGTGTTGGCAAGGTTGTAGAGAAAATGAAACCCTCGTATATCATAGGTGAGAATGTAAAAATGCTGCAGCCACTGTGGAGAACAGTTTGGTGGTTTCTTAGTAAGTTAAACATAGAATTACCATATGACGCAGCTATTCCACTCCTGCTTATATAACCCAAAGAATTAAAACAGGTGTTCAAGCAAAAACTTGTACACAAATGTTCATAGTGACACTATTCACAATAGCCAAAAGGTAGAAACAATCCAAACGTCCATCAATTGATGAATGGATAAACAAAATATAGTATATCCATACACTGGAATATTATGCAGCCATAAAGAAGGAATGAAGTACTGATAACATGCTACAACATGAATGACCCTTGAAAACATGCTAAGTGAAAGAAGTCAGTCACAAAAGTCCATACAGATGATCCCATTTATATGAAATGCTCAGAACAGGCACATCCATACAAACAAAATATAGACTGGTAGTTGCCAGGTGCTGAGGGGAGGCGGAAATGAAAGTGATTGCTAATGGGCAGCGTTTGTGAGTGTGGGTGTGTTTGTGTATGTGTGTGTGGTGATAAAAATGTTCTGGAATTAATGGCGATGGTTGCACAATTCTGTGAACACAGTAAATACCATTGAGCTGTACACTTTAAAATGGTGACTAGTATGATACATGAATTATACTTCAGTAAAGCTGTTAGTAAACAATAATAATAACTTACTATGTGCAAAGAACACAGGGCTCAGAGTTAGAAGCCTCCAGTCCTGCCTCTGCTTATGACCACCCATACTCATTGTCCGTTGCCGTCATGTTGATTCCAACTCATAGTCAACCCTACAGGACAGACTGCCCCACAGGGTTTCCTAGGCTGTTGTAATCCTTACGGAAGTAGACTGCCACATCTTTCTCCCACAGAGTGGACTGGTAGGTTTGAACCATCGACCTTTTGGTTAGCAGCCAAGTGCTTAACTAGTGTGCCACCAGTGCTCCTCCTTAGGACTGCAGGCTTGCTAAATGCCAATGGCTCTTTGGGCCCTAGTTTCTACATATGTCAAATAATTGGCTTGGACTCTAGAACAGAAAGTCTCTCTGGCTCCAAAGCAGTGACTATACAATCATGCCACGAGATCAAAAAACACATTGACGATTTCACTGCATATTTGGCAGTCACCACAGATTTCACTCTCCTAGTTTGAGGACAGCCATCATATGAGGGACACTCACTGAGATAGTCAACAATTTTCAAAAACAAAGGGGATCACAGTAAAATCAGCTCAAGTGAGGAGTGCCTGGTAATCCCAACCACCCCCACAGTGCCAGATCCCACCCTGGTTCTTTCCAATCTGCCCTGACACATTAACCAAGCAGTGCCAAATAACTCCTGTGAACCAAATAAAAAACTCTCTACGTTCCTTTTCCTAGATGAGCAGGTGTCCAAAATTCTATATTTAATGAGCATGTTTTTATGGCACAAACATTCAAATGGGCACAACTTTCAAAGTTAATAGAAGGCCACACGCAGGTACAAAGTGTTTGACAGATGGAGGAAAACAGAACAGGCCTTCTTCATCTGGCTAACCCCTACTTGTCCGTCAAGACTCAGCACAGGAAACATTTCCAACAGGAAGCCTACCCTGCCCCCCTTCCCAATCATCAGTGTGATCTGTCACCTCTATGAGATCCCAGAACACCTGGGTCAATGGATGTGCACAGATGGACATGGGAGTAAAAAGATGCCCGAGGAACATCATCTCCTGGAGTCCCACCAGCAACTCAAGCTCAGTACATCCTCTGAGTCTCTTCTCATCATCCTGTCTCTCCACTACCCAGTCCCAAGCCTATTCCTTTATTCCTCACTTTGGATACAAATAGACTAATGGATAGAGGTGGAAAAATGTACATGTATTAGTAAAAAGGGTGAATTATAGAATTTTTAAAAATTAGCTTTCATTCAGGATCCCCCCCCGACCTCCGCACCTCAAAAAAAAGGCCAAACAACCATTATAGATCTTTCGGAGGCGCTTTCACAAACAGAAAAGAATTTATAACTGGCATACCCATAATCTGTACGTAAAACAATTTACCAGTAACGTTTAACAGCAATCTCCTTCCTAAAGTGGGGGTGCGTAGTCTCCCACAGCACCATTCATATTGTTCTTTGAAGGAAACAAAAAGAAGGGAAAATGAATGGTATAAATAAAAAGACTTGTCAAAATTATTGCATATAGTAATATTTAGAATTCATAAATTGTTTCTTGCCTCTGAATATAAGCCAGAAATCTTCTTATGAAAGATGACTCAGTCAAGCTGAATGGCTGACACTAAAGATTCCTAGTTTAAATAGTCAGAGTTCTGTGTGTAAATATGGTTTAGTTTGTTTTGTAGGATTCAGATGCTCAATTAGGAGTCCCTGGTGGCACAGTGGTTAAGCGCTTGGCTGCTAACCGAAAGGTCGTGGTTTGAAACCACCAGCTGCTCCACGGAGAAGGATGTGGCAGTCTGCTTCTGTAAAGATTCACAGCCTTGGAAACCCTATGGGGCAGTTCTACTCTGCTCCACAGGATTGCAGTGAGTGGGAATCTACTTGATGGCAACAGATATTTTCACTGGGTAGGGCAAACGGTTAACCATTCAACTACTAGCTGAAAAGTTGGCAGTTTGAACCCGCTCAGTGGTGCCATGAAGACAGGTTTGGTAATCTGAAAGGTCACACAGTCTTGAAAACCCTATGGAGCAGTTCTGCTCTGCACACATGGGTTCACCATGAGTTGGAATCGACTCAACAGCACCTAACAGCAATAACAGTGTTCAATTAATCATCTTCGTATAGCTTAACAAATTATGTCTTCCTCTTAAAAATAGTTTAAAATTCCTACAGTAAACCCCAAACATTTAATTAGCAAATATAACAACCTCATGATCAAATCATATGGTATAAATTACTTTTTCTAGCAAAAAAAAAAAAATATATATATATATATATATATATATAAACGACAAGAGCAGCATGATAGAAATTACTCTCAGAAATTATTATTTTAATAGCAAAACTTTGTAATTCAGGAAATCTAATGTTGAGGTAAATGCATGCTGCTCATCAGTACAGTCTGTCAAGTTCACCTACAGGGACAAGAGAAAGTTCTGTGGTTTAAAAGAACAGCAACTCTAAAAACAAAAAGTTGATGAACGTAGTACCAATGTTTCTCTATTTAGATTTCACATTTTGCTATAATTATGACCTCATCCATATAATTTTAACAAGGTTTCTTAAGGTGATTCTTGCTGCTTCCACCAACACTTTCTCAAATCTCTAATTCCTGTAATTCTTTGGTAAGTAAATGTGGGAATTAAACTTTTAAGACACTAGAGGTGAAACACTGTTTATGAGTACAGAGTGGAAACAGAAGAATTCAGCCCTGGTGTCATCAGGTACAACCTCCAAACTAACTGGGCAGCAGTACCTTATTAAGAAGGAGCCCTGGTGGCACAATGGTTAAGCACTTGCCTGCTAACCTGAAGGTTGGCAGTTAGAACCCACCAGCTGCTCCAAAGGAGAAAGATGTGACAGTCTGCTTCCGTAAAGATCACAGCCTTGAAAGCCCTATGGGGCAGTTCTACTCTGTCCCATAGGGTTGCTATGAGTCAGAATCAACTCAATGGCAATAAGTACCTTATTAAGGGATGTTTACTATATACATCATCCCAGCAGGTTCAACTCACAAGCCATCAGTGGCCTTGATTGAACTGTACACACAGAGAACACTAATCACATGCAACTTTGCTGCTTTTAAAACTATGTGTGCGGTTGCCCCTCTTGGATGCGTGCAGTCACCATCTCATTTACATATAGTAGGAAGCTGTGAGTGGGTTTCTGTTAATTCATTTAAAGTTAATACACAATTTAAGCTAAAGAATCTGAATAAACAATTTATTACTACAATTAAACCAAATATTTTTTCTGGTTGGATTTAATATTGAATATACCATGGACTCCAGAAAAATGAACAAATCTGTCCTAGAAGAAGTACAACCAGAATGTTCCTTAGAAGCAAGGATGGCGAGACTACATCTCACATACTTTGGACATGTTATCAGGAGGGACCAGTCCCTGGAGAAAAACATTATGCTTGGTAGAGTAGAAGATCAACAAAAAAGAGGAAGTCCCTCAACGGGATAGACTGACATAGTGGCTGCAACAGTGAACTCAAGCATAACAACGAACATGAGAATGGCACAGGACCTGGCAGTGTTTCGTTCTGTTGTACACAGTGTCGCTGTGAGTCAGAACCAACTTGACTGCACCTAACAACAATCTTAACAGAAGCAGATCACCAGGCCTTTCTTCCACAGAGCTGCTGGGTAGGTCTGAACAACCAACCTTTAGGTTAACAGTCAATCACAAACCATTTGCGCCACCCAGGCTCTTCTATTAAACTACTTTTAAATAATTGTACAGTGTTTTAATAGAGGAGACTGATCTATATCCACGTTATTTTTGCAGAATCAATAGACATCTCTACTTTCACCTACGTCAACGAGTAACACTGGTTTCAAAGAAACTAGAGTAAGGGTCAAGAAACTTTCTATAAAGTGCCACAGAGTTAATATTTTAGGCTTCGTGGGCTGTACTGTCTGTCGCAACTACTTGACTCTGCTGTTGTAGCACAAAAGCAGCCACAGACAACATGCAAACAAATGAGAGTGGCTATGTTCCAATAAAACTTTATTTACAAAAACAGGCAGCATGCCAGATTTGGCCTGTGGGCCACAATTTGCCAAGCTCTGGCTTCGAGTAAACTCATTGCCATTTGGTTGTGGGCTCACAGGGACTCAAAGCAAAATCAGATTTGTGTGAATATCACCTATTTCCATTTTTGAGAAATCTCTCCCACTTCCCACCCCAGGGTGCTGCACCCTCTCCTATCCCACACCCTAGAAATCACCACTTGTTAAATGCTATCTAGTAAACTGACGATCTTAATATGAAATAATAAAACACCATGATGGAATATGTCTTTCCAATCTTAATAACATCAGAGAACGTACTTTGCTGCAAAGTTTTATGCCCTACACCGAGGTGGTCCAAGTACTATGCTGTGTCAGAACACCCTAGCTCAGGGTTCTGAATCCTTGGCTTTGGGTGAGGGGTAGGGACAATCTATGAACACTCTGAAATTAAGTGAAAAATTCTGTGTTTGGGCATATGTTCATTTGTAGCTTTCATCAGAGTTCCAAAAAGTTAAGCAAGAATCACTGCTAATGTTGTTCTAATTGATACACAAAATACTGCCCTGTGCAGATGTGTACTTGGGGCGGGGGTGGATTATCTGCTGGTGTTGGAGCCTAACTGTGACCGCACCACCTCATCGTGCCTCTTGCATTCTTAATTCTCACTTTTGATGGCACCAGCCTGTTTCTGCCTAATTTCCACAGCTTTTGCTCTTCTATTTCATAATCATAAAATACGCTGCTTGTCAGTTAAGGGAAAGGACTTGACTACAAGTCTGGGCTTTGTGACAGACATACCTCAGAAGCAGAGACTCTAGCTTACTCCCCAAGTTTGGGGCTCTTGGAGAAAGAAGGCTGCAGTTTCTTCAAGTCCCACCCTGAGGTAGGTGAGGATATTATTATGCATATGTGTTTAGAGTGATACCATACATATGTATTCATGAAGCACTGAAGACAATTTGGAAACAAGTATTTTAAAGGCCAAGAAGGAAAAATGAAGACATTTATTATTTTGCTTTTGCAAAATGAATGTCACTTTCCACCCCAAGTCTTTTACTTTCTTGTGGGGGAGGTTGGGGTAGGAAGACAACAAACATTAAAACAGAAAACCTGCCTTGGTTAGTAATCCTTAGTGTTCACAGTCAGTTCCCATGCTCTAGTACAATCCTCATGGTTGTACAACATCTCATGGTTCTCTATATGTCATTAGTGGGACGTGCCTATTCTTGGTACCTTGCCTGTCACTGGTTCAATTTTTAATAGAGATGATCTACAAAAGATTCTCTTATTCTCAATATGAATGGGGAAATACCCTGTTGGTCTGTGTACTGGGAGAGGCAGGGAGAGGAGTGGATAAGGGCATGGGTTCTAGAACAGAGCTGCCCCAGCTGCTGGCCTCTTCACTTTTCAGCTGTGTGACCCTGGACAAATTATTCCCTTTCCCTCAGCTTCTGTCCCTTGTATGTAGCCTTATGTCAAAGAGTTATTGGGAGATTGAATGAGATAATGTACATCAAGCGTTGTACAATAGCCAGCACCATACTAAGTCCTCAATAAATATTAACTACAATTACCAGCCAGGAGTAAACACCAATGGCTTTGCTTGTTTGAGGAGCACAGAAGAGTTACTTTTCATGGTTTTCTGTGTTTGTCTCAAGAAGGTAAAAGCTATAGCTTTCCTGCTTTTTTATTTTTTAATCATTCAAGTATTGTTGGGTGCTGTCAATTTCACCTGATAGCAACCCCATGTGACAGAGTAGAACTCCCATAGAGTTTTCTTGGATGTAATCTTTATGGAAGCTGATTGTTAGGTCTTTTTTACCAGTTCTATTGCCATCAAGTCGATTCCGACTCATAGCAACCCTATAGAACAGAGTAGAGCTGCCTCGTAGGGTTTCCAAGGAGTGGCTGGTGGATTCCAACTGTTGACCTTTTGGTTAGCAGCCAAGCTCTTAACCACTTGCACCACCAGGGCTCCTTTAGGTCTTTCTATTCTACCAGAAAGTAGAAGTTCAATGAATACTTGTTCACTTGGACTGTGAAGACCAGAATTGTTGTTTTTACCATTATTGCTATTACAGTTCTTTAAAATTTTCTCAAAGAGATAATGGAGACACATTAAGCAAAGTTCGGGTTTTTGTTTGTTTCCCTGACAAATACACAGTTCTGAAAGGAGGAGAATTTATTTTGGTTGATCACATATGTCTATATCCAAAGTTTAAAAAGTGAGTCATTTAGGTGTAGACTACTTTGGATGTCAGGTATAAAAAAGCATAAGAACCTTTTAAGAGGTTGGTGAACAGAAAATGCAAGTCTCCTTATGTACATATACTGGTCAGTGGGGGAAAAGTGCTATTAACTACCTCTCCATGCCAGTAATTGGCGCTAAAAAAGGAATATCATTACAGCAAGGTTAAGCCAGTATCTTACTGTCTGAGGCACAACCAGTCAGAGCAACTTTAAAGGTATTCTGATTTTCTGAGTACTCAGCAATCTTATTATCAATCAACTTATAAATGACCTTCAGTTCAAACTACAGTGACTAGCCTTTGCAATACTTTTTCTTCCCTGCTGGGTTAGAAAATTGGCTGAAATCCAGTTGGCAAAATTGGCAAAATCTAAAGGCACCTTTTAAATTTCTAAATGCAAGTCAGCAATTCTGCAGCCTAAAAAAGCCAAATTCTGTTTAAGTGATTAATTAGCCACTGTTGGCTCCTATGCCAACAGTTACTTAAAATTATTTAGAAGTTATAACAAGCTTAAAAAAAAATTACAGCTTAGGGGTTGCAACATTTGTAACCACAAACTTATTAACCTTGATCTTTCCCATCCTTAGTACTGGCTCTGTTCTCTCCTGATCAGTGTTACTCACCACACCCACCACTATAATAGTCATTAAAGAGTCATATTCCTGGCATATGGAAGGATTATCCATCCTGAGCCCTGGTGGTGCAGTGGTTGAATGCTAGGCTGCTAACCAAAAGGTCAACCCATGCAGCCACTCAGGAGAAAAGACCTGGAGATCTGCTCCCGTAAAGATTACAGCCTAGAAAACCCTCCGGGGCAGTTCTACTCTGTCCGATAGGGTTGCTATGAGTCAGAATTGACACCATGGTAGACAACAACTGTCTTGGAAGTTAGGTGTGACCATGAGACTTGTCACTACACTAACAATGAAATGTGAGAAAGAAATGAGGGGTGGCACTTCTGAGCAGAAACTTTTAACAGTCAATGCACCATTTGCCCTGCTGTCTCTCCTGCCCCAACAATTTCCATTTTGGAATATTTTCTCACAACAGGACAAGATAAACAGATTTTGATTAAATATTATAGCCAAATCTCAACAATCTACCAGCAAAATTTCAATGCTGAGTTGGCTTCACCTGAATATTTTTCAGCTTTTTTCCATCAGGTTAATATATATAAATACAATGTTGTAAGTCCTAAAATAAGACATATACTCAATACCATGTCTCCCCTAGGCCTCAGATAGTTTGAGAAGTCAGAGCCTGAGAAGGAATTCTGAAAACCCTCAAGCTGAGGCAAGAAGGAGTGGATGCTGGAAACATTACTTCTTTTCCTGCCCAGAACCTGCTAAAAGGTAGAGGGTCAGGAGGTCAAGAGTAGTGTGTAAACCTGCATGTGTACTGGAGAAGAGCTGAGGGGCCTGGCATTGTACAGATTTTCCCCACTATCCAAAAGTAGAGTGTTCCTATGAAACCTTCCATTATCCAGAATGGCATAAAGCAAAGAAGCAATTACTATTAATTCATATGGAAAATTTTTTGTGTTCCCAGACCCAAAAAGTAACCTACGAAATAACACATAAAACCTAAAATAACACTAACATATAATAAAAGCAGGAATAATATGATACACAGCCTATATAAAGTAGAAATAATGTATGTAGAGTGTAGTGTCGCTTTACCAGAATCGGGAAGACAGCCAGCACACTGGAAGGCTGAGAGGTGATGGTGGTGATGATGCAGCCCCGGTAGCCTAGCTGGCAGTGGCACATAGGGCTGGGTTGAAGGGCTGGTGTTCACATCCCACAGACGAGCGGGATTTATATTAACTGAGTCCTACAGTTAGAGAAATGCACAGGGGCGACAAGTCGAGGATGAGATCCCATGATGCATGGTATGTTTATAAGTCATCAAGCATTTACTGGATATGGCTGGGTTGTTCAACAAGGGCTGAGGAGTTTGAAAGGCTAGCAAAACTTACATGTATGTTTATGCTATGGCATAAAGTGAACTTTTGAAAAGCAGGGGATACCTGTATAGAGATTTACCGGTGAAGGAGTTGTATCCATTATAAAACATAAGCCAAGGTCTCATCTCTTCTGAAGAAAGATGGTGATGATTGGTTGATTTATTAGAGGACAACATATACCTTGTTCTCCTCTCTGGTGGGACTGAGCTTTAAAATGATTCATCACTGAGACCAGGAGAACTATATGGTGCACAGCTACCACTACCAACCGTTCTAATGAGGGCCACAATAGATGGATCCTGACAGAATGGGAGGAAAGTATGGAACAGAACCTCAAATTTCTAAAAAGAAAAATACTAGACCTACAGAACTTGTTGAGATTGGAGGACTCCCAAGACTGCTGTCCTGAGATGCTCTTCAAATCTTGAACCAAAACTAACCCCTGAGGTCACCTTGTACCTAAATAACAAACTGGCTCAAAAAATAATGAATATCATTTGTGAGTACTATGCTCCTTTAAAAAATCACCTTTATGAGATCAAATGGTCAACAATTACTGTAAAACAAAGATGAGAATGTAAAGGGGCAGGGAAACTAGACTAATAGAAACAACCAGAACAGAAATAATGAGACTGTGAAGGATGTAACCAATGTCACTGAACAACCTGTGTAGAAATTGTTGAACTCGGAACCTAAACTGCTATGTAAACCTTCACCGAAAACACAATAATTTTTTTAAAATAATATTGAAAAAAAGATTGACCACATTTATTGCCCAGTCCTCTTTGTATTAGACTATATAGAGCCTCCATAAAAGAAATCACACTTAGGCTAGTGTCAAGAAAGAAGCCCTGGCTTCACCAACTGGTCTGCTGTCACTTAACCGCTCCAAGTCCAATACCATTGCTATACAATCAGAATTATGTCACCTCTATTCAACAGGAGAAAAGAAGGTTCAGTGAAGACAATGGATGCACAGATACTTGATAAGCTATGGAGGGCAATATGAATGTAGATTACCATGATATTTATTGGGAATTCATACCTTAAACTTCATTAAATCATCCTCAACTGGGTGCACTAGGCAAAACCATTACTGCTTATGCCACTTCATCATATATTCATAAGGCTATTTTACAGCCGACACGTGATGTGAGAAAATTTTATTTTGGTGTCTCCAGATACTTTAAGGATAAGTCAGATTAACCCGAAAACCCTGTGACAGAGTCATTCGGACAAGAGTTCTGGTCCATCTGGTGGAGCATCACAGTAGATCCTATGAAACGTACAACAGAAAGAGAAGGCAGGATTCCTGCACTTGGACAGTTTAGAAAGACATGTCTAAAAAGAGAAGTGATACAAGTTTTAGAAATACACAACTCCAAGTTAATAAAGTTCCTCATGGAATCCAGAATTGAGGTTTTGTTATATTTGTACACAATGGCCATAGACTAGATAAAATCATAGAGGATAATTTATGTTAAAACTTCTCTTCTCACACTTATTTCTCTTTTATTTATGCAGACAGTCTGGGTTTTGACTTTGAGATGTTAAGATCCACTTTGCCCTACATTTTTTTCTGAAAAGATTTATTATATTGTTCTTGCATGTGAGATTGAGGAATCAGGAAGACAATGCTATCAGAGTTTTTTAGTTTTGGGGGCTTTTCAGGGGGAAGGGGAAAGGAAAGTGAAATATAAATTATTTTAGTCTTTAAAAATGGGCAGATGTGGGGCATTAAAGGATTTTTAAGAAACAGATACACATATACATTAAGAATAACGTGTGGTAGTGTGCCTCTTATACAAAAGATAGTGGTGAAATACACTTTCAATTAATTAAGTAGTCTTAAAGGTAAGTGTAATTTGTAAATGCTTCTTAAATTCTAAAATACACATTCTGTCTTTCTCATAAACACACACACACTCCTGAATAGCAGCTTAGTCAAGCATCATTTTAAAACAAATTCTTCCCTGGAGAAAACTTATTGCCAAAGCATCTGGACTGTGCTTCCAGGAGGCATTTAACAAGTTACTATCATTTCCCAGACTCACCAGGGTAGCACTGGCTTTTAAATGAATTAGAATTTTCTTTAGAAAAACAAATCTCAGGCCTCCCATAGCACTGGAGAAGGAGGGTGAGCCAAGATTAGGGGCAGCTCTAGCCACAACTTCTCTTTTAGGGGGAACAAAAGGATTCTTATCAGATTTTATCAACCTTATGTGTTCTTGGATCATAGCCCAAGGCCTTCCCTAAAAGACACGTGTGGCTTAAGTGTGTTTTTCTACAATTAAAGAAAAAACAATAAAGGAGCCCTTGTGGCACAGTGGTTAAAGCATTCAGCTGCTAACCAAATGATCAGCAGTTCGAACCCACAGAAGTAAGATGTGGCAGTCTGCTTCCGTAAGGGTTACAGCCTTGGAAACCCTATAGGGCAGTTCTACCCTGTCCTATAGGGTCACTATGAGTTGCAATCGACTTGATGGCAATGGGTTTGGTGTTTTTGGTTTAAAGAGCAAAATAAATGTGACAAAGATAGTTCAATTCACTAGTAAACAGACTTTTGAATAAGTGAGCTGGCACAACAGCAGTCTGGAAGAAAAAAATCTTACACCATATGCAAAAATTAATTCCAGATGGATTAAAGGCAAATTAAAAACATTAAAAATCTTTCAATCTAGGGGTGAGGGAGGAGTCCTTTCGTAGATTGAAAACACAGGGAAAAGAAGAGACTCACTTGACCATGTAAAAATTAAAAACTCTTAAATGGATAAATATAAAAAAGTCAATAGACAAAATACATAAGGAAAAATGTTTCTATCATATACAAATACCATCTGAAAATTGGCAAGAATAAACCAGTAATAGGAAAATCAGCAAAAGGCATGATTTCAATTCACAGAAGAGCAAGTACAAGCAGTAAATATGTGTGTGTATACATATACAGTCATACATATACAGTCATGCATCGCTTTAACATCCACAATACAGTCTGTGAAATAGGATGTTATGTGATTAGGACATTGTGCAAACATGCCTAAATTGCCAGTAATCGCATTCACTGATTTTTCACCTTCTTGTTTAAAAATCTTCTGTTTCACTTTCAAATCGATATTTCTCCTTTGCCTGTTGCTGCTGCTATCACTAGCACTGGTTTTGCTGCATTTGGGAGCTCTGATGCACTTAGATGCTTCAGCTTGTGAGTGGAAGCATACACTGTTATACGGTAAACTTTTTAACTGTAAGCAGGGAAAGCTCACATTAAAATAACAATAGAAAGTACGGTACATACATAAGCCAGTAACAGGCATTTATTATGACTATCAAGATGTATTATAGGTTATATATGTACTGTACCATCATATGCCTGGCAGAGCAATTGCTTTGTATATAAGACACGAGTTGCATGCAGGAAGCTGTTCTGTTTGCTACGTCCCGTTCCCTGATCAGGATTTCTGAACTCTGTTATAACCTTATGGGATCATGGACATATATGCAGTTGGACATTGCCTGAACGGACATTATGTGTGTGTGTGTGTGCACGAAATCACTAATAATCAAAACTTATTGCCGTTGAGTCAATTCCAACTCATAGCGACCCTACAGAACACAGCAGAATTGGCCCATAGGGTTTCCAAGGAGCGGCTGGTGGAGTCGAGCTGCTGACCTTTTGGTTAGCAGCCAAACACAAATAGACTATAAATGGTATTTATACTTAGTTCATACATTTCCTCCTCTCTCATCTCTACTTAGCATGAAACTCTCCTCTTATATCAAGCAGTATTCAGCTGTATATAATCTGCTCAGATTGGTATCTTCCCATTTAAATCAAGGGAAAAAAATGAAGATGTGGCAAGGTCAGAGTAAGCACAATTCACAACAAGCTACATGATGTACTTTACAGTTACTCTGAGGCTTTTCCTTTGGCATTAGAAGAGCCTTAAAATTATCTCGTACTTCACTTTTAGCACTTGTCACCTCAACTCTTCCGATAAATACAATTACTTACAGAGTCCTCAGGTGCTAAATGGGCAGACTGATACATATTTCATTCTCCATCAAGCACTGGTTGGATGTACAGAGAGAGTTAAGCTGGGCTTTTCCTTCCCTTCTGTATTTCTCTTCCTTAGCCATTACCATGAAGTCAGAAATTCAGTAGAAGATATGAAATGACATTTGGTCACATTTGCTTCTCTCAGTGTCTTGAAATTATCTGTGAATTTCTACTATTTCTCCTCTGGTGTCAGTACTCACATTCTGAAGTCACTGTAGTCCATCCCTTCTTACAAGAGGGAGAAGAGGAGCTACCATAGGAACTCTAACCACCCAAAATGTAGACCTTCAGAGTTTGTTATGGGATTACATGTAATAAGAATTGAATAGTCGTATGAACTTGTTAATTTAATTCGTAGTCTTTAACTGGTGTAGTGACAAGCCTAGTTTGTCAGCTTAGTTTCACGTAACACCCAAGAATTTATCTGCAACAAAGTAGGTAACTCTCCATAACTTAAAACTCAAATGTAATTGTAGTTGTGAATACACACCATGGTTTGACCAAGATTTTCACAAGATTATTTAACACAAGAGGAAGGGTTCTTTTTTTCAGAGGGGCAGCCACAATGCAACAGTGAACATAGAACACTTAAATCCAATATCCCGGCTGATAAAGAAAATTATCACAATTTCAGGAACAGAGGTAATGCCTACATATGGACATTAAGTGCACAAAATTAGCAAGGAAGTTTAAAAGTGACTGACTCACACGAACCTTGGGGATTAATGAACATCCTGCAGAAAATTAAGAATAAAAGTATACTAAGACTTTTTTATATCACAGAAGCTTTGCGGGTGGGGGAGGACTCTACCAAAAAATGAACAAAGGGTTCAGAAAAATCAGAAAAGAAATGATAAAATTATTAAAGCAATTCTACTAGAAATCAAGAAATACAAATTAGAAAAAGTGCTAATTTTTTAATCTAAATTTGCAAAGACTGCTAAACACCTATGATATTCAATGATATAAAAAGAGATGGGCTCCCTTAGCAATTTATATCAGCAGGCTAAAAATAATTTTGAATAATAATACCATCCCCAGGAGCCCAAAATGATGAAATTATAAAACTCACCAATTTAAGTACAAAAATACCCTCAGAAACATGGCACGCAATACAATGTCTAGCAACTGGAAAATTGTCAAATAAATACTGTTATATTGGTAAAAATAGAATCCCATTTAGTCATGAAAGTTTTATCTTCAAAGAATATTAATAATGAAGGAAAATGTAAAACCCATTGTTTGTACAATTTTCTCCCAATTACATCCCTTGTCTACATAATAGCAAAAAGTTAATAATGGTTATATAAGAAGTTATATAACCTCTGGAATTAAAGAAAATATTCATTTTTGTCTTTTTTCCTGTCTGTATTTTCTAAATCCTCTATAAAAACGTGATCTGTGAAAAACAGTAAATACTGTTTTTTAAAACATAATCACAAAGCCTCTTTGGCAAAAAGCAATAAAGCAGCAAAAAAAGACACCTTTAAAAAGCTGGACAACTATGCCTATTGTAAGTATCAGGTCAGAGAGAAAATCTGAAAATATACAAGCCAAAAAAGAATGTGAGGAGTGCCCTATAAATATGATTCCTTGCGAGTACACAACTCTTCATGGCTCATAGAGTTCTTTCACCTCCAACAGTGGGTTTCTTAAGTAGAATGACTTTTATGGTTTTAGCTCATTCTCCAAGATGAAAAGAGAACAGGTAGTTGAGGTGAGAAGTTCATACTACCCTAGCTGAGGAAGAACCAGAACAAAGGAGATTTCAAGCAGCTAGGGCTAAATGCATGGCTATTTTGGTTACGCTCCTGAGTGGGAGAGAAGGGGCAGTGGTGGTTCGTGGTAGACTTCTCATCTTCCATGAGAGAGACCCAGGTTCAATTCCTGGCCAGTACACCTCATATGTAGTCACTATCCATCAGTGGAGGTCTGCATGTTGCTATGATGCTGAACAGGTTTCAGAGGAGCTTCCAGCTAAGAGGGACTAAGAAGAAGGGCTTGGAGGTCTACTTCCAGAAATCTGCCTATGAAAACCCTATGGCTCCCAAGGGTCTGATCTGCAGCTGATCATGGGGATGGTGCAGGCAGGTCAGTGTCTTGTTCAGTTGTGCATGGGGTTGCCATAAGTTGGGAGCCGACTCGGTGGCAGCTAACAACAACTGAGTAGGAGGAAAAAGCAATGGAGACTGCTAGGTGGTTCCCAATATCCATTCCCCCTGGGTAGGAACTGCTGAGCACTGTGCCCAGTTAAAAGACTTCAATTCCCTGCCTCCTGTGCAGCCACACACAAGTGTGTACTCCCTGACCAATGAGACAGAAGTGAAGTCCTGTGTAGGATTAGTGGTAAGACATACCCTTTTGCCTTGCCTGCTTTTGGGATGCAGACATGAGAGCTACAGCTCCAGAAGCCATCCAGGTCCAAGAGGTGACTTTGGAAGTGAAAATTCCCTGCTGAGGATGACAGGGCAGAAAGACAGAAGGAGCTTGGGTCCCTGACTCTGGACTGCCATACCAGGCCTGTACTATATGCCATCGGATTTCTTTTAAATGAGAAAGAAAGAAATTTTCATTTTGGATAAACTACTACTTTTTCTGGGGGGAGGGGAGTAGAGGGGGTTGGTCATGCACAACTGAAATTAACCTTAACCGATGCACCTGGCCATGATGTGTTGCTTTCTTCTGATGCTGTCTACTCTCAGTGCCTCCCTTTGACTTAACTAGTCAAAAGATGGGACCAAAATAACTAGAAAAAATAACAGTATAATGTCCTAAGAAAGCTGAATGTCACTTGTTATTTATTTTTATGTTATTTATTTTCAGTGGGTAATTTGAGCCTTCTAGAGCTCTCTCTCTAGACTAACTAATGAAATTGTTTTTAACTTGGGTCTGGTCTTGACTAACTTTGTGGGTTAGTGGTCCAAGGTAAAAACGGATCCTCAATCTTATTTTAAATATTAACAACCTGCAACATATTAAAATCGAAGCTCTCGGAACATATGCTACTGGGGACCAGGAATGACAATGAAATATATGTCAGCTGTTTAATTCTATCCATCCCTTACTTGCCCATTGCTGCTAAAGGAAGAAGGTGACAATCCAAAGTGAATATGAACCATGGAACATATCTGTTATGTAGTAGGTAATTAGGAAGCACCGGTTATAACGGATTATGTAGCCTATTAAAAAAGAAAGAGTAATGAGATGCCCAAAAAAGCCCACTCAAGTAACTCCAGAACCTCTGCACATACAGGTACATTTAAAAAAGAAAAAGTAAACACCTCTTTTCTGTTACATTTAGATATCTCAATGCAGTTCCCTGCTAGGAGGAAGATACCGTCAAAGTGAACTAATGAATTTTCAATTCTAACATGCTGAAGTCTGGTATTGAGAAAATCATCATCTGAAAAAAAAGTATCTGGCTAAGGAAATTTTTCCCTACTGAGTGGAGGAAAAAAAGCCCAGAACATAACTTATTTTAAATCTTCACAGGGATACACACATAAGCACTGCTCACAGACGATTATATTCCCCTCTAAGCTATAAGCAAGCCTAATTATAACAGCTTACTATACATGTTACATATTAACTTGAATAACAAATATCTTCACTACTTTAAAGACTTCATATTGCATTTAAATTCAATAACTTGGTATTTCTTAAACAACCATTAAGCCATCAAAGCCTAAGTGGTATTTACATACGTCAAACTAGGTTAAGAATTAGCAGAATCAATTGAAATAACTTGCCCTATAATTGTAATTTATGCACAGAATTGGAAAAGGGGTTGGGAGCATTGTTTTTTCCCCTCTTCTTTTATCACCATGAAATACTTAACACGATGGCATAAAAGGAAACTCATTGACTGGAATTAAAACACTATGGTTTCAAGTCAATCCTGGAGCTATTCTAGGAAGATGACAACTGTACCAAATTAGCAGTTGTAGTTTTGTAACACTGTTTGAACCAAGTGACTTGCTTGGCTTAGAAGTAAGATTGCTGGTGCCCACTGCTTGGCTTAGAAGTAAGATCGCTGGTGCCCACTGCCTTGGCTTAGAAGTAAGATCACTGGTACCCAGAGAAGATGAGACAAGGGGTAGTTCAACAGTTAGCTGACTATCCAATCAGTCTCTTTCTTTACTGGTAATAGGACTGACTAGTTTCTAAGAATTGTGGCATTCTAATCCACATACTGTAGTCCCTGGGTGATGCAACGGAAAACATGCTTGGCCGTGAAATGAAAGGTTGGAGGTTCAAGGCCACCCAGAGTAGCCTTGGAAGAAAAGTCCGACGATCTACTTGCCAAAAAAATCAGCCATTGAAAACGCTATAGAGCACAGTTCTACTCTGACACACAGAGGGTCACCATGAACTGGAATCAACTTGACGGCAACCGACTTCAACCATCTATATACTCAGGAATCATGTGAACAATGATGATGCCAACAACTAAGAATTTAATGACATAGCAACAGTAATATGTAAAGCAGATTTCTTAATCAATTTTAGAATGAAAAAACTAGCAAGATAGCTAATTTTTTTAAATTGTGGTTTAAGTGGAAGTTTACAGCTCAAGTTACTTTCTCATACAAAAATTTATACACACATTGTTATGTGACCCTAGTTGTTCTCTCTACAATGTGACAGCACACTCCTCCTTTCCACCCTGGATTTCCCATTCAACCAGCTCCCGTCTCTTTGTGCCTTCTCATCTCGCCTCTGGACAGGAGCTGACCATTTAGTCTCATGTATCTACTCGAACTAAGAAGCGCACTCTTCACAAATATCAAGCGAGCTAAAAAATTTAAAAATGAGTTCTAATTTATTTAAAATATTGATGATAACTGACCCTAAGGATCATTATTTTATAAATCATGATGGCTTTCTAGTCTCTATTATTCCTGCTGCTAATATTAGGACCTATCATCTTAGTTGGAGCCCTAGTGGCACAGTGGTTAAGAGCTCGGCAGCTAACCAAAAGGTCACCAGTTCAAATCCACCAGCTGCTCTTTGGAAACCCTATATGGCAGTTCTACTCTGTCCTATAGGGTCACTATGAGTCAGAATCGATTCGATGGCAACGGGCTTGGTTTTGGATATCATCTTAATTCCAGTTGATATAACTAAGAATATAATGCCTAAGTCAACTGAAACAAAAGTGAAATTCTATTTCAGACTTGCAGAGTTCATAGACAGTTTCAGTAAATACAGATAATTTGGATCTTAAATTTTTAATACTGGGATTTGCTCATTCATTTATTAATGTTTATCAAGTGCTTCCTGCATGCCAGGCATTATACTAAGAACTAGGAATAGTAAAAAATAATTTTATATACCTTTAACTTGAAATGCAAGCAAATATCGTTGTGAAATTAGGAATGGGGTGGGGGCAGGGAGGTAAGGGAGGATCTTTGTGTGGAAATGTCTTCTAAAAGAAGAATTAATCTCATGAATTTAAGTATTTTAACAGATATTTTATATTTTGTCAGGTATGTCAAAGTAATATATAAAGTGGCAATAAACATTATTTTTCACTTGCATATAATAGCTGGTGCTCTTAAGATTGATGTTCTGCAGAAGATGAGAGGGGAGTTTCTGAGTCATCTTAGAAATGCAGCTCAGTAAGTGAAAAGACAGATACCTCAGGAATCTCAAACAAAAATAAATGAGTTTACAAGCTGGTTGACAAGAACTTGCTATTTCAATAAGGCAGCAAAATGAGCAAAAGAGACAAAAATACTCCCTCTTGAAACTGTGATACAGTAGACCACAATGTTCAAACCAGTTTACCTTTTACAGATTGTTACAGATTGAATTGTGTCCCCCAAAAATGTGTGTCAAATTGGCTAGGCCATGATTCCCAGTATTGTGTGGTTGTCCACCATTTTGTGATCTGATGTGATTATCCTATGTGTTGTAAATGCTAACCTCTATGATGTAAATGAGGTAGGATTAGAGGCAGTTATATTAATAAGGCAAGACACAATCGACAGGATTAGGTTGTATCTTGAGTCCATCTCTTTTGACATATAAAAGAGAGAATCAAGCAGTGAGGAGAGGGACCTCCTACTACCAAGAAAGGAGAGCCCAGAGAGGAGCACATCCTTTGGACCTGGGGTGTCTGCACTGAGAAGCTCCTAGAACAGGGGAAGATTGATAATAAGGACCTTCCCTCCCCCAGAGCCGACAGAGACAGAAATCCTTCCCCTGAAGCTGGCGCCCTGAATTTGGACTTCTTGTGTCCAAGGCTGTGAGACAATAAATTTCTCTTTGTTAAAGCCATCCACTTGTGGTATTTCTGTTATAGCAGCACTAGATAACTAAAGACACAGATGAACTGTCTTAGTGTTTTTACTTGCAATGTGGATACTAATTTCACTTAAGACTCTGCAAACAGCCATCTTACTTGAAAAGCATGGACACTGCAGAAGATATGTCCAAGTCTTGTTAAATGTTCATCACTGTTCACTGCCCGCTACAAGGGCCTCTCCTATTCTTTTTCATAATTTTTAGGCATGACCAATTAGTCAGAATAGGTGACAACTAGAGGCAAGTAAAAGTATACAGTATATGAAAGAAGATTAAAGAGACCTTCATCATCATCCACTTCGTATAAAACATTCTACTAGGCACTTCTTTCCTGCTAACAGTTACATAACTATAGCTGTTCAAAAAATTTCTCCAGTAATAGTAGTGATGAATTCATGCTGAAAAAAGAATCAAGTGTCCAAACCCATTGTTCTGGTACCATTTGGTCAGACTCATATATGATTCTGGATTTGCAGACAGTTAAAAGTTCCTTTTCTAACTTCCCACTCTGGTCTCTCCCAAGCCCAATGTTGGGTTATTAAGTTTATAACACTTTCTAAAGACCTTACACCAACTTTTTATAACCTATTGATTACTAGATCAATGACCCAGAATACACAAAAGGAAACAGACAAAAGTTATCAAGAGCATTTCCCTGAGTTTCTTTATCCATAGAAAACCAAACCAAACCAAATCAAACCTGTTACTGTTGGTTGATTCCGACCCATGGCAACCCTAGAGGACAGAGTGGAACTGCCCCATAGGGTTTCCAAGGAGTGGCTGGTGGATTCGAACTGCTGACCCTTTTGGTTAGCAGCCATAGCTCTTAACCACTGCGCCACCAGCGCTCCAGTATATCTACTTAGCTGCCTCCAATTCCTACCACCTTCTTTTTTTTCTCTCTCCATCTGTCTATGCCATTTCGAACTTCCTTTTCCTTTCATCGAACAGAGCCATTAACTCAACTTTTACTGCTCTAGACCAGCAATCTTCAAGCTGGAGTACATGTCTGAAGCAAAGCCGGTAGTTCCCAAGGGGATCACCATCACAGTTGTAAGGAATCCCCAACTTCCACATGTACTCTTGCCTAAAAGCTGAACTGCCTGGAATTGTAACTGTGAGGGAGGAACAGGGTTGTGTTCTTCACCACCTCCCCCAACTCCGCTTTACAATCAACCTGCTCTCACTTAAGTAATGTATTTGTTTTATGTACTCTAGACCCTTTAAGATGTAAAGACCTCAGGGTGACAAACAAAGGGACAAATAAAAATGTTGATACAGGTTGAGAGATGAACACTTCCAATATTTGAGTAACAAATCCTTTTATAAGTCAGTCAATTTCCAATTCTTTGTTTTAAACTCCAGAAAGATTTAAATATGAAGAGCTTTATGGTCAAAAGAAACACAAAATACTAGATTTCAATTTGTTTTCTTACAGAAGGTTATGACAGAGTGATCAATAAAACACATTCAAGCATAAAAAAGATAAAAATTAGGATAAAGTTCTGTAGGGGAAGGGAAATGGAAACACAAATTTAAGAAGAAAAAGAAAATTTCTAAACGTTAAAGAAGAAATTTTTAGTGCATTTTTTAAGTGAATGATATCAGGAATCGAATATAGATGCTACCTGAGTTTTTAAAATGATGTAACAATTGAATTAAAAATGTGAATATTTACAATAAATTGAAAAATTACATCCTTCGTAAACATTTAAATTTAGGAAAAAAGTTGTAGCCATCCACTTACAAATGTGCACAGATATAGAGTTTTAAAGAATCTTTGAAGAACTACAGGAGCAAAACGTTGGAAAAATGCTGCTCTAGACCAAATCTTCAGAGCCTTTCCAGGAAGAAATAAGGAGACAGACTAAACAATTGCCCACCTACCCAGTTTTGAGTGAGGATAAATTGGGGGTGAGGTGGGGATTAGTATTCTCTACACCCTCTCCTTGGTCCTAAACACATTCATTGAACCTAGTTCTAGAGCCAACAATTTATAAAACTGATGATCAGTTTAAATATCTGATCTTAATTTCACTGCTGACTGGGGTTAGACCTTCGCTGTTCAGATTTAGCTCACTCTCAAGGAGAACCACTGGAGTGCTTTCTTTTGAGCCTTCCAGAAAGACATGTGAGAAAATACAATGAAAGTTTCCCTAACTTTGTACCTATTTCATCTTACCATACAAAGACAAATCTCAGCATTGGAACGTAACAGTGAACGCATCTGTCAGATGGGCATTTTGTGAGTGATACGCAAAATGCAAAGAATGGAGAGTTCTTTACTTTTTGTATAGTTAGTATCTTAAATACACAACTGTATTGAGGAGTAATCTCAAGAGATGCACTACATATCCTAAACCCACCACCACTCCACTTTTTTCCTTCTTTCCTGATTCTGCCCCTCACCTCCTTTGAGCTACTCCTTTGGGAGGCAGAAAGTTGTCTAAATATAAAGGAGCGCTTAATTCAGTGTCTACACTTAAAAATATTGACTTTCCTGTCCTCAAGTTTTGAGAGAGACAGTGCGGCTATTTAGCAGACCTTAAAGCTAGTCTAAACCTACCCCCACTTTGTATAAGAAAGTAGCAGTTTGTGATAAGAGGGCAGTCTTCAGAGTCAGGAAAAATAAACAGACAAACCCGCTGCCCTTGAGTGGATTCTGACTCACAGCGACCCTATTGGACAGAGCAGAACTGCCCCTCTAGAGTTTCCAAGGAACGCCTGGTGGAGTCGAACTGCCGACCTTTTGGTTAGCAGCTGTACAGCCGGTTTCAAATCCCACTCTACCATTTACTAAGTATGAGTCTTCCAGCAAGTCACTCACTCTACTTCTTTGAATCCCTGATCCCAAAGTCCTTAAAATGGGGGTGCTAAGGATTCGAGACCATAGATGTAAAAAGAAAAAACCCCCAAAACCAAACCCGTTACTATGGAGTTGATTCCAACTCACAGCGACCCTACAGACAGAGTAGAACTGACACACAGGGTTTCCAAGGCGCTGCTGGTAGATTCAAACTGCTGACCTTTTAGTTAGCAGCTTAAGCTCTGGAGCTCTTAACCACTGCACTACCAGTGTCCCAAAAGATGTCACCTCCCCCCCCCCCCAAAGAAAAAACTCATTGCCATCAAGTCGATTCCAACTCGGTTTTTTTTTTTTAACCACATAGAATATAGTAGTAGGCAGTCAATAATCAACAGTTACGAAACCAGATTTTTCTAAAATGTTCTTTAATGGTGTGGAGCTGTGGTTAAGAGCTACAGAGAGCTACAGCTGCTAACCAAAAGGTTGACAATTAGAATCCACCAACTGCTCCTTGGACCCTGCTCTATGAATAGGTATCAACTCAAGGGCAATGGGTTTAATGGTGGTTAAAAAAAAAAAACAGGCAACAATTTTCTCTTAGCATAGTGTCAACTAATGGCATGTTTTCCGATTTCTTTCTCGCCTCTTTTAAAACAAGTGATTTGGAAAATGACTGTCTTTCATGTCTAAGTATAGTGTGCACTGTGTGTTGTATAAAACGTACCTGCAGTACTGAAACCGGCAGAGGACATACACAGGGACAGGGCTGCATGAAACTTTTTTCATATATCACATTTATAAATATGTCAGCATATTCCATTCATATGTCTGTGAAACAAAACATGTTTAAAAAGAAGCACAGAATCTATGATTGATTCTTTTAAAATCTACCCAAATTAAAATGGTTAGGTAACACTGTCTTCCACCAAATTAGCAAAGATTAAAAAAAAGAGAGATACTCAATATTGTAAAGATGTGCTCATAGGAGTATAAATGAGTTGAACCTTTCTTTAAAGCTATTTGACAATGTGTATCAAGGATCTTAAAAAAGATTCACATGTGATACTCAGCAAGTTAGGAATATATCTTAATCAAAATAAATAGATTTATATACAAGAGTGTTCATCATATCATTACTTATAATATCAAAAAGCTGAAGCAAACTAATGTCTGCAATACAAAAAAACAAATCAGTTGCCATTCGAGTCAATTCTGATTCATGGCTACCCTATGTGTGTCAGAGTAGAGCTGTGTCTGATAGGTTTTCAATGGCTGTTTGTTTATTTTTCCCCCCGAAACAGATCACCAGGGCTTTCTTCTGAGGTGCCTCGGGGTGGCTTCAAACCGCCAGCCTTTCAGTTAGTAGCTGAGAGCCCAGCCATTTGTGCCACAGTGTCTACATAAAGGGACTGGATTCTATAATATCGCCATTCTGTGGAATATTATGCAGCTATTAAAAATCATGGAGTCCCAAGGTGGTGCAAATGGAAAAGCACTTGGCTGCTAACCTAAAGGTTGGAGGCTCGAGTCCACCCAGAGGCACCTCAGAAGAAAGGCCTAGTAATCTACTTCTGAAAAAAAAGTCAGCCATGGAAAACCTCATGGAGCACAGCTCTACTCTGACACACATGCGGTAGCCACGAGTCAGAACTGACTCGATGGCAACCGGTTTCTTTAAAAATCATATTAACAAAAGATATTTAAATAGCATGGGATTGTTAAGTAAAAGAAGCAAGATATAAAGCAGTATCTGGCTGTAATTATAAATATGTGTGTGGCACTGTGATTCTCAAGTTATAATAAGAAAAATAAGAGAAATTTACAATAAAGAATTAGACTTAATGCATGGAGCTCAAAATCCAGTCCATGATTTGAAAGGACACAGTGTTAAGACCTACTACCCACATCATAATTTTAAAAAGAAGTGTGGGATAAGTACACTGCTGATTCAGATCCTTTTATGAATGGCAGGGGCAGGAAAGTGGACAATAAAACTAAAAGTTCTATCTGAAACTGATACTCAGCCTCCTTAAACTTCCAGTTTAATGAAGCTTTTGGGTGCTTTTACGCCATTTGCACCAGTGCTTTCTGTCTAGCTCGTGAGTTTGGCAGAGCGTGCAAAGTTGAGAGAAGGCTGGAAAAGGTGAGGACTCAGAACCTTCCAATATACACAATCTTGCACAGTGGAGGAGGAAATGAAATACTGTGATTTTACACACACACACCAGGGTCAGGTCTCCATATACATATTTAAAGTACAAAACACTTTTCCACCCCCATTCTAAGCAGAAATGCCTCAACAAACCACCTGTCTCCCCATCCCCTCCACTCAACAGCTACTGTCATCCCCACTTCATCACTGGTTTTAAAAGTCTTGGTTTATTCCCAAAGCCCCCCACCGCCACCACCAACCAAACAAGACTAGCAAGTGCGCCAAGATTGTTTTCCAGCATTCATGAACTTTCCTGCATTTATTTTTCGTATCAGTATACTTCAAGAGCTTAACCCCACAGATAAGAAACAGAATAAAAATTCCTTTGGACATATATACATCTCATGTTACACACTCTTTTATTCCAGAAAACAAAGAGTAACCCAAGTCCCTGTGATTGAAACAGTGCACTTCTGACTTGGCCTGCGTGGCCACAGCTCTATCTGCCTGCCTGCCTGGGCCCAGGTGTTTCCAGCAGCCCCACCGAGAAGCAGGCTTCTTTCTGCAAACAGCCTGGAATCGAATGAAGCCAAAATCAACTGCAGTTATTCTGAAAACACAGAAGGCAAAACACACCTAAATCACCACCTTAAATTTCACAACTCTCAAACTGAAAGGTGGCTACTTGTTTGACAGTATACACATCTATCTACTTGTTTGCAGATGTCACACTGCAGAAAAAACAGTTTGGGGGATGTTTGGTTGGTTTCTGGTGGTCAATTTCAGGAAAGACAAGAGTTTCTTAGTTCTGAGCTCAAGTTTCAATGAATTTTTTTGTGACTTAATTTTTTTCCAGGCTGGAAACGCTCTAAGCTAATAATTAACCTTAAGCATACCATCACTTCTGCTCCAAACATTTTCTACACACAGCCCTAAATTACTTTCAGTTCGGTTAAACAAAACAGACAAGCTGTAATAAAAGGTCTCTGAGAAATATGATCCCTTTCATTGGTCACCCAGGAGCTTTTCCTCTTAAATCTGCTGCTGCACCCAAAATAAAGATGCCACCCAGAGCACAATTATTTTTGTAAGAAAGTTGCCTAAGATAACTCTTCAGGGTTTCCCAGGTTGAGTAATTCTTGCAGGCGGGTGGGGATGGACAGCTCGCCTGCAAGATTACTATCTGCAGAGGTTTCCCCACATTGATTTTTTTTTTTTTTTTTTTAAAGCGTCCTTTTTAATTATACTGCAAGGGCTCTGATTTCCACATCTCTGGCTGCTGGGGGGAGTTGAGAGCAACACGCCAGGGCTGCGGCAACCGCTCCGGCCAACTCCAGGGGCTGGCAGCCCACTCCCCGACCCGGTCCCACCCTCTCGGGCACACGCGCACACACCCGCGCCCAGACTGCGGTCCGCGCCCGTCTCCACTGCGCTCCGGGCCGGCCAGGACCTACCGCTGTCCAGCCGCGCGATTTGGGGCAGCCGGTATGTGCTGACCAGAAGGTCGAGCGGAACGGCCACCGAGCTCCACTTCACATCCTTGAGGCTGCAACCCAGCGAGAGAGCCGGGTCCATCTTCCCCGTCTCCTCCTGCCCTGCGCTCCCTCCGCCGCCGCCGGCACCACCGCGCCTAGACGGCCCCGCTGTCTGCGCTCGCGGTCTAGGGCGCGCGGGAGACAGTGGCAGCTTCGGTTGCGGGCAGCCCGAGGCGCCGAAGCTGAGACGACCCGGAGGGAGGGGGCCTACTCCCGGCTCAGCTGCTGCTGCGGGGCATGGCTGGGCGCCCCAGTGCACTCAAGCCCGGGAAGGACTCGAAGCAGCCCGGCTGCGGCTGACGGCGGCAGTCGGGGTGGCTGCGGCGGACGGCGGCGGTTGGGGTGGCTGCGGCGGCTCCCGCTCTGCCTCCTCCTGTGGCCCTGGGTTTGCAGCTGCGGCGGCCGCCCGCTCGCCTCCTCCTCCTCTTATCCCTCCTTCCCTCTGCCTCGAGCGTTTGAGGAGGAGCTGCGGGTCTGAGAAACGCCATAGCAGCGCTCCCAGCACTGACTAATCAACAAGGTGCGAGCAACGCCTGCGCGGCTCCGGGAGACACCGCCTCCTCCTCCGCCTCCCCGGCGCTGCCTGCTCCGCCCTCCGCTCCCCATCGGCCTCCCGGAGCTCCCGCCCTGCAGCCCGGCCGGCGGGCGGGCTCGGCGCGGCGCGGCGTCATCTGCCCGGCTTGGGCGGCGGGCGCGCGGGTTTGGCGCGCTCTGCAAGCTTTAGCTCTCGCTCCCCCATCCGACCGCTCCGGCGCCCTGCAGCCTCGCCGGGCGCTCAGACTTCGTCCCTGCACAGGGCCCTTCCCGAAGACCGAAGACCGAAGACCGAAGACCGTAAGTTGCAGTGCGAACTCCTTCCTCAGTCGTGGTGTTGGGCACCCTCCCCCGCCACTTCCCACCATGGCAGTAGAATCGCTAATAAGGGGTTCAAAAGCGACCAATTTGGTGCTTACCTCTTGCTGGGTAGCCTAGATGTTAAGGATCTAGGCCAGGAGAGTGCCACAGAGGAGGCTGGGAAAGGCAGGAGTTTGCACTACTTGGCATTCCAACCACCCCTCACCCCCACCCCAAACCCTACAACTCTAAAAACAGTGCTGGCGGTGATTCCCCCTTTCTGGACTCTGGCTGCTAGGAAGAATGAAAAAGGCTGAAGAACCGGGAAGCAAAAAGGTGAGGGATGATCAGTACTCATAAAAGGGAAGGTGACGATTCTGTTCAGTACTTGGTTGTATGAACAGCTGGAGACCGTCATCGACACACCTAGACAAAGGGCATACTAGGTTATTGAGAGCCTGTTGTTGTTAGGTGCGCTACAGTCTATTCCGACTCATAGCGACCCTGTGTACAACGGAACAAAACATTGCCCAGTCCTGCGCCATTCTCACGATGTTGCTATGTTTCAGCCCATTGTTGCAGCTACTGTGTCAATCCATCTCCTTGAAGGTATTCATTCCTCTTTGTCGTTGACCCTCTACCAAGCATGATGTCCTTTCCAGATCCCTCCTGATAGCATGTCCGAAGTTCGCCATCCTCGTTTCTAAGGACTATTCTGGCTTCTTCCAGGACAGATATGTTGGTTCTTCTGGCAGTCCATGATATATTCAGTATTCTTCATCAACACCGTAATTCAAAGGCATCAATTCTTCGTTGGTTTTCCTTATTCACTGTCCAGCTTTCACATGCATATAAGGCAATTTAAAATACCATGGCTTGGGTCAGGCGCACCTTAGTCCTCAGAGTGACATCTTTGCTTTTTAACACCTTAAAGAGGTCTTTTGTAGCAAATTTGCCCAATGCAATACTCATTTGATTTCTTGACTGCTACTTCCATGGCTGTTAATTGTGGATCCAAGTAAAAACTGAGAGCCTTCTAGGGTATTTTCATGTACTTTTCTCACTCAAGTCTCTTCTGAAACTGGAAGATTGGAATCATTCGCATTTTATAGATATGTGTACCAAAACATTAGGTAATTTGGCAAGATTATACAAATTTGTAGATGACCGTGGTAAGGTTGAAACCCACAGTTTGCTCTACATGATAGATCATTCTTACCTGCCCCCCCCCCCAGTATTTAGCACAGCCTGCTTATCACAAACAGAGCTCAGAATATAAAGATGACCGTAGTAAGATTCCTGTTTCTCTAAGCACATCTTGATTTTTGTGAGCTTTTTTTTTTTTAACATAAATGTTGCACTATCAGAGGTGAGTGGTTGCTGAGATGAAACTCTTTTCTATTTTCACCACATACTTTGTGTTCAGTGCAGGATAAGGCAGTCGTGGATTGAATTGTATCTCCCCAAAATACCTGTCAACTTGGCTAGGCCGTGATTCCCAGTATTGTGATTGTCCACCATTTTGTCATCTGATGAGATTTTCCTATGTGTTGTAAATCCTATCACTATGATATTAAGGAGATGGATTAGTGGCACTTATGTTGATGAGCTCTACGAGATTGGATTTCATCCTAAGATAATCTCTTTCGAGATATAGAAGAGAGAAGCCAGCAGAGAGACAGGGGGACCTCCTACCACCCAGAAAGCAGCACTGGGAGCAGAGCGTGTCCTTTGGACCCAGGGTCCCTGTGCCTGAGATGTTCCTAAACCAGGGGGAGATTGATGACAAGGACTTTCCTCCAGAGCTGACAGAGAGAGAAAGCCTTCCCTTGGAGCTGATGACCTGAATTTGGACTTCTAGCCTACTAGACTGTGAGAGAATAAACTTCTTTTTGTTAAAGCCATCCACTTGTGGTATTTCTGTTCCAGCAGCACTAGATAACTAAGACATAATTTAGTGCCAGGAGTGGGGTGCTGCACTAACAGATACCTAAAATGTGGAAGTGGTTTTGAAACTGTGAATGGATAGAGGACTCAGAAGGAAGTGAGGAGAGCTGTTACACTGGACACGGTGCAGACTGTGAAAAGCAGCAGCAGAGGACCGGCAGCTGCAGAGAAGCAGCACCGGCAGAGAAGCATTAGTGGCAGAACCAGGAGACCAGCGTGAGATGGCATTGGAGCTGACCAATGGAGCAAGAGAGCTGAGTGCCTTTTGGCTGAAGTTTACTGGCGGAGTGGGGTGCCACCAGGTACTTATTGGTGGAGCTACAGAGCTTTTGAACACTTGCCCCAGCAGGGCAGATGCGGGTGTGAGGCCTGAGGGGCCGACAGAGGCCAAGAACCAGGAAGCAGAAGCCGACCTGCCTCAGTCTCAAAGGGTATGGCCACGACCTCTGGGGTTTCAAAGGGTGGAGCCATGGCCTCTGGTGTTTCTAAAGGTGGAGTCACCACTCAGATGGACTAGGAGAATGGTGCGCCTAAAGCTGAGGGTTCCAGTAGGCCTGCACTAGATGACTAAGACACTGCCCAGAGGGACTTGAAAACATCCCTCTCTGCCTTTTAGTGGGCTGGCTTAAAAGTTCTGTGCCAATGAATAAACTACCCTATTAACATTTGAAGAGAAATACACCAATACACTCACCGTCCTTATCCTCTCACTTTGAAGCACTGCCAAAACTTTTTCAAAATCTTTCAGCACAAAATTCTGACCTTTGTGTCATTCACATTAATTAATTAAAAAAACAAGTCTTGGGGAAAAAAAGTGTGTAATATTTTAGTATATATTTTAATCAGAACCAGAGGTCCATAAAATTCTAAGATTTGCTCAATAAAGAAGAATTTTTAAAAATCTTCAGGAGCTAAGTGCCACCTAATTTTTTTTCTATCTAAATAATCATCTCTGGAAATAAAGCTCAGACTACAAAAACAGCATAGGAAACATTTAAGAGTGGGTGGGGCCAGGGGTCCTTCCATCAGTAAGTCGATCCTAAATCCTCATATGGTAGATTGATTGAAAAAGAATAACTTTCTGCTACTATTATATCTGCTTTAAGCTTCAGGGAATATAAGTAGTTCCTTCTCACAAAAGGTTTGGTGACTTTAAGACCTAAAGGCAAGATAAAAAGTAAAAAGATTAATGCAATCAACTTTTTTTTTTCTATCAGTAAAGGACATCCTTTAGATTTACTCTTGTTGCTGACCTTGCAGAAAGGGTTTCATTGCAGTCTTGATTATTATAGGGAAGATACTTTAATGAACTACAAATTCTTCGTTAAGTTTCATGTTCTGAGGGAAATTTTACAGATTTTATTTGTAAGATGGAGAAAGTTTGGTTACAGCATTTATTTAAGTGGAATTCCTTGTTTCTCTTTTAATGACAAATGTGGGACATAAACTGTAAAACCTATCAGCTGAGAAGGGTAATCTTTCAGTCTCACTGAACTGTGTACTTCCAGACAAGGTATCAGGAGGCATACATCTTAACATTGTTGGACCAATGCAAACCATATATTCTAGTGCATAGCTGTGGACAGGGACAAAACCTACAGAATTTTGCAGTTTATAAAAAGGAACATCCAATATCCCTATATTGAGCCCCATGTTCCTACTAGCTACCTTTATAAACAGACTTGAGGGGACAGAATATCATGGGAGTTACAACCATGGACTCCAGAGCTGGATGGCTTGGGTTTGACTTGTGGTTCTGTTCCTATTAGGATCTTGGGCAACTCACATTTTATTCATCTGAAAAATGAGGATACTGGCCTCATAGGGTTGATATAAGGATTAAATCACTATGTGTTACATACTTAAAATAGTGTGTGTTATGGATTGAATTGTGTGCCCCCAAAATGTGTGTCAGCTTGGCTAGGCCATGATTCCCAGTATTGTGTGGTTGGCCTCCATTTTATGATCTGTTGTGATTATCCTATGTGTTGTAAATCTTAACCTCTGTGATGTGAATGAGGTGGGTTTAGAGGCAGTTATGTTAATGAGGCAGGACATAATCTACAGGATTAGGTTGTATCTTGAGTCAATCTCTTTTGAGATATAAAAGAGAGAATCGAGCAAAGAGGATAGGGCCCTCATTACCACCAAGCAAGAGGAGCCAGGAGTGGAGCATGTCCTTTGGACCTGGGATCCCTGAACTAAGAAACTCCTAGACCATGGGAAGGTTGATAATAAGGACCTTTCCCCAGAGCCAACACAGAGAGGAAGCCTTCCCCTGGAGCTGGCACCCTGAATTCAGACTTCTAGCCTCCAAGACTGTAAGAGAATAAATTTCTGTTTGTTAAAGCCATCTACTTGTGGTATTTCTGTTATAGCAGCACTAGATAACTAAGATAGTGTGCAACAAATTTGAAGTACTATGGAAGCATTTACTATTGTTAAAAGGAACTTTGACTTTAGAGGAGCTAAATTTGAAGAAAAGATTAGGAGACAAATACAGATGTGACAAAATTATTAGATTTTGGACAATTATTTCAAGCAAGGAGTAGAGGAATACTCCTCAAAAGGGAAACCCAGATGCCTGCGCCCAGCTGTGAGACCACTCCAAAAATCCAGAGCCTGTAGGGTTGGCTTACTCCATAGCCGCCAGAATGTGAACCAATCCTGCTACCCAGCAAATCCAGGCAGGGGTGAGGATGACTCCTAATATGCTGATCTAATGGTGTCCAAAAATCCAAGAGCAGATCAGGCATATGATATTATAGGACTCATATGAAAGATGCTTCACAGCTTCCTAACTCTGAGTCTGCCGTTTATACATCCATAACTTGTTAATTCTCTGAGTTATCAGCTTCACAAGATAAAAATATTACATGTTGGTTTTCCTCATATCATTGTGTCCTGGGTCACATAATATGCTAGTGGTCAAGTGTGATATCAAAGTTCACAGCCTAGTGGTTTTCTGGGTCTCCATGCTCTTTCGCCTTTCAGTTAATGTCCATACTATCTCCAGAGTTAACATAAAGGTCAGTCCCTGGCTAAAACCATGTTCTGTACCCTCATTGTCAATGGAATAAAGTGTAAAGCTCTTCATGTGGCCTACCTCCCCAGCCTCATTTCTGCTTCCTGACACCCTGCAATCTAATCTTAGTACTTTCTTGCAGTTGCTCAAGTGTGTGCTATGCAGCTGCATGTCCTTGCAGAGGTTGTTCTCTCAATTTGCAATGACTTTTCCCCTTTCTCTTCCTATGGAACTCCTATTCCAGCTCCAACTACTTGCATCCCCCGCTATAAAATATTTTGTCTCCTGCTCCGAGGAGCTGATCTCTCTTTTTTCTGTGTTACCATTGTGCCTAGCGATACCCTCTTTTAATTGTGCTAATCACACTATGATTTAATTATCTGTTTTATGTTAGCATTCACTACAACAATTAACTATGACCACCGCAAGTGTATCTTGTTCACCTTTGTTTCTCCAGCTCCTGTTTCATGCCTGATGCATGGAAAGTGCTCAATGAATGTTTGTTGAATTCAGTAATCAATGGACTGAGTCATCCTTTCGCTCTACGTTATTTTGTAGGTCACTGCATCTCTTGATTATAAACTTAATTCATATACATCAAGTCTAGACATTTTCACAATTGTAAGATTCCAGTCCCAGACAACATTTCTTATCAGATTGGTCCCCAGTTCTCTTCATTCATCTGTAAATCTGAATTTCATTGAAATCAAGTCTGTGCTTTGTCACCCAACTGGAAATTATATCTCTAGACTAGTAGTTACTACACTTATTAAAACTGCCAGCATGTTCGTTAGTTTATTGTTTTTAGCTTATTTGTGGACTCCCTTACCAGGACTTTGCCCCTCAGAGGGGCTTGTTTTACTATCTTGGTGTTCCCCTCCCCCAGCACCTGGCACATAGTAAACCACCAGTTGCTGCCGAGTTGATTCCGACTCATGGTGACTCCATGTGTGTTAGAGTCACGGTCTGTTAGGTTTTCAATGGCTGAGTTTTTTGGAAGTAGATCTGCAGGCCTTTCTTCCCAGGCACCACTGGGTGTACTCAAACTGCCAACCTTTTTACACTGTCCAGGGACTTTTCCTTTTGGTATAGGACATAATTTTCTTAACTAGAGCACCAAATAATACAAATATTGCATTGCCAGTGTAGGAATATTAAGGGAAAGTATCCCAACTTACAAATTGGATTTCCTGGGCATGTTTGCTTTTCAAAGCAATACACAACAAATCTCCATTAAATAATACATATTACGTTGTGCCCCAGTACACTCATGCATATATAACTGAATCCAAAGTTTTACAAAATAATGCTCATTTTGTATATTCATAATGCATTCAGATCCTTTAATCTATTTTTTTAATGCTAGTCATGACCCACTAACTTTATTTCGCAGTTCATAATGGGTCACAACCTACAGTTCAAAAACTTAAAAACATAACTTTTAAAAACAGTTCCTTTTGTAGATTGAGTGTTTACAGGTCATAAAAATAGCATTATGGTTAAAGTGGTTTGAGTTTCTACAATTCAAGAATAATCAGAAATAAAAAGGTAAATAAGAATTTAATTATTTAATTTACCGAAATTATATATAGATACACACATATGCATGTGCACACAACACAGACACATACATATAACACAAACACATTTTGTACGTATCAGGATATCCTTTTGTACTGACCTTATAGGTTTAGTTTTATGAAGAAGTTAGAGGTAATTCTTTGTGGATGGTGCTTTTTCTCCTAAGCACAACTTCAGTTTTAGAAGCTGCCAGAAGTAAGGAGTGGTCCTGGGTCTGGCGTGATATTGTAAATTATGTGCAAGGTTTCCCAAAGGGATGGTTAAATAAGTCATAGGTTATCTATATAATTATGCAGTTTCAAGAAACCCATTATTAAAATAAAGTACAATTATTAATTAATCACTAATGATTCCTTTTGCTTACATTAATAAATTGTTTTTAATACACTTAAAATATTGGTTACAGAAGTATATATCTTAATTCGCTGTGTATTTTATGGATTAGATAAGCTCAGATTCTTTCCACCTGGAAGAATCTGTGGTTCATGACATAATTTAGAATTTTCTCAGTGAATTTATTTATTTAATGTGACAAAGTGCAGGTAGATAACGTTTCATTTTGTTTTTGTTAGTTCCAAAATAATAATTAATATTGTTGAATACTTATTAGTGCCAAAAATCTTCCCAGGATGTATATACAAGTGTTTCTTGTGGTGGTTGCTGTTCTGATGGTTTGGGCTTCAAAGGAGTTTTAGTGTCAGAGGCAGTTATGGCTAGCTTCCAATTTTAACCCTCTCCCTAGAAAGATAATGAGATTTTAGTTCCTGCTGACTAATCCTCTAAAGAATGGCCATCGAATGTGTTTTCCTAAGTTGAACATTCTTAGCCCCTCGTTTGTAGCAAGCAGCAAAAAGACAAAGAAAAGGAAGATTGTAGTTATGCTGGGGACCTCTACTGGACACATGACTGTCCTTGTCCAAATTGGATGTATTTTTCCTACCTGACTGTTCTCATTGTTCAAGTTCCTGGTCTGTGAAGGCTGGAGAGTGTCACGTTAATTTACTTAGAATTGCTTAAGATCATACTTGAACTTCTCTAATAGATTTTCTGCTCACTCCCAAGCCTGCTTCTTAAAGAGTTAATGCCTTCCCTAACCTCAGAAACTAATTCAATTTTAATTTAAAAATAGTATTCAAAATGTCTATTTTATAAAACTTTTAAATACAGAAAAATTCAATAAAAATTAACATGAATTCATATTTGATGTATATTCTTGTACTTTTTGTGTGTACATATGTGTGTGTGTTTCTGTATAATTGGATCCAACCACATTACGATTTTCTCACTTAACAATGTATTTTGAACATTTTCCCATGTTGAAATGCATTCCAAAATGTGATTTTTAATGACTGCATAGTATTTCATCATATGGACATACCATGATTTAGCCAATGGTCTGTGATTGGGCATTTTTATTGTTTATAATTTTTCTATTATTGATAATGCCTTCATGACTATCCCTGCAGGTAAATCTTTGGGCATACCCATGATTTTTTCCTTAATATAAATTCTTATATGGGGAATTACTGTGTTAGAAGATACGAATATTTTTTAAGGCCTTTGATACATATTGCTAATTTACCTCCCAGAAATGTATTGATTTTCACTTTCACAGCTTAGAAACTGGGGATTCTACATTATTTTTTCTTTTTACAGAATTAGAAGCTTTTAAAAAATATTTGAACAAATATTAAGAAGTAATAAGAAATGAGTGTGGTTAGCAATTAGTTCATGTGTTTCTATGACTGGGTAGGAATATTTAATAATTGAGTCATGTCCCTGGATAAAATATTCTTTCTTCCTCAAATTAATAAGAACACCTATAAGTAGAAGAATAAGGACATTTTGAAGACATTTGGGGAGGCCAAATTTAGCAAGAAAATTACCGAAAAAAATATTGGGATAGAGTAAAAGGCCATTGAATGTCAAGATAAGAAAGAGTAGGGAAATATTTATGTATACGTGTTAATGATAATAAAGTTATTTTTGTATGTGTATTCCAGACCTACATGTGTATTTTCTCTACAAAAGGATCCTGAGTTTGTAATTTTTTTTTAATTTCTCATCTTTATTACTGTAGATAGATAAATGCCCTTATTTTTTTTTTTTTTATTCTCACCATTGGATCTAAGGGAAAGATAAACATGCCTATAAAAAAATAATCTAGTTTAGGTTGATCTACCCTTGAAGTCACATTACATTTAAATAGCCAGTGAGGAGCTATGAGGGGGAAAGACCTTTGAGTTCCACTTTGCTGTGAACTATTCAAGCTAATGTAGTAGAAGATAACATCATTAGAATGGTTATGTCAGCTCTCTGTATGTCCCATCAGAGGTACTGACTCTGAACTTTTAAAAAACATCTTTTCTCCCCAAACTTCCACCCAAATTCTATTTTGAAATACTTGAATCTAGCATTATTTTTGTATCTCTGATGATTAAAATATCTTTTTTTACACAGAATAATAAACATTGGAGAGGTTTTGGAGAGACTGGAACACTTATACACTGCTGGTGGGAATGTAAAATGGTACAACCATTTTGGAAATTGATTTGGTGCTTCCTTAAAAAGCTAGCAGTAGAAGTACCATACAATCCAGCAATCCCACTCCTTGGAATTTATCCTAGAGAAATAAGAGCCATCACATGAATAGATATAGGCACACCCATGTTCCTTGCAGCACTGTTCACAATAGCAAAAAGATGGAAACAACCTAGGTGCCCATCAATGGATGAATGGATAAACAAATTACGGTATGTTCACATAATGGAATCCTACGCAACGATAAAGAACAATGATGAATCTGTGAAACATCTCATAACATGGATGAGTCTGGAAGGCATTATGCTGAGTGAAATTAGTCAGTCACAAGGACAAATATTGTATGAGACCACTTATAAGAACTCAAGAAAGGGTTTAAACACGGAAGAAAACATTCTTTGAAGGTTACAAGGGCGGGGAGGGAGAGAGAGGGGTATTCATCAACTAGATAGTAGATAAGAATTATCTTAGGTGAAGGGAAGGACAGCACACAATACAGGGAAGTCAGCACAACTGGACTAAACCAAAAGCTAAGTAGTTTCCTGAATACAACCAAATACTTTGAGGGATAGAGTAGCAGGGGTGAGGGTCTGGGGACCATGGTTTCAGGGGACATCTAAGTCAATTGAGATAACAAAGTTTCTTAAAAAAATGTTCCACATCCTACTTTGTGAGTAGCATCTGGGGTCTTAAAAGCTAGTAAGTGGCCATCTAAGATACATCAATTGGTCCCAACCCACCTGGCACAAAGGAGAATGAAGAACACCAAAGACGCAAGGAATATATTAGCCCAAGAGCCAGAAAGGGCCGCATAAACCAGAGACTGCATCAGCCTGAGACCAGAAGAACTAGATGGTGCCCGGCTACCACCAATGACTGCCCTGACAGGGAACACAGCAGAGAGTCCCTGACGGAACAGGAGAAAAGTGGTGTGCAGAACTTAAGTTATAGTAAAAAGACCAGACTTAATGGTTTGACTGAGACTGGAGGGACCTCGGAAAACATGGACCCTAGACTCTTTGTTAGCCCAGAACAGAAACCATTCCCGAAGCCAACTCTTCAGACAAAGATTAGACTAGACTATGGGATATAAAATGATACTTGTGAAGAGAGTGGTTCTTAGCTCAAGTAGATACATAAGACTAAATGGGCAGCTCCTGTCCAGAGGCAAGATGAT
The DNA here is from genome assembly GCA_030035585.1 of Dugong dugon. Taxonomy (NCBI): domain Eukaryota; kingdom Metazoa; phylum Chordata; class Mammalia; order Sirenia; family Dugongidae; genus Dugong; species Dugong dugon. The sequence goes on from CM057466.1 coordinate 69,008,521, forward strand.
AAGGCAAAAAGGAACAGGAGCTGGTTGAATGGACATGGGAAATCCGGGGTGGAAAGGATGAGTGTGCTGTCACTTTATAGGGAGAACAGCTAGGGTCACATAGCCATGTGTGTATAAATTTTTGTATGAGAAACTGACTTGAACTGTAAACTTTCACTTAAACCACAATTAAAAAAAAAAAAACACCTTTTTTTCATTTGTAGTGACAACCTAAGTCCTACCTACTATTTTCCAAATATTTGTTTTATCATTATATATCATCTGTGCTCTGTAGTTCCTTTTTTTCGTCCCTACCACATACTTCAGAGTCACACCTGAACTTCGTACCATAAGTCTTTTCCAAGGACTCTAATATTTTCTCATACTTTTTGAGTTGATATAAATGGGAATGAATTCACTAAAAAAGAAGAAGAAGAAAGCAAAATTATGCAATATTATTTTAAAATCTTACTTTTACTTTGTATATTCTAGTGTTAAAATTTATCATTTAATAAGTATTGGCCAAATATGCCAATTTGAAAATACTCTGCTACAGTTTATCTTTTTATTTATTCATCATTTTATTTATCTCACCAGGAGTTTAAAAGAAGAAAAATATTTATATTATCACAACAGCAGCCAAACCTGTCCTATTGTAGATGTTTATCACAGTAACTAAAGTCCTTTCAAAAATGATCTTACTATAGTATGTCCATTTTCCTCTCATTAAAAATTTTAAAAGTAGTTTGTTTAAATTGCTATGTAAATGTTCATAGCTCATATCCCACTCTTCACCCATTCATCTATCAATCTATCTAATATTAATTGAATACTTATATGTCAGGCACCATTCAAGCCAGTAGGGCTAGAAAGATGAGTTCTTACTTTTAAGTGTCTTAATATAATGGGAGAGCCTGAAACACAATAAATAATTATAATCATAATCCCATATGGTAAGGGTTAGAGCTATGTAGTGGTATTTTGGGACTCCGAATGGACCCTCTTACCTGGCAAGGAATTTGAGGGGAGCAACGTAAGTTTCCTTGAGGAGATGACCAGCTGAAGAAATGTGTTATAGTAGTTTTCCAGGTCAAGACATGGAGTGGGAGAGGACTGGGAGAAGGCAGTAGGTAAAATGGACAGTATGAGAACTAGCATTGAGGCAAGAAGCAGCATATTATTTGAGAAGAACTGTAATCTGTTTGATTTTGCTGTGTCTTGAGACTTAAGGGAGGGAGTGGCTGAGATGAGGCTGGAGAGTTAAACAGGATTCAGATGATAGATTTGTTTATCACATGAAGGATCTTGGACTTTATCTTAAAGGACCTGTAATAGATGACCCATGGTGTTGGTGATGGACAGCTATAAGGAGGTTTTAATCAGGGAATTAACAAGACCAGGTTTGAATTTTGAAAAGAATATTCTAGCAAGAATATAGAAGATACATTTGAAGGGATTAAGATTGAAAAGAGAGAGGACAAATTAGAGGCAGTAGAAGAAACTCATGTCAGACATTCAAGGAGTGAACCAGGAGAGTGTATTCCTAGGGCTGGAAATAAAGGGGACAGATATAAGGTACTTATTAAGGAGGTAAAATCTTGAGAACTTTTATATTACTTCACTTCATTAGGTGAAGCAAATCTTCAAAAATCCATTGGACACCAAGTAGATTTAACTGTGTAGAATCCAATACAGATAGGCATTTAGTTAATGCATATGGACAATTATGAAGAGCCAACAGGAACTTGAAAATAAGAACAATAATTGTGACCTATCAAGTCAACCCATAATGGAACAGAGCAGAAGTATAAAGCAAAGTCACCTTGAACGGTTGGGACAGCTCCCAGGTCAGTACAGGTCTTTACTGACAATATCAAAGTTTTCCAGATAGATGAATATCAGGTGTTACAGTTTATCTTGAAATGGATTAATGGATGGATAGAGGGATGGATAGATGGATAGTTATGTGATAAAACAAGTATAGTTACTGTTAATGGAGAACCTAGGTGGCAGACATATGGGCATTCACAGTAAAATTCTTGTAACGTAGCTGTATGTTTGAAACTTTTCTATAATAAAATGTTAGGTTAAAGGTACTGAAAGTATCAAAATAGAAATGTCAGAACAGTGGAAATGAGAAATTTTCATAATAAAATGATAAGGGGAAAGATGTTCAAAATACTTAAAAACGAACACATAAACAGGGTAGTGGAGGGGAGAAATGATCATCAGAGACGTGGAAAATGGAGAATCCAAGAGCAAGTATCAAGAGTCCCCAGCCAAATTGGTTCCTGGGACCAAAGACTCTACCAGCATAGTTTATGTCAGGCTGATACTATTAAACTAATCTTTTTTCTTCTGACATGCCTACCTAGCAATGAGAATTCCTTGTGGATTTCTTGCCTGGGCCCCAGGAAATGATTACTCAATTAACATTTAAGGAGAGGAAGAGACTAGTGAGCATGTCAGCGGAAGAGAGAGGATGGGTTCAATTTTGGGCAGGTTGAATTTGAGCCACCTGTGAAATACTCAGATGTAAAGCAGACAATTGGAAATGGAGCTGGAACTTGGGAATTAGAAACAGAGATGCATGTTTTGTAACTGAAGTCATAGGAATGGACAAAATTTCCCAAGAAAGGACATAGATTGCATACAGAAGTGGGAAAATGACCAAGTCATTTACTTAAGTGTTTACAGAAGATTCTGAGAAAGAATGATTAGAGAAATAGGAATAGAATTATAATTTTCTATGCTTTCCTTTTCCCATACAAGTTGCTTACCTATACCATGAAAATTCTCCCATGCTTCAAGGCTCATCTTTAACTTTCTACATAAAACTGTTTGATGGTCAGAATTATAAAGAGCGTTGTTTGGCCTTCTGCAGCTCTTCCAATCCTCCAGTTTTTATACCCTCCAAATCATCTGAAGAAAGGAAGATGGAAACACCAATTCTTGCTAATGCTAGTAATGTTGTGGATTATTCCTACAACCTCCAAAAAGCTTTTTTTTTTTTAACATTAAGAGCAAGCTGGATGTCAAAGATATGATGAAATGGACTTTCTCATACCTTCTTGGTGGAAATATAAATTAATACACTTTTATATATGCATTTGGCTATTTTCAGTGAGGCTTTAAATGCCTCATTGAATTACCCAGTAATTCAATTTTAGAGAGATTACTGTGAAGTAGTTAACCTAACTACAGAAAAGAAGTTTTATGCACAGATATTAAACCCAGCAATATATGTGTAATAGTATGAAATTTGAAAATTCCTATTAAACTTATAAGAGGAAATTTTACTATGAGTGATGGATCACTGCATTTTGTTGCTGTTGTTAGGTGCTGTTGAGTTGATTTTAAACTCATAGTGACCCCATATTACAGAGTAGAGCTTCCCCATAGGGTTTTCTAGGCTTTAATCTCCATGGGAGGAGATTGCTGGGTCTTTTCTCCCATGGAGTCACTGAATGGGTTCAAACAGCCAAACTTTCAGTTAACAGCCTAGTGCTTAACCATTGCACCACCAGAGCTCCTTAAATCACTGCAGAGACCTTGGAAAAAAGTTGCCAAGTTTTCTCCCTGGAGGTCTTAGGAAGAATAAGTTATTCCTATTGGTAGACACCACGACTTGTCTTTCAGTTTGTCATACTGTAGTGGTTGCATGTTGCTATGATGCAGAAAGCTATGCCACTGGTATTTCAAATACCAGAAGGATCGCCCATGGTGGACAGGTTCCAGTGATGCTTCCAGAATAAGACAGACTAGGAAAAAAGGCCTGGCAATCTATTTCCAAAGATTACTCAATTAAAATCTTCAATATGGTGAAAATATTGAAGTTGTCAAGGGTTTCATTTTACTTGAATCCACAGTCAATACCCATGGAAACAGCAGTCAAGAAATCAAATGTAACACACGCATCAAAAAGGAAGAACAGACCAAAATCAAAATGTTAGCCCTACAACTCGAACAAATAGAAAGAGAACAGCAAAAGAAGCCCACAGCCACCAGAAGAAAGGAAATAATAAAGATTAGAGCAGAAACAAATGAAACAGAGAACAAAAAGACAACAGAAAGAATCAGCAACATCAAAAATTGGTTCTTTGAAAAAATCAACAATATTGACAAACCATTGGCCAAACTGACAAAAAAAAGAAAAGAAGCAAATAACCCAAATAAGAAATGAGATGGGGGACATTACAATAGACCCAACTGAAATAAAAAGGATCGTAACAGATTATGAAAAATTGTACTCCAACAAATTTAAGAACCTACAGGAAAAGGACAAATTTCTAAAAACAGAATACCTGCCTAAACTAACACAAACTGAGAAAATCTGAATAGACCCACAACAAGAGAAGAGATTGAAAAGGTAATAATAATAATAATAAAAACTCCCAACAACAAGAAAAAAACAGCCCTGGCCCAGATGGCTTCACTGAAGAATTCTAGCAAATTTCCAGAGAAGAGCTCACACCAGTGCTACCCAAACTATTTCAGAGCATAAAAAAAGAAGGAACACTCCTGAATTCATTTTATGAAGCCAGCATAACCCTGATACCAAAGCCAGGCAAAGACACCACAAAAAAAAAAAAAAAGAAAATTACAGACCAGTATCTCTCATGAATATAGATGCAAAAATTCTCAACAAAATTCTAGCCAATAGAATTCAGCATCATATCAAAAAAATAATACACCATGACCAAGTGGGATTCATACCAGGTATGCAAGGATTGTTCAAAGTTAGAAAATCAATCTACATAATCCATCACATAAATAGAACAAAAGAAAAGAATCACATGATCATCTCAATCAGTGCAGAAAAGGCATTTGATAAAGTCCAACACACATTCCTGATAAAAACTCTCAATAAAATAAGAATAGAAGGGAAATTTCTCAACATAATAAAGGGCATCTATACAAAACCAACAGCCAACATCATTCTTAATGGAGAGAGGCTGAAAGCATTCTCACTGAGAGTAGGAACAAGCCAAGGATGCCCTTTATCACTGCTCCTATTTAACATTGTGCTGGAAGTCCTAGCTAGAGCAGTAAGGCAAGAAGAAGAAATAGAGGACATCCAAATTGGAAAGGAAGAAGTAAAACTATCCCTATTCACAGAAGATATGATACTATACATGTTGTTGTTTGGTTGTTAGGTGCTGTTGAGTTGGTTCCAACTCATAGTGACCCTATGTACAACAGAACGAAACACGACCTGGTCCTGCACAATCCTCATGGTCATTTTTATGCTTGAGCCCATTGTTGCAGCTACTGTGTTAATCCATCTCATTGAGGGTCTTCCTCTTTTTTGCTGACCCTCTACTTTACCAAGCATGATGTTCTTCTCAAGGGATACATAGAGAAACCCAAAGATTCCACAAGAAAACTACTGCAACTAATACAAAGATTCAGCAGAGTAGCAGGATACAAGATCGACATACAAAAATTAGTTGGATTCCTATACACCAACAAAGAGAACTTGGGAAAGGAAATCAGGAAAATAATACCATTTATAACAGCCTCTAAAAAGATAAAATACTTAGTAATAAATCTAACCAGGGACATAAAAGACCTATGCAAAGAAAACTACAAAACACTATTGCAAGAAACCAGAAGAGGCCTATATAAATGGAAAAATATGCCATGCTCATGTATAGGAAGACTCAACACTGTAAAAATATCAATTCTGCCCAAAGCGGTCTACAGATATAATGCAATCCTGATTCAAATACCAATAGCATTATTTAATGAAATGGAAAAACTAATCACCAGCTTTATATGTAAAGAAAAGATAGCCAAAGCATTGTTAAAGAAAAAGAACAAAGTAGGAGGCCTCACACTACCTGATCTCAGAACCTACTATACAGCCACAGTAGTCAAAATAGCCTAGTACTGGTACAGTGAGAGACACATAGACCAATGGAACATAATCAAGAACCCAGACGTAAATCTATCCACCTATGATTAGCTGTGACAAAACTGGATATCCATCTGTGAAAAAATGAAACAGATCCCATACCTCACACCATACACAAAAACTAACTCAAAATGAATCAAAGACCTAACTATAAAACCTGAAACAATAAAGATCACGGAAGAAAAAATAGGGACAACGCTATGGGCCCTAATACATGGCATAAATACAATACAAACCATAACTAGCAATTCATAAACACCAGAAGATAAACTAGATAATTGGGAGCTCCTAAAAATTAAACACTTAAGGTCTTCAAAAGACTTCACCAGAAGAGTAAAAAGAGAAACTACAGACTGGGAAAAAAATTTTGGCTAGGACATATCTGACAAGGGTCTAATCTCTACAATGTGTAGAATACTTCAGCATCTCAACAACAAAAAGACAAATGATCCAATCAAAAAATGGACAAAAGATATGAACAGGTGCTTCAGCAAAGGAGACATTCAGGTGGCTAACAGGCACATGAGGAAATGCTTGAGATCATTAGTCATTAGAGAAATGTAAATCAAAACTACAATGAGATACCATCTCACCCTGACACTACTGGCACGAATCAAAAAAACAGAAAATAACAAATGTTGGAGAGGTTGCAGGGAAATTGAAACTCTTAGGCACTGCGAGTGGGAATGTCAAATGGTACAACCGCTATGGAAAAAGATATGGCACCTCCTTAAAAAGCTAGAGATAAAAGTACCTTACGATCCAGCAATCTCAATCCTGGGAATATATCCTAGAAAAATAAGAGCTGTAGAACAAATAGATATATGCACACCACACCCATGTTCTTTGCAGCATTATTCACAATAGCAAAAAGATGGAAACAACCTAAGTGTCCATCAACAGATGAATGCATAAACAAATGTATGGTACATAAACACAATGGAATACTACTCAACCATAAAGAACAATAGTGAATCTGTGAAACATCTCACAACATGCATGAATCTGAAGGGCATTATGCTGAGTGCAATATGTCAATCACAACAGAACAAATATTGTATGAGACTGCTATTATAAAAACCCAAGAAAAGATTTGCACACAGAAAGAAACAATCTTTGATGGTTATGAGGGAGGCCAGGGTGGAGAGGGGAAATCACTGGTGAAAGGAAAGATAACATACAATATAGGGGAAGTCAGCACAACTTGACCAAGGCCAAACCACAGAAGCTTCTTAGACCCATCCAAACACCTTGAGGGACTGAGTTACTGGGGCTGAAGGCTGCGGGTCATGGTATCGGGGGACACCTATGTCAACTGGCATAATATAGTTCATAAAGAAAATGTTCTACATCCTACTTTGGTGAGTAGTGTCTGGGGTCTTAAAAGCTTACCAGCGGCCATCTAAGATACATCTTTTGGTCCCATACCGTCCAGAGCAAAGGAGAATGAAGAAAACAAAAGACACAAGGAAAGTATTAGTCCAAAGGACTAATGGACTACATGAACCACAGTCTCCACTAGCCTGATCCCAGAAGAGCTGGATGGTGCCTGGCTACTACCACCAACCTCTCTGACAGGGATCACAATTGAGGGTCCCAGACAGAGCAGGAGAAAAATGATCTGACAGAGACTGGAGGAACCCCGAGATTATGGCCTCCAGACACGCTAACTCGGAACTGAAGCCACTCCCTAAGTCCACCTTTTAGCCAAGGATTAGACAGGCCTATTAAACAAACAATAACACATACGAGGAGCATGATTCATAGTTCAATCAAGTATATGAGATCGAATGGACGACACCTGCCCAAAAGCAAAGATGAGAAGGCAGGAAGGTACAGAAAAACTGGACGATTGGACACAGGGAACTAGAGGTGGAAAAGGAAAGGGAGAGAGTGCTGACACAATGTAGGGATTGCAACTAATGTCACAAAACAATCTGTGTATAAATTTTTGATTGAGAAACTAATTTGTGTTGTAAACTTTCACCTAAAGCACAATAAAATAAAAAATCAAGCATATTGCGTTGGTCAAATCTGCTGCAAAAGACTTCTTTAGTGTTAAAAAGGAAAGATGTCACTTTGAGGACTAACTAAGGTGTGCCTGACCCAAGCCATGATATTTTCAATCGCCTCATATGCATGCAAAAGCTGGACAATGAATAAGGAAGATCAAAGAAGAACTGATGACTTTGAATTATGGTGTTGGTGAAGATTATTGAAAATGCCATGGACCGCCAGAAGAATGAACAAATCTGTCACAGGAGAAGTACAGCCAGAATGCTCCCTAGAAGTAAGGATGGTGGGACTTGGTCTCACATACTTCGGACATGTTATTAGGAGGGACCAGTCCCTGGAGAAGAACATCATACTTGGTAAAGTAGAGGGTCAGTGAAAAAGAGGAAGACCATCAACGAGATGGATTGACGCAGTGGCAGCAACAATGGGTTCAAACATAACAGTGATTGCGAGGATGGCGCAGAACCAGGCTGTGTTTTGTTTTGTTGTACGTTGGGTCGCTATGAGTCAGAACCGGCTCTATGGCACCTAATAATCATCATCATCATAGGAAAAAAGGCCTGGCAATCTACTTCCAAAAATTAGCCGATGAAAACCCTATGGATCACAACAGAATATTGACCAACATAATGCTGGAAGATGAGTCTCCTAAGCTGAAAGGCACTACACAATGGCTGCAATAGTGAACAAAGACACTCTGATAATCATGAAGATGGTGCAGGACCAGGCAATGTTTCGTTTATGTTGTGCATAGGATCATCATGAGTTGTCACCATGAGTTAGGGCCAACTCGATAGCGACTAACAACAACAATAATATGTAGACAATTTAAATATTGGTGTCATGTCTTTCCAAGGTCTATTTCGCTTCTTTTAATCTGAGCTATATGTTCCATACTTGTCTATAAGCAAAGATAATACAGTTCTCAATTGCTTCTTGTTCTTATTGGGGACTGATCGTCTAGTACAGTGATATTCAACCGGAAAAGGGGGTACTAAAGTCTCTGGGGGATGCATAGTCAATATTACAATATTTTACTTTTCTAATAGTGTGTGAAAGTATTGACTTCAAAATTGTTTCAGTGTCTAGAAAGTTGTTTCTTAAATTTTAGTTTAGAATTCAAAGACATTGAGGAAATCAAATGGGATCCTATCAAGTTATGTCATATTATTCTGCCAAAAAAAGTATCAGCAGGTCAGATCAAATCAAGAAGTGGGAGGCAGAGGACAAGAATACTTATGTAAGGCTTATTTCATGTAAAAATATAAAATCCTGATGAAATCCACTTGGCCCTTTCAGAATTTTGTTAAACGTTGTCCGTGGGTTTGTGCAATATTAAAAGCAGATCCCACATCTGGAGGGAGAACGCCAGTAATTTAATAAAGCACTTGACCTTTTCATATTAGTCATAGTAGGTCCAGAAAAAAAAAGTTAATAGAGTTCTTTTTATTACTAAATCTCTTTGATGCCAAGATATACATTGGCGTATTTAATTTACTTTTGTTTGAAGTAAGCATTCTTGGGTTTCATTGATCCACATGTGGGATTTAGAACCTTTAATTTTCAGGAAACCCTCTGAGTAAGCAGTTTACCACCTTTCTCAGGATTAATGAAGCACGTACAGGAGTGCAGTCTGTTACTGTAAGTTTCACTGCTTTCATTACATTTATGTCATCAAGGTATAAAACGAAACATTCACAAAGGAAATAGAGTTACTGTCTTCTGGATTGAATCCACCTCAGGCTCTCCACAAAGGTAAGATGATCATTGTGCCGTCTATTTTGTTTCTGACTAGGGTGATAGAGAATGTAAAAGATAGAAAGTGTAGGCACTGAGAGAAAACCTGTAAGTGGTAAAATGGTAAGAAAAGATAAATGTGGAACAAAGGAGATGGAAAGCTGTGGGATGCCTGAGGAAAAAGTCCGTTGAAAGTGACTGAGCTGTGGAAAAGGGAAAGAACTGTGTTACTGGGGATTAGAGGGACAGTAAGGGGTAAGCAGAAAATCTCAGAAGAAAACAATGAGGGAGGAGATTTTGTGAGAGGAGCGGGGGGGGGGGGGGGGAGCCATAAGATCCAATCAAAGTACCAGTAATTGTTTTCTTTTCCTTGTGAGAAAGTGGATGCAGGGATGCAAAATTTCCCTATCGTCTTAGAAATCCATTATTGGTTTCTGAGACCGACTCCCCCCAAATTTATTTCAATCATATGCAATATACACTTGTGAGAATATCACTTCAAACATATAGATGCTAATTTAAGCCAACAAATGTTCCATTTTAATTACTTGAGTACAGACGTTTCATATTTTCCCTTTGGTATCCAATGGAAAGTTTATTGGTTAAACAACATGGACTACATTATATACCATGGGACAATACTGAGAAAGGCTGGGTCAACATTTCATTATAAAACATTGTTAAGAGTTTACAAGATGAGTGTAAAAGTCATCTTAAAAACAGTCATTCCTCCAGCATTTTTTTTTTCCCATGGTAGAAATTCCAGAAATGCAGTTTATTTAGGGCTTGATAAAATAACATGCTAAATGTTCACGATTGCGATATTACTTAGCCTATGTAGTCCTTTTGTATCCGGGTGATATTCCTGTCCATCAATCTATTATCTCTTCGTACTTTAAAATATCCTCAGTATGCTATTACCTTAAAATAGTTACTAAAAGTAAGCTTTTCACGGTAGCTTATGGATAAAGCCCCCACTGTCCTTGTTTGTTTTGTTTAACGTTTTAGCATAGATTCAAGAATGGAGTGAAAAGTAGTCTGCAATTAGTATAGTAAGGGTATTGTCACTGAGTGTATTAATGTAGCTGTTAAGTAGCTACTTTATAAACAGCGTAAAGTGGCCTCAACTATCTACATGAACAGTTTTACAACTATTTTTAAAAATAGAGTTTTATTTAAACTATGTGCAATAAATTATTTAATACAGATAACTATTTTATTTATTAATAAAATACGTTTTATATTTTATTTTTCAGGAAAGTGATTAGTAGTTTTGGTGACTTGCATCCAGCTGGAGTGAAACTCAACATTTGTCTCATAAGAAAAACCTGTTTGACGCAGGCTGTGGGGAAAGAGCATCTTCTACCTCTCTCACTTATCTGTAAGGCTGAGTTGGGTGTAGGCTGGACAGAGGAACTGTAGGCTGTGGGTCAGAAGATGGAACATCTGCCTCAGAGAGCTGTAGAAAGTGGGGGAGGTGAGGAGAGCAGACTGGGTGGAAGCAGAATCAATGGCAATGATCCCAGGGCAATCTCTTCCTTGAGTGTTGTTGTTAGCTACCATGGAGTTGGCCCCAGGCTCATGGCAACCCCATGAACAACGAGATCAGACCATTGTGATCCATAGGGTTTGTACTGGCTGATTTTTGGAGGTACATCTGTCTTAGTGTGGAAGCTCCACTGAAACCTATTCAGCATCACAGCAACACAGAAGCCTCCACTGACAGATAGTGGTGGCTGCTCTTGGGGTACATTTGCTGGGAAGAAAACCCACGTCTCCTGTATGGAAGGTGAGAATTTTACCACTGCTCTCCATTCCTTGAGTAAGGCAGGTGAAAAGGAAAAGATCCTGGCCTTGGTGGTTGAGGTGGAGGATTCTTGAAGTTGCTGTTTGTTTCTCACAGTCTGAAATCCCTCTTTCCTAAGGTAGCTTTCAGGCCTTCATGTCTCCCTCTTTCTGTTATCTATAGAGCTGGTGTTCTGGCTGAGCCTCCTTCAAAAGGCCTGTGGCTGTGACTTGAATAAGGAGACAGCCCCCAACCCTTGGAAGTTCCTGCAAAACCTGAAAGGAATTTGAGGTTTTTCAGGCATGCAGGTAAGGGTGAAATATGTTCATACTTGTGTAACCTTGTGGGTACATAGCCTAGTAAACTTAGGACCTTTTGTTACAGCTGTGGGATAGGGCAGGCACAAAAAGATGAGGAGGGTATTTAACAGAAATAACAGATTAAATAATTGAAATGATTTTTTATTTTAAAATTTTTAACGAAATATTTTAAGTATATACAAAGTATGGAGACTAGTATAGTGAGTACCTATGTACCCACAACCCAACCTAGCTTAAACAAATACTGACTTTTTTGCTTTATGTACTTCAGATGTGTTTAGCAAAAACAAAAACAAAATTACAAATACAGACAAAGCCTCTCTTTACCCATTCCCAATTCTACTCCCTTGTTCACTCTTTCCCTCAAGGTACCTTTATTCTGAATTTGTTTTTTTTTATCCCCATGAATGTTTCCATATTTTTACTGCATTTGTTTGTGCCTATAAACAATATAAAGTCCTGTTTTGCATGCTTTTAATATTTATATAAACAACATGTACATATTCTACAACTTGGTTTTTTGGCTAAACATTGTTTTTAATATTTACTCATGTTGACCACTGATCTCTAATTTTTTTTCTATTATATATTTCTTTGCATGAACAGTCCACAATTCTCCTCTGATAGACATTTTAAGTTTTTTCTAATTCTGTGGTGGTTGTTGTTGTTGTTAGATGCCATCCACTCTATTCCAACGCATAGTGACCCTATGTACCACAGAATGAAGCACTGAGTGGTCCTGTGCCATGCTCACAATCACTGTTATGCTTGAACACATTGTTGCAGCACTGTGTCAATCCATCTTGTTGAGTGTCTTCCTCTTTTTCGCTGACCCTCTACTTTACCAAACATCATGTCCTTCTCCAGGGACTGATCCCTCCTGACAATGTGTCCAAAGTGTGTAAGACGCAGTCTTGCCATCCTTCCTTCTAAGGAGCATTCTGGTTATCTTTCCTCCAAGACAGATTCGTTCGTTCTTTTCGCGGTCCGTGGTATATTCAATATTCTTCACCAAGACCACAATTCAAAGACGTCAATTCTTCTTCGGTCTTCCTTATTCATCGTCCAGCTTTCGCACGCATATGATGCGATTGGAATACCATGGCTTGGGTCAATCGCATCTTAGTCTTCAAGGTGACATCTTTGCTTTTCAACACTTTAAAGCGGTCTTTTGCAGCAGATTTGCCCAATGCACTGTGTCTTTTGATTTCTTGACTACTGTTTCCATGGGCGTTGATTGTGGCGCCAAATAAAATGAAATCCTTGACAACTTCTATCTTTTCTCCATTTATCATGATGTTGCTTATTGGTCTAGATGTGAGGATTTTTGTTTTATGTTGAGGTGTAATCCATACTGGAGGCTGTAGTCTTTGATCTTCATCAGTAAGTGCTTCAAGTCCACTTCACTTTCAGCAAGCAAGGTTGTGTCATCTGTATAACAAAGGTTGTTAATGAGTCTTTCTCCAGTCCCGATGCCCTGTTCTTCTTCATATAGTCCAGCTTCTCAGAATATTTGCTCAGCATACAGATTGAATAAGTATGCTGAAAGGATGCAACCCTGACACACAAGTTTCCTGACTTTAAACCACATCTGAACAACTGCTTCCTGATCTATATAAAGTTTCCTTTTGAGCACAATTAAGTGTTCTGGAATTCCCATTCTTCGCAATGTTATCTATAATTTGTTATGATTCACACAGTCGAATGCCTTAGCATAGTCAATAAAACACAGGTAAACATCTTTCTAGTATTCTCTGCTTTTAGCCAGGATCCATCTGACATCATCAGTGATATCCCTGGTTCCATGTCCTCTTCTGAATCCAGCCTGAAATTTCTGGGAGTTCCCTGTCGACATACTGCTGCAGCTGCTTTTGAATGATCTTTGCAAAATTTTGCTTGCATGTGATATTAATGATATTGTTCAATAATTTCCGCAATTGGTTGGATCACCTTTCTTGGGAATAGGCATAAATATGGATCACTTCCAGTGGCCTGGTAGCTGTCTTCCAAATTTCTTGGCATAGATGAGTGAGCACTTCCAGTGCTGCATCCCTTTGTTGAAACATCTCAGTTGGTGTTCTGTCAATTCCTGGAGCCTTGTTTTTCACCAATGCCTTCAGTGCAGCTTGGACTTCTTCCTTCAGTACTGTCGGTTCCTGATCATAAATGAAATGGTTGAATGTTGACCAATTCTTTTTGGTATAATGACTCTGTGTATTCCTTCAATCTTCTTTTGATGCTTCCTGCATCGTTTAATATTTTCCCCATAGAATCCTTCACTATTGCCGCTGGAAGCTTGAACTTTTTCTTCAGTTCTTTCAGCTTGAGAAATGCTCAGCGTGTTCTTCCCTTTCGGTTTTCTATCTCCAACTCTTTGCACATGTCATTATAATACTTTACTTTGTCTTCTCGAGCCTCCTTTGAAATCTTCTGTTCAGTTCTTTTACTTCATCATTTCTTCCTTTTGCTTTAGCTACTCGACTTTCAAGAGCAAGTTTCAGAGTCTCTTCTGACATCCGTTTTGGTCTTTTCTTTCTTTCCTGTCTTTTTAATGACCTTTTGCTTTCTTCATATATGATGTCCTTGATGTCATTCCACAACTTGTCTGGTCTTCTGTCATTAGTGTTCAGCGCATCAAATCTATTCTTGAAATAGTCTCTAAATTCAGGTGGGATACACTCAAGGTCGTACTTTGGCTCTCGTGGGCTTGTTCTAATTTTCTTCAGTTTCAACTTGAACTTGCATATGAGCGATTGATGGTCTGTTCTGGAGTTAGCCTCTGGCCTTGTTCTGACTGATGATATTGAGCTTGTCCATTGTCTTTTTCCACAGATGTAGTCAATTTGATTCCTGTGTATTCCTTCTGGCAAAGTCCATATGTATAGTCTCCATTTATGTTGGTGAAAAAAGGTATTTGCAATGAAGAAGTCATTGGTCTTGCAAAATTCTATCATGTGATCTCCAGCACCGTTTGTATCACCAACACCATATTTTCCAGCTACCAATCCATTTTTATTTCCAGCTTTTGCATTCCAATCACCAGTAATCATCAATGCGTCCTGATTGCATGCTCGATCAATTTCAGACTGCAGAAGCTGGTAAAAATCTTCAATGGCTTCACTTTGGCCTTAGTGGATGGTGCAGATATTTGAATAATAGTGGTATTAACTGGTCTTCCTTGTAGGCTATGGATATTATCCTATCACTGACAGTATTGTACTACAGGATAGATCTTGAAATGGGACACCATTCCTCTTCAAGTTGTCATTCCTGGCATAGTAGACCATATGATTGTCTGATTCAAAATGGCCAATACCAGTCCATTTCAGCTCACTAATGCCTAGGATATTGATGTTTATGTATTCCATTTCATTTTTGACAATTTCCAATTTTCCTACATTCATACTTTGTACATTCCATGTTCTGATTATTAAAGGATGTTTGCAGCTCTTTCTTCTCATTTTGAGTCATGCCACATCAGCAAATGAAGGTCCTGAAAGCTTGACTCCATCCACATCATTGAGGTTGATTCTACTTTGAGGAGGCAGCTCTTTCCCAGTCGTCTTCTGAGTGCCTTCCAACCTGGGGGGCTCATCCTCTGGTACTATATCAGACAATGTTCTGATGCTATTCATAAGGTTTTCACTGGATAATTCTTTTCAGAAGTAGACTGCTGGGTCTTTCTTCCTAGTCTGTCTTAGTCTGAAAGGTCAGCTGAAACTTGTCCGCCATGGGTGACCCTGCTGGTATTTGAATACTAGTGGCATAGGTTCCAGCATCAGAGCAACACACAAGCCCCCACAGTAGGACAACCTGACGGACACGTGGGGGAATTCTGTGGTAGTCATTATTAATTCTGTCTCCTTATGTTAAATATGTACTCTATCAAGAGTTTTGTCCTCTTTTTCATTACTAACATAGGTTAGTTGTCTTTTTCTCTTTTGTTCTTTTTCTCTTCTTTTCAAGAACAAAACTTTCGCTAGAGATTTATGAATTTTTTAGTTTTTTGATTGTATATACACAATAAAATATGTATCTTTGAGAAAACTAGCCTTTGGGTTGGTTGATATTCTCCTTTTTTTTATTTTCTGTTTTATTAATTCCTAATACTATTTTTACGTTTCGCTCGCTTTAGGTTTACTCTGTTGTGTTCTTTCTAACTTCTTGAGGTGAATTCTTAACTCATTTATTTTCCATCTTTTTTTTTTATTATTATTAAATGAGTGTGTATATGGGCTTTAAATTTCCCTCTAAGATCCACTTTGCCTGAGTCCCACATGTTTGATGTATTGTTGCTTTAGGCCCTGTCAAGTCGGCTCCAACTCTTGGTGACCTAATGTATAACAGAACGAAAGGTTGCTGGGTCCTGCACCATCTTCATGATCATTGGTATATTTCAGTCCATTGTTGCAGCTATTGATATTTGGTGCTTAATTATCCACAATCACCACCCATGGAAGTAGCAGTCAAGAAATCAAGCAACATATTGTACTGGGCAAATCTGCCACAAAAGTCCACTTTAAAAGTGTTTAAAAAAAGCAAACATGTCACTTTGAGGACTAAGGTGTGCCTATCCAAGTCATGGTATTTTCAGTCACCTCATATGCATGTGAAAGCTGGACAATGAAGAAGAAAGACCAAAGATGAATTGATGCATTTGAATTAAGGTGTAGGCAAAGAATATTATATATACCATGGACTGCCAGAAGAACAAACAAATCTGTCTTGGAAGAAGTACAGCCAGAATGCTACTTAGACGCAAGGATGGCAAAACTTCATCTCAAGTACTTTGGATGTGTTATTCGGAGGTACCAGTCCCTAGAGAAGGACATTATGTTTGACAAAGTAGAGGGTCATTTAAAAAGAGGAAAACCCTCAACAAGACTGCAACAATTGGTTGAAATTTAGCAACTACTGTACAGATGGTGCAGGAATGGACAGTGTTTCATTCTGTTGTACATAAGGTCACTATGAGTTGCAACTGACTTGACGGCACCTAACAACAACAGCAACAACTTAATTATCATTCAGTTCTGAAGATATTATAATTTCTGTTGTAAGTACCTTGTCAACTGATGAGTTGTTAGGAATGTATTTAAAACATTCTAAACACCTGGGTTTTTTTTTTTTTTTTTTTTTTTTTTGTTCTTTTCCACCGTTATTGATTTCTAACTTTGTTGCTTTATAGTCAGGTAACGTGTTCAGTAGATAGTTTTTCAAAATTTATTGAAATTCTTTTGTGACTAATTTGTGATCAATTTATGTAAATGTTTCATGAGTACTTGAAAGTGTGTATATTTTCTATTTGTTCTGTGCAGGGTGCCATACCCATCCATAAGTATAAGCTCATTAGTGTTATTGTTCAAATCTTCTCTAGCCTACTTACTTTTTTATTTGGGTGTTTCTGATAGAGATTTGTTAAAATCACCTACTAAGATCATGGATTTGTCAATTTCTACTTGTAACAGCAGAGGGTCAGCAAAAAAGAGGAAGACCCTCAATGAGATAGATTGACACAGTGGCTGGAACAATGGGCTCAAACACAGCAACAATTATGAGGATGGTGCAGGACCAGACAGTGTTTCACTGTGTTGTACATAGGGTCACTATGAGTTGGAACTAACTCAGTGGCACCTCAGAACAACAGCAACACTGGTAACAGTATTAGTGCTTTATTTTGCTTTGCTGTTGGGCTCATAAAAGTTTATGATTGCCATATCTTTTTGGTGAATTATTTCTTTTACTATAATGCTGTCCATCTTTATCTTTACTTATCTTACTTTTTATTTTGTCTGATATATCCTATTAGCTTTCTTTTGGGTGGAATATGCCCAATATATCTCTTCCATTCTTTTTCTTTATATTTCTATGTCATCATCTTTTAGGTACTTCTCTTAAAAATAATGTGGAGCTGGATTTTCAAAAACTACAATCTGATCTGAGAAACAGGAGAGCTCTCCTATTGTGGAAGCATGCCAGGCCTATTGAAGCCATTCCAATTTGTTTATTGCCTTAATATCCTTTGTCTCTTTGTTATAAAATTTCCTGGTGAGAAATACAAGATGCCTCTGTCTGACAGTTCCAAGGAAACAGAAACTTAAGGTTACACAGAAACATGTCAAGATGCCCAAAGCAGGCAATAAATCCAAGACTTAATTTGGTTTTCTTGTGTGCCTGAGGAAATCAGGATAGAAATGATTCTGTGGATACACTAAAAAACAATCTAATAAATTCTCTTTGCTTTTATTATTTTTCTCTTACATTTTCATTGAAGATAAGTCTTGGAAAGGAATTTTTTCATAATCAATGAGATAGATGATTTCATACCCTCTTTAAAACTATAAACTCTTCAAAGCAGATGTGTCTTCTAGTGTGTATCTAGTTTGTGTATCTAGTATATGCAGCTGAAGCTCAAAAGTTGACCTGAACTGAAATCTTAATTTTATGGAAATAGGAAGAAAAAAGAAAGTGTAGCTTTACAAGGTGATTATTTTTTCTTTTGTGACATAAATTACTGTGAGAGCATGAAAATGGTGCTAGAATGTCTGTTTTACTTTATTATTGGTCTGAGTTATGTACTTAATGTCTATTTTTCTTAATATGTCAAAATATTTTATTAATAATTTTCAAAAAATAAATGATAAGAGATTTTAGAATAAAAATGCAAAGTGTCCCACTATATAAATTACTACACTGTAAGTTTCCCATACTTATTCAATCTGTATGCTGAACAAATAACCCAAAAAGCTGGACTAGATGAAGAAGAATGTGGCATCAGGATTGGAGGAAGGCTCCCTAACAACCTGTGTTATGCAGATTACACAATCTTTTTTATTTTTCAGCTTTTTAAAAAATTTTTTTTAATTGTACTTTAGCTGAAAGTTTACAGAACAAATAGTTTCTCAGTAAACAGTCAGTACACATATTGTTTTATGACATTGTTTAAAAACTCCCCAACATTGCAACCCTCTCCCTTCTTGACCTTTTTTTTTTTTTGGTGAAAATATACATTGCGAAAGATACACCATTTCAAAAATTTCTACATGCGCAGTTCAGTGACATTGATTACGTTCTTCCAGTTGTGCTGCTATTCTGACTTTAGATGAAGGTTTACAGAACAAAATAGTTTCTCATTAAACAGTACACATGTTGCCCTATGACAATGGTTAACAACCCCACTACATGTCAACACTGTCCTTACTCAACCTAGGGTTCCCTATCACCAGCTTTCCTGTCCCCTTCTGCCTTCTAGTCCTTATCCGTGGACTGCTGTGCCTCATTCGTCCCATTTTGTTTTATGGGGCCGTCCAATCCCCGGCTGAATGGTGAGCCTTAGAAGTGACTTCACCACTGAGCTAAAAGAGTGTCTGGGGGCCATACTCTTGGGGTTTCTCCAGACTCTTTCAGGCCAGTAAATCTGGTCTTTTTTTGTGTGTGTTAGAATTTTGTTCTACATCCTTCTCCAGCTCTGTCCAGAACCCTCTGTTGTGATCCTGGTCAGAGCAGTCAGTGGTGGTAGCCAGGCACCAGCTAGCTGTACTGGACTCAGTCTGGTGGAGGCCTTGGTAGCTGTGGTCCATTAGTCCTTTGGACTAATCTTTTCCTTGTATCCTGTTCTCTTCATTCTCCCTTGCTCCTGAAGGGGTGAGACCAGTGGAGTATCTTAGATGGCTGCTCACAGGCTTTTAAGACCCCAGACACTACTTACCACGCTAGAATGTAGAACATTGTCTTTATAAACTGTGTTATGCCAGTTGAGCTAGATGTTCCTCCAGACCATGGTCCCCACAGCCCTCCACCCAGCAGTTCAGTCCTTCAGGGAGTTTGGATGTGTCTAGGGAGCGTCCATGACCTTTCCTTGTACAAGTTGTGCTGGTTTCCCCTCTATTGTGTACTGTCTCACCCTTCACCCAAGATACCACTTATCTATTGCCTATTTAGTATTCCCCCCACCCCTCCCATCCCTCATAACCAACAAAAATTGTTACTTGTTGTGTGGAAACTTTTTCATGAGTTTTTATAATAGAGGTCTCATACAATATTTGTCCTTTTGTGATTGACTTATTTCACTCAGCATAATGTCTTCCAGTTTCATCCATGTTATGAGATGCTTCACAGATTCATTATTGTTCTTTCTCATTGCATAGTACTCCACTGTGTGTATGTACCATAGTTTGTTTATCCATTCATCTGCTGATGGGCATCTAGGTTGTTTCCATCGTTTTGCCATTGTGAACAATGCTGCCATGAACATGGGTGTGCATATGTCTATTTGAGTGACGGCTCTTATTTCTCTAAGATATATTCCTAGGAGTGGGATTGCTGGATCGTATGGTATTTCTATTTCTAGCTTTCTAAGGAAGCACCATATCATTTTCCAAAATGGTTGTATCATTTTGCCTTCCCACCAGCAGTGCATAAGAGTTCTGATCTCCCCACAGCCTCTCCAACATTTGTTATTTCCAGTGCTTTTGATTTGTTCCAGTAATGCCGGGGGTGAGATGGTATCTCATTGTGGTTTTAATTTGCATTTCCCTAATGGCTAGTGATCTTGAGCATTTCCTCATGTGTCTGTTGGCCACTTGAGTTTCTTCTTTGGTGAAGTATCTGTTCATTTCCTTTGCCCATTTTTTAATAGGATTATTTGTCTTTTTGTTGTAGAGGTGTTGGATTTTCTTGTAGATTATGGAGGTTGGACCTTTGTCTGACTTGTACTAGATTACACAATATTGCTTACTGAAAGCGAAGAGGACTTGAAGTACTTAATGATGAAGATCAAAGACTACAGCCTTCAGTATGGGTTACACGTCAAAATGAAGAAAACAAAAATCCTCTCAACTGGACCAAAAAGCAACATCATGATAAACAGAGAAAACAGTGAAGTTGTCAAGGATTTCTTTGGATCCACAATCAATGTTTATGGAAGCAATAGTCAAGAAATCAAATGAAATCAAATGACATATTGCATTAGGCAAATCTGCTGCAAGAAACCTCTTTAAAGTGTTGAAAAGCAAAGATGTCGTTTTGAGGACTAAGGTGCACCTGACCTAAGCCATGGTATTTTCAGTCGCCTCATATACATGCAAAAGATGGACAATGAATAAGGAAGAATGAAGATGAATTGATGCATTTGAATTATGGTGTCGGCAAAGAATATTGGTTATACTATGGTCTTCCAGAAGAAAGAACAAATCTGTCTTGGAAGAAGTACAACTAGAATGTTCCTTAGATGCAAGGGTGGCAAGACTTCATCTCATGTACTTTGGGCATGTTATTAGGAGGGACCAGTCCCTGGAGAAGGACATTATGCTTGGTAAAGTAGAGGGTCAGAGAAAAAGAGGAAGACCCTCAACGAGATGGATTGACACGTGGCTGCAACAGTGGGCTCAAACATAGCAACAATTATGAGGATGGCACAGGAGTGGGCAGTGTATCGTTCTGTCGTTCATAGGGTCGCTATGAGTTGGAACCAACTCAACACACTTAACAACAACAAGCTCCTTGAAGTAAGTACCAAGTCTTTTCATTTTTTGTGACTGTGGTGAGATGGTAGCCCTGGTGGCGTAGTGGTTAAGAGCTATGGCTGCCAACCAAAAGATAGGCAGTTCGAATCTACCAGACTCTTCTTGGAAACCCTATGGGGCAGTTCTACTCTGTCCTATAGGGTTGCTATGTGTCAGAATTAACTCGATGGCAACGGGTTTGGTTTGTTGGTTTTGGTGGTGAAATGAGTTCGTTTATGTGGCCTTTTGTCTTGGTTCTTTGGAAAAACAGCTTGAGAAGATTTTGCCCCTAAGCCCTGAGTTACATTTGTCCTAGTTTTCTACCCCAAAGGGTGTTACTTTTGTCCAGGTTGACTGACATTTCCTGGGTAAGTTGTAAACAACTTGAGGTTTGATAGTTTTTGTCTGACCTGGAGCCGCTGCCTGCCCTGTGATTGATGTGCACCTTGCAGGGATTGGTCAATAAACTATGCAAGTGAAGTGACTATAGCCTACTATGCAAATGAAGTGTCTGTGGCCTACCGAAAGGAGATTGGTCTGTTCTGTTGGGAGGGCCATGCCTTGAAATTGACAAGGAGTTGTAGATATAAGCAGCCTACCTCACAGAGGTTTCAGACAGAAAAAAGCAGGAAGAAAAGCAGCAGGAAGAAGCAGAAGGAAGTAAGAAGAGGGAAGAAGCAGAGAGAGGAGGTAAGGAACCTCCTAAAAGGGCTGTAACACTGAAGATAACAAGAAGTCCAGAAGGGGGTTAGCGGCACAGCTGGGCAGCAATAGGCCCAGGAGAAGCCCAGCTGCGAAGTTGGTGGTTACAGATGGCAGGGCTAAGAGGAGCCTGTCCTGAGGAGGCCAAGAGGAATCCTGCATGGCTGAGAGGAGCTGAGAGAGCTATCCTGCAAAAAGAAGGGAGATTTTGCCTACAGGCTTCCTGATCCTGATCCTGAGTTGTAGCCTGTTGATCCTGATCCTGAGTCGTAACCTTTTGCTTCCTTAATAAACCACTTAACTGTAAGTATGGTCAGTGAGTTCTGTATGTGGCCATTGCAATGGGTTATCGAACCCAGAAGAGAAGTAGAGAGTGCCATGGGAGAGAAATAGAGAGTGCTGGCATCAGAACTGGTAGAAAGATTGGAGGGTGGAGGTATGTCTGACCTCCACCTCATAGGGATCCGCCGTGGGCTGACATTGATTCGCATTATCCCCCCTGAAGTTAGACAGGTTCTACTACCATCATTTTACAGTGACCCTAGAATGTCGTACGGCGCCTGGCACATACTAGGTTTTCAATAAATGTTTGAATGAATGGGTGGATGAAAGTCATGCAGATGTCTATTACATAACCTTGTCTGTACTAGAAACTTTCTAAATTCATATAATTTCTTCCTCACCTTCAAACAAAAGTTGAAATTCTACTATTTCTGCAAAAGATTTATGACATCCCAAGGAAAGAATTAATCTTTCCGTTTTTTTGTTCCCTCTTTGTCCATTGTTGTAAGATAGCACTTTTTTTTTTTTTTTTAAATCACATCAAGGTAGCTAGTTCCATATCTAGTTTATTGGGCATTGTTTCTTAAACACTTTTTAAATCTGTTTTTTGCAGTTGCTGCATAATATATAGTAGGAGTCTCAGCAAAATTTTCTTGAGTTGGATTTTAAAAGAGTAAAAATTAAATACCAGTACTAGTTGAGCATCTGCTGTTTTAGAACCTTGCAAAGAAATTTAAAGACGTTTTCCTCTTGGTTCTCATAATAACCCTATAAAGTACATATTATTAATCGCTTTTAATATATGGTAAAACTAAGTGCCAGTAAGTGAAGTAGGTGAGACTAACCCATGTATTCCTTCCACCTAACCATTAACGTTAGCTTAGTCCCAGACCAGACTGAACCCATAATGAAGTCTGCACAGGTTTCATCCACCAGCAGCCCCTGAAAGCACATCATCTTGAAAATAGGATATTACTTATTTGTTGCTGAAGTCTTTTAAGGGTCATACTATTTACCTCAAAGAGCCCTGGTGTAGTAATGGTTAAGCACTTGGCTGCTAACCAAAAGGCCAGCAGTTAGACCCCACCAGCTGCTCCTCTGGAGAAAAGACTTGCTGACTGTTCCTGTAAAGATTACAGTCTAGGAAACCCTATGGGAAAGTTCTACTCTGTCGTATAGGGTTGCTATGAGTCAGAATTGATGGGTCAGCATACAAACACAGCAACCATTTACCTCAGAATGTATAATATTGTTTTTACTGGAGACATATTCACCTCTAAAAAAGGAATTTTCCTGGGGTCCAAACACTAGAAAGCAAGGATTATGCCTATTTATACTACCTTATCACCAAATCAGTTATCCAGAGCATCTTTTTTTTTTAAATTGTACTTTAGATGAAGGTTTACAGAGCAAATTAGTTTCTCATTAAACAATTAATACACTTTTTTTTTTTGTTTATCGTTGTTGTTTAAGTGAAAGTTTACATTTCAAGTTAGTCTCTTATACAAAAATTTATACATGCATTGTTATGTGGCCCTAATTGCTCTCCCTGTACTGTGACAGCACACTCCTCCTTTCCACCCCTGATTTCCCATGTCCATTCAACCAGCTCCTAACCCTCTCTGCCTTCTCATCTCACCTCTGGACAGAAGCTGCCCGTTTAGTCTTATGTATCTACTTGAGCTAAGAAGCACACTCTTCACGAGTATCATTTTATGTCCCACACTCCAGTACAATGTTTGTCTGAAGAGCTGGCCTCAGAAATTGTTTTAGTTCTGGGCTGATAGAGAATCCAGGGGCCATGCTTTCCCTGGTTCCTCCAGTCTCAGTCAGACCATTAAGTCTGGTCTTCTTACTAGAATTTGAATTCTGCACCCCACCTTTCTCCTGCTCCATCAGAGACTCTCTGTTGTGTTCCCTGTCAGGGCAGTCATTGGTGGTAGCCGGGCACCATCTAGTTCTTCTGGTCCCAGGCTGATGAAGTCTCTGGTTTATGTGGTCCTTTCTGTCTCTTGGGCTAATACTTTCCTTGTGTCTTTGGTGTTCTTCATTCTCCTTTACTCCAGGTGGTTGGGACCAATTGATGCATCTTAGATGGCTGCTTGCAAGGTTTTAAGACCCCAGACACCACTCACCAAAGTAGGATGGAGAACATTTCCTTAATAAACTTCGTTATGCCAGTTGACCTAGATGCCCCCTGAAAGCATTGTCCCCCAGACCCCCACCGCTGCTACTGTATCCCTTGAAGTGTTTGTATTCAGGAAACTTCTTAGCTTTGACTTAGTCCAGTTGTGCTGACTTCTCCTGTGGTGTGTGCTGTCCTTCCCTTCACCTAAGATAATTCTTGTCTACTATCTAGTTGGTGAATAACCCTCAGCCTCCCTCCCCACCCTCGTAACCATCAAAGAATGTTTTCTTCTGTGTTTAAACCTTTTCTTGAGTTTTTATAATAATGGGCTTATACAATATTTGTCCTTCTGTGACTGATTAAATTCACTCAGCATAATGCCCTCCAGATTCCTCCATGTTATAACATGTTGCACGGCTTCATCATTGTTCTTTATCATTGTGTAGTGTTCCATCAAGTGGATATACCATAATGTTTATCCATTCGTCCGTTGATGGGCACCTAGGTTGTTTCCGTCTTTTTGCTATTGTGAACAGTGCTGCAAACTACATGAGTGTGCATATATCTATTCGTTTGATGGCCCTTATTTCTCTAGGATACACATATTTGTTTTTGTGACATTGGTTACCAACCCTATGACATGTCAACACTCTTCTTGACCTTGGTTTCCCCATTACCAGCTTTTCTGTCCCCTCCTGCCTTCTTGTCCTTGCCCCTGGGCTATGTGCCCATTTAGTCTTGTTTTGTTTTATGGGCCTGTGTAATCTTTGGCTGAAGGGTGACCCTCAGGAGTGACTTTGTTACTGAGCTGTAAGGGTGTCCAGGGGCAATACTGTCAGGGTTTCTCCGGTCTTTGTCAGACCTAAGTCTAGTCTTTTTTTTGTGAGTTAGAATATTGTTCTACATTTCTCTCCAGCTCTGTCCGGGACCCTCAGTTGTGATCCCTGTCAGAGCAGTTGGTAGTGGTAGCCAGGCAACATCTAGTTGTGCTGGACTCAGTCTGATGGAGTCTATGTTAGTTGTGGTCTATTAGTTGTCCAGAACATCACTTGATGTGATATTTGGGCTACAGATCTGCCCTCTAGATGTTTATAATCTATGAGAGAATTTCAAGGCAAAATCAAGGCTGATTGTGAACATTAAGGTACTTGGTGATGCTGCTTCTGATAATGAAGGTAAAATATATTCTTCACATCTTTTGGCTTTGTAGTCAGATACATATGGGCTTGAATCCTTGTTCTAATTCTTTAGCTGAATGACCTTGAGCAGGTTACTTACTCTCTCCAGGTCAGTTTCCTCAACTCTACAACAGGGAGGGAGATACTTATGTTATGGAGTAAGTAAAATAATACAGATCCTATAAATGGTAGTTATTATTGTTTGTACTCCAAAAACAGTGAGTAAGTTAGATTTAGCTGTATGGGTTAAGTGTCTCTATATAATACCTATTTATTTAATACCAGCTATTAGTCTCATGGCTGCTCCTAAACCGCTGTAGGGATAAAGGGGTGGAGAAGTCCTCCAGGAAGAGGTTAACGCGCTAGGGAGAGATTAACTAGAACATGGGTGCCATTTCCTTCTTTTCCTTTGCAGCAGTTTATAGGGGTATTAGAACAGGATGCGACATACATTTTATAAATATATCATACATTAAATATACATACTATTACACCCCATCTAGAATTACAACAACATCAATTATAAGCATTAACTGTCAGTCACTATTACTGGTGGTCTTTCTATAAACAAGCTCAGAAGTCCTGTGGTGATCTATTAGAGGTTTTCTGTGTCCTTCCCCTGCCCCCTTCTGATCCTTTTAGGCTCTTAGGAGCAAAACGTTGATCATGACTAAAAGCAGCTAAGTGCTTTCTTTCTTGGTGCTTAGCAAGTTTCCCTGGAAGTCAGCAGACAGTAATGTAGCCTTTAATACAGACTGAGACTAAATTTAGTGAGTGGAGGAAAGAGCATGATATAAAGTTAAGGAAACATGGCCTTTCAAGAAGACTAATGAAGACAAATATTTTGAAGGTAACCTTTAAGTCACATGGCTGTGAGTGTTTTCCTTTAGAAATTACCTCTGCACATTCGTCCTGTAGGAAGAGTGCCAAAAGAAATGAGATGAGCTAGTTGCTTAAATGAGAGACATGGACATTTGTAAGTTACACATACTGGACATCAGCTTGTAAAGTAGTAGAAAAATTTGTCTAAATCCAGGGATAAAAATAAGAGTAAATTCTGACTTAGCCCTCTCACTGTTCACTGTAGAAGAAAGAACACTTCAGCAGAAAGGGATTCTGTCTGTAGTGGATATCCTGTTAAACAGGGGCTGCTTGGGTGGTATTTTTACCTTTTTTTCTTGATCGTCATCCACTTTGACATCATTAAACTTTGGGGGTACATCCTAAAACACACTTTAGTTCTCCCTCTAGTTTTCTGTTGCCACCTAGTAAACTGATATTGCTCATCCTAGTGATAGCTTAACTTTGGGGGCTTAGAATTATGTAATTAGGAACCTAAAATAAATATCAGACTAATGTTAATATTTTTTAAGTATGCATAATACAGCTGATTTGTTTAATCAATAATATATATTAGGAAAAGAAAAATTATAGTAAATCCTCAATTGATGAATTGGTTTTTCTCTTTAAAAATGTTTGAAAAGAGCTTATTTAGAACTTGCCTGTTTTCATAGAAAGTATATTCCATTATTCGCAGTTAAGGCTCTTGGTCCACAATGTACCTAATGCCTACGTAACCTGTTCATCCTGGAGCTCACCATATTTTTGGTACACATTATGGCACGTCCACTATGACAACTCCTATAGCCTGTTCTTGCCTTTAGACAGGGTATTCAGCTAAAGACCCTTGCCAAAACTTATGTCCGTAAGTCTTCAAGAGATTCTTTAAATGTTCCCATGAGATGTTGATATTGCTATTCTGGTTCTATCGATGCATATCATGGGATAAATCAAGTAAGCAGCTCTTCTGGCTTATTTTAATCACTTGCGTTTTTTGTCATGGGAGAAAGGAAATACAGAAAATCAAAGAGGTTAAATTAAAAACTCTATAGTCTTGATTTTGACAGTAGTATCAATATGAATTTTTTAAAACATACATTTTTTTTAACTCTGTCCTCTGAAAAGCTTGAGAAACAGTGGCAATCACCATAGCAATAAGCATCCCTAGCACTTGGATTGTGATCTCAAAACACGATTTCCAATGAGAAGGAACCACATCTCCTTGACGAAATGACTGATTACAGGATTGGGCAGGAGTTGTGCAATATGGACCTGGAACATCTTGTCATAATAGAAAGCAAGGGAGCAATCAAAGACAACTAGGGATGGGTCAAAAGGACTCAGGAATCAGCCTGGTAGGCTTTCACTGGCCAGTTTGATCTTCAGTATCTGAAATAGGTTGAAATACATCAAATAAATTTATGAACAAACTCACTGGTCAACATTAGAAGATAACAGAGAGTCAGTTAAATACTTTGAAAACTGGTAAATAAGGAGAAAAAAATCAAGCATTATTCCGCATATTTTTAATACAAACTATACCTTAGGGTAAGCCAAATAGTTGATGAGGGGAAGTTTACCGTAATAGAAGTATTCCAAGTATTTAATGAAAATAGACTTATAATAGCACTGTTATGCAACCCCTACTAAATTAGTGGAGATAGGCAATGATCACAAATGTCTGCTAACATCACAAAAAAAGAGATCGTCATTATGTTCTTCCTAATGGAAGTAACCAACATCATCTATGAAACAGTCTAGACAAAATAACTTAACCTGAATCTGATCAAGACTCTAGATCTAACTACCACTTTACAGGAAGAAGAAAGAACATGTTTAATGACATCATGAGGATACAATCAGTCAGTCTAGATAGTGGGACCTGGCTTCTTCAATAAATACATTTCAAGAAAAAACAAGAGTTGGAGAGGGAGACCTAAAGATGCAAAGAGTTGCAAAGCAAATCACTCAATGGCTATGCTTTATTTTGATCCTGATTTAACCGAGTAAAAAAAAAGTACATATCATGAGATAATTGAGAAAATTGGAACACTGACTTGATATTTTTTTATATTAAGTAGTTGTTGTTAGCTTTTAGGTATGATAATGTACTGAAGTTACGTTTTAAGAGATCCTTCAGCTTTTAGAGATATATAATGAACATTTTGCCATGAAAGTTTGTGATGTCTGGGACTTACTTTAAAATAATCCAGTACTGAGAAGAGGTAGCAGATATGGCTGTAATTGAAACAAAATTGAGCACAAGTTGATGATTGTTGAAGTTGGACACATGGAGGTTCGTTATACCACTGTCTTTATTTTTGTGTATGTTTGATATTTTCTACAATAAAAAGTTTTAAATTGTACCTGAGTCATTCTATTAGCTGTAATGGCTGTGTGGCACCTGCATGTTCTTCCTCTTCTGCTTATGCTCCTCCTCAAAAAAGTTCTTGCCTCCAAATACACTTCCAGGGTGTCTCTCTATTGATATTGTAATGATTATTAGTAACAGTGATGCTAAGAGTGACTATCATAAAGAAAATATCTTTGTCCATATATGGGATGCTGCATCTTGATGGTCCCAAAGCTACCCATATCTTTCTGAACTTACATACTTTTTAAAAAAGAGATCATTCACTGCATGTTCTTCTGCAACCTGCTATATTTTACTTAGTAAATGATTGTGACTATCTTTTTATTTGAATAAATATATTTTTAATAATATCTTAAAATAGCACCTAGTATTTCATTATGTGAATGAAGCTAAAACTTACAAAAACACTTTACTAAAAGAGCAAGCAGGAGAATACGTATAAAGAGTACAAAAAATGAAATAGCCATCTGGTTGTAAGCAAAGGTTTCTGATGATTTCCAGCTAGATTGCTGTAAAAGCTTGTTTTAGATCTTACTCCATTTCACTCGGGAATACCAGAGAAAGAGATCCCTTGCATGGAACTTCTCCTTCAGGCCTATCAGTCTAAACATGTTTTAAGACAGGATGATCATAAGATTTGATAACAAAATGACATACTACAATAGCAGGATTATTGTTTCTTCAAGGTTTTTCTTGTAGAGAAGGATTTGGGGAGAAGTGTGAAGATACAAGACTTGGATGAGGAAATGTGCTTTTGGAGCTTATAGCCAGAAGAGGGACAGTTGTCGAGAAGATTGAAAGATCCCAGGTGAGGAAGGATGAGCCCTACCCCCATGCAGTGATGTGCTGGAGCTGGCTCATACTAGCTTGTGAGAGTCTATTGAGTGTATCTCTTCCCAGCTCTCTGTTCATTGCCATCATGTTGGTAGCTTCAAACTGGCTGTGATGAGAGCATTTACACCATGGAAATGGGCAAATGTTACAAATCAGCTCCTGGAGAGCTGATTGTTAAATGTTTACCTGCACTCCACAGCCCCAGGCCACCTACTCTGACATGATAGTATTGCACTGGGCCGGCACTAAGACAATGCTAGGAATAGAGTTGGGGCTGGTTTGGCAAGGTCTCAGGAAGCTACAAATAATTTAATTGCACCATTATTTCTTGCTTGATTAATTTTAGATCTTATCAATGAACTTCTTACGTTAGTCAAAGATTTCGTTATCTAATTCCCTCATTCCCTCCCCCACATTCTCCCAATATTGTTAAATCCATATTCAGTGTTTACATTTTGACTCTGTAAATACTGTGCGCAGCTGAGCTAAATAGAGTATGACAAATACATTTACTTACATGAGCAACTTTTTGTATTTCCAAGAGTTAATCATTGACCTTTTTTTTTTGCTTTGTTTTCAATGGACTTATAACTAATTCTTCCCAAATTCAACGGATTTATAAAACAGCTCTCAATGTAATTTTCCATCTAGTCAAAGGCAGCAGATGATCTATCAGCTCTAGTTATTTTACCAGGATCCATTTCTTCTAGAGACCTTTATTCTCCAACTCCAGTCTGGACTAGTTGCTCTCTGAGTCTGCTATATAGCTATTATTCTGAGACATCCCTTTATTGTCTTCCAGTGTTGGATCTCTTATCTTCTGAATCCCATGTCTTGTTTCTTGTTTAGTTCTTCCTTATTTTATTTTTTAACGTATATGTTCTGTCCATTCCTTCATGAGTAAGGGTGCAAATGGGATAAATTAGATGCATTTTTATGTATGAAATATTTATTATACCTTCACAATTGATCTTAAAGATATTACTCCAATATCTTCTAGCTTCTAGTGTTGCAGTGAGAAGTCCAATACCATGCTGATTTCAGAAACTATGTATGTGGTCTACTTTTATACTCTGAAAGGATCTACTCATTCATTGCTAGTGTCTTGAAATTTTGCAGTGATGTGCCTTGGTAATGATTTTCACCCAAGTCATGCTGAAAATGGGGTCCCTTTCAGCACTGAGATTCAAGACTTTGAGTCCTGGGAAATTGTGTCATGTCTCATATTGTTTCTTTGATGATTTTATTCCCCAACCCTGGAACACCTTATTAGTGACATGTTGAACTCTCTGGATTCCTTTTTAAATGTTCTTATCCTTTTTCTTGTCCATATATATGTTTTGTCTTTTATCTTACAACCCTGCCAATGAACTTTAAATTTTGAACTCTTTTTTTCTTTCCTTTTTTTTTTTTTTTTAATTGTTGTTGCTTTTTATGGCTGTTTATTATTTCATCGATGTGTTTTTCTTCTTAGCCCTCTGAGGATATTGATAATATTGAGAAGTTTTCTTATGCTCCCTGTTTTGTCTCTAAATCAATCCCTTAGTTCCTTTTTTTCCCTGTATGATTGTTTGATCCCTCATCCACATAATCTTTCATTACTATACTTTCATATTTAAGATAAAGACACTAAAAAAACTGATCTGACATTGTTCCTACACGGAAAAGACTTTTCTACTGATGAATTTGTTGTAGGGTAATTGGACAATAAGCCTACTTTTTCACTGCGAGATTCCCAAAGTCATTATTTGTAGATCTTTCCTCTGGAGATATTCAGTTTTATGAAGAAGAATCCTATCAGTGTGCTAGGTCTGTGACTAAGGAAGGAGGCTGGAGTACTATCATTCAGTATGCAGATTTATATTAATCCCTGTACAAGGTATATTCCATTTGCCCCTCTGAAAACACTTTTCATTCTTCTTCATTCTGCTCTGTGCCTTCAGACCAAAAACCAAAAAACCTAACCTGTTGCTATCGAGTCGATTCTGACCGTATAGGGCAGAGCAGAACTGGGCCCCACATAGGGTTTCTAAGGAGTGGCAGGTGGATCTGAACTGCTGGCCTTTTGGTTAGCAGCCAAGCTCTTAACCACTGTGCCACCAGGACTCAGAGACTAAATTTATTACTTAGGAGTGCATTTATCACACCAATGAGCTCTTTTTCCCACTTGCTTTTGGTTGGGCTGAGCCAGTGGGAAGCCTCAGGGGGAGATCAGAGGACTGGAAGAAAGTGAATATTTATACCCCTAAGTTCTCCTCTGCAGGGTTCTTGTGGGCTGGCAGTATCTCTTAACTGAGGGTCACTACTCCTCTCAGTGCAACTCTCTATGTGACTCTTTCTTTCTGGGTTCCAGGAACTACTCCCTTCTCTTGTCCATTTGAGCCCAGAGGTTGTTACCAGTTTTTTGGTTACTATCCCTTATAGATTTCTTTTACCTTGTTGCCTGATTAGGGTCCATGCCCTGGAGCAGCTGAGCCAATGAAATGTACTCCAAGTCAGAGAGAGGGAAGAAGTTTATGAGGAGGTGACACCAACGGAGAATCACGCAGCAACGCAGGCTGTCTTTATGGAGTCCCGAAAGACAATTTTACATTAGAGTTTATATGTGATTTTTATAAGAGTTAGAAGTATCTTTTGGCACATTGCCCACAGATGGCCGGATGAGTTACACATTACAAGATAACTACAATAGACTCCTTATCAGGCTAAAAATATACATGCTGGACATCTCCTTATTAGGCTAAAGATTTACAGACTGGACATCTGAGCTCTAATCTCCATGTTGGGGGTCGTAAGTCACAGGTGGCCAGACAGAGCAAAACAAATTCATTAACAAAGGTACGTGGAAAGGAGAAGGCAGGCAGAAAAAACTTATAGGTTTATCATGGCGTTAGCTATGTCAAGCTCTCAATCACCCATTTTAAAAAGGAGAAAACATGCTGTGGAGTATTAGGGTCACAACCTTGCCCACATCTTTGTGAATAGTTCCTTTATTAAACTCTCCTAGAATTATTCTAATTTGTGTATGCCTTCAGTTTCCTACTGGGACCTTGACTGTTACTGTAATTTGTTCCATAATTGACCCAAGAAAACAGACCCTCAAAATAGTGTTCTGGGATTGGTTTCTCACATTTGGGGAGTGTGGGAATAAACTTTCTTCCAGGGAGAAATGGAATATGGGTAAGAAAAAATATGGCATACCTTCATGGTTTTTTCAGGTTATCATAGGTGGTAGCAGAGAATAGAGTGCAGTGGAGGACAAGGGCTATAGAAGAACAAATGGCTGTGGCACTTAGTCACTATGGCAACAATAGTGATTATAAGGATTGTGGAATTGCCTGACTTCTTACGGCCCTACAGAGCATACACGGAGAAAAAGAGAAATTAAAAGCTTTGAACGTTCAGTTAAGAATACATATAGAGAACAAGAAATCCACTGTGGCATCTTTGAAGCAGGCTCTCATTTCCTATAGTTGCAGGGCATGTATAGCTAAGGACCAATCCTAGGGTACAGTTGTAATACGGGCACTGTTGAGGAAGAAACAGGACCCTGAAACAAAGAATAGGGACATATTAGCAGAGTCTGAGAACTTTGAACATCAAAATTTCCCTGAACTTCTCAAATTGATGTCAATTCTTTTCATCATTCTCTCATTGCTTCTAAACCTATAAGGAGAGTTCATCCCAAACATTACCTGAAGGGAGAGGTAAAATGCCTGTTAAAGGAGAATACACTGAAAGAGTCACAAGCAGGAGCTTGGGGAAGATATATAGAACTGCTAGACTAAGGGACATGAATTCATGGATGCATTTACCTAGGATTTTGGACTTAATGTAGCTTGAACACCTGGAAGTGGTATTAATAATCAACTAGGTTGGTTTATTGAGGCAGGGACTCAACCATTCCCTATACTTAACGAGGTCAAAATGCTAGAACTTCTCTGGCATACTACTGAGGAAGAAATCCAAAGGCTTGGGGGAACTTGGAATGTTGACATAGAGCTCCTCAGCCACTCCCTAATCGTACCCTTTGGTGGACCTAGAGGACATTCCTTTTATTTGGGGTATTAAGACATGCATTGGTGAAGAAATATCACTATCTTTGAAGATTTCTGTGGAGGCTGTTCTCTGTAGGCCAGAGAATATTGTTGAGGGTGGGAGCTTAGACAAATTAGGCTCTCTGATATCACTGGAGTTAATGGGATCCTGGGTTAGTAGAGGCCAGATGATCAGGCTTAACTGTCAGAGACAAGGTAGGCACAATTACCACAATAAGCTACAGGGACAGAATGATATTTAGCAGTTTGAACCACAGATTTGTTACAATGGCTAACTGATTGAGGGGTGTCCCTAGAAAAGAACTAAATAGGCAGATGCTGTTTGACATAGGCAGAAAATTCTAAGACTGCTAGTCAGAAACCTACCTTGAGTCACTGTTATAGATATTCATAACCACTTACCAATTTTCCTAGACCTGTTGTTGTTGTTAATTGCCATCAAGTTGGCTCTGACTCATGGTTATCTTATATAAAATAAAACAAAATGTTGCCCAGTCCTGGGCCATCTTCATGATCATTGATATCTGTGATACACACACAATTGGCCTCAAAATTTTAAGCAGCAATAAGTCGGCTAGAATGAGGAATCCCTCCAGTGGCATCAACCACTCCATGGGTGCTACATTCATCCAATCAGAGCCTGAACACACAAGATTCTCCCAGAGCATTAGCATATGGGAAGTAACTTTTATTACTTATGAAAAGAAGCAGACAGCATTCCAAAACAAATATGGATCCATTTTGTGGTCAGTCCTCCCTATGACTCAAAAATCCTGTCCAGGAGGAGATGATGACTCTTTTATGTGTACCCTACTTTGTACCATAGGTGAGGGACTCAAAGAGCTTTCCTTCAGCTGATCCCAACCCCTTGGCTAGGTAGACTAGGTAGGTGGCTGAAAACTCTGCTGCGCATGCTTCCACGTGTTCTAAGGCCCACTACATCATGCCCCCGCCCTTCCTGAGGCCTGTTGCTAGATAATGAGTTGGAGACTCCCAACTTTGCACACATTTAAATGTTGCCTAGCTGTTTTAGAAAGAACAAAAACAAAAAGCACATTGATGCTTAGAATTCCAAGGGCTATTTTCAGAAACCAGAGACAAAAGGCCAAATTGAGTTCTTTGTCTCACAGTATGTTTGAGTCCATTCCTGCAGCTATTGTGTCAATCTCTCTCACTGCAGGTTTTCTTAGTTTTCATTGGCTTTCTGCTTTATCAAACATGATGCCCTCTTCTAGGATTGGTCTTTCTTGATGATGTATTTAAAGCCTAGACCTAACCAAGTTCATAAACCCAGATCTAATTATCTGAGAGGAGCCCAGAGTTCTTTAAGAAAACGTCCTTATAATGTGGCCACAGGTATATATCATGAATCTTCTCTCAGGCCTTACCCAGAGGAAACTGTGGTCAAGATGACAGAACTTGCACTCAAATTTTGTGGTAGGGAAGAAATGAGACCTTCAGAAAAGAAAAGGAAACATTTGGGCAGACATGGCTGAGGTTAAGAACTTTGAACTTAATCACTAATTCCTGAAGACCTAAAATGCAACTACAGTCTGTCAATCAGATGGGAACTAATGGAATTTAAATGATAGAGAGAGTCTTGGCTCAAATTTGTCTGATAGTGGGTCCAGTGGAACTGTGGACTCATTTTGTGTTTTTCCTCCTGTTTTAGTTTGGGTTCTCTAAAGGAGAAAAACCAGTGAGACATATATATATATAGAGAGAGAGAGCCCTGGCAATGCAATGGTTAAGAGCTATGGCTGCTAACCAAAAAGTCGGCAGTTCAAATCCACCAGCCACTCCTTGGAAATCCTATGGGATAGTTCTACTCTGTCCTATAGGGTTGCTATAAGTTGGAATTGACTCGACAGCAATAGGTATGTATATATAGAGAGAGTCATGCATTGCTTAATGTCCATGATATGTTCTGTGAAATAAGACATCATGTGATTTTGATGTTGTACGAACACCTAGGTCCTGCCAAACCAATGTTACATATGACTGTATATATATATGTATGTGTATGTATATAGATAGAGAGAGAGAGAGATTAACTTCAAGGAAATGGCTCACACAATTGTCAGGGCTGGAAAGTCCCAAGTCTGTAGGCCCGATGGCAGGCTGGAGACCTGTGCTGGCTAATAAGATTGTAGAGGGCTGGAAAATCCAAATCTGCAGGGAATAGGCCAGAGACTTCTGCAGATTTATATCCCAAGATCCATAGGTCAGGCAAAGAGAAGAGTGAAGGGTGGAGAGAGAGAGTGAGCTCTTGCCAGAATATCCATTTATATTCTGGAGGTGGACCACACCCCCAAGGAATCTCTCCTTTCAACTGATTGGCTGATTACATCAGATCACATCATGGAAGATCATTACATTACATTACATTTTATCATATTACATTATGGAACGACAACCAGCCCAGTGTCTGCCAAACCACTGAGAATCATAGCCTGGCCAAGTTAACACATAAAATTAACCATTACCCCCAAGTCTCAGAATATACAGTAGCAGTAGACATACTTCATAAATGGCAGAATCCCACGTTGATTTCCTGACCCATGGAGTGAGGGCTTTTATGTTAGGAATAGTGGAAGCCCCTGTAACTTTTCTCTCAAGATAGTAAACCTAAAGCATGCTGCATCCTGAGTAAACTCCAGACATTAGTGCCATCATCAAAGACTTGAGAGATGCAGAGGTTGTTATTCCTACTGTGTTTCATTTATTTCACCCATTAGCTGGTGCAAAAGCAAGATAAGTCATAGTGAATGACAGTAAATTGTAAACTTGATTACATGGTGATACCTACATAGCTGAGGTTCTAGGTATGGCATCTCTACTGAAGCATATTAACAGAACCCCTGCTACCTGGCATGAAAATGCACTCTTTCCTATTTCCATCAGTAAGTGAAATCAGAAACAGCTTGCATTTACATAGCAGGAACAACAGTATGCCATTACATTCTTGCTCCAGGGAGGTCACAAGTTGGGTTCTCTGGGAAGCACACCCTGAGAAGGGGTTTACTGTTCAAGATGTTTACTAGGGATCAACACTGGTGCAAAGGAGGGGGAGTCAGGATTGGGAAGACCTGACAACAATCTTAGTTGACCCCGGTGAGTTATGGAGCAAAAACGGCCTGTCAGAGTCTCATAGCCAGGCTTTTCTGCTCCTCTCTTGATTTGTCATTGGATGTGGGCTGCTCTGTCAAGAGAATAACCTTGGGTGAGATGGCTCTTGGCAGCTAAGGCAATCTGTAAAGGGGCTGACAGCTGAAGACTTTCTGCTGACATCATTCCCAGCAGCAAGGGCAACAAATCCCTCCTTGAAGGAGGCCTGGGTGCCACACCTTTATGTCCATTATACAGGGCTCTGTCAGCTCTTTTGCTCTCTGTTGTGATAGCGTTTGGAGAGACTTTAATTTCCTTGGTATCCTGAATAACACTACACTTTTCTGTTACATTGACAAAATTATGTTTATTAGACTTGGTGAGCAGGAAATAACAAACACTCTCGATTCCTTAGTAATATGTATGCTTGCCAGAGGGTGAGAGGTAAACTCTGAAAGTTCAAGGGCCTATAATATCAGTGACGTTTACATGGGACTGGTGGTCTGAGGCATGTTGGAACATCACTTCTAAAGTGCTATACCTTGTACCGCTCACAGTGCTTTGTGGTCCTCTGGATTTTGGAGGCAATGTTTAGGCATGCTGTACAAACTCATTTTTTGGGTAGCTCCATAAACTGACAGTTTTTAATGGAATTTGCAACAAGAAAGATCTCTGAGACAGTTCAGGCAGCAGATAAGAAAGTCTTGCCACTTGGACCCTGTGACCTTGCAGAACCAATGGTCTACTCTACCTGCCTGTGGCAGGTAGAGATGCTATACAGAGCATCTGGCAGACCCCAAAAGAAGAAACACTACACTGGCAACTTAGAGTTTTGGAATAAGGCTATGTTCTACTCTACCAACAACTATTTATTAGAAAAGAGGATCTAATTGGCTGCTGGTCTTGGAACAGATTGAGTTTTTAACCAGGGGATACCCAAATTGCCAAACTTAGGTTTTCTGATCCACTGAACCACAAAATTGTATGTGCACAGTGCGTTCCATTATAAAACGGAAGTGGTATGTATCAAGGGTCAGCAAGTTTTATCTATTAAGGGCCAGATAGTAAATATATTAGGCTTTGAGGGCCATATGGTTTCTGTTGCAGCTATTCAGTTCTGCTGCTGTAGTGCAAAAGTAAGTAGCCCTGGTGGCACAGTGGTTAAGTGCTCAAATGCTAATCAAAATGTTGGCAGTTTGAACCCACCAGCTGCTCCTCAGGAGAAAGATGTGGCAGTCTGCTTTCAAAAAGATTTACAGCCTTGGAAACCCTATGGGGGCAATTCTACTCTGTCCTATAGGGTCGCTATGAGTTCAGAATCAACTCGACAGCAGTGGGTTTGGTTTTGAGTTTAGTGAAAAAGTAGCCATAAATAATATGTCTGTCTTAGTCATCTAGTGCTGTTATAACAGAAATACCACAAGTGGATGCCTTTAACAAAGAGAAATTTATTCTCTCACAGTCTAATAGGCTACAAGTCCAAATTCAAGGCCTCAGCTCCAGGGGAAGGCTTTCTCTCTCTGTCGGCTCTAGAGGAAGGTCTGTGTGATGCATCAGTCTTCCCTTGGTCTAGGAGCATCTCAGCGCAGGAACGTTAGGTCCAAAGGACATGCTCTGGTTCTGGAACTGCTTTCTTGGTGGTATGAGGTCCCCAACTCTCTACTTGCCTCCCTTTCTTTTTATCTCTTGTAAGATAAAAGGTGGTGCAAGTGACACCCTGACACCCGAGTGAAACTCCCTTCACATTGGATCAGGGATGTGACCTTAGGAAGGGTGTTACAATCCCACCCTAATCCTCTTTAACATAAAATTACAATCACAAAATGGAGGACAACCACACAATACTGGGAATCATGGCCCAGCCAAATAGATACACACATGTTTTGGGGGACATAATGCAATCCATGACCACATCGATGAATGAGTGTGGCTGTATTCCAATAAAATTTTATTTATTAAAAAAAAAATGTGAATTTTGTATAATTTTCATATGCATGAAATATTATTCTTCTTTTGATTTTTTTTCAACCATTTGAAAATGTAAAAACCATTTTTAGCTTGCAAAAAATGCAAGCTGCAAAACAGGTGGTTGGCTGGATTTTGTCCACAGGCTGTGGTTTGCCAACTCCTGGTATATATGAAACCAGACCCTTTCTTCCCCCTGCCAAGCAATTTCAGAAGGCACAACAAAGTACCTCAGCAGAGCCAATGACTCAGACTTCCACTGCTTTGCTTATTTCCACTGATTCTCTCTATCATGAGATAGCAGAAGAGAAAAAGATATGGGCTCAGTTTATGGATGGATCTACATTGTATGGTGGCAACAGGAAGACATGGATGGCTGCTGCACCACAACCCCACTGTTTGTAGCTAAACTTTGAGCCATATATGTGATTGTCTACTTTGTATGGGAGGAGAAATGTCCTGAGAAGTAGATCTACATTCACTCAAGAGCAGTTGATAATAGGTTTTTATACTCAGGAACCTGGGAAAAAACCCTACTGGAATATTGATCACAATGTAGAAGGGAGGAGAAGTATATGGATAGATTTCTTGGAATTAACAAAATATGAAGATATTTGTGTCCCATGTAAATGACCACCAGAGGTCGTTCATAGTGGAAGGGGCTCTCAATAATCAGGTGGACGGGATGACTCATCCTGCTGATGTCAGTTAACCTTTCTCCAGACACCCCAAAGCATGCTTAATAGGCTGTGGTGGCAGGGATGGTGGCTGTGCACAGCATTGTCTAACCCTTATCAAAACTGATCTAACTACTGCCACTTCCAAAGTACCCATGACTTTATCAGTCCATGGTTGCTCTACTTGTCCACTAATAGTTAAAAGAGGACAAGGAATTAGCAAGAGATACCACAGCAGATCACTTGAGTGACAAACATATTCCTTTCTGCCAGAATTATATAGTAGCAACTCTATATCCTCGTCATGATTAAGGCCAGTTATCTCTGCCAGTTTTAACTCCTTTTGTGCCGTCTAGTCTACTGGCATAAGCATCCTAAAGTGATCAGGTGCCAGCTGTAGCCTTAAATTTAGTGAGATTCTTAATGTGTAACTTAGCAAAAACATACTCCCTTTGAGAACCAGAATCTGTAGACCCACACAGCCTGACGTTGCAGAGATGGGAAACACAACTTCTCCAATGGGTCATTAGGAGTAATGGTAAACAGAGCCACTCCTGTCTTTAGTCCCTGATTCCCTGACCCATATATTCTACTACGGACACAGCATAGTAATATTGGCTGTCTCAGCATTGTCTCTGTCACTGACAGGTCAAGACGTTTAGCAGAAGTAGCTAGATCATTCTTGGTAAGAGGGAACCAAACTATTAGACCTATGTATAGCATACATTTCTACCACCGTGGCTTGAACTATATATCCATTGTGTAAACATTGGGGTGGTTGAGGACAGAGGCTGGTTGACATCTAATGGCTGAGTCTACCTGTCCACTTGGTTGTTTTGTGCTTTACCTGCACTCAGTTAATGTGTGATACAAAGATCCTCGCCCTTTGTACCTTCTTCCATAGGTTCTCCACGTGTCTCTTCCCTCAGACCTCCTTGTCCCCACTCTTTCAATCTTGTTCCTCTTAGCCCCTGACCATTCAGCAGTGCTCTTGTGTTCATGGTCCACATATATCCTTATCTTGGCCAGTTCTCTGTCCATGCAAAGCTCTACCAACCAGAATTTCCCCTTATCACTGTCTTTTGGCCAACCTGCCCCCACACACGTATGGCTATAGGGTAATAGTAGTTCATTTTTGGCTCATACCAAAATATTGAGCCATCCCATCTACAAACCAGCCCTGAGTTTTTCTTCTTCATCAGCTAGTCACAGGGAACTCCCATGAGGCCATAGGAGTAAGCTGAGGGCAAAGTGTACATACAACTGTCAGGGGTTGCTTGCAGCTCTAGGCCACATATTTGTGTGGCTTACTTGTGCTCCCTTGATCTGCTTGGGCTTAATGCAAGATGTATCATTCCCATTCTATAATGGATTGCTGGTGGGCCTACTTAATCTTATGACTTGGTGGGTCTGACAGCATCTAGTTCATGATGGGCACATTTAGTCACATATTACTCTAATAACATGTACACAGCCTGGTTTGAGGCAGGACCCACTAGCATGCTGAGAGTTATTTGTGGGATGATGTATAGCTCTGTGCTGCAAGTGCATGGTCTTGATTTAGAACCTTAGACTTCCTATTGGGGTTTGCCAAACTGTGCTACAACGTTATACCGGGACTTGCCAAATACACCTCATGGGGTCTTTCTTTATTCTTACATATACCTCTAGTACCAAGTTGTACGGTGTAAGCAACATTATCATTTGTACTGCAGCCTGGATTTATTCTAAGTCTCTCTAAAACTGGCAGCCTTCTGCATCACATGATAAATGGTTTGGAACCATATTCCCAAGTGTGGTATGTTGCCTTCAAAACCGCATGCTATGCTTCATAGTGCAATAACTTGGTTTTTACCTTAAAGGAATGCCCCAGACCATTTGATCCCTGAAAAAGTCACTGATATGGCAGCCCCTCAATTTTTGTAGGGTGTATCTTCTATCTTCTGGAGCACCTGTGTCTTACCAGGACGTCCAGAGTACTTATCATCTCTTGCTCAAGAGGTCTGATTAATACTGATGTTCTTTGGAATGTTCAGATGGTCCAGTTCCATTTAGACCATACCATGATAAAGAGCAGGATAAAGAGCAGGACAAGACTGTGAATGTAATCTGTTGCCGATCCCAGAAAAGTATGGGCTGCTTCTGCTCTTCTTTTCTAATGGATATTGAAAACAATGCATTCACTAGAATATCCAGTCCCCAGAGGCTGAGATTGGAGCCCCATGTGGTTAAATTTGTGGTACTCCACTATCAACTGCCATGATCTATCCAGTTTTTCCAAGGGCCAGACTGGTAAAATAAATGGGAGTACAATAGTGGCACTACACTCTCCCATTCTTCCCAGGATGTGGTATTGTTTGTGGTTTACTATCTTAGCAGAGGCTAGGGGATAAATTGGAAGCAAAGACTGTGCCTTGGTCTCTTTAGCTTCCTCATGCTACTAAATTGATAGGGGAGGAGGTTGTTATTGTCAGAGTGAGATGTCAGGTGTCAAGGTGGTCGGTTATGACAAGGAGCCAAACTGAGAGTAGCAATTAAGTCTTTATTTACTTACTTCGATAACATCGAAAGGCATTGGATGAGGGTCAGAAGTAGGAGTACACACAGAGGTGAGGGGGGTTGGGGGGAAAGCATAGTAGGAGGATGGTGGTCTCACTGCCTAGGGAGCCTTGAACAAAAGGCTCCTGCTGTTTTATGGACTAAGACAGGGGACGCTGAGAGGGGAGTTAGAAGGGAGAGAGAAAAGGATCAGGAGTGGAAAAGTACTGAATACTAAGTCATAATGGAGAAAAGTGTCTTTAAGGCCTCAGATGCACCTGAATAGTGTCTCAGCCAAGGCCTCTCCTGATAAAAAGGCATTGTAATAGAGGTGCCTGGGCTAAGAATGCAGATACACATAAGAACATGGTCAGCCCAGGGGAGCCTGAGTCCTTGATTGCAATTCCCTCCAGAGACTGCCAAGCACTGGCCGTCACCAAGTCTGGTTGGGAAGGGCAAAGTTCCCCCTAGGCCTGCCAGGTAAAGCCTTTGTAATTGCCTATGGTTGGGCCTGAAAGATCACACATAGGATTCTGGCCTGGAGCCAGACTTCTCAATTATTATGTTGCCTGGATAATTGATTCCCGGGGAAAATTTAGGTGGCTGCTACACTGTGGAACAAGGAGGACTATGTCTGAGACCCAAACGATTTCCTTATAGCAGGGAAGACATTGCTTAGTTCTCCTTTTTCCAAGAGCCTTATAAATGGAAAACTGTGACAACCTAATAAAGAGACCACATATCCTAGAGAAACAAAGATTTGGGTCACCCTATTGGGTAAAGAACCCTATCAACTGAGGTGCTGGCAAAGAGTAAGGGGAACATTGAATGGGTAATAGAAGAAGGCAGTTATAATTATCAAGTTAGGCCTCACAAACAAAACAAAACAAAACAGTAGTAGTTATGCTTATGTTATTTGTTTTTCTTCCATTTCTCCCTGCTACCTTGTTTGGAAAACAGTGGTAGCAGCTAATGTTTCAGGTTTGGTGGGAGAATGATAGAATCAACTGCACCATGTTATGGTTTAGTAACTGTAGGACTTCATGTGTGCTGTGGCTGTGGGGGCATAAACTTTTCAGAAGAGGGGATACTGAGGGGCAAAAAAGAA
The DNA here is from genome assembly GCA_030035585.1 of Dugong dugon. NCBI lineage: Eukaryota > Metazoa > Chordata > Mammalia > Sirenia > Dugongidae > Dugong > Dugong dugon. The sequence goes on from CM057466.1 coordinate 69,051,571, forward strand.
GAATTATGCTGGGTATTGTCCATTTGTTGCTCCAGATCCACTTTTCACACTTAACCACTCTACTCTGTGCTCCTGGAGGTGGTTCTGTATGGACTACAGAAAGCATCTGTCTTGTCTTCTGATTTCTGATTGGGTTTGGCAGTGAGGAGACCAAGAAGGAGAGTGGGGAACGGAAGGAGACAGGTGAAAGTAGATGTTCCTTGAGCTTTCTCCTTGAAGGATGGTGGTGATGCTTGACCCAAGGTCACTGCTCCCCTCAAGGTAGTTCCCTTCACACAATACTCCTCTTTGGGTTTCCGGTAACTGCTCTTTCCCCTCTTTCTTCAGGCCTAGGAGTGGCAACAGCTACACTGTTACTAGCACTGGGTACTGAAGAACTATCCCTTGTGGTTTTCCTACATTCTGACCAGGACTTTATAAATAGGCCTTTTGCTAAACCCAATTAGTTTGTGCCTTCTATTTTTTGTTGGAATTCTCATTTATAAAATCGCCTCTCTTTTCATTGTCCTTAGCCTTGAGTCCTCAAGTCTGAAAACTTTGGTGTTTTTCCTTAACAGTGATCAGTTAACGGTGAATATTCCTAGTTCAGAGCCCTGGTGGCATAGTGGTTAAGCGTTTGGCTGCTAATCAAAAGGTCGGCAGTTCAAATCCACCAACCGCTCCCTGGAGAACCCTGTGGGGCAGTTCTACTCTGTTCTATAGGGTCTCTATGAGTCAGAATTGACTTGACGGCCACAGCTTTTTTTTTTTTTTTAATTTTTGTTCCAAGTTGATATTGTTTACGACTTACTAAGATGTTTCCAGTCACACTCTCTTTAATCAAGCTGCCAGAATACTCCAGGTGATATTTCTGAAAGGCAAACTGTAACAAATCACTCATCTTAACTACAGTTCCTAATGGCTTTCTGTCACCTACAAAATGAAGTTTAAATTCCTTGGTGTGATACACAGGGACCACTCTCCAGCCTCATCTGATGCTACTTTCCTCTAAGCACTCTAACCAGTTGCCATTGAGTTGATTCTGACTCATGGTGACTCCATGCTATGTCAGAGAAGAACTGTGCTCCATAGGGTTTTCAATGGCTGATTTTTGGGACGTAGATCTCCAGGCCTTTCTTCCAAGGCATCTCTGGGTGGACTAGAACCCTCAACCTTTCAGTTAGTAGCCGTGTGTGTTAACTTTTTGCACCACCCAGGGACTACCTAAGCTCTCTACCTTCCAGCAACATTGAATGACTTACATTTCCACAAATAAATGATGCTTTCCTGGCTTCCAGGCCTTTGCACAAGATTTCCTCCCAATCACAGATAGCTGCCTCTTCTCTTTGTGTTACAAATAAATTCTTGTGTCTCCAGACTCATCTCATGTCATCTCCTGTATGCAAACTTCCTTTTGCCACTCCCAGCACACTCCTCTTTGTCCCCACAGTACTATGTACAAATTTTATTTAAAAATTTAACACATAGTTTTAGAACATTTTATTTGATGCCTCTCAATAGACTCAATAGCCTTGAAGGGACAGAAATATCCCTTTTGTCTAAAATGTAATCAGTATTTTGTAACTGTCAGTTTAAATATTTTAATTTTTAAAAAATGAGCTATGAGTTCTTTAATATCTATGGGCTGCTTCTTTCTTGGGCTTTGGAGCTGCTGGCCTTTTTATAAATTATCTTTCTTTTGAAGTAAAATCTTCTCTTCTCCCCTCTGATGCAGTCGTTTTCTCTTAGTTTTAATTCTTCTTTTCCCTATAAAAAATCTTCCTTATGAGAAGGAGCAGGTCTTCTTCTGAGTTTTCAAATTGTCATTATACCTTAGAGACTGGTAGTTACTTAATTATTCCTCTAATTCCAGCCAAACCCTCAAGAAATCTCTGAGTAAATAAATTACCAGGTTGGCATTTTAAACCACAGACATATTTTAATAAGTGGCAAATTAATTTAAAAAATAATTTTATCCAAATCCAAGATACATGTAAGCTAAACAAATAGAATTATGCATACCATCACATATTTCCTATGAATTAAGTGATCCTGTTTCTTTTAAAACCTTAAAACTGGATAGAAAATAATGAATTAGGCCAAAATAAAGTTAGGCAGTCATTTTAATTTTGTAATCTTTATGTTATAAAACATAATCTACATATAGAAAAGTGCATAAATAGGTTTAATTTTTAGTTTAGGTTTTAGTAGCCAATGAAACTAGAGTTAAGGGTTTAATTCCTACACTTGGATAGAACGGACCCATTCTGTCCTATGGCCCCAGATTGTTCCCCAAGCTTAAGCAGAAATTGCAAAAATATCTCCTATAAATTACAAGATGACCTTTTCGATGCAAAGAAAATTAGTGTATTTTCTATATCTCTTGCTTACACAAAAAACAGAAACAGAACCAAAAAAAGACTAGGCACAGTGTATATAAACCAAAAGACCGAAACCCAAGTCGAGTCGATTCTGACTCATAGCCACCCTAAAGGACAGGTTTCCAAGGAGTGGCTGGTGGATCTGAACTGCCAACCTTTTGGTTAGCAGCCAAGCTCTTAACCACTGTACCACCAGGGCTCCAATGTATAGGAGCCCTTTTTAATTATTTTTCAGACTGCTCTTTGAACAAACTTCTGAGTGCCTCCCTTGGTCAAGTTTAGGGCAGAAGCCAAATAACTATATATGCATTAGAATTTGTAGGCTTCACCATAAGGTAAGTTTGGCTTTTAGTCTAAATACCTGTCTTAGTTATCTAGTGCTGCTATAACAGAAATACCACAAGTGGATGGCTTTAACAAACGTAAATGTATTCTCTCACAGTCTAGGAGGCTAGAAGTCCGAATTCAGGATGCCAGCTCCTGGGCAATGCTTTCTTTCTCTGTTGGGTTCTAGTGGAGGGTCCTCGTCATCAGTCCTTCCCTGGTCTAGGAGCTTCTCAGCACAGGAACACTGAATTCAAAGGATGCGCTCTGCTCCCGGTGCTTCTTTGTTGGTGGCATGAGGTCTCTTCTCTCTGCTTGCTTCTCTCTCCTTTTATCTCAAAAGGTGATGCAGGCCATACCTCCAAGGAAACTCCCCTGTGATCTGAATAAGGGTGTTGCATCCCACCCTAATCCTCTTTAATGTAACTTAATCTTACTGTATTAACCACAGGCAGAGATTAGGATAAATAACACGTAGGAAAATCACATCAGATCACAAAATGGTGGACAACCACATAATACTGGGCATTATGGCCTACCCAAGTTGACACATTTTTGGGGGACACAATTTAACCCATAGCAATACTTAATGTAAAGACAAATGTAAATATTAAAATATACTTTCATTAGCATCATTTCTCTTGTTTCCATGTGATTTGGAAACGTGAAGCAGACTGAATTACTTGCTGGAGTTCCAGGGATAAAAATGCCAACTTAGCGTGGTGTAATCATTCAGCAAGAATTCTGTATTGGGAGAACAACATGTCCTACTCTACTATTCTGTTCCAGGTAATATTTACTTGCTTTCTGAACTTCTTCCAAGTTCAATTAATGTTAATTTAGTGTGTAACTAAATACATTACCCCCAAAAAACTAGGAATGGTACAGTGTCCTCCATAACATATGTGATTTGTATTAGCAGCCGTGGTTCAGAATAGTCTTAAAGAGGGAAACAGACACATAAACTATTTTTCCAGTATGATGTTCTGTTCTCAACCATACATTCACATACATACACACACACAGACTTAACTGACGCAGGCTGTTACTGGTTATGTAGGATTTGGTCCAAATGCCTTGGCATGGCATGCTAGCCCTTATGATCTGACTTCTATTTCATCTCTTGCCTTGCATCCTACACTTCAGTTTCACTAGAGTGCCATGTTTTTTCCACACTCTTGTGTTTTTATTGTGCTATCTGGCTAAAATGCCCTCCATCCATCTAACTGAATCGTGTTGTTGTTGTTGTTAGGTGCCATTGAGTCCGTCCCGACTCATCTCAACCTTACGTACGACAGAACAAAACACTGCCTGATCCTGTGCCATGCCCACAATTGTTGTTATGCTTGAGCCCATTGTTGCAGTCACTGTGTCAATCCATCTTGTTGAGGGTCTTCCTCTTTTGCTGACCCTGTACTTTACCAAGCATGATGTCCTTCTCTAGGGACTGATCCCTCCTGACAACGTGTCCAAAGCATGTAAGATGTAGTCTCGCCATCCTTGCATCTAAGCGGCATACAGGCTGTACTTCTTCCAAGACAGATTTGTTTGTTCTTTTGGCAGTCCATGGTATATTCAATATTCTTCACCGACACCGTAATTCAAAGGTATCAATTCTTCTTTGGTCTTCCTTATTCACTGTCCAGCTTTAGCATGCATATGATGTGATTGAAAATACCATGGCTTGGGTCAGGCGCACCTTAGTCTTGAGTCATACCTACTCATATTTCTAGGCTCATCATCTCAAGTGGTATTGTGCCATTGTAGACCTGGCATATTTGATTGCACTGTATATTTAAAGGTTTATTTCTTTCTAGAGTCAGAAAGATTCCTCTTAATATTACCAGGGTCAAGCACAGTGCCTGGCACATTTTGGTCCTCAGTAAATATTTTTTTAATAAATTGATGAATAACATAAATACTTATTATTAATAACATGTTTTAAATTTTTTTTCTGTATGGTAGTTTTCTTACATATATTATTTCATTTAATCATCACAATAATTCTGTAAGGTGGTATTAATATTCTCATTTTATAGATGAGTAGACTGAAACCTAGAGAGAATAAGTAATTGGTCCAAGATCACAGTAAATGAAAGAGCAAACCTAGGTCTTTTTTGTTCCAAAGCCTGGTCTCTTAACCATTATGCTATAATGCCTGAGTAGTGATGGGTTTCTATAGAAACTCACAGGGTTTAGCCAAAGCATTATCTAATTGCCACATTCACCATCTAGACCCTTGCTCAGATACAAACATCTGAGTGTTAACTACGTTAACATAATTGTTCACACAACAATAAAAAAGATAATATTTTAGTGAAATGTTAATTTTGTGGTATCATGTGTGAATTTTGAAAGATTCAGTTGGAGAAACCCATACAATTTATACACTTTGACTTTTGATACATCAATCTAATTATTTAACTTTTATTCAGAAGTAAATAATTTCTTGTGGGAGGAAGGGAGGCACCCAACAATAATAATAATCCAGTTAGAACAGAGTTCAATAGTGAAGTCAGAGTAAAAAAAGCCACGTATCTTCGACCTGTGCCAGGATCTACTAAGTCATTTAAAAGGATTATTCCTTGACTGTTTGATAGTTGACACCTGGTTTTTTAGGGTTCAGATTATACGCTAATCGATTTTGCTACAATTTAAATAAAATTTCTTGAGACTTCTTACCGTGGGCCAGCTCTGTATCTGGTCTGTGCCCCCTGATGCTTGTACTCTTTACCAGGAAGAGCCATCCTAATGATTAAAATAGCAAGAACAGAAAATTGTCATTGGTACCCTATTAAGGGGTTATTTCCAATGCAAATTTTAAGAAACAGAATAAAGGGAATTAGACACGTTTCCTGATTTTGAGGACTCTTGAACGTCTTAGCTATGCCAAACAAGGCCTTCATTTATGATTGAATAGAATTATCTTGATAAAATCATTCTAAATACGTCTATTTGTTCTTCAAAATAGGCAATTGGACAGTTTTATTCATTTGTTTAGTACATATTTATTGAGCACCTATCACAGTGCTAGTTGTTCTTAATGCTTAGGAATTATCTGTGAACAGGTCAAAGATCTCTTGTGGATGTTAGGCATTTTTATGAAAATGTACTCTGCCTGTATGAACAACTAACTGAAGGGAGGATTTTTCGGAATCACAGCTGACCCTGTCGGCTGCTGGGTAGCACAAATGGTTAAGCGCTAGACTACTAGCCGAGGGGCTGGCTATTTGAATCCACTCAGAGGCATGTTGGAAGACAGACCTGGTGATCTGCTTCTGAAAGGTCACAGCCTTGAAAACCTTATGGAATAGCTCTACTCTGCACATATGGGGTCGTTGTAAATTGGAATTGACGACACAGCCATTAACAACAGTTTACCTTAAATTTTGATCTCTATTTTGAAAGAATTTAAAAGAGCACAAGAGAAATCCATACAAAATAGTTTAATATTTAAAGCACAATTGTAATTCTTACAAATTGCTGGCCTGCTTTACATAGATTAACTAATTTAATCCTCAGGAAAACCCTATAAAACTACTCTTGTTCCTATTTTATAGATGAGGAAACTGAGGCAAAGAGAGGTTAAAAAATTTGCCTGATGTCACACAACTTGCCTGGGTGAAGCTGGGGTTTGGATGCAGGCAGTTTAGCTCACCCTCATTGTCTTTGTTCTGACCACCACATGATTCAGCTTTGCTGTAATTAACCTTCAGCCAAAGGCTCACCCAAGTATTGATATGGATACATATTTATAAATCCATTTGGTCAAGCATCATGTTCACTTCAGGAATCCCCCCAGGAATAATTCTTCCAGAAGGGAATAACTTGCTGCTTCAAAAACAGCCTAAGTAGAAATATGTTTCTGTACAGCTTAACGCTGTTTGGTCCTGGTTCTGTCTTGAAAACTATAGAGAAAAAAAATCATTCTTCATTCACATGACCACCCCCTTAAACTAGTGGAAGAGAATCACCATTATCTTCCTCCTTTCCCCATCCAACACTTTCAACATTTTGATTTCCTTTTTTTTTTTTTTTTAAGTTTAGCAGCTTCTTATCTAGAAGTAAGAAATAAAATAAATTGAATGATAAAAACTCTAGGTCATTCCTTTCAAAGTAATTTCCAGTGCTGCATTAGAAAAGAAAGAAAAAAAAAAAAGCAACACACTACCACAACGGTAAATGAGGTATGCGATTTAATTCTGGATATTACAGGGAGGTTTAATGAAGCAGAGAAGTGGATTTCCGGAGAAGAAGAGATTAAAGTCTTGAAAAGAAGTATCCCTGTCCAGGGGATTAAAAAACAAACTTTAAAAGGTCAAAGAACCTAGAAACCAAGCCCAAAAAGGTAACATTTGGATTTTAAAGTAACTTAAGGTGAAAGAAAATTAGCTGAGAACAGTAGTACTTAAATAAAAGATGTTGTCATAAAACATCATTTTACATTGAAAAAATAATTTTCATACTGAGGATCCAAGGACTAATTATTAAGGAAATTATAGCAGAACTAGATACGGTTTGTATTTCAGATCCTCCAGAGAGTATTTACTTCTGATAAAATAGTGGGTTTAAAAACACATTAAAAAGTTAAAAATACATTTTGGAAAATGATATGGCGCTTCCTCAGAAAGCTAGAAATAGACATACCATTCGATCCAGCAATCCCACTCCTAGGAATATATCCTAGAGAAATAAGAGTCGTCACTCGAATAGACATATGCACACCTATGTTCATGGCAGCATTGTTCACAATAGCAAAACGATGGAAACAATGTAGGTGCCCATCAGCAGATGAATGGATACACAAACTGTGGTACATACACACAATGGAGTACTATGCAATGAGAAAGAACAACAATGAATCTGTGAAGCATCTCATAACATGGATGAAACTGGAGGACATTATGCTGAGTGAAATAAGTCAATCACAAAAGGACAAATATTGTATGAGACCTCTATTGTAAAAACCCATGAAAAAGTTCACACACAAAATGTAACAATCTTTATTGGTTACCAGGGATGGGGGGGGGGGGGAATACTAAATAGGCAATAAATAAGTGGTATCTTGGGTAAAGGGTGAGACAGTATACAATACAGGGGAAACTAGCACAACCTGTACAAGGAAAGGTCATGGAAGCCCCATAGACACATCCAAACTCCCTGAGGGACTGAGTTGCTGGGTGGAGGGCTTTGGGGACCATGGTCTCGGGGAACATCTAGCTCAATTGGCATGACACAGCTTATAAAGACAGTGCTCTACATTCTACCTTGGTGAGTAGTGTCTGGGGTCTTAAAAGCCTGTGAGCGGCCATCTAAGATACTCCACTGGTCTCATCCCTTTGGGAGCAAGGGAGAATGAAGAGAACAGGATACAAGGTAAAGATTACTCCAAAGAACTAATTGTCCATAGCTACCAAGGCCTCCACCGGACTGAGTCCAGTACAGCTACATGGTGCCCGGCTACCACCACTAACTGCTCTGACCAGGATCACAACAGAGGGTTCTGGACAGAGCTGGAGAAGGATGTAGAGCATAATTCTAACTCACAAAAAAAAAGACCAGATTTACTGGCCTAAAGGAGACTGGAGAAACCTCGAGAGTATGGCCCCCAGACACCCTTTCAGCTCAGTGGTGAAGTTACCTCCGAGGTTCACTGTTCAGCCTGGGAGCGGACAGCCCCGTAAAACCAAACGAGACTAACGAGGTACAGGAGTCCAGGGACAAGGGCCAGAAGGCAGAAGGGGACAAGGAAGCTGGTGATAGGGAACACAAGATTGAGTAAGGATATTGTTGATGTGTTGTGAGATTGTTAACCATTGTCATAGGGCAACATTTGTAGTAACTGTTAAATGAGAAACTATTTTGTTCTGCAAGCCTTCATCTAAAGTGAGAATAACAGCACAATTGGAAGAGAGTAGTGAATGTCACTGAACTGTGTATGTAGAAATTTTTGAAAAGGTGTATCTTTGGCTGTGTGTATTTTCACCAAAAAAAAAAAAAAGGTTGAGAATTTAGAGGGTTAATATGTTGTGGGGTTGTTAACCAATGTCATAAAACAACATGTGTACTACTGTTTCATGAGATACTATTTGTTCTATAAGCCTTCACCTGAAGTACAATAAAATATAAAAAAAAAAAGTTAAAAATAACTATATGACAATTTTATTTTTATTTCATATAAAATTTTAATTCAGGTGGAATAAAGATTACTGTCTTTTGTAGCAGATAAAAGGTTAATGAAATGTTAAAATCTTGTGTTTCAAATCCACTCTAATTAGGGTTTGAAAGTTACTTGGATAAACTTGAAATTATGAGTTAAAATGATGTATTGCTGTTTGCCTAAATATTTTTCAAATATACATTAAAAAGAAAAACTCAGAACAATAGCAAAAAAGAACCCCCAAGAAGATGGAACAATCTAACGGGCATCCTTTCTCCCAACCTAATCTGAAAAAGTGTGTTGTGGTTGAAACAAACTAGGGCTCCATGTAATAATGTTTTAATCTTTGGTTATAAATTTTAAAATGACTAAAATGTAATAAATAATTATGGACTGGCTCGTTTATTCACTAGTCTAGAGATGAGCAGGGGTGAACAAAGATAATCTCTTTGAATTCAGTCTGTTTTGCTACAGTGTGTGTTTTTGTAATGAGACTTAGCTCTTATGGTATGGGGTGAGTGAATAGCGGAATGATGTTAGTAAAACACCTAGGTCTCAATGATTGTCTTAGGCTGGATTCTCTAGAGAAGCAAAACCAGGAAAGCATATAAATATCTATATAGAGAGATATATATACAGGAAATGGCTCACATGGTTGTAGACGCTGGAACGTCCCAAGTCTGTGGGTGAGACTGGAGGCTTCTCCTGATTCACGCAGCCACAGGGGCTGGCAAACCCAAAATTGGCGGGTCAGAGAGCAGAGCTTTTGCTCACAGTCTGCAAAGACCGAAGAATCCCAAGATTGACAGGCAAGACCACAGGTGAGCTGCTAGCTCAAGTCCCAAGAACCAGTGGTCAGATGAGCAGGAACCAGCTGCAGGATCCAGAGCAAGCAAAAGTCCACAGTCCTTGCCAGAATGTCCACTTATATTCAATGCAGACCACACGCCCAAAAAAGCTCCCTTTCGACTGACTGGCTACTCACGGCAGAGCCCATCAGAGAGGTGATCACGTTATATCAAATCTCATCATGGAAGCGATCACATCATCATACAGTTGCCAAACTACACCATAACTGTCAAACCACTGAGAATCACGGCCCAGCAAAGCTCACACACAATCCTAACGATCACAATGGTTTATTGATTTTCCAAGCATATTATTAATGCTTTGCACTCCCAAGTAACAGCAGGTAAACATAAAGAAACAGGATTGAAAGCAGCAAGCCGCAGATGACCAATTTTGTTTTCCTCTTGCTCATTTGGCTGTGTACTCAGTCTTGAAAATGCTTTTTGAGAGTGATTCTCTCAGATCATTGTGCAATTTTCCTTTGTTTCTATGACTTAGAAGCCTCACCCCTTCCTTACATCTGCTGCCATCAAACTACCATGATCAGTTTTTCTTAAGGTAATATACTATATCTTCTGCAGTATTACTTTGTTTATTAAAAATTTAGCATGTTTTTAACTGTGTAGTGATTTTTAAAGATTGTTATTGATCCCATTAGTGCTCTGATTACAAAGCATTGGGTTTTCAGATCCTCATCCCATTTTCCCCATATACCATGTTATATTTAGTGCATGGTTGTGGAGGATGTGAGGTTTTCCAGAAATTGCCTGTACCTTTCAATATTATGATATGTCCGTGAACCTACCACCCTATTCAGATTAAGTGTTTATTGATAGAGTAAATTTTCCTGAGAAGTCTCAGCCACATGGAAATGAACTATAAACTGTTACAAACTAAATCTCCAAAAAGGTAAATCTTGCCGTAAAAATAGAGTGTCGGAGCAAACTGAAACCAAATTATTAGAGTACAAATAAATCATTGCTTTGATATATAGAGAATTATTGTTTTGATATCCATATCCATGGTATGAATACTGTTTGGTTAGTAAATGTATTGCACAAATAATTAAGTAACTACTTTGGGTTTGCATTGAGTAGTAAAATGAGGATAATTTTAGGCATTTTAAGTTCTTATAAAAGAAAATTAAGATTATAGCTAAAATAAATCTGTAGGTTTATTAATAAAAATGTATTAACTAATTATTTGGCAATTAATGTCTCTAAGCCTGTTTCCTCAACTCTAAAATGAGGATAAAAACAATAGCTTCTTAAAGGATTGTTCTGAGGATCAAATGGAACGCTCTTAACGCAGTGGCTGCTCTGTGGTAAGTCTTCATTGAATGCTGACAATTATTTTAATCGGCAACTAAAAATTTCACTGTTTAGGAGTGCGTTAATAACTAGCCTCAACATTTTAATGTTTGAATCACATATTATAGATTTGTTGCTACTAGGTGTCAATCCTTTGAATTTTCTTCATTTATCTATGACATTAAAAATACTAGTTTGCTTATTTTGTGTTGTTGTTGTTAGATGCCCTCGAGTCGGTTCCAACTCATAGCTACCCTATGTACAACAGAACGAAACACTTGAGCCCATTGTTGCAGTCACTGTGTCAATCCATCTCGTTGAAGGTCTTCCTCTTTTTCACTGGCCCTCCACTTGACCAAGCATGATGTCCTTCTCCAGGGACTGATCCCTCCTGATAGCATGTCCAAAGTATGTGAGACATAGTCTCACCATCCTTGCTTCTAAGGAGCATTCTGGCTGTACTTCTTCCAAGACAGATTTGTTTGTTCTTCTGGCAGTCCATGGTATATTCAGTACTCTTTGCCAACACCGTAATTCAAAGGTGTCAATTCTTTTTCAGTGTTCCTTATTCATTGTCCAGCTTTCGCATGCATAAGAGACAATTGAAAACACCATGGCTTGGGTCAGGCACACCTTAGTCTTCAAGGTGACATTTTTGCTTTTTAACACTTTAAAGAGGTCTTTTGCAGCAGATTTGCCCAATGCAATGCATTATTTGATTTCTAGACTGCTGCTTCCATGGGTGTTGATTGTGGATCCAAGTAAAATGAAATCCTTCACAACTTCAGTCTTTTCTCTGTTTATCATGATGTTGCTTATTGATCCAGTTGTGAGGATTTTTGTTTTCTTTATGTTGAGGTGTAATCCATACTGAAGGCTGTGGTCTTTGATCTTCATCAGTAAGTGCTTCAAGTCCTCTTCCCTTTCAGTAAGCAAGGTTGTGTCATCTGCATAATGAAGGTTGTTAATGAGTCTTTCTCCAATCCCGATGCCCCGTTCTTCATACAGTCCGGTTTCTCAGATTATTTGCTCAGCATACAGATTAAATAAGTATGGTGAAAGGCTATTAGGATCACCATTTATGACGAATTTGAGATTTAGGGTGGTAAACATCTTGCACATGGACACAAAGTTAAGATGTGGGAGAGAGATTAAACTGTGGATTGCCTTATTCCAAAGCCTGTGTGCTTCATCCCTACCTTACGTTGCCTTCCCGAATATTTAGAAGAGAGTGGTTAAGATGAAAATAAAAAGAATAACAACAGAAAACAAACAAACAAACAAGCTGCAGATACAGTTCAGGAGATATAGGAATTTGAAACAGGGAGGATATGAGAGAGAAAGGGTAGTTATCTTAAAATATTTTAAGGCTTGTCATAAGGAAGAGGAACTGTTGTCTTTTTCCCCTCCTCTTTGGGCAAGTGAATCAAGAATGAAAACAGTGGAAACCTCAGGGAAATGGAGTCCAGCTCAGTGTGAGGATGAACTTTCTAAAGGTTAGAACTATTCCGAGTTGGACTGTGTTGCCTTGGGAAATAGTGAGTTTCTATTAGCGGAAGTTTTTAAAGGATTGTCAGCTGGTTGAGGGACATGTTGTAGAGGGGAAGTAAGCATGGGGAGAATGGGCGGAGGAAACCTGAAGCCTCTTCTAACCCTGAGATTCTAACTACAAGTCCAAAGTTTCTACTCACAAAATATCTCCACATTGTTCTCACTGATACCTGAAATTCCGCAGTGAAGATTAAGGCCTTGATCTTATCTTAAAATGCAAATGAGATAAATCTTTAAGGCACATCTGATTTAAATCCTTTTTATGCTTTTGAGTGAGTAACTAATTGACTAATTCCTTTCCTGGGATTAGGTATTGACGCCAAAGACAGCAGTAGTAGGACAGGGTACCTTCAAAGAGTAAGGGGTTACTACAAAGAGAAAAAAAATAAAAAAGCTTAAAATAAGAGAAAGATGGGAAAATAAAGACAAAGTGTTTCATTTGTTGTTGTTATTCCACTTAAATTTAAAAATAGAAAAGGATTCAGGAAGGAGAGGATAGATGTGGTACGACTTTTTTCTGCTTCTTGTCTGGCATTTAAAGTAGAATGACACTCACCAAATAACAGATAAATGGAACTCACTTGGTTTGGCTACACAAACAAATCCTGACTTTGGCTGTGTCTAAAGGCTCGTAGATTATCACCAGCTCCTTTCATGAGATTATTCTTCCCAAAGTTACTTTTTTAAAAGAAGTACTTATTGAAAAAGATTGAAATTTATTAGATGTGATATCATTTCAAATACAAACCCTATAGAGAAGCTATATAACGTAACAGTGCAACCTGTAAAGTGATTGGCATATTCATAAAGCTTCTAGCATCATTCCAAATGACATTTGCTCCATACCCTTCTTATTTCTGGCTCTGCCCCATAAGATCCCTTTATTCTTAGTATGAAATCCATGTTGTTCTCTTCCACAGCTCTTTGAAAGTTATAGTTGATGATGTATATGCCTGTATGTTTATATCAGAGATTCTCAAGAGTGTCGTCTGGGAACCCCTGAGGGTCTCTGTGGCTGTTTCAAAGCGTCTGTGAGGTCAAAACAATTTTCATACTAATTCTAAGATGTGATTGGTCTTTTCACTCCATTGTTTAACAAGTATGCAGTGGATTTTTCCAGAGGCTACATGACTTGAACATCACTAATGAAATGCATGCTTGTGTATTAAACTTTTTAAGTTGTAAATTCTAATACTTTATATATATGGGTGTATATATATATATATATATATATATATATATATATATAGCAATAGGTATAACGCATATAAACAAAAGCTCTTTGGGGTCCTTAATAAATTTTGAAAGTGTAAAGGGGTTGATCCTAAGACCAAACAGTTTGAGAAACCACTGTTTCCCATTATTTGTGTTAGCATTTCTGGTTGTGTTGTTCTGTATACCTTATTAGACCTTAAGCTCTTCAATGACAGAAACTATATTTTGGCAGTTCTTTATAACTCTCTATCATGGTGTCTATAGCAGTAATATGGGAACACAATAAATGGTGATAAATAGCTGACAAAATATAGAAAATATTAGAATCAGAGAATAACCCTTCTTTGCTAGGAAACATTTGTGATATGTAGTTGAATGCCTGCTTTATGGTATGTAGAAGAGTGACTGCTTAAGCCATAAGACAGCTTTTACCTACAGTTTTTCAAGATAGGCGTCATGAGTCTGAGACACGGCCTAGGTATATGTTATGGATTGAATTATGTCCCCCCAAAATATGTACTATAATCCTAACCTCTGTGCCTGTGGTTGGAGCCCTGGTGGCACAGTGGTTAAGAACTTGGCTGCTAACCAAAATGTCGGCGGTTTGAATCCATCAGCCGCTCCTTGGAAGCCCTATGGGGCAGTTCTACTCTGTCCTATAGGCTCGCTATGAGTGGGAGTCGACCCAAAGGCGACGGGTATGCCTCTAGTCATAATCCCATTTGGGAATGGGTTGTCTTTGTTATGTTAATGATGCAGGATTAGTGTAAGGGGTATCCTGAGTCAACCTCTTTTGAGATATGAAAGAGAGTAAACAAGCTAGCAGAGGAGACATGGGAGAAGATAGATGCCATGCCACATCACCAAGGAGCCAAGGAATAAGGACCTTCCCCCAGAGCCGACACCCTGAATTCAGACTTCTAGCTTCCTAAACTATGAGAATATGAATTTTTGTTTGTTAAAGCCACTCACTTGTGGTATTTCTGTTGTAGCAGCATTAGATAACTCGGACAGCCCACCTCTGAGAAGGATCAGAAGTAGATTTATTAGAGTAGGGATAGCAGCAGAGAAGAAGTGAGGTGATTTATCGTTTGCCCAGAACATCATCCTCTAGTGGAAGAATAATAATAGTATCACTTCGGGATGGTTTACCACTTAGCTACTTCCTGCCGCATACCTATACACCACAGAGAAAGCAATTTTCATAGAAATAGTAGGTTAAGTATATGTGCTTTAGTTTCAGGGGTAGAATAAGAATAAACATATGGAAGATGATATCTGTCTTTCATCCTCAACATTTCCCTAGACTGTCCTTTTAATATAGAAAGACAAATTGTATGAGTTAGGTGGTAATAACAAGGAGAAAAATCTGTCCTTTAAAAAATTAAACACATATTAATTTAGCTCTTATTTTGCACCAAATATTGCACTAGGTTTTTAGAACAAAGAGATGAAAGACATGGTTCTTACCATAAATAGATTCATAATTTAATAAAGATTTAATATTTTAATCCAAGGACGAAGACTTCATCTCCTTCAAATCTTCTGGTTCTACCCTCAAACAAAGGTATTTTCCCTGGGACACTTGTTCCTTTTCCAATGTTACTAAAAAGTGTGCTCCAATCCTCTTGTCCTCCAGAATGACTTAATTTGTAAATTACAAAATAACGGAACAATGCTGAATAACAGCAATTCGACAGACATAGGTACTGGAGTCCCTGGGTGGTGCAAACGGTTAAGCTCTCCGCTGCTAACTGATTTGAGTCCACCAAGAGGCACCTCAGAAGAAAGTCCTGGAGATCTACTTCTGAAAACTCAGTCATTGAAAATCCTATGAAGCATAGTTCTACTGTGACACACATGGGGTCACCATGAGTCATAATCAATTTAACAACAATTGTTTTGTTTTGTTTTTTTAATTCTGGGTACTAAGATCATATTTATACCTAAGTGCATGTAATGATAAGACATTTTGTGGTCTTTGCCTATTTGAAGACTACAATTTGTAAGCAGACTCTGTTTTTCATTATTTAGAAGGATATTTTTTTCTTTTTAGATTAAAGAGAAAGAAATATTTATATGTAATTTTTAAATGCAACATTTCCAATCTTGTAACTTGGGGCCCAAGTGGGAAAACTAGTTTGACAATCTTCATTTGACCTCTATGGTATGGAATGTCTCCTCTTTATTATACAACTTAGTTCTTTTTATTTCTTTGCAATACATGTATGGCCCATCTCTTTTCTCCTGTTACAGTCCTTGCTTTTTAATTAGGCTGGTGCATGCTAATGCACAGCTGATTGTAGGGGAATATTTTAGGTTTTATTTTAACTGCAATAAAATAGTCTTGTGCTAAATATTTGCAAAGGTCAAACTTTTTACACAAATAAAGCATTTTGGCAGAGAATAAAAGGATATAATGGAATAACTTTTTATACACCTAGCACTTGGTAGGTACTCAATAAATATGTGTCTAGTAATTGAAAGATGATATGTTGCAGTTCAACTGCATCATTAAAACATCCTGTTTTAATGTTGCCTTTAGTTAATTCAGTTAAACATTTGTTGAGTGCATTCTATGTTCTGGGCACAGTGCAAGGGATAAAAAATTATTAGAATGTTTTTACCTTCAAACAACTCAGAGTCCAGAGGAAAAGACCAGCTTCTAAACAGATATTTTCAATATACCGTGGTGGTAAGAGTGATAATGGTATACATAAATATATGGGAACAGAAGTTGTGGGTTATCTAACCCAGACTCAGAGATCAGGGGTGGCTTTACAAATGAATTCATACCTCCTGAGTACTGAAGGAATTCATACCAGTTGATGAAGAGAATGGGGAGGAGAAGGGCAGTGAAGGCAGAGAGAACCCGAGTAAAGGCATAGAAAAATAAACAGTTGAATCAGCATTGGTGAGAAGGGAGGCCTTGGAGGGGCGGAACCTGGAAGTAGAGAGGCCAGTGAGGATCTTGAGGGACTGAAAGTCCATTTCATTAGTCCAGGATGGAAATATAGGGTAATGACAAGTTGGCCTAGAAAGGGCAGATAGGACTTACCTATTACTCTGCTATTCTCTCTCGAGAGGGACCTCAACACCTGCAATTGACCTTAGAACTGGATGTTAAATCCATTGAGGTTACAGAAAAATGACCAATGTGCAAAGAAGTGTTAATGATATGCCTTAACCACTGGGAGCATAGGCTCTTTCTCTTATCCATGCTACTCTACTCCCACGTAGAAGCCATACTTACATCAAGACCAAAGATCCAACTGGAAGGTTTCTCTTCCATGGGGGCAGCTCCCTCTTTGGATTGCTTTCCTTTTTGCATTGTCTTCCTTTGGTGGTTACTTTCTGCAGCTCCCTGCTATTGGCCTGGTAATTTTCCCATGCTTCTGGTACAGCAAGGAGCACTTAGGAGGAAATGTCTCCCCAGAATAGAGCAATCTGGATGGAGGCAAGGAGAAAGAGGGGTGGAATACACTGCTTAAACTTACTTTTAATCAAGGCCTAAATATAGATGGATAAACTCATCTCCAATATGTTTCAGCCAAGATGAGCACAGTAAGAGGGGAAAAAGAGCTTGGTATTTTGGCTGGTCCCTCCTAGGTCCATTCTCCTTCTTCCTGCACCACTCCAATATTCTAACAGCTTAATCCCGAATTTGTAAAGGGATGCTCTGGTCCTCCTGAGGCCTCAGGTCATCCTTTCTTCTTCCCATGTTTTATTATGGTCAAGGATACAAACGTTTGGCTACAGGCCCTGCCCAAGCTCACTTGTGCCTTACCTATAAAGATGCTAGACATCTTTAGCTTTTAGAACTGAGAAGATCTAGCTTGACCATCAGAACTTGAATGATTTGCTGACAGCAGCCCTGGCACAAATAGTTTTGAACAGCAGTTATTTTACTGAGCTGAACTTTCTTAACATATCAGATCATTACTCTTAACTACAAATACATAGTCTTAGTGGAGTAACGGGGCATGGCCAGTGTTGGATTTTGATAGTTCTGGCATCTGGTTCAGCAGCAACTTGACCCTGAGTTAATTAGTCTGACAATTCCTGCTGGCTGTTTAATCAAAATACTGCAACTTTCAACACCATCAGTAATTTAGTTCATTTGTCTTTATTATGATTCTATGATTATTTCTAGTTGGAAGACTAGTATTTTTGATAATTGTAATATTAGTGATGAATGGCAACAATAATACCTGTGTAAAGAATATTCATTAGTACATATACAATAACATCCTGGGTTTCAAAAATAAATTCCCTTGGAGGAAAGAAGATAGTGATTCTTTCTGTAACATTACAACAATCTTTCCTATATTTTAATGATTGACGTTACCACCAACGATAAGAAAACATTCAATCCAAGAGGAGAAAATAGCACTTCTTGCCCAAAATAGGTTTAATATTTTTGAAAATTGTAGGAATAACTTTATAGAGGGTATAGAATTTGTTTAAAAGAAACTCCTCTAACCTAGTTCCTTCACAGATCAGTCACTTATAATTTCCATGTTTTTTCCCAATCTTGCTTGCATGCATAACCAATTCTATATAGTTGCAATTACAGTATAGATTCAATTTTATTTTCTGCCTTGTTCACTTAGCATTATTCTTCCATAATAATTTAAAGAGAGTTTTATTTACGGTTATTTCAAATATAGAAAATATAATTTTCTAAACTGTACTTAACTACTCAATCTAAATATTTTAATGACCAATCCAAATCATCAAACGTACTCTAGATAAGGGTGCATTATACTTAATGCTTAACATCGCAGGAAGAAACTCACATATACATACAATTAAAGTCAAACGTATATGCAAGTGGAAATGAGAGCATTAAAAGTGGGTGGTCTTTGTGTATTTGGAAAGTTTTCTACAGTCAGATGTACTTCTAGAATTGGTTAGTCTGGCTGCTAAATTTTCATGCCCTGAACTAATTCAGCCAGTTGTAAAATTGTACCTTTTTGCAGATGACTTAACATGTGCACCTCATTTATACTTGAACTTGCTATGATTCAGATAGCATTATCCTAAATGATGTTAAGAAATTGTTCATTTTCTGTGTCAGCGAAAAATGAGGAAAGGCCAACTACATTTCGCCTGAAGAGAGTCATGTCAGAACAGACATCTTGGCAGATACAAAAATGCAAGTAAAATATTTTAACAGGGCATACCAAACCTAATGAACTGAGGACCAATATACACTGCTACATTGTATTAAAGTGGCATCTACTGAATTTACAAATGTTAAAAGATATGCTTTATTAGTTGCTGTAGAACCCTCTTTATTTTGGTTCATCAGTTAAAGAATAAATTTGTTTTCCTTTTGTATCCTTTTTAACCCTTATTTTAAAATGAGGTTTGGGAACATAGACTTAAAAAAGTCAATTGCTTTAACATAACATATTGAAAGGAAAATTGACTCTCTGTATTTATTAAAGAAGCAGAAAGTCTAAACAATGAATTTTTTACTTGGTAAAGTAAGTAGCTTAGTAAGGCCTTTCATAACCAATATTGTGCTTTAACCTAAAAAGCTAATATGATACTTGGGTAGTTTGAAATTACAGGGTTTTATTTTCAATCCACTGTCTATTTGACTCTTATTAACATATAGTGTCCAATTTTAATTTCTATATTTCCAGGGTGGCTTTTTTTACTCAGAGAATTTAGAAAAGTCTTAGCATTGATTAACCCAAGACTTCTGCCATCAAGTCGATTCGGACTCATAGCGACCCTGTCATCCCACAGGGTTTCCAAGGAGCAGCTGGTGGATTTGAACTGCTTACCTTTTGGTTAGCAGCTGAGCACGGCACCACCAGGGCTCCTAGAATTAAGGGGATATTAATTGGAAGATTAAATCTGATTGGGTTGTTTTTCCTGGAGGAAAAACTAAGGTGTTACTTATTATTCTCTTCAGGTGTATTGGTTATTATACTGGTTAACGAGAGCAATTTCAGTTACCCCAATTTCGGTTAAAACGATGGTTCTCAAAGTGTGCGGCATCAGCGTCACTTGGGAACTTATGAGATTTACTGAATCAGAATCTCTAAGGTAGAGCCTAGCAATCTGCTTCTGATAAGCCCTCAGGTGCTCAAATTTAAGAACTACTGTTTTAGAAATAGGTTAGGGTAAAGAGCAGATATTAAAAACAAAAATAAAACCCATTGCCGTCGAGTTGATTTCAACTCACAGTGACCCTATAGGGAGAGTAGAACTGCCCCATAGGGTTTCCAAGGGGCGGCTGCAGGATTCTAACTGCTGACCATTTGGTTAGCAGCCAAGCTCTTAACCATTGCACTACTAGGGCTCCATATTGAAAATAGGGTTTTAAAAAAAAAAAAAAAAAAGAATGAATAACCTGCTTTGACCTCAAGAAGAACTTTTCAAAGTACGGTGGTTATATTGCACGAGTATATCAAAGGACATTTCAGTAGTTCTAGTCTTGTAGCTGTTTAGACTAGAAACCAATCATTGCTTTACCAGTCAGACTCATCGTGTAGTAAAACAAGAGCTCTCTGTGCTCTGTATTCCCAGCAATGTGCACAAACAGGCAGACATGTTGGCTCTTGAGGTTGCCTCTGGTGGGAGGGGGTGCATGTCCTAAACAGCTTCATTACTTCCAGCATGACTTTTTCAAAGCATTAAGACATTTACATGTTACTTCTTATATTCTTCTTAGCTCCCTCCCTCAAGATACCCCAAGGATATACATAATTTTCATCCACTTGTCTTGGAAGCAAAACGGGCATTCTGC
This sequence comes from Dugong dugon, assembly GCA_030035585.1. Taxonomy (NCBI): domain Eukaryota; kingdom Metazoa; phylum Chordata; class Mammalia; order Sirenia; family Dugongidae; genus Dugong; species Dugong dugon. The sequence goes on from CM057466.1 coordinate 69,072,106, forward strand.
CTGGAGCTGAAGAGTTGAATCAGCTCTCTTTAAATTCCTTCCCTCTTTTTGATCCTTTAAGACAACGTATAGAAGAGCTTTGAAAATGAAAAAGGCACTGCTATTCAAATATGAAATAAAAATGTAAGAAACATTTACCTCTTTCTCTCAACATTTTTTTTTTGTTTGTTTGTTTGTTTGTTTTAAAGCATGAGAAGGAACTAGCCTAGAGATGAGAAAGGAAATGACCTTCCTCCACTGGCTTCCACAGTGCCCCTGGGTTTACTCTTGAAGAATGTTTTCTGTGCTATCTGCAGCTACATCTAGGTAGCCTGGCGATCTACTTCCAAAAAATCAGCCACTGAAAACCCAGTGGAGCACAGCTCTACTCTGACACACATAGGGTTGAAGTTGATTCACTGGCAACTGGTTATATTGGGCCTACCAGGTGTAAACTCCTGGAGTACAAGGGCCACATGTTTCCTCTTTATATTTGCTGTATCTTGGTGCCCAGCATGAAGCTCAGCAGCCAGGAACTCAGTGATGTGTTCTCTGTGAACGGGTTTATTCGAGCTTGAGAGGGAGTCAGCAAAGGCCTATTCTGACCACACTATTAAAACACACAGCTTGCTCCCCAGCTCCAGTTCCCCTCCCGGCTTTATTATTATTATTTTTTTTTCCTGTAGCACTTACCACTTTCTCACATGCCATATCATTTACCTATTCAGTTTATTTGTGTTTTTCTCAGTCCAACATAAAGGGAGAGAGATTTGCTTGTTTGGTTCACTTCTGTATTTTCCCTCAAGACCACCTAAAAAGTTCCTGGAACAAAGAAGGCAGTCCATAAATAGTAACTGAATGAATGAATGAAGAATTGCTGTCATAACATTCACTTTTTCATTCAAGAACTACTCACTGAGCACCGTTCTATTCCAAGCACTGAGCCTAGTGCTGTGAGTACAACGTTAAATGACGGACTTTGTCCCCCTGCTCACAGAATATACAGTTTAGTGTTACCCTGCCTATTCTAAGTCCCACTGCATTTTATTCACCTGTAGGGTTAGAGTGTATATTACAGCCAGAGTTCTGTCCTGTAACAAAGCATTCCGCACGTCTTAGTTATCTATTGCTTCTATGACAGAAATGCCACGAGTGGATGGCTTTAACAAAGAGAAATTTCTTCTCTCACAGTCCAGGAGGCTGGAAGTCCGAATTCAGAGTGCCAGCTTCAGGGGAAGCCTTTCTCTCTCTGTCGACTCTAGGGAAAGGTCCTTGCCATCTATCTTCCCCTGGTCGAGGAGCTTCTCGGCGCAGGGACCCTGGGTCCAAAGGATGTGCTATTCTCCTGGTTCTTCATTCTTGGTGGCATGAGGTCCCCTGTCTCTCTGCTCCATTATCTCTTTTATATCTCAAAAGAGATTGACTCTAGACACAACCTAATCTTGTAGATTGAGTCCTGCCTCATTAACATAATCGCCCCTAATCCTGCCTGCTTAACATCAAAGAGGTGGGATTTACAACACATAGGAAAATCACATCAAATGACAAAATGGTGGACAATCATACAATACTGGGAATCACGGCCTATCCAAGTAGACACACATTTTGGGGTGACACAGTTCAATACATAACACCTCAGTAAAGAATAGAGCATTGGTTCTCAAAGTGTGTCCTTAGACCAACAGCATCAGCATCACCTAGGAAGTTGTTAGACATACAAAATCTCACGTTCTGTCTTACAACAGCTAAATTGGAAACTCTGGGCAGAGGACCCAAGGATCACGGTTTTAACAAGCCCTGCAGGTGATTCTGAAGCACTGTCAAATTTGCAAACCACTGGAATAGAGAACAGAATTCTAAAGCCATCAGGTGAGTACTTTTGATAAAGAAATTGCTACTAACATACAAGTAGTCCCCGACTTACAATGCGGTTGAGTTACGATGAACTGCGCTTACGACCATCTGTCGGGTTTTTTTTTGTACATCTTATCGTTAGTCATTTGTACTACATACAGTGTTGCAGCATGTAATTTCCCGATATTATCATTCTCAGATGTTCGCTCGCAGATGTTCAATGTTGTGATTTATAAAGACGTGGTAATAAAAGGCAATAATATGAAGACAAACAAACAAACAAAAAAGGTATTTGACTTACGTCAGAACTGACTTATGACAGAATCATCAGAACAGGAGCCTGTCATGAGTCGGGGACTACCTGTATTGGTATTTCAACTGTTCAATGTATTGTACGTGGCATACAGCATTTCCAAAAACAACTTATCAGGAAAGGAATAAATAGTATTTGTTCCCTTTGCTGCTGCAACAAATTACCACAAAATTAGTTGTTTAAAACAGCACAGATTTATTGTTATTTTACAATTCTGTAAGTCAGGAGTCTGGAAATGAATTCCACTGGGTTAAAAATCAAGCTGTCAGCGGGGCTGTGTTCCTTCCAGAGGCCTAGGGGAGCCTTGCATAGGCCACCTGCATTCCTTGGCTTGTGCTCCTTCCTCCATCCTCAGAGTATCTTCATATCCCTCTCTGACTCTGACCCTCCTGCCTCTCTCTTTCACTTACAAGGACCCTAGTGATTACATTGTGTCTTCCCAGATAATCTAGGATAATCTTTCCATTGCAAGAGCCTTAATCACATCTGCAAAGCCCCTTTTGCCATGTAAAGTAACATAGTCACAGATTCTGGGGACATCTTTTGGGGGAGGGGTGCTATTATTCTTTCTACCACAGTATTTATTAGGATAAAATAAAATACCAAGCAGCGCATGTTTTAGGAACGTATTACTCTAGATTGGCAAAGCAATTTTTTGAGGAGTAACGAAAGGCAACAATTACAGAGATCTAGGCAGAAGGAAGGCCTTTAGGATCTATTAAAATCCATTAAAAATGAAACAGTTTAGTAGTAATGAAGATAGATGGTTATACCTATTAGATGTATGGTGCCTGAAACTATGGAGCAAGGTCAGTCCTATGTGCAGGTGGGATGGGCAGTTCCATTTATGGGTTGACATAGCTGGGATTATTGTAGGGTTTGGCAAGATCCTATCTGTGCTAAAATATCTCTACTGACAACATTGATTAGCTCTTTGTCTAAGCAGTTTATCTTGAAAGCAAAGAAACATTTAGAGAGGGCCATTTCTGATTAAGGCCCAAGCCAGTTCTCTGCTTCAGCATGATTTATATGTGAAATTCAGTTAAAATGGACTAGATTGATTGCCTGGAAGAAGAAAAGCCACAAAGAGCACAGTCTGAAGCACCATTTACTAGAAGTATGAGGCTCAGTTTCCTTTTCTGTAAAATCCAGTTAATGATTCTTACATCACAGAATTATTGTGCAAATTAGCACACATAATGCACTTAAAACACTTATCAGAAAGCTTGAAACAGCTAATTGTTCAGTAAGTGCTAGCTGTGCTTATTAGCATGTTATCTTCATCATTATTATTATTATTATAAGTCTGATACTTTTTGGCAAGTCCCTGAGTGGTGCATACAGCAATGCACTTGGCTGCTAATCGAAAGGTTAGAGGTTCAAGTCCATCCAGAGGTGCCTCAGAAGACAGGCTTAGCGATCTAATTCCAAAAAACCAGCCATTTAAAGCCCTGTGGAGCACAGTCCTACTCTGACACTCATGGGGTTGCCATGAGTCGGAGCTGATGCAATGGCAACTGGTCTGTGAAGATAATACATGGGAATACTATCGCATTCCTTTGCTTTGTTGTTGGTGATGGATTTTAAAGGGTGAATATATGCTAACATTTTTATTTAGTAATACCTTGGGCAGCCTATAGTTGAGCCTGAGCGCTGGTGGCACAGTGGTTAAGCACTTGGCTACTAACCTAAAGGTTAGTGGTTCGAACCCACCAGCTGCTCTGCAGAAAAAAAAAATGTGTCAGTCTGTTTCCATAAAGATTACAGCCTTGGAAAGCCTATGGGGAGGTTCTACTCTTCTGTTCTATAGGTTTGCTATGAGTTGGAATTGACTCAACAGCAGTGGGTTTGGTTTTGGTTTTGGGCAACTGTGTTTTCTTTCCCTCAACCTACTTCTTGAATCTCAGTGGGCACTGAGGAAGTGAGGTAGAAGATCTCTGCAAGTAGGGAGGGCAAACAATGTAGTTAGGGAAGTAGTAATAGAAAAACTGAAGTTATGCCACAGTTTTGCTAAGGGTCAGTCAAATTAAAACATTCACTAGCCTGAGTGATTTCATGCCACATCATCTCTGCACAGTTCCTGCCACACTAAGTGCTCTGTAAATGTTTTCTAAATGAATGGATTCTCTCCCTTCCTGGTCACCACTCAACTGTTTTCTCAGGTCATAGCCTCCTTCTGGCCTATGTGAAACCTGGGCATTCCCAATTTCTGCCTTCAAGTCTGTGGGGTGGGGCTAAACATCATAGCTTATATCACCCTTTCTGTGAAGTCTTTCCTAAGACCTCCAAGGTGGAATTTGCTACTCTGTCTTCAGTCTATTCACTTCCTTTATATTATCTGCATCACTTTTAACCACTTTAAAAGTAACTCTCTTTATATGCTAGACTCATATATGTAAGCTCATCAAGGACGAGGACTATAGTTTATTCATTTTCATATTTCTAAATCCGAGCACAAAGCCTGGTGGAGAGAAGGTGTCTAATAAATATTTGTTTGCTTAATGAAAATGAATGATGAACAGATTCAGTAGAGGTTTTAGTTGGGAAACTTTTAGATCACAGTGTTGAAAGAATTATTATTATGGGTAATACAGTCCATAGACCCAGCAAGATGATGACTGTGAACCAAGCTGAAGTCTCAGAAGGTAGAAGAGTTACCTTTGTGTTGGCAGGCAATGATGTCAAGGGTGATAAGTAGAGAGTATGACCTTTAAAAGAAGAGAGGCAGAGAAAAACATATGAAAGCCAATATGAGAACAAGGAGTATTCTGAACTGTCATCCTTTCCCTATAGGTCAGGAAAAATGGAAGAGTAAGACTCTATTAAGGAGTTTTACATCAAGGAAAAGACATGCCTCTGTTAATCTGAAGAGGCTAGAAAAAAAAATTCAGAGAAAAAGCTTAAGAATATAGAGATGTTTGTAGAAATATCAAAGAGCATACATTGGAAGGGGGTATAATGGAGAGATCATGAAAGACTTTTCAAGGTCATCCATTTCCTCAAACTCGAAATTTTTGTATTTCTACCCATCTTCATCTTCTTCCCTCTTATTTCAAAGGCAGATGTGCTACTTCTTTCCAAGGCTGACTTCTCCACATGAGCTGTTAATCTTCTTCTCTCCTGTCTTCTTGTTCCATCAATAACCCACCTTTCTTGCATTTCAATTTAATGTTCTATTGCTGCTCCTTCTGCTTCCAACAAATATGCCCAAGACTTCCTTACTCTAAAACTATCCCTTTCTTTGACCTTGCTACCTTCTTGGAGTTTCTATCCTAATTCTTGTTTCTCCTTTGTTGCTAATCAGGCTACATTCCTGCCTCTATTTCTTCACCACTTCTTTAAGTCATTCAATTTGGTGGTATCACTGTGCTGAAACTGCTTGTGGTTGTGTGCTGTTGAGTTGATTTCAACTCATAGTGACCCTATAGGACAGTGTAGAACTGTCCCTAGTGTTTCCTAGGCTGTAATCTTTTTTTAATTAATTATTTTATTTTTTATTGTGCTTTAGGTGAAAGTTTACAGCTCAAGTTAGTTTCTCATACAAAAATCTATACACACATTGTTATGTCACCCTAGTTGCTATTCCTATAATGTGACCACACATTCCTCCTTTCCACCCCAGATTTCCTGTGTCCATTCAACCAGCTCCTATCCCTCTCTGCCTTCTCATCCTGCCTCTGGACAGGAGCTGCCCATTTAGTCTCATGTATCTACTTGAACTGAGAAGCACACTCTTCATGAGTATCATTTTATGTTTTATTGTCCAGTCTATTCTTTGTCTGAAGAGTTGGCTTTGGGAATGGTTTTAATTCTGAGTTCACAGAGAGTCCGGGGTCCATGTCTTCTGGGGTTCCTCCAGTCTCAGTCAGACCATTAAGTCTGGTCTTTTTTCTAGAATTTGAGTTCTACACCGCACTTTTCTCTTGCTAGGTCAGGGATTCTCTGTTGTGTTCCCTGTCAGGGTGGTCATTGGTGGTAGCTGGCACCATCTAGTTCTTCTGGTGTCAGGTTGATGAAGTCTCTGGTTTATGTGGCCCCTTTTGTCTCTTGGGCTAATATTTTCCTTGTGTCTTTGGTGTTCTTCAGTCTCCTTTGCTCTAGGTGGGTTGGTACAAATTGATGCATCTTAGATGGCCACTCGCTAGCTTTTAAGACCTCAGATGCTACTCACCAAAGTGGGATACAGAACATTTTCTTAACCTAGGCTGTAATCTTTATGGGAGCAGATAGCCAGCTCCTTTCTCCCATGGAGTGGCTGGTGGGTTCAAACTGCTTACCTTTTGGTTAACCACTGAGTGCTTAACCATCAGAGCTTAGCCACCATCAATTAGCCCCTAATCACTACATGAATTATAATCTTTTAATCTCCAATTCACTAAACCTCTCTGAAGCAGTTGGCACTACTGACTTGTTGCCAAAATATGACCTTTAGCATTTCTATCTAGAAATGATTAAACAAATACTTCCTGAGTGGTTACTATGAACAAGCACCATCCTAAGAGAATAAACCAAAAATAGCAAAAAGAACAACAACAACAACAAAAAAACCCATTGCCATCCAGTTGATTCTGACTCACAGCAAGCCTATAGGACAGAGTAGTACTGTCCTTTAGGGTTTCCAAGGAGTGCCTGGTGGATTTGAACTGCCAACCTTTTGGATAGCAGCCCAATGCTTAACCACTGCAACACACAGGCTCCATAAGATAATAAAGTGGTGAGCAAAAAGAGATTAGATCCTTGGCTCTTGTGGAGGCTGAAGTTTAATTGGGGGAGGAGGAGAGAGAGAAAGGAGAGACAATCATTTCATCACACAGGTGGCAAATATATAACATCGCAGTTATAACAAGTCCTACAAGGAAAACCTCTCATAGTGAGAGGTGATATCATCAGGAAGGTCAGGCAAGGCTGCTCCTGTGGGTCATTTAAACTTTCATTTTATTTTTTATTGTACTTTAGATAAAGGTTTACAGAACAAACTCGCTTCTCATTTAACAATTAATTCACATATTGTTTTGTGACACTGGTTGCCAACCCCACAACATGTCAACACTGTCCCCTTCTCGACCTTGGGTTCCTTATTACCAGCTTTCCTGTCCCCTCTTGCCTTCTTGTCCTTGCCCCTAGGCTGGTGCCATTTAGTCTCGTTTTGTTTTATGGGCCTGTCTAATCTCTGGCTGAAGGGTGAACCTCAGGAATGACTTCAGTACTGAGCTAAAAGCGTGTCTGGGGGTCATACTCTCGGGGTTTCTCCAGTATCTGTTAGACCAGTAAGTCTGGTCTTTTTTTTTTTTTTTTTTTTTTTTTTGTGAGTTAGAATTTTGTTCTACATTTTTCTCCAGCTCTGTCTGGAACCCTCTATTGTGATCTTCTGTGGGTCATTTAAGTTGAGATCTGAATTAACCAGGCTAAGAGAAAAAAAGGAAGACTATTTAAGCAAAGGGAGTACATGTTCAAAGTGGCTATGGGAGTAGGAAGTATGAAGAATATGAGGGATTGAAAAAAAAGCCTGTTGGCTGGAGCAGAGAGAGCTGGAAGGTGCCTCAGGGAATGCTAGGAGGGAGATACCTCACGAGCCAGATCACCAGAGCCTTATAAGCCATGTTTAGGAGTGAAGCAATGTGAACCTATTGAAGAATTTTAGGTAGATGGCAAAATTAGATTTATGTTTTGAAAAGATTGCTCTGGCTGCATTGTTAATAGATTAGAGGGGAGCCAGAATAGATAGTGCTACCCAGGAAAGTCAGCTATTACCAAGTGCGGGCAAGAGATGGTAGCTTGTCCCCAAAAAATTGTTGGTTGTTGTCAGGCGCCGCCGAGTCGGTTCCAACTCATAGCGACCCTGTGTACAACAGAACGAAACAGTACCCGGTCCTGTGCCATCCTCACAATCGTTATGCTTGAAACCATTGTTGTAGCCACTGTGTCAGTCTGTCTCGTTGAGGGTCTTCCTCTGCTTAGCTGACCCTCTGCTTTACCAAGCATGATGTCCTTCTCCAGGGACTGACCCCTCCTGATAACATGTCCAAAGCATGGGAGACTGAGACGTAGTCTCACCATCCTTGCTTCTAAGGAGCATTCTGGTCGTACTTCTTCCAAGACAGATTTGTTCATTTTTTTGGTAGTCCATGGTATATTCAATATTCTTTGCCAACACCACAGTTCAAAGGCATCAATTCTTCTTTGGTTTTCCTTATTCATCATACAGCTTTTCACATGCATATGAGGTGACTGAAAACATCATGGCTTGGGTCAGACACACCTTAGTCTTCAAGGTGACATCTTTGCTTTTTAACACCGTAAAGAGGTCTTTTGCAGCAGATTTGCCCAATGCAATGCGTCTTTTGATTTAACTGCTGCTTCTGTGGTGTTGATTGTCGATCCAAGTAAAATGAAATCCTTGACAACTTCAACAACATTGCTTATTGGTCCAGTTGTGAGGATTTTTGTTTTCTTTATGTTGAGGTGTAATCCATACTGAAGGCTGTGGTCTTTGATCTTCATCAGTAAGTTCTTCAAGGCCTCTTCACTTTCAGTAAGCAAGGTTGTGTCATCTGCATAACGAAGGTTGTTAATGAGTCTTTCTTCAATCCTGATGCCCCATTCTTCTTCATATACTCCAGCTTCTTGGATTATTTGCTCAGCATACAGATTGAATAAGTATGCTGAAACGATACAACCCTGACACACAACTTTCCTGATTTTAAACCACACAAGTATGCCTTTGTTCTGTTCAAATGACTGCTTCTGGATCTATGTACAGGTTCCTCATTAGCACAATTAGGTGTGCTAATTCCCATTCTTCACAGTGTTATTCATAATTTGTTATGATCCACACAGTTGAACGCCTTTGCACCGTCAAGAAAACACAGGTAAACATCTTTCTGGTATTCTCTGCTTTCAGCCAGGATCCATCTGACATCAGCAATGATATCCCCAGTTTCACATCGTCTTCTGAATCTGGCTTGAATTTCTGGCAGTTCCCTGCCGATATACTGCTGCAGCTGCTTTTGAATGATCTTCAGCAAAATTTTAATTGCATGCTATATTAATGATATTGTTTGATAATTTATGCGTTCAGTTGGATCACCTTTCTTGGGAATAGGCATAAATATGGATCTTTTCTAATCGGTTGGCCAGGTAGCTGTCTTCCAAATTTCTTGGCATAGATGAGTGAGCACTTCCAGCACTGTGTCCATTTGTTGAAACATCTCAATTGGTATTCAGTCAATTCCTGCTGTCTTGTTTTTCACCAATGCCTTCAGTGCAGCTTGGACTTCTTCCTTCAGTACCATCGGTTCCTGATCATCTGCTGCCTCTTGAAATGGTTGAATGTCGACCAATTCTTTTTGGTATAATGACTCTGTGTATTCTTTCCATCTTCTTTTGATGCTTCCTGCGTCATTTAATATTTTCCCCATAGAATCCTTCACTATTGCAGCTGGAAGCTTGAGTTTTTTATTCAGTTCCTTCAGCTTGAGAAATGCTTGGCGTGTTCTTCGCTTTTGGTTTTCTATCTCCAACTCTTTGCACATGTCATTATAATACTTTACTCTGTCTTCTCATGCCTTCTTTGAAATCTTCTGTTCAGTTCTTTTACTTCATCATTTCTTCCTTTTGCTTTAGCTACTCGATGTTCAAGAGCAAGTTTCAGAGTCTCTTCTGACATCCATTTTGGTCTTTTCTTTCTTTCCTATCTTTTTAATGACCTTTTGCTTTCTTGTCCTTGATGTCATTCCACAACTCATCTGGTCTTTGGTCATTAGTGTTCAACGCATCAAATCTATTCTTGAGATGGTCTCTAAATTCAGGTGGGATACACTCATGGTTATACTTTGGCTCTTGTGGACTTGTTCTAATTTTCTGCAGTTTCAGTTTAAACTTGCATATGAGCAATTGATTGTCTGTTCTGAAGTCAGCCCCTCGCCTTGTTCTAACTGATGATATTGAGCTTTTCCATCGTCTTTTTCCACAGATGCAGTCGATTTGATTCCTGTGTATTCCATCTGGCGAAGTCCGTGTGTATAGTTGCCGTTTATGTTGGTGAAAAAGGTATTTGCAATGAAGAAGTCGTTGGTCTTGCAAAATTCTATCATGCAATCTCCGGCATAGTTTCTATCACTAAGGCCGTATTTTCCAACTACTGATCCTTCTTCTTTGTTTCCAACTTTTGCATTCCAATCACCAGTAATCATCCATGCATCCTGAATGCATGTTCGATCAATCTCAGACTGCAGAAGCTGGTAAAAAATCTTCAATTTCTTCATCTTTGGCTTTAGTGACTGGTGCATAAATTTGAATAATAGTCATATTAACTGGTCTTCCTTGTAGGTGTATGGATATTATCCTATCACTAACAGCATTGTACTTCAGGATAGATCTTGAAATGTTCTTTTTTTTATTATTCTTTTGTTAACATTTTAAAAATCTGTATGGCATAACAATAACTAAGGGGAAGATAGGATTTCTTTCTACTTCTAAGTGTGATGTTGTGATACTTTAGGCACTAAAGCAGAGCTAGTAATTTTTTTCTAGTTTCACTCTGGCTTATCTAACAGATGGAGGTAAAGTTTGTCATAAGGTGTTTGAAATGTTCTTTTTGATGATGAATGCAATGCCATTCCTCTTTAAGTTGTCATTACCAGCATAGCAGACCATGTGATTGTCCAATTCAAAATAGCCAATTAGCAGTCCATTTCTGCTCACTAATGCCTAGGATATCGATGTTTATGCATTCCATTTCATTTTTAATGATTTCCAATTTTCCTAGATTCATACTTCGTACATTCCATGTCCTGATTATTAATGGATGTTTGCAGCTCTTTCTTCTCATTTTGAGTCATGCCACAACAGCAAATGAAGGTCCCAAAAGCTTGACTCCACCCCCGTCATTAAGGTCAACCCTATTTTGAGGAGGCAGCTCTTTCCCAGTTGTATTTTGAGTGCCTTCCAACCTGAGGGACTTATCTTCTGGCACTATAGCAGATAATGTTTCGTTGCTATTCATAAGGTTTTCACTGGCTAATTCTTTTCAAAAGTAGACTTCTGGGTCCTTCTTCCTAGTCTGTCTTAGTCTGGAAGCTCAGCTGAAACCTGTCCACCATGGCTGACCCTGCTGGTATTTGAATACTGGTGGCAGAGCTTCCAGCATCACAGCAACACGCAAGCCTCCATAGTACGACAAACTGGCAGGTGCGTGGGAGAAAAAATGGTAGTGAAGGAATAAATAAAATAACTGATTTCACAGTGCCTGGTACACATTGGGGAGCCCTGATGGTACAGTGGTTAAGAACTATGGCTGCTAACTAGAAGGCTGGCCGTTCGAATTCACCAGCCGCTCCTTGGAAACCCTATGGGGCAGTTCTACTTTGTCCTCTCCGGTCACTATGAGTCAGAATGGACTTGACAGCAACGAGATTTTTTTTTTTTTCTACACATCGGCAGTTAGGAGAATTAATTTTCCTCTTTATTTATTGGTAACTATTCTTCAAATGAAAACCCTGGGTGGTACAAACAGTTAACATGTGTGGCTGCTAACCAAAAGGTTGTATGTTTGAGTTCCCAGAGGATATTCAGAAGAAAAGCCTGGAAATCTAATTGCAAAAAATCAGCCGTTGATATCCCTATGGAGCATATTTCTACATTGCCACATATGAGGTCGCCATGAGTTGGAATCAACTCGAAGGCCATTGATATTCTTCAAACAGACCACACCATGGCACCTTTAACGCCATGTGTGATACGCTTTTGTTATATCGAACTGAACGAGGTCTCTGCCTGGTGGGCACAGAGTTCCAATTACTGGACATCCGTCTTTGAGAAAGAGAAAGTTTTATTGCAAAGTTGCTGAGCAAGGAGCGAGTAGGAAAATTCCACAGATCTGACTCCTCGAGGCATAGGTGAGGCTTCATTTTATGGTGGGTATTTTTAGGGAAGCTATACATATTCACAAAAATTCCAGGAGTTCCAGGAAAGGGTATATTTATTCATTTGGGGTGCAGTCGGATGCTCGCACAGAGGTCATACGTCCCATGTTCAAAAAATGGTGGCCTTAGCATGATCAATGGGGGAGTTTTCGTGGGGAATACATCATAACGTCACTCTGAGGACAGACTGGGCACCTCTTGAGCATGTCAGGTGGGCCAAAACTGGCTGGAACTGACTTCAGCTGGGTCTTTCTTGTATTTTCGAGCTGGTTTCTGAAAAACAAAGGAAGTTACTTAGGATTCCAGAGGATTATTACAATAGTAGGGCAGAGTCTTATCAGATTCACAGGGTTGGGGTCCAGTTACACTTTCACAACTGCACTCTTTATTTTTGCCTGGACACTTACCCCAATCCGATGTCTTACCTTGGTACGGTACGCTGCCCTTATCTTTCTTATAGACTTTATCGTACTGCACTAAATTTATTCTTTGCTTATTTGTCTCCTACAATAAAATGTTGGCTTCTTAATTATGGACAATGTCTTATATTAGTGGTTCTCAAATTTAAATGTGCATAAGAATCACCTAGGGATTTTGTTGAAAAACATGTTGTGACTCACTAGGTCTGAAATGGGATCTGAAATCATTCACTTCTGAAATGATTCATTTCGAATAAGACCCAGGTGACACCAGTGCTGCAGGCCTATGGGGATCACTTTGAGTAGAGAAGTCTTTATACTACTTTTTACCCCCAGTGCTTAGTACAGTGTCTGGTACATAACAGATTTTTGACAAATGTCTATTGATATGAATAGCCTAGTCTACTTTACGAAACTCATCTGCTAATATTTCCCACATTACTGTCTTAACATCACCCCGTATTTCCAGTTTCCCATGTCAATTCCCTTGCTTACCATGAGTTATGGATTGAATTGTGTCCCCCTGCCCCTCCCCAAATATGTGTTGTAAATCCTAACCTCTATGCCTGTGGTTATAATCCCATTTGGGAATGAGTTGTCTTCGTTATGTTAACGAGACAGGATTAGTGTAGGATGTGTCTTCAATCAATCTTTTGAGATGTAAAAGAGATTAAACAAGTGAAAGAAGCAGAGATGGGGAAAGAGAGATGCCAAGCCAAATGAAGCTTGCCCAAGAGCAGAAGCTCAAAGAGACAGGACCTTCCTCCAGAGCCGACAGAGAAAGCCTCCCCCTAGAGCTGGCACCCTGAATTTGGACTTCTAGCCTCCTAAACTGTGAGAAAATAACATTCTCTTTGTTTAAGCCATCTGCTTGTGGTATTTCTGTTACAGCAGCACTAGATAACTAAGACACCATGTTACTCTCACCTGGATAACTCACTTCTATCTCAAGCTGAAAACAATTTTGCAAATTCATCTCAACTACCATATCCTGTAAAGACTTCCTCAATTTTCCCCATAGAAAAGTGATCTTGCTCCCTTCCTACCCAATTTAACTTCCCCATAAAAAAGAGATAAAAAATGGGCATATCTATTTTTCTTTTTTATATACTGCCTTATGCTATGTTTGTTTCCATTCAAGTCTTGCTCTAATTACCATCCCCAACCCGAGAACCCACAGGGTATAGGTGCCTTAAGGGGAAGGAGGTCCAAGTTTTCTATTCTCTAGTTACTATGCAATAGTATCTGGTAAGTATTCATAGAATGAATGAACCAAAGAACGAGGGTGAGTAAGTCAAGGCAAAACTTTGTGGGATAAAGATAGGATGTCAGTTTCCTTTTCTGAGTTCTGTTCTAGGGTAAAAATGCCACAAAGTTTAGTAAAAGCAAAAAGAAAGGTTTTTATTCAGTGTATATTCAAAGAGGCAAAAGTAGGAAACAGACAAGCATGCTCCAGAGCCATGTCTGTCCAAGTCCAAGGAAGTATTACAGAATAGGCAAGATTCATGTCTGCCTGAGTCCAAGGAACAGTCATCAGTATATATTAACATTACAAATGGGCAAAACCATTGAAAGCTTCACCTTCTCATAGATTAGTTGAAACTGCTAAATCTCTGTGACGCTACAATTTTTTTTTTTTATTGTACTTCAGGTGAAGGCTTACAGATGTGATTCTACATGTTGAATTGTCTTTCTTAATAATCATTGCCACAGGTTTCAGCAACCAGTCACGAGGGCCTTCAATGATCCATCAAATCTTCTATTCACTAAAAGCTAGTAGAAAAGATAAGAGTGGAACGTATGTGGGTCTTTTTGTGTTCTGTTTTATGAGTTGTTTATGTGAAAGTTTCCCTAAAAGATGTCTTCCAAGATTGTCCTAGCTATTGTCTTTATACCTTAGGGCCTAGTTGATGTGTCCTTGTGAGTCCTTGTGAGTCCAGCTCCAAATGGGTCACATCCTTATACTTACATGGCTCCAATATTATCTCCTAAATCAGTTCTCATAGTTGGTGTAACTTGGGGTAAAAGTTACCATACATGTCTTACATATCATACATATCTTCCGGAACCTAGATCAGTGGTGACTGGGGAATTTAGACAGAGAAAAATGGGTGGCAAGTTTTAACAATGGTTTGGAGCATTCCCTTGTGCGTGTGTATGTGTTTTTAATATTTTATTGTATTTTTGGTGAAAGGGTTCCCTTGTTTTTGATACTTAAGGGGTGAAGATGGAGCAAGGTATGTCATAGTTGTCAGAACTCTAGACTCATTTAAATTGTTCCTCTTCCTACTCAGGATATATAATCACCCTGAGACATCTTGACACCTGTTTTTGTAGAAATACTCCATATGAATATAAAAAGTAGCATTCCAGAGAATGACTAAGTCTTTTAATTTACAGTCATTTAACTGAACTTCAGGAAATTTGGGAGTCGCCTAAGCAAAGGGACTTTGTTCCTTAGGATAGAGCAGCCCAGATTTCAGAGTGAGGTAGCTGCAAACTAAATATAAATTTAATCTCAGAATACAGCAACATAAATATTATATATAAATTGAGGACATGCTTCAAAATTAACAAATAATTCTATCTAACCTGAGTTTTGTTTTGCTTTTGAAATAAGACTGATGATCCAAATTTTAAGAAAGAAAAATAGTCCACCCCTGACCTATTTCACAACTGTGTTCTTGAAAAATAGGCTACAATCTGTCCATTTGAAACGTAGATATGTGTAGTAGTTATCATTGTTATCTGAGTGGGGTGGGGGTTATTTGATTCAGTAGGTCAACATTTTTTTTCCAACTCTTTATACATTATTAATTTGCCTACCCCTCCCCCCCCTTTTTTTAAAAAAATAAATGAAAGGTACATTTTCTCAAGGTTAGATTTATCACAATTTCTGACTTAGTGGGATCTAACTTAATGGGTTTTCCATATTCATCCATTGTCTTCTTTTCCAGTTAGGTTTCTACCCTAATTTCACTAGCCAGCTAAACTAGATCAGTTTAGACCTGTATGCAAATAATATAATTTAAAAATACCTACTACGACTCCTTTGCCTTTGCTTTCAGAGACAATATTCAACAGAAAATTGGGAATGGATGAATCACATTTTATTTTTCTTTGAAATAGAAAAAAATATACTCCATCTTCTCCATTAGGAAAAAAAGAAAGAAAGAAAAAAACAGTTGAGTCATAAGCAATCAATACTAGCCAATGTTTTGAAAAATACAACTAGCAAAACACTAAACTGAGCAGGGTTCAAAGCATTGAGAAATACTGAGAAGGTGGGCAGATAGGCTGGCTGACTGGGCTGGCAAGGGGGTAGAGGTTTATGTTGCCTTAAACGAAACAGGGTACATTGGGTAGAGTTTCTTCTGAGGGTTTATTTTAGGATTAGGGATAACATAACCTTTGCTACTCCTCTCTTCCCCATTCACCACACTGCCTTCTGCCCATTTTGCCCTTAATTTTTATGAGATATTATTTCATGAATTACCTTGATAAGAATCTCAGCTGCCTCTTGGCACATGTGTGATTGTAGCTTTGTTGGCTCCCTATGTTCTCCCCTGTACCACTCCCTCCTGCCTCTCCACCCACCACTTCCTGCCCTCAAGTCTCTCCCGCTGGCAGTCTCAGGACTCCCAGCTCTCTCGCCTTCCCACCCACTCTTCATCTCCCACAGCCTAACTTGCTCTACTCTTGGGCTTCATAAACTGGTGGAACCTTTAGCAATCATACAAGTGACAAGTGATGCTGTGCACATCTGACCCCATGTGCTCCCATACAATATTGTCCCCCTACCCCAACTTCACCTAGAGGAATGATTATTCCTTCAAAAGTTCTGTGTATTTTCTTAATACAGCAACAAAATGCATTATCATCTACAAGGGAAAATTGCCATCTTAATTATGATACAGTTTCTTTTTTTTCTTTAGTTGCCTGTTGAGTAACCCCGACTCATGGAATCCCTGACTCATGGTGACCCCATGTGTGTCAGAGTAGAATTGTGCTCTATATAGTTTTCAGTGGCTGATTTTTTGGAAGTAAATTGCCAGGTCTTTCTTCCAAGGTGCCTCCAGGTGGACTTGAACCTCCAACCTCAGTTAGCAGCTGAGCATGTTAACCATTTGCACCACACAAGGACTCCGATACAATTTTAGGAGTATTTTTATCACGAAGAAAAACAAGCCGGGTTTTTCATTTATTGGTTGATCTCTTCCTTCCTCTTCTCATCCCTGACATTTCTGCTCGCCATCGGCAGATGCTTTTAGAAGGCTTTCATCCACTTCCTTCAAACTTTGTGATTTGACTTTCAAAGTCTAGTTTTTCATGAGGCAAATAAATAGAAACCTTGTTTATTATTCTGTCATTATTGCTTTATCATCATGGCATGAAATACTGAATAATGAGGATACTGACACCCATTTTATGGGCCTATTGCAATCTTCCCTGTATAATTAATATCTGTCATTAAATGGAAGTCATATCATTTGCAATTTGATGCAGCTTTCTTTAGAATTTCTTGATGACTCCAAGGTAGTTTATATGCTAGTGCACCTGTTGCTTGTAATCCGGTTTTATTAGAAAACCAGGCCTCTAGCCCTCCACATGCTCTCATTCACTACTTGTCTTCTCAAAGGGCCACTTGCAGTGGTGAAAAGCAGCCTTTATTATAGCTCCTTTGCATAATAAGGCCGTCTCTCCCTCCTTCTGCCTCCTCGCCTCCCACCAGAAGGAAATATTGCATCTGTCTCACTGTAAGGGCATTCATGCTGGATGGCCTTATTATAAAGCACAGAAGTTGGAGGCATATAAATCTAATACGTGCCCATAAAAAGAACTTGTCTCAGACTAGGCTTAGGGCACTCTGCTTGAGCTCTCTCTTTTGTTCCATTCCTGGAAACATGAGCTTTTGCTGACATTAAAAACACAGCTTCTTGTAAATAGTTTATCTCTTCCCTTAATTACACAGAAAAGCCAGAGAGAAATTGGGTCACACATTCACAGGGTTTAAGGGATCCTGCTCTTTTTTTTTTTTTTTTCTGTCTTAGGCTCCAAGGTAGTTAAGGTTGTTGCTAATCTCATATATCATGACGTCACGACCTGTTTTCTTCCAGTGCCCTCAGAGGTACTTGTCATTGCCCACAATGGGCCACAGGAGCCTGTGAGTGCACACAGAGACCTGTGCAAATCTATCACCACTGCTGAACTGGCAACTCCAATTCCATGCCCTCCTGTTGGCGGGTCAATGGCCCTGGCCTCATGTGTGAAGGATGACCCATTCCTTCATTTGGCAGAGCTCTCCTGACCCAGAACACTGAGGGTGAGTACACTCATCCTGAGACGCAGAAGGCTAGATAGTAAATGCCTTACCACCACCCACACAGTTCACTGCACAATTTCCTTATTTATACAACTCCAGAACCTTCCTCGTTTTCCCCTGACGCTGGAAGGTGTCACCAATGCACCGTCAAAGGGAATGAGACAACTTGCCAATGGACACTAATAATTTTGCGAACATCCACTAATAATTTGTACAAAGTATTATGTGGAGTATTTGTGAATTCTCTGAGCCAGAAATTTCAATGACCTGTCTTAGTTTAGCAGATTGTTTCTTTTTTCTTTTAAAAATTACATCTTGTATCTTGCATACCTAAGGAAATTTCGCCCTTGTTTCCCTTACAGCAGAAGCTCTTTGAAAGTGTTTCTGGGGAGATAGTCTATTAAATGGTTAAGAGTGCTAAAGTCAGACTGCCAGGGGTTGGTTTGTTTTAAATAATATTTTACTGTGTTTTCAGTGAAGGTTTACACAGAAGTGTAGGTCCCCATTCAACAATTTCCACACAAGTTGTTCAGGGACATTGGCTACATTCTTCATAATGCATGGACATTCATTATTTTGGTTCTGGTTGTTCTGTTTCCATTAATTGAGTATCCCTCCCCCCTCACATTCTCATCTTTGTTTTAATGTAATTGTTGATCATTTAGTCTCATGTAGGTGATTTTTGAAAGAAGCACGGTACTTACAGGTGATATTCATTATTTTTTGAGCCAATTTTTTATTTAGCTACAAGGTGACCTTAGGGGTTAGTTTCCCTTTAAGGTTTGAAGAATATCTCAGGACAATAGCCTCGGGAAGTCCTCCAGTCTCAACCAGTCTAGTAGTTCTGTTTTAGTTTTGTTTTGTGGTTAGGAATTTCAGGCTCTGTTCCACATTTTTCTCCCATTCTCTCAGGGTCCATCTACTGTGGCCCAGATTAGAATGGTTGGTAGTGGCATCATCTAGTTCTTCTGGTATCAGGGTAGATGAGGCGGTGGTTTGTGTAGACTGTTTGTCCTCTAGGCTAGTTTCTTCTTTGAGTCTTTGGTTTCCTTCTTTCCCTCTTGCTCCAGACAAGTAGAGAACAATAGCTGTTATCTTAGAAGGCCTTTGAAAGCTTTTAAAACCCCAAACACTACTCACCAAACTAGAATGTGGAACACAATTTTATGAACTATATTATGCCAATTGATTGAGATATCCTATGAGACTATGGTCCTAATCTTTGAAACCCAGAAATCCAATCCTGCAAGGTGTTTGGTTATGTCTAAGAAGTATCCATAACTGTGCCCCCTATGTGCTTTATCATATGTATGAATATATATGCATACAGTTGTGTAAATGCATATACTATGCATATACCTATGTACACACACATATACATACCTATACACATATATGCCTACACACATACATATATATACCCACACATATTTTTTTGGTTCTTTCAAAATTATATATGCCATAGCAATTACCAACAGGTCCTTTTTTCTTGTACACTTTTTAGTGACATGTTTACTTTTGTCAAGCTGTGTACTTCTCACCCTCTTTCAGTGTTACCTTTCCCATCACCAAAAATAACAAGTGTTTACTATCTAGGCAGTGACTCCCCTTGCCCCATCCCTGTAACCATTAATGGACATTAATTTCTGAATACTTATTCATGTCGTTTCATAAAAGTGAGAACATACAGTATTTGTTTTTGTATGTGTATGTGTGATTGACTTACTGTGCTCAACATAATGTCCTCCAAGTTTATCCATGTTCCAAGATGTTTTAGAAACTCATTTTTATTTATCCCTAAGTAGTATTCCATTGTATGTATGTTCCTGTTTTAGGTTTCCATTCATATGTTGATGGGCATTTAAGTTGTTTGCACCTTTTTACTATTGTGCATAGTGCTGCTATGAACATGTTATTGCTGTTGTCAGGTGCACTTGAGTCAGTTCTGACTCACAGCGACCCTATAGGACAGAGTAGAACTGCCCCATAGATTTCCAAGGGGTGGCTGGTGGATTTGAACTGCTGGCCTTTTGGTTAGCAATTGAGCCCTTAACCACTATGCCACTAGGGCTCGTGTCACTTCTGTGAGATCCCTAGGGTATATACCTAGGAGTGGAATTGCTGAGTCATATGGGAGCTCTACCTCTAGTTCTCTGAGGAGCTGCCAGGCTGTTTTCCGCAAAGGCTGTACCATTTTGCTTTCCTACCAGCGATGGATGAGGGTTCCAGTTTCTCCACATCCCCTCCAACACCTCCTAATTTTCGTTTTTTTAATCTTGGCCATCCTAAAAAAAAAACCCATTGTCATCCTGAGTTGATTCCAACTCATGACGACCCTAAGGGCAGAGTGGAACTGCCCCATAGGGTTTCCAAGAAGCAGCTGACCTAGTGAGAGTAAAATGGTATCTCACTGTGGTTTTGATTTGCATTTCTCTGATGGCTAATTTCTTTGAGCATCATTTCACATGTCTGTTAGTCATATGAATATCCTCTTTGGAGAAGTGTCTGTTCATGGACTTTGCACAGTTTTTGATTGAGTTATTTGTCTTTTTGTTGTTAAGTTGTAGAAGTTTTCTATATATTTTAGATATTAGACCCTGTCATGGTTTGAATTATGTACCCCAAAAATATGTGTCAATTTGGCTAGGCTCTGATTCCCAGAATTGTGTGATTGTCTGCCATTTTGTCATTTGATGTGATTTTCCTATGTGTCATGGATCCTACGTCTACGATGCTAATGAGGCAGGATTAAAAGCAGTTATGTTAATGAGGCAGGACTCAATCTACAAGATTAGGTTGTGTTTTAAGCCAATCTCTTTTGAGATATAAAAGAGAGAAGCAAGCAGAGAGACATGGGGACCTCCTACCACCAAGAAAGTAGAGCCGGGAGCAGAGTGTGTTCTTTGGACCTGGGGTCCCTGCACCTGAGAAGCTCCTAGATCAGGGGAAGATTAATGACAAGGACCTTTATCCAGAGTTGACAGATAGAGAAAGCCTTCCCCTGGAGTTGGTGCCCTGAATTCAGACTTCTAGCCTCCTAGACTGTGACAGAATGAATTTCTCTTTGTTAAAGCTGTCCACTTGTGGTATTTCTGTTATAGCAGCATTAGATAGCTAAGACAGACCCCTATCAGTTATGTCATTACCAAATTTTTTTCCCAATCTGTAGGTTGTCTGTTTATTCTTTTGATAAAGTCTTTTGATGAACATAAGTTTTTAACTTTTATGAGATCCCCGTTACCTGTTTTGTTTTCTGTTGCTCGTGCATTAATTGTTGGGTTTGATAATCTATTATCGAAAAAAATTAGGTCCCAAAGCCTTGCTCCTATATTTTCTTCCAAAAACTTTATGGTTTTAGATTTAACATTTAGGTCCTTGATCCATTTTGAATTAGTTTTTGTGTATGGTGTGAGGTATGGATCTTGTTTCATTTTTCTGCATATGGAAATCCAGTTTTGCTACCACCATTTGTTGAAGAGACTGTTCCTTCTCCATTGAATGGATTTGGCACCCTTGTCAAAAATCAATTGACCGTAGATGTTTGGATTTATTTCTGGATTTTCAATTCTATTTCATCGGTCTCTGTGTCTCTCATTAAACCAGTACCAGACTATTTTGTTTAATGTAGCTGCATAATATGTTTTGAAGTCAGGAAGTGGGAGGCCTCCTACTTTGTTCTTCTTTTCAAAATTGCTTTGGCTATTCAGGGTCTCTTGTCCTTCCATATAAAATTAAGGATTAGTTTTTCCATTTCTATAAAGAATGTTGTTGGAATTTTGATCGGGATTGTGTTGTATCTGTAGATCACTTTGGGTGAACTCAGACTGCCTGCACTTTAATCTCCTTTTTCATATGCTTAATAATTGACTGTATACAAGTTACTTACCTTCTCTAAACTTGAGTTTTCTCATCTATAAAATGGATATGATAATGGTACCCACCTCATAAAATTGTTCACCTATGTCTTAGGCTGGGTTCTCTAGAGAAGCAAAACCAGAAAAGTGTATAAGTATATATATATATGTGTAGAGAGAGAGAGAGAAAGATTTATATCAAAGAAGTGGCTCATACAGTTTTTAGAGGTTGTAATGTCCCAAGTCCATGGGGGAGGAGAAAGTCTTATCCTAACTCACATAGCCACAGGGGCTGGCAAACCCAAGATCGGCAGGCTAGAGAGCACAGCTGTTGATTACAGGCTGTGAAGACTGACAAATCTCAAGACTGGTAGGCAAGACCGCAGGCAAGCTGCCAGCTCAAGTCCCAAGAGCTGGCGGTCATACAAACAAGAGCCAACTGTAGGATCTGGAGCAAAAGCTCCAACAAGGCAAGCAGGAAGAATCAGATGGTGGAGGGCAGAAAAATGAAAACTGAAGGGGGTGGTGAGATGCCACAGGCCCCGCCCCCACAAGTACCACAGCAGATCCCATGATGGTGGTGATCACGTATCAGATCTCAACAGGGAGGTGATCACAACATTACGCAACTGCCAAAACACTGAGAATCAAGGCCCAGCCAAGTTGACACACAATCTTAACCATCACAGCCTGAGTGAATCCATCTAAGCATTATGTATGATGCCATAGAAAACAAGAGCTTTGGACACAGACAGACTTGGGGTTGAATCTTGGATTTGTCTCCTGCAAACTACATGATATTATGCAAATAACCTCTCTGAGCCTCAGTTTTTTCACAAAAATAGGGATAACTATTCTTACGAGAATAAGTTGTGATAAGGACTAAATGGGTTGATATCTGTAAAATATCTGGCATATTATAGGTGCTCAACAAATATTAGTTTATCTCTTTTTGTATTAAATTGTTAGAAAAAATATGATAGAACTGAAAAAGTGTGAACTTTGGGTGGGAATAGACTTGAAATTTGACTCTACAATTTAAAACCTGTACGGAAGTTGTCAAGGATTTCATTTTACTTGGATCCACAATCAATGTCCATGGAAGCAGCAGTCAAGAAATCAAATGAGACAATTCTTACCCAAAGCAATTTACAAATACAACGCAATCCCGATCCAAATACCGACAATATTCTTTAAAGAGATGGAAAAACTAATCATTAACTTTATATGGAAAGGGAAGAGGATAAGTAAAGCACTATTGAAGAAGAATAAGTAGGAGGACTAGTACTATCTGACCTCAGAACCTACTATACAGCTAAGGTAGTCAAAACAGCCTGGTGCTGATACAATGACAGATACACTGACCAGTGGAACACAGTTGAGAACACACATGTAAATCCATCCACCTACAGTCACCTGACGTTTGACAAGGGCCCAAAGTCCATCAAATGGGGAAAAGACGGTCTTTTTAACAAATAATGCTGGCAAAACTGGATGTCCATCTGCAAAAAAATGAAACAGGACCCATACCTCACACCATACACAAAATAATTCAAAATGATCAAATGCTTAAACATAAAACCAAAAACTATAAAGATCATAGAAGAAAAAATAGGATCAACGCTAGAGGCCCTAATACACAGCATTAACAGGATACAAACCATAACTAACAACACTCAAACTCCAGAAGAGTCTGGGATCGTCTAAAAATTAAACACTTATGCTCATCAAAAGACTTCACCAAAAGAGTGAAAAGAGAACCTACAGACTGGGGAAAAAATTTTGGCTATTATAAATCAAACAAAAGTCTAATCTCTAAAATCTACAAGAAAATCCAACACGTCTGCAACAACAAAAACAAATAATCCAGTTTAAAAATGGGCAAAGGAAATGAACAGACACTTCACCAAAGAAGACATTCAAGTGGCCAACAGATGCATGAGGAAGTTCTTGTGATCACTGCCATCAGAGAAACGCAAATTAAAACCACAATGAGGTACCATCTCACCCAGGCATTACTGGCATGAATCAAAAGAACAGGAAGTAACAAATGCTCAGAGGCTGTGGGGAGATCAGAACTCTTACGCACTGCTGGTGGGAATGCAAAATGATACCACCATTTTGGAAAACGATATGGTGCTTCCTTGGAAAGCTAGAAACAGAAATACCATATGATCCAGAAATTCTGCTCCTAGGAATATATCCTAGAGAAATAAGAGTTGCCACATGAATAGACATATGCACCCCCACATTCATTGCAGCATTGTTCACAATAGCAAAAAGATGGAAACAACCTAGATGCCCATCAACAGATGAATGGATAAACATACACACAATGGAGTATTATGCAATGATAAAAAACAATGATGAATCTTTGAAGCATCTCATAACATGGATGAATCTGCAGGGCATTATGCTGAGTGAAATAAGTCAATTACAAAAGGACAAATATTGTATGAGACCACTACTGTAAAAACTCATGAAAAGGTTTATACACAAAAAGAAACAATCTTTGATGGTTAAGAGGGAGGGAAGGGGTGGGGGTGGAAAAACACTAAATAGACAATAGATAAGTGATAACTTTGGGGAAGGGTAACAGTACACAATACTGGGGAAGCCAGCACAACTTGTACAAGGCAAGGTCATGTAAGCTCCATAGACACATCCAAACTCCCTGAGGGACCAAATTACTGGGCTGTGGGGACCATGGTCTCGGGGAACATCTAGCTCAGTTCTACATTGTACTTTGGTGAGTAGTGTCTGGGGTCTTAAAAGCCTGTGAGCGGCCATATACTCCACTGGTCTCACCCCTTCGGGAGCAAGGGAGAATGAAGAAAACTAAAGACACAAGGGGAAGATTAGTCCAAAGGTCTAATGGACCAAAACCACCACAGCCTCCACCAGACTGAGTCCAGTATAACTAGATGGTGCCTGGCTACCACCACCGACTGCTCTATAGGCATCACAGTAGAGGGTCCTGGATAGAGCTGGAGTAAAATGTAGAACAAAATTTTAACTCACAAAAAGAGACCAGACTTACTGGCCTGACAGAGACTGGAGGAACCCCAAGATTATGGCCCCCAAACACCCTTATAGCTCAGTACTGAAGTCACTCCTGAGGTTCACCCTTCAGCAAAAGATTAGACAGGCCCATAAAACAAAATGAGACTAAAGGGTCACACCAGCCCAGGGGCAAGGACTAGAAGGCAAGAGGAGACAGGTAAGTTGGTAATAGGGAACCCAAGTTCAAGAAGGGATAGTGTTGACGTGTCGTGGGGTTGGTAACCAATGTCATAAAACAATATGTATACTAACTGTTTAATGAGAAGCTAGTTTATTCTGTAAACCTTCATCTAAAGTACAATAATAATAAAAAAACAGAAAAAATAGAACAATCCTGATCAAAAGGGGGAAAATGCAGAATAGAATTTCAAATTTTTATGGAATTCAGACTTTCTGGAGTCACGGAGGCTGGATGAACCCCTGAAACTATTGCCTTGAGATAATCTTTAAGCCTTAAACCAAAAGCACCCCCTGAAGTCTTCTTAAAAACAAACAGTAGTTTAGCTTAACTAGTAAAAAATGTTTGCCTTGAGTATTGTGCTCTTTTAAAATCTATCTATATGGAATCAAGTTGACAACAGCAACTCAAACGATTAGATAGGAAACTTAGGGAGTAGTGAGTTTATGTTAATGGAGGATGAACAACTCAGAATGGGAAGGTGAGAATGTTTGCATAACTCAACTAATGTAATCAATGTCACTGAATGGTACATGAAGAAACTGTTGAATTGGTGTATATTCTGCTGTGTATATTCTCAACAACAACAAAAAAGAAAGAAAGAAAAGAAGTCAAATGACAAATGTATTGCATTGGGCAAATCTGCTGCAAAAGACCTCTTTAAAGTGTTCGAGAGCACAGATGTCACTTTGAGGACTAAGGTGTGCCTGACCCAAGCCATGGTATTTTCAATTGCCTCCTGCTTGTGTAAAAGCTGGACAATGAATTAGGAAGACCAAAGAAGAATTGATGCATTCGAATTATGGTATTGACAAAGAATATTGAATGTACCATGAACTGCCAGAAGAACAAACACTTCTGTCTTGGAAGAAGTGCAGCCAGAATACTCCTTAGACGCGATGATGGTGAGACTTTGTCTCATGTACTTTGGACATGTTATTAGGAGGGGCCAGTCCCTGGAGAGGGACATCAGGCTTTGTAAAGTAGAGGGTGAGCAAAAAAGAGAAAGACCCTCAGTGAGATGGATTAACACAGTGGCTGCAACAGTAGGCTCAAACGTAGCAACAATTGTGAGGATGGTGCAAGACCAGGCAGTGTTTCATTCTGTCATACACAGGGTTGCTATGAGTTGGAACTGACTCCACACATCTAACAATAGCAACAACAACGGCCTCACCTTGGACAAGTTACATATATTTCTTGAGCTTCATTTTCCTCATCTAAATAAAACTGCCAGGTTGCTGTGAAAATTAAATGAGAAACAAGCACACTATATTTATATGAAGCTCTTGGCTCACACCAAAACCCAGCCCACTGCCGTCGAGTTGATTTTGACTCATAGCGACCCTACAGGACAGAATAGAACTGCCCCATAGGGTTTCCAAGGCTGTAAATCTTTATGGAAGCAGACCGTCACATCTTTCTGCCGCAGAGCGACTGGTTGGTTCGAACCGCTGACCTTTTGGTTAGCGGTCAAGCACTTTAACCACTGCTCCACCAGGGCTCCTTTCTTGGCTCATAGTCAATATAAGCTTTTCTCCCCTAATTCCTTTGGGTCACTAAAATTTAAAAAGCAAATAAGACAAACACAGTAATAACATTTTAAACTCTGATGATAGAAGATGAAAGTCAAATAAAGAGACTAGCACCTCTTAGACAAAGGAGCATCAACCAAACCATACCCAGAGAGCTTCAGATCTACTGTACAGGTGGAGAGGATTATTTATAAACTGCAGGGGGTGAGTACTAAAGGATGCAACTAAGGATTGAAAGTCCCTTTCTGATAAGCTTTCAAGAGAATAATCTAGGACAGCTTCTGGTTTTACTCATGTGTATTACAAAGTTAGAAAACAACTAGCATGTCTTCTCTTGGGTCTGCGACAGTTTCAGAGGAACCTGACTTACAGAGACAGAACAACATCTTTCTAGGTTTAGGTGGTTGAAAGGAGTCTCTGAGAAGCTCAACTCCTCCTTGGTAAGCCTTGGTATTGAAAATTTTCCACTTTACAAGGAACTTGAAACCTTACTGTTAAACTTTGCATTTGAAATCCTATACTTTTTAAAATGTTAGAAGAAATTATAGTGGGAGCTTGCACAGCTGGTGATTGTTAGCAAACAAACCAAAGCAAGAAAAGTCAGCCAACATAAATTCTCACCAGAAAAGAGGGTGTGAGTGCCCTCTGGCCAAAAGAAATTCAGTAAATCTAGGGCAAGGGATTTGAGGGACTGAGATTAATTTGGTTAAACTCCCAGGGTTTCTATCTTAGTTATCTAGTGCTGCTATGAAAGAAATATCATAAGTGGGTGGCTTTAACAAACAGAAATTTATTTTCTCACAGTTTAGGAGGCTAGAAGTCTGAATTGAGAGTGCGAGCTCTAGAGGAAG
Source organism: Dugong dugon (assembly GCA_030035585.1). NCBI lineage: Eukaryota > Metazoa > Chordata > Mammalia > Sirenia > Dugongidae > Dugong > Dugong dugon. The sequence goes on from CM057466.1 coordinate 69,099,398, forward strand.
GCTTTCTCTCTCTGTCGGCTCTGGAGGAAGGCCCTTGTCTCTTCAGCTTCTGCTTTCCGGTTCCTTGGAGATCTCCATGTGTCTTGGCATCTTTTTTTTTTCTTCCATGCCACTACATTCACTTTATGTATTTATTTTTTATTGTGCTTTAGGTGAAAGTTTACAGCTCAAGTTGATTTCTCATACAAAATTTTATACACATATTGTTATGTGACATTAGTTGCAATCCCTACGATGTGACAGCACACTCCTCCTTTCTACACTGGGTTTCTTGTGTCCATTCAACCAGTTCCTACCCTTCCTGCCTTCTCATGCAGGAGCCCCCCGTTTGGTGTAGGGTATCTGATTGAACTAAGAAGCACACTCTTCATGAATATTACTTTATGTTTTATAGTCTAGTCTAATCTCTGTCTGAAGAGTGGACCTTGGGATTGGTTTTAGTTTTGGGTTAACAGAGCATCTGGGGGCCATAGTTTTGGGGGTTCCTCCAGTTTCTGTCAGACCATTAAGTCTGTTCTTTTTCTGTGAATTTGAGTTCTGCTCCACACTTTGCTACAGCTCCATCCAGGACTTTCTGTTGTGTTCCCTGCCAGGGCGGTCATTGGTGGTAGCCCAGCGCCATCTAGTTCTTCTGGTCTCAGGCTGATGGAGTGTCTGGTTTATGTGGGCCTTTTGTCTCTTGGGCTAATGTTTTCCTTGTGTCTTTGATGTTCTTCATTCTTTGCTCCAAGTGAGCTGGGACTGATTGATGCATCTTAGATGGCTACTCGCAAGCTTTTAGGACCCCAGATGCTTGGCATCCATTTTACCCCATCTCTTCTTCTTTCGCTTGCTTGTTTAATCTCCTTTATAGCTCAAATGAGATTGACTCAAAACACACCCTACACTAATCCTGCCTCATTAATAGAACAAAGACAATCCATTCCCAAATGGGATTATAATCACAGGCATAGAGGCTAGGATTTACAACACATATTTTTGAGGGGCATAATTCAACCGATAACAGTTTCGCCCTTCAACTAAATGAATCAAATTTAAGCAATAAAGTTCCTCTACAACATGTCCTGGGTCCTCACACTGTGGTTCTGAATACTTTTAAAGAATATTATATACTTTTTCCCAGCATCACAGACCAAACAACCTATTCAAATTTACTTCCCTGCATTTTATTCCTTATGAAAGTAATGGAATCTTCAACCTACTGCAGAGAAAAGGAAAGGATCAAAACTTTATGGGCTTATCAGAATCAAGATTTAGAAATGAGTTTAGAACTAGACACATCTATACCTTGTGCTATGATCTGTACTTGTGGTATTTTGGGAGGGTGAAATGTTGGATAAATGATAGGCACATATTAAACAAAAGTATGGTCCTTCTTGCTGGGCAGAGGGCTGTGGGGACCATGGTCTCGGGGAAAATCTAGCTCAGTTGGCATAACAGTTTATAAAGACAATGTTCTACATTCTACCTTGGTGAGTAGTGTCTGGGGTCTTAAAAGCCTGTGAGCGGCCATCTAAGATACTCCACTGGTCTCATCCCTTCGGGAGCAAGGGAGAGTGAAGAGAACAGGATACAAGGAAAAGATTAGTCCGAAGGACTAATGGACCACAGCTACCAAGGCCTCCACCAGACTGAGTCCAGTACAGCTAGATGGTGCCCGGCTACCACCACTGACTGCTCTGACCAGGATCACAACAGAGGGTTCTGGACAGAGCTGGAGAAGGATGTAGAACAAAATTCTAACTCACAAAAAAAAGACCAGATTTACCGGCCTAAAGGAGGCACTCAGAAGTCAACTGTGGAAGAGCTGCCTCCTCAAAGTAGAGTTAACCTTAATGACTTGGTTGGAGTCAAGCTTTTGGGACCTTCATTTGCTTATGTGGCATGACATGAGAAGAAAGAGCTGCAAACGTCCATTAATAATTGGAATGTGAAATGTATGAAGTATGAATCTAGGAAAATTGGAAGTCATCAAAAATGAAATGGAACACATAAAGATCAATATCCTAGGCATTAGTGAGTGGAAATGGACTGGTATTGGCCATTTTGAATTGGACAATCATATGGTTTACTATGCCAGGAATGACAAACAGAAGAGGGATGGCATCACATTCATCATCAAAAAGAACACTTCAAGATCTATCCTGAAGTACAACAATGTCAGTGATAGGATAATATCCATACACCTACAAGGAAGACCAATTAATGCAACTATTATTCTAATTTATGCACCAGTCATTAAGGCCAAAGATGAAGAAATTGAAGATTTTTACCAACTTCTGCAGTCTGGAATTGATCAAACATACAATCAAGATTCATTGATAATTACTAGAGATTGAAATGCAAACGTTGGAAACAAAGAAGGATCAGTAGCTGGAAAATATGGCCTTGGTGATAGAACCGACCCAGAGATCACATGATAAAATTTTGCAAGACCAATGACTTATTTATTGCAAATACCTTTCTTCAACAACATAAAAGGCGACTATACATGAGGACCTTGCTGGATGGAAAAGACAGCAATCAAATTCACTAATTCTGTAGAAAGATACAATGGAGAAGCTCAATATCATCAGTCAGAACAAGGCCAGAGACCAACTTCAGAACAGACCATCAATTGCTCATATGCAAGTTCAAGGTGAAGCTGGAAAAAATTAAAACAAGTCCACAAGACTCGAGGAACATCTAGCACAATTGGCATAACATAGTTTATAAAGAAAATTTTCTACATTCTACTTTGGTGAGTAGCATCTGGGGTCTTAAAATCTTGTGAGTAGCCATCTAAGATACTCCACTGGTCTCACCCCATCAGGAGTAAAGGAGAATGAAGAACACCAAAGACACAAGGAAAATATTAGCCCAAGAGACAGAAAGGGCCACATAAACCAGAGACTTCATCAGCCTGAGACCAGTACTAGATGGTGCCCGGCTACCACCAATGACCACTCTGACAGGGAGCACAACAGAGAGTCCCTGATGGAGCAGGAGAAGGGTGGGATGCAGAACTCAAATTCTAGTAAAAAGACCAGACTTAATGTTTGACGGAGACTGGAGGAACCCCAGAAAGCAAGGCCCCCAGATTCTCTATCAGCCCAGAACTAAAACAATTTCCGAGGCCAACTCTTTAGACAGGGATTGGACTGGACTGTGAGACATGAAGTGATACTCGTGAGGAGTGTGCTTCTTAGCTCAGGTAGATACAAGAGGCTAAATGGGCAGCTTAAACGGGGAGATCAGTTAGGGTCACATAACAATGTATGTATAAATTTTTATATGGGAGACTAACTTGAAATGTAAACTTCATTTAAACTACAACAATAAAAGAAAAAAAAAAAAAAAAAAGACCCCAGACACTACTCACCAAGGTAGATTGTAGGACATTGTCTTTATAAACTGTGTTATGCCAATCGAGCTAGATGGTCCCCGAGACCATGGTCCCCACAGCCTTCCGCCCAGCAATTCAGTCCCTCAGGGAGTTTGGATGTGTCTGGAGAAACACCTAGAGTATGGACCCGGACACCTTTTTAGCTCAGTGGTGAAGTCACTCCCGAGGTTCACCGTTCAGCGGGGGATTGGACAGCCCCATAAAACAAAATGGGACTAATGAAGCACAGCAGTCCAGGGACAGGGACTAGAAGACAGGAGGAGACAGGAAAGCTGGTGATAGGGAACTGAAGGTTGAGAAAGGACAGTGTTGATATATGTCGTGGGGTTGTTAACCATTGTCATAGAGCAATATGTGTACTAACTGTTTAATGAGAAACTATTTGTTCTGTAAACCTTCATCTAAAGTACAAAAAAAAAAAAAAGGAGTTATCTATGTGAGATCAAATTGACAACAGCAACTCAAAAGGTTTGATGGGAAGCCTAGGAGACAGTCAGTTGAAGATAGTGGCGATGGAATAATTTGGAAAAGGATAGTGACAATAGCAGCACAACTGGAAGAACGTAATCGATGTCACCGAATTGTACATGTAGAAATTTTTGAAATGGTGTATCTTTGGCTATGTATATTTTCACCAAAAACAAAAAGAGTCCTCCAAGGTCAAGAAGGGAGAGTGTTGACATGCAGAGGGGTTGTTAACCAATGTTATAAAACAATATGTGTACTGTTTAATGAGAAACTATTTGTTCTGTAAACCTTCATCTAAAGTACAATTTAAAAAATTTAAAGAAAGAAATACTTAGCTGGGTGACTTTGTTTAAGTTTTCTCCTTCCCTTTCAACTGCAGAATTCCCGAGGATAGGGACCTAGTTTGTCTTATTCACCGCTGTTCCCCAAGCACAGCCGTGGGTGCTTAACAACCATTGGATAAACATAAGCACAAAAGCAAGCCTCCTCCTTTTTTATCCACGTGTGCCTTGAGGACCTGTATCACCCTGTAGAAACTGTCAGAACAATGCCTTTTTTTTTTTATTTAAACATTCTTAGCTTATAGCATTCAAAATTGTTGAAAAGTCTGAGAAGAAAACATGTTTGGCGTTTCTATTTTATATTTTGGCGTTTATATTAAGCAGAAGGCTGAAACGGGCACAAAAATGCCCCAAACTGCAGAACCCAGAGCAGCCAAAACGTGACCCTATGTAAGTACTCGGGAGCAAGCGGACTCATCTCGTAGAGTGGTTGCCATGGCGAACACGGAGCCTCACTGCACAGGGGGCAGAAGCCAGGGTAACTCTGGTAACCGTTTTGATTAAAAATCAAGAATCACGAGGTTTGGGGAGTGCAGCGAGTGTTTTCTTATTTCAGCGTGGACAAAGAAAGCAGGCAGAGAGCCAAGTTCTTAAATGGCAACTAGGGGCCAAGATTTCCTTGTAAGTACTGGCTGGAGTGGCTCGCCTAAGCCTCTTAATTGGGGGATTTAATCCTCCAGCAGGTGAAAAGGACTGAGGGCTCTTTCCATGGTGTTTTGCCAAATTCTAAGGTTAAGCACGATCCAGAGGCTCTTAGCCTTCTGCCAATGTAAGAATGAAGAGCAATTAATGTGAAGAAATTAAAATCAAGGTTAGATTAAGAAATAATTAAAAACAGTTTAAAGGAATCAGGAAGTTATGTCATGTGTACCTAAATAGTTCGTTTTCATTAAGTCTCATTTCAAATGATATATATTTATTATTGTTAATATGCACGTGTGGGGGTAGTTTGAGTTTAATCCGTAGAGATTGTTTTTGTAAGGCTTTGGAAAGAAGCAGTCTGGAAACTGAACTTGGTGCTTAGCACTAAGAAGTTAATTATTTACCCTGATGTGAAGAACCTCCGACCTAGGGTCCCCCCCCATAGGCACCACCACCACCTGGTGGCCCTTGATGACGTTGCAGGTCCACAACCTCAGAAGAAGCATTTAACTTTTAGGGAGCACTTCTTGTTAATGCAAATTCCTCCAGGGAATGATTGTCACAGATGCAATACTGCCCCAGAGAAGAGATCTAACATTCAGTGCTGAGCATCTGCTCTATGACAGCAACTACTCCAGGTGCTTAGCATATCTTATCTTCCTACTGGACCTGTGGTTTGAAATCAGGTTTGCCTGACTCCAGGGCCCATGTCCTTCCCAATGCTTACTGTCTGAATTTTGCATAACAAAGGGCAGTGAGGAGATGCATTAGAATTTTTTTAGAGGGGTAATGCAGAATTTCTACCCAGGGTCAATGTGCTTATTTGGGGAGATTTAAATGTTAAGTATATTAAAATACTACTACTTGATCTTCTGTTTCGAAAAACTAGATCAGCTCTTTTGCCAAAGAGTTCTGGCTATTCAAGAGAAGTAATGGAAAATTATGTCTTTTAGAGTATGTGAGTTTACCAATAAAGACAATTTATTTATTAATTTATGTACCAAATATTTACCGAGAGGCTGTTTTATTCTAGGTATGATGATATGCAAATGAATCGGATGTGATTCTCACCCTCAAAGAGCTAATAAGGCTAGTTACAGACATGTAATGCCACCCTTCATTTATATCTCTATTCTAACACAAAACTCTAATCTCTTGGAAACAAAGGAAAATATCGAATAATGAAAAAGTGATACCACCCTTATCTGGCCTTCTTCCTACCTCTCAGACCCCTCACCCCGCAGTTTCTTCTTCTTCTAGTTCAACGTTTAAGATTCTGATCTTAACTTTCTTTCTTTCTTTCTTTTTTTTTTTTTTTACCCATTCTCTCCTGATGAACCTACTGACTTCCACTGCTTCAACCACCATCCACTGGAGTAATCCCCAAATCTGTACCCATCCTTTTCTTCTGAGTTCCAGTTCCCATATTTCCAATAATCTATTATATTCTAAAACTGGATTATATGAAGAAGAACGTGGCATCAGGATTGGAGGAAGACTCATTAGCAACCTGCAATATGCAGATGACACAACCTTGCTTGCTGAAAGCAAAGAGGATTTGTAGCACTTACTGATGAAAATCAAAGACTGTAGCTTTCAGTATGGATTACATTTCAACATAAAGAATACAAAAATCTTCACTAGACCAATAAACAACATCATGATAAACAGAGAAAAGATTGAAGTTGTCAAGAATTTCATTTTACTAGGATCCACAATCAATCCCATGGAAGCAGCAGTCAAGAAATCAAATGACATATTGCATTGGGCAAATTTGCTGCAAAAGACCTCTTTCAAGTGTTAAAAAACAGAGATGTCACTTTGAGGACTAAGGTGCACCTGACCCAAGCCATGGTATTTTCAGTCATCTCATATACATGCAAAAGCTGGACAATGAGTAAGTAAGACCAAAGAAGAATTGGTGCCTTTGAATTATGGTGCTAGCAACTAATACTGAATATACCATGGGCTGCCAGAAGAACAAACAAATCTGTCTCGGAAGAAGTACAACCAGAATGCTCCTTAGAAGTGAGGATGGCAAGACTTCGTCTCTCGTACTTTGGACGTGTTATCAGGAGGGACCAGTCCCTGGAGAAAGACATCATTCTTGGTAAAGTAGAGGGTCAGTGAAAGATAGGAAGACCCTCAATGTGATGGACTGACACAGTGGCTTCAATGATGGGTTCAAGCATAGCAACGATTGTGAGGATGGCGCAGGACCAGGCAGTGTTTTGTTCTGTTGTACGTAGGGTTGGTATGAGTCTGAGCCGACTCGACGGCACCTAACAACAACAAACATTATATTTATAACTCAGCATGTTCAAAATTGAACTATCTATCCCAATTCTTAAGGAGCCCTGGTGGTGCAATGATTAAGCACTAGGTTGCTAACCCTACTAGGTTCGAACCCACCAGCTGTTCTGTGGGAGAAAGATTTGGAAGTTGGCTTCTGAAAAGATTCCAAACCAAAAAACCAAGCCCATTGTCACCGAGTTGATTCCGACTCATAGCAACCCTATAGGACAGAGTAGAACTGCCCCAAAGGGTTTCCAAAATCTTTATGTCTCCTTCGACCCGATAGGTTCAAACCCCTAATCTTTTAACAGCCAGGCACTTACCCACTGTGCTACCAGCTCTCCTACCCGTAAAGATTACAGCCTTGGAAATTCTATGGGGCAATTCTACTCTGTCCTATAGGGTCACTATGAGTCTGAATCAATTCAGTGGCAATGGGTATTCCAATCCTGACCCCAAACCAACTTTTCTTCCTATATTCTCAATTTCAGTTAAAATCACTATCATTCTCCCAGGTTCTAAGCCAGAAATCTGGGCATCATTTTAGATTTCTCTTGCTCTTTTACCTTTACACAATCAATTGATCACCAGCAAGGATATTTGCTAGGTATTTCTTAAATCTCTCCCTTTTCTAAAATTCCGACTGCTTAGTCTGAGCACATGTCGTCTTTGACCTAAAATACTGCAACAGCACCCCTTCCTCCGGTGTCACCTCCTTCAATCTAGCCTTTTCACCTCTGCCAGAAGACCTTTGTAAAATGCAGATTTGATGTTGTTACTCCCCAGTTGAAAATCCTTTAGTTGGCTCACCCCTCCTACAGCATAAGGCTTGGTCAAGAGCAGAACTCAAGAGCCGGACTACATGGGTTGGAACCCCATCTCCACGACTTAATAGGCTTACACTTACACGTGGGTAAAGTCCTGCAGGATGACTTAACATCTCTGTGTCTCAGTTTCTTCATCTGTAAAATGGGATATGGTGATAGCATTTAGAACATAGCATGATAGCCTTCTCCAGGGACTGGTCCCTCCTGATAACATGTCCAAAGTACGAGAGATGTAGTCTTACCTCCCTCACTTCTGAGGAGCATTCTGGTTGTATTTCTTCCAAGACAGATTTGTTTGTTCTCCTGGCAGCCCATGGTATATTCAATATTCATCGCCAGCACCATAATTCAAAGGCACCAATTCTTCTTTGGTCTACCTTATTCATTGTCCAGCTTTTGCATGCATATGAGATGATGGAAAATACCATGGCTTGGGTCAGGGGTACCTTAGTCCTCAAAGTGACATCTTTGCTTTTGAACCCTTGAAAGAAGACTTTTGCAGCAGATATGCCCAGTGCAATACGTCGTTTGATTTCTTGACTGCTGCTTCCATGGGTGCTGATTGTTGCTACAAATAAAATGAAATCCTTGACAACTACAATCTTTTTTCCGTTTATCATGATGTTGCTTATTGGTCCAGTTGTGAGGATTTTTGTTTTTTTTATGTTGAGGTGTAATCCCTCCTGAAGGCTGTGGTCTTTGGTCTTCATCAGTAAGTGCTGAGTGTGTCATCTGCATTTCGCAAGTTGTTAATGAGTCTTCCTCCAATCCTGATGCCGTGTTCTTCTTCACAGTGTCCAGCTTCTTGGATTATTTACTAGAATACAGATTGAATAAGTATGGTGAAAGGATGCAACACTCATGCACACCTTTCCTGTTTTTAAACCACACAGTATCCCCTTGTTCTGTTTGAACGACTGCCTCTTGGTCTATGTACAGGTTCTCATGAGCACAACGAAGTGTTCTAGAATTCCCATTCTTCGCAATGTTATCCATAATTTGCTATAATTTACACAGTCGAATGCCCTTGCATAGTCAATGTAACACAGGTAAACATCTTTCTAGTATTCTCTGCTTTCAACCAGGATCCATCTGACATCAACAGTGATATCCCTCATTCCACATCCTCTTCTGAATCCAGCTGGAATCTCTGCTGCAACGGCTTTTAAATTATCTTCAGCAAAATTTTACTTGCGTGTGATATTAATGTTATTTTTTGATAATTTCCACATTCTGTTGGATCACCATTTTTGGAATGGGCACAAATATGGATCTCTTCCAGTTGGTTGGCCAGGAAGCTGTCTTCCAAATTTCTTGGCATAGACAAGTGAACGCCTGCAGCACTGCATCCATTTGTTGAAACATCTCAGTTGGTATTCTTCCAGTTTCTGGAGCCTTGTTTTTTGCCAGTGCCTTCAGTTCAGCTTTGACTTCTTCCTTCAATACATTGGTTCTTGATCATATGCTACCTTCTGAAATGGTTGAATGTTTACCAATTCTTTTTGGATAGTGACTCTGTGTGTTTCTTCGACCTTCTTTTGATGCTTGCTGCATCATTCAATATTCTGTCCATAGAATCTTTCAGTATTGCAACTCAATGCCTGAGGTTTTTCTTCAGTTCTTTCAGATTGAGAAATGCTGAGTGTGTTCTTCACTTTTTGGTTTTCTAACTCCAGGTCTTTGCACGTTTCGTTATAATACTTTATCTTCTCGAGCCACCCTTTGAAATCTGTTCAGTTCTTATACTTCATCATTTCTTCTATTTGCTTTAGCTACTCTACTTTCAAGAGCAAGTTTCAGTCTCTTCTGCCATCCATTTTGGTCTTTTTTTTCTTCTCTGTCTTTTTAATGACCTCTTGTTCTCTTCATGTATAATGTCCTTGATGTCATCCTACAACTCATCTTATCTTTAGTCATTTGTGTTCAGTGAGTCAAATCTGTTCTTGAGATGGTCTCTAAATTCAGGTGAGATACACTCAAGGTCATGCTTTGGCTCTTGTGGACTTTTTTATTATTATTATTATTGTACTTTAGATGAAGGTTTACAGAACAAACTAGCTTCTTATTAAACAATTGGTACACATATTGTATTGTGACATTGGTTACCAACCCCATGACATGTCAACACTATCCCTTCTCGAACTTGGGTTCCCTACTACCAGCTTTCCTGTCCCCTCCTGCCTTCTAGTCCTTGCTCTGGGCTGGTGTGCCCCTTTAGTCTCATTTTGTTGTATGGGCCTGTCTAATCTTTGGCTGACGGGTGAACCTCAGGAGTGACTTCATTACTGAGCTAAAATGGTGTCCGGGAGCCATACTCTCGGGGTGTCTCCCAGTAAGTCTAGTCTATTTTTTGTGAGTTAGAATTTTGTTCTACATTCTTATCCAGCTTTGTCCAGGACCCTCTACTGTGATGCCTGTAGAGCAGTCGGTGGTGGTAGCTGGGCACAATCTAATTGTGCTAGACTCAGTCTGGTGGAGGCTGTGGCAGTTTGATCCATTAGTCCTTTGGACTAATCTTCCCCTTGTGTCTTTAGTTTTCTTCATTCTCCCTTGCTCCTGATGGGGTGAGACCAGTGGAGTATCTTAGATGGCTACTCACAAGATTTTAAGACCCCAGATGCTACTCACCAAAGTAGAATGTAGAAAATTTTCTTTATAAACTATGTTATGCCAATTGTGCTAGATGTTCCTCGAGTCTTGTGGACTTGTTTTAATTTTTTTCAGCTTCACCTTGAACTTGCATATGAGCAATTGATGGTCTGTTCTGAAGTTGGTCTCTGGCCTTGTTCTGACTGATGATATTGAGCTTCTCCATTGTATCTTTCTACAGAATTAGTGAATTTGATTGCTGTCTTTTCCATCCAGCAAGGTCCTCATGTATAGTCGCCTTTTATGTTGTTGAAGAAAGGTATTTGCAATAAATAAGTCATTGGTCTTGCAAAATTTTATCATGTGATCTCTGGGTCGGTTCTATCACCAAGGCCATATTTTCCAGCTACTGATCCTTCTTTGTTTCCAACGTTTGCATTTCAATCTCTAGTAATTATCAATGAATCTTGATTGTATGTTTGATCAATTCCAGACTGCAGAAGTTGGTAAAAATCTTCAATTTCTTCATCTTTGGCCTTAATGACTGGTGCATAAATTAGAATAATAGTTGCATTAATTGGTCTTCCTTGTAGGTGTATGGATATTATCCTATCACTGACATTGTTGTACTTCAGGATAGATCTTGAAGTGTTCTTTTTGATGATGAATGTGATGCCATCCCTCTTCTGTTTGTCATTCCTGGCATAGTAAACCATATGATTGTCCAATTCAAAATGGCCAATACCAGTCCATTTCCACTCACTAATGCCTAGGATATTGATCTTTATGTGTTCCATTTCATTTTTGATGACTTCCAATTTTCCTAGATTCATACTTCATACATTTCACATTCCAATTATTAATGGACGTTTGCAGCTCTTTCTTCTCATGTCATGCCACATAAGCAAATGAAGGTCCCAAAAGCTTGACTCCAACCAAGTCATTAAGGTTAACTCTACTTTGAGGAGGCAGCTCTTCCACAGTTGACTTCTGAGTGCCTTCCAACCTGAGGTGCTCATCTTCCGGCACTATATCAGACAATGTTCTGTTGCTACTCATAAAGTTTTTCGCTGGCCAATTTTTTCAGAATTGGACTGCCAGGTCCTTCTTCCTAGTCTGTCTTAGTCTGGATGCTCCACTGAAACTTGTCCACCATGGTTGACCTTGCTGGTATTTGAAATACTGGTGCCATAGCTTCCAGCATCACAGCAACACACAAGCCACCACAGTATGACAAACTGACAGATGAGTGGTAAGTCTTTTTGCTAGTGAGTAGCAAAGGTGAGACTAGACCCTAGTTTCCTTTTTTCTCTACTGATGCTCTCTTCACTACATTATACCATAGAATTCCTATTCCTCCAGAATGCCACATCTTTCACCCATGGAGTGGCTTATGGGTTCGAACTGCTATCCTTTTGGTAAGCCACCAAGTGCTTAACCACTCTGCCACCTGGGCTTCTTAAATGACCTATATGTACACTAATCTGTGTTTGCTAGCTTAATAAATTTATAGGAATTTTCAGCTAATTCTGAAAAAAGCCTGTAACTCAGAGATCACACTCCACCTGTCAGAACTTTACCTAAACTGCAGGTACTTCTTCCTTTGGTGTTGGTGACCCCTCTCTCCTTGGTGTTCCTCCATTCTTACTGGTTCCTCTTTCTCGATATCTTTATTGGGTTTCTCCTGCCTGTTTGGTAAATATTAGGGTTTCTTGGGTTCTTTTACCTCTTATTCTACACTGTCTCTTTGGGGGTGGGAGAATTAATCTACTCTTGAGCTTCAATTACCATCTACGTGCTAATGATGTTCAAATTTCATCTCCAGAGAGAATCTTTTTCTGAGCTCAGCTAGGGCCACCATACATACATTTGTATGAACTGGGCACTGTTCCTCCATGGGAGGTCATTCTTATTATAGTCTATGTGGTTAGCACCCTTGAAGTTGGGCCATGCAGCAGTATGCAGCAGCCCTTCTTTTTAACTCTCAAACATAGCAGGAGCCAAACCAACTCATCACTGCCCCTCTTAAAACTATTTACTCCCCTGTGTGCTCATCTCAAATCACGACACACCATTCATACACCTGTCATTGTTCGGTCTTCTCTCTAACCACCACCACATCTGTTCAGTCACCAAGTCCTGTGGATCCTACTGCCTTAATAATGCTGTGACCATTTCTGATCTCCACCTCAGTCTTTCTTACCTATGTTAAGGCCTGCAATATTTCTGGCCTGCATCACTGCGTTGCGTTTCTTCACACTGGTGCTAAGATAACCTTTCTAGAACATAAATTTGCCACATCCTTCTTTTGTTGAAAACCCTACAATTGTTTCTCATTGCCTCAGGTTTAAGCTTAAATTCCTTAATATGGCTTACAAAGGCCTACAAGACTTGGACCTTGATTTCCATCCCAGCTTCCTTCTCCCCTGTCCTCCCCCATTCACTTTATGTTTTAGAAGTGGTTTTACAAGGGAAACACGATCACTTTCACCTCAGACCCTTTGCTCACCACTCTACGTAGTATATTCTCCTCTCTTCTTTTGACCTGGCTAGCTCCTACTGTTCTGTCAGGGTTCAGTTGAGCTGTCACCTCCTCCAGGAAGTCTTCCTTGACCTCTCAATGCTGAGTAGGTGTTCCTCTACTGTGCTTCCACAGCATACTAGTCCCTCCTTCAAAGCTTTTCTTACTGTATTGTAATTTAGCTACCCACCGTCTCCATCTTCCACATTAGATTTATCTTCTTTAAGGCCAGGGACTGTTTCTTGTTTACAGTTATATTCCCAGCACTTTGATTCATTCCTGGCACACAGTAGGTGGTAAGTGAAAAACAAAATTTTTTTGGAGTGAATGGGTGAATAGAAGAGAATAAAGCCTTATGAATAGTTCCTTTGTGATTCCAAATCTTCAAAGTGATGGCAAATACCAGGTGTGCAGGCTGACGTCTTCTTCCAGAGAAGCAGCAGTATCCTATGTAGGATGTATTAGACTGCCTCTTTGGTGAATGGCCCAGAAAATATAGGCTGATTTAAAAAAATAGGGAAATTCTCCACACCAAAACTTCTTTTTCCACTTGTGCACCTGAAATTCTTATGTAGGAGATTCAATCTTTTAGCTTAAAGATTTATTTTCAATTGAACTAGAATGGCCCCTGCCCCCACACCCTCCCTCCATGAATGCAATCAATTACACTCTAATTCAAATTAGTCTCAAATACTCTCCCAAAGAATTATAATAAGGAGTGAGCATGAAGTTAGTGGACACTTGGCGAGGGAAATAAAAATCATCTTTAAATGAGAAGAAATAGCCAAAGCTAAGATATTGCCAAAGTAATAGAGATAAACTGAATATTTCATAATTTTGTGTGGATTGGCCTTTCAGTATGCATCACTGAAAACTCATCAGCTCTACTGAGTGTCCTTGGCTCCTAGCCAAATCGATTCTGATCCCCAAAGAGAAACAAATAGAATGAGTTAGCAAGAGTGTTTAAGATGGTACTATTCTTATTGTAAAAAAATATTATTTATTTAAAAATAGTCATGGAAATAGAGAATAAATGTAATGCTCTCAAAAATTGTCATTTTTGAAAAGAATGACGTTTTAAAAACAAATTTAAAATTCCATAATTAAAATTAATTTTAAAGATGCTACAAATGTAACGTAAATTCAAAGGCCAAAGTTATTTTTCTTTGTCAAAAACTGAATTCAGGTTATTGCTTCCAATAATCGGCATGGAAGTTACTTTAGAAGGCTTTTAAAAACAATATATCAGCTGTGTATATAAACAATGGTGTTTCGGGTATTGCAGCCAGACTGCCTCCACATTCCTAAAATAACACTGAAAATTCAAGAAACCATTTTGTAGTATTTATTGGCAAAGCCATGCAAGGCTTTATTTTTGATATACGGGACTTCTGCCTACTCTAGACCCCGTGAAAGATTGACTTGCTTAGGGTAAAAGTAATCATTTTTAATATTACCTTTCTCATCTAATGCACAGGAAGGCATAAGTCACTCCTGTAACAAGAAAGAGAGAAATATGTGTATAGATGGATGCCATCAGTAAGTGCCTTTGGCTAAACAAGGCACAGTTGTTTTGAAGGACATACAGCTGAAAGGGCCTTTGAGTGGCCCAAGGATGGGAAGGCATGCAGAACTGTCTGTGTTCATTGTAGATGATCTCTTTCTCTCCTCTGTCTCCCCCCTGCCCTCTCCCTCTCCTCCCCTCCCTCTTTCTTTCTCCTTGAGAGAGGTAAGTGAAAATATATATGGTATTGGGAGAGGAAAGAAGTTACATTAGATGTTAGAAGAAATCTATGTGGAGATGAAATTAAGTAGAACAAGGAAGCCAAAGCAAAGGATGATCACAGGAAATGGGAAAGAAAGGCCGAGAAAGAAAGCATTTGGGGCAACAGTGATAATTAAGGATAACAAAATAGATTTTTTTGAGGAATTTGAAATAAAAAAAGCCAAACGATCTTTCTTTCTAGTCATGCGGTGTATAATTGCAGAGAGAGATAGCATGTCTATAAAAGAATGCATTTCGAAAATCATTAAATTTTGTTAAAAGCATCAACCCCTCAGGTCTGGAGTTGAAGAATGAGTCACTTTTGAAAGCGAGGAAGTGCTTATGATTTAGCATTTTAACTCTTGGGAAAGGGCTTTACTCAAAATAGCCACACAGATTTAGCAAAACCGGCACCTTCTCTTTAGAACAGTGAAGCTGCAGGATTCCTGAGAAACCTGGGCACAGGTGACGCTTAAGCTTTTAGTCAATGTGTGTTGTCGCGAAAGGCAAGAATAAAATCATGATGGCCTTTCAAATTAGAATGATGTCAAAGGCCATTAATAGTCCAAATACAGAAATGACCCTTATGTATAGATGGAGCCTCGCTGCAAGTTTGGTCCAAGATTGCTTCAGGGTTTGGCGAAAGAATGGTAAGACACCAGGTGATCTGAAAGCTTACCCACGCCCTGCCTTAACTCCCTGACCGCCAACCCCCTCCTGTTCCACCTTTCTCATTTTTACGACTGTGTGGAACACTTCCAAGTTTCATTTCTAGTCCTGACCTTCCCTTCCGAGCCTTAGCCCCATACTGTGGTGTTATTGTTAGTTATGGTTGCTGACTCCTGGGGACCTCGTATATAACAGACACACTAGAGGTACTAGCAATGGCATAATCACAATCATGTCGCCCAAATCACCATGTACCCCAACTCAAAACTTCTTAATATTCTTTGATACCTTTTGGCACCCTGGAAGTTTTTCCATCATTGTTCAATTCAGGATGGATAAGAGGTGAGCCTGATATTCCTGAAGTGGGAATCCTGCAGTGCAGAGTAACTGAAAGGAGAGGCAGGAAAGGAGAACCACGTTCTCAGGCAGGTCAGTTTTAGGAAAAAGTACAAATGGAAATTGATTGCCTTACAATTACTTGTATCTGTGTACAGCTCAGAAAGTATTTCTCTCTTCTCCAAGGATTCTCTCACCTTAGTTGGATGTCTGACGTATGTGATGTTATTGCTTGCTTTGCTGTTGCTTCCTGCAGCCTGGATAAAACCCTATGATCAATACCTGGGGGAGTTAGGGAGTCGGGTTGGGGGGGAATATTTCTGAGGCGTGGAGGTTATTTTCCTCACAAATCTCAGTGTTCCAGAATTGGTGAGTGAATAAAATCAGACATCTTTGTCTTCATTCTCAACAGTCTGACATTTGAATGCTTGTTCAGATTCTTTCCTGAAACTTGTTTCTCAAACAATCAAAGGAGGTTACTCACCAAAGTCAATGAAACTGAAATGTTCTATGTCAGCAGGAGAATATGACTAGTTGTGCTCTCATTATACCAAGTGGAAACGTTTCCCCTGAACCTAAAAATATATTATTACATTTCAGATGACATTAAGAGATAAGTCTTTAGTCACAGAATTCTAGTAGGAGGGAAGAAAGTATTTTTAGTTATTTTCTTTATTATTGTTGTTAAAATGTGAATCATGCCCTTCAGTTGATGAATTCTCATTGAAGCTTCAGTGGAAGGAGAAGATGAAATAACATAAATGATAGCTATAATTAATTTTATACTAAGCTTCCTTGATGAAATTAATATTGTCAGATGGAAATGTAAGTTAAGCAAAATATGCTTATATGCTCATGTAAGCTGAGTTACACATTTGGACTTTAAGAAAAAAATCACTCTTGCATTTCATAGAACTGCTTACAAAATGATTTAGCTTAATTGTTTGTACAGCTTTCTAGATATTATAGCTCTTTGAAGGATATAAGTGTACATGAGATGAAGGGGAGAAAGACAAAGGGTCATTTCAAAGTATGCTTCTATTATTTGGGGGGAAAAAAGACATAATCATGTAGGACACTTCTAATTCCCAAGGAAAGTAGCTTTTGATGTATATGTTAACATATTGATGCAATAGTTTTGTATTCATAAAAAGGAACAATTCTGGAAATGTAAAATAATTTAAATCTAAACTGAAATTATATTGACTAGTTAAGTAAACTTCAAAACATATTGACCTAAAAGCTCAGTAAATGTTAGTGAAAAATGCACAAGTCAATATCCATTGCATGCCTAAATTCTTTGTCTTTGTATGACGTTTCAAGCAATTTTAGTAAATGTCAGGAAAAAGTAAAAAATAAGAAACACCAAGACAGCCCACTGATTTCAGATAAAAATTTCAATGTTTTCCCAAAATACCCATGAACATCATAAACTGACATTGATTACTATTCTGAAAAAAATAACATTTGGAACTTGTTTCTTAATGTGAAATCAAACATTATGTAGCATATAATGAAAATGCAAAAGATCAGTCAATTGTTAATATTTCTTCCCTAAAGAATCTACTCCCAGTAGATATTCAATACAATACTTATTAAATTAACTAATTGCAAGAGTTAAGGGTTCATTTATAGGAATACAGAAATTCCAATTGATGTACCACCAGAGAAGGGGGATTACTGGTAAAATCAGCATTTCTTTCTACCCGCATATGGAAATACATGACAATGATCTACCTTTTCTTCCTTCAGAATAAATTGAATTTGTGCAGTTGTGTTAAAAATATGATGTATTTATGAGAATGTAAAGACCTCACATGTAAAGCCCTAGTTTTGTGATGCAATGTCTGGGTCTGTAGGTCTTGCTCTTCAAAGACTCAGTACAGTGCCTCTAGGATGAAAATATAATTTCCCTAACCTGTCATATTAAAAAAACTATGCTGTATTTTTACCCCAAATATAGCAGAGTAAAAGTGTCCAAGCAAATCTTGGTCATTTTCTCCCTCTTATGACCACATTGGCTGACTGCAAAATCTCAGGCAGTAAAAGTCAATAGTAGGAAGGAAGAAAACTAGCATTTATGTAGCATCAACCCCAAGTTCTTTCAGCCACCCTGAGAAGTGGGTATTATTTCCATTTTGCGCATGATGAAAATAAAACTCAGACAGATCACACAGTTAAAATGTGGCATTAAGATTCTTAACCAGCTCTATATGTTACTGTACCAATTCTGGCATTTATGATTGTATTGCCCTCATCTTTTTTATTACTGATCTTTGCCTTCTAGCCTTGCTGTATCTCTAACATCTCCAATTCACCATTTACCTCATTCATTATTTTCCTTTGCTAACCTGCTTCTCTCTTGAACCCAGTCTCCTAAGCTAGAAGCCTTTACTTCTTCACCTTTCTCATTCACTATGAGTAACCAGTCTTTGAGCCTATTAGTCTCTTGCTGAATAGACGTCCAATCAAGTCCCTTTGCATCTCGGATGAAACATCTATTATTCCTCATGTGGAAAACTACCATAGACATAGACTCCTAAATAGAGCAGCCAAGTGCCTCTCGTGATCCCACGTTCTAATCTGCCCTCCACTAGGATTTGTTGTTATTGTTGTTAGGTGCCCTGGAGTCGCTTCCGACTCATAGCGACCCTCTAGGATTAGCTTTCTAAAATGCTAATCTGATCATACCACTGTTCTTTTAAAATCCTTCAAAGACTCAATGCAGCGCCTCTAGGATGAAAATATAATTTCCCTAACCTGTCATATTAAAAAAAAATTGCAAGCTTACCCCATCTGCTTTTTAGCTCCTCTCCTGGTTTTGATTCTAGTGGCTTATGTACTTCAACTCCTCAGAATTAGTTGCTGGTATCCACTTGCAATGCCTTTACTTCATTTCCTTTCCCATTGGGGGAAACCCTGTGGTCTCTGTAGAAAGAAACCCTGGTGGTGTAGTGGTTAAGTGCGGTGGTTGCTAACCAAAAAGTCTGCAGTTAGAATCCGCCAGGCGCTCTTTGGAAACTCTGTGGGGCAATTCTGCTCTGTCCTATGGGGTCGCTCTGAGTCGGAATCGACTCAGCAGCAACAGGTTTGCTTTGGGTTTTTTGGTTGTGGTCTCTGTGGGGCCCAGGTATGTGTTACCTTTTTTGTGAAGATCTCACCTCATCTCCATGACTAAGTCATTCCCATCCCTTTGCATCCAGAGCTTTTTCTACTTGTATGACTTCCCCCATTGCATTGCATTTCAAAAAACTTCTAAGACTGAATCTTTGAAGGATAGGTGCTAACTCCAACATTCCTTTTTGGATTCTAAATACCGAATGAAGAGCCACAGTAGGTAGTCAAGAAGTTTTTGTTCTGTTTTTTATTTTTTTTTAAATAAATAAAGTATTTTATAATTTTCAGGGGGATGTTTGTAGGATTTTTTTTTTTTTTTTGACTGCAAGTGAAAGAAACCCAACTCAAATGGACCTAAGCAGAAAAGGAAATTTAATGATTTGTATAGTTGGAAAGGCCAGACCTTACTTCAAGCGTGACTAGGTTCTGGTGCTCAAAATGCTTCCAGAAAGTGGTCCTCCATCTCTTAGCTCTGTGGGGTTCCGTTCCGGGTGGATTCTCCCTACCAGCAGTTCTAGGGTAGTCACCCCAGTGAAAAGAAAGTGTTTCTTTCCCACCTTTCCAGTAAAAGTACTGTGAGGGAGTCTAATTAGATCAAATTAAGTCACATCCCCAACCTAAACCAGTCACTGAGCCTGAGAGTATGGACTTGATGGCTGGCCTGTCTTAGTCAGGTGCCCACCCTGGGACTGAGAGTGGGAGAGACATGGCTCCCTGAGGGAAAACTCAGGTGTTGTTACCAAAAGAAGTGGGAGGGATGCTGAACAAATGAAAAACAGTAAATGTTTACTACAGTGTGTCTGGGTAAAAAGAGCACTAGAATGAGAGTCATTTCTGATTTTTAGTCCTTTCTTTACCATGAAACAGCTATATAGTCTTCCATAGGCATAATGTTTTTTGATTGATTAACTTACATGTAAATTAAGGATATTTGACTGTAAATTTATTCTATGATTGTCAACATGAAATCTTTAGGTTAAATTAAAAATGGAAAAATTATTATTTAGTTGATAATCATTGTAATTCTTTGCTTCAATAAAATAGTTCAAGAAATTCTCTCCCTCCACCCCCATAGACTCAGTGAGATAACTAGAGCTAATCTACCTAAACTAGAGCTAATCAGAGTTAATCTAGTTAACTAGAGGCCCTGTTACCCAGCAGGGACATCTTTGTTGTCAAGCCTCTAGACAACACCCCATGTCTAGAGGTATTTAGGAAAAGACAGATCAACTGTATTGCAAATATCATTTGGGTGACTTGAGGCATTGCTTCTCAAAATGGAATTTTGCTGAAACACTTAAGAATCTCCTGGTGTGCCAGTGCCTGGGTCCCTGCACCAATACACTACTCTCACCTAGTGAGGATTCCGGGCAGGAAATATAAACCTCTCTAGGTATTTTAACATGAAGAGATTTAATACAGGGACTGAAAGGAGCTATGGGAATGGGCTGTAGGATGGAGCTCCAGAATGATATAGAACTGACCACCCCTGGAGATATGTGCTCAACAACTCTTCCCTGTAGATGTAACCCAAGTTCAAGAGTTGCTGCTGCCACCATGGTCATTGCCGTATGGCCTCTTGACACCCGGGAAGCTGGAAAGTGGACACCTGTAGCTGCGATCCATAGATATAATAGCTGAGGTCCCATGGATCCAAAAGCTAGAATCAAGAATCTATTACTGCACCAGCTGCCACCACAGTTGCATGTCAACACCCAGAAACTGGAATGTTTTTGCAGAAAAACTGTTTCTACAAACCTGCTTGTCCAAAGAAACAGCCCAAAGGGGCAGGGAAATTGCCTCTACTTCACTTACATTTCCCAAATCTTACATTGTTGTTGTTGTTAGTTGCCGTTGAGTGAGCTCCAACTTATGATGACCACATGTTCAACAGTAAAAAATGTTGCCTGGTCCAGTGCCATCTTCACAATCATTGGTATACTCGAGTCCATTGTTGAGGCTGCTATGTATTTTGAGTGCTTTCCAACCTAAGGGACTCATCTCACAGCACATCTCAGACAATATTCTATTGTGATCCATTGGATTTTCATTGGATAATTTTTGGAAGTGGATCACCAAGCCTTTCTTCCTAGTCTGTCTTAGTCTGGGAGCTCATTAGAAAACTGCCCACCATAGGTGACCCTGCTGGTATTTGAAATACTACTGTCACAGCTTCCAGCATCATAGCAACAGACAAGCCACCATAGTATGACAAACTGACAGACAGGTGGTGGAAATCTTATATAAGTGCTTCCAATAGACTGAGCCTCATTCACATCCAGAACACTTGTGTCAAGGGATTTGTGGTTTTTAGCTTCCAACCTTTCCAACTGTAAGGAGACTGGAATGGCAATTGAGAAGGCCAGTGTGCAGTATCCTGGTTAATGGTATGAGAAGTATTTATATATATATATTTTTTTCTATATTATGTAATATATGTAGTATATAATTTATGTATAAAAGTATGTTTAAACATACCATATTATAATTTGTCTTTTTCCCCTCAAAATATGTCTTCAAGATCTTTCTATGTCAGTATGCGTAGATGTATCCCATTATTTTTTTAAAAGTGCGTGGTATGGTCATATAGATTGTTTCCAGTTTTTGCTGGAGCTAAAGCTGCTGAAAGTAACACATTTGTGCAGATGTCTTAGTACACATTTGTGAGTGATTCTGTAGTATAGATTCTTAGAATTCAAAAGACTTCCATATTTAAAATTCTTTTTAGATATTCTCAACCTGAGAGAGCAAAATTAACCAATGTATCGTCTCTAAGGAGTTCAGGAGGCTCTTGCTTCACTCATACTCTTGCCAATACTGGCTATTTATTTATTTGCCACTCAGGGTGAAAAATAACGTTTCATTGCTTAATTTGCATTTTTGAATTATGAATGAGAGTGTCTGTCTTTATTTTGTATTTTTTGTATTTTTAGTTCTAGGAATTACCTGTTCATATGCTTTGCCCATTTGAAAAATTGAGTTGTCATTTTTTTATTGATGAAAGGAAGCTCTTTTTGTATTATAACTATTATTTCTTTGTCTCTGTTGTTTTCAAATATTTTCTTGTAATCTGTCACTTACCTTGTAACTTTGTTTTATGGTATCCTTTTTTGCATGAAAAGCTTACATTTTCTATTGTCAAATATGTTCTTTTTCTTTATAGTTTCTGTATTTTGAGTTGTATTGGGAAGGCTTTATATATCCCAATATTATTAAAATATTCTCCTTTATTTCTTTTTAGATATTGTATAATTTTAAAAAAAATTAGATTTTTTAAAATCCTTTTAGTATTATATGTTTATGGTTGGTGTGATGTATAGATTCAAGTTTTTTTTTCCTACTTATTGAGAACTATGTCTTTCCATTATTTTGAAATGCCATTTTTATCATATATTAAATCTATCTATCTATCGATATATGGGAGCCCTGGTGGCGCAGTGGTTAAGAGCTCAGCTGCTAACCAAAAGGTCAACAGTTCGAATCCATCAGCAGCTCTTTGGAAACCCTATGGGGCAGTTCTCTGTCCTGTAGGGTCACCAAGAGTTGGAATCAACTCAACAGCAAGGGTTTTTTTTTTTTAATCTGTCTATGTCTGTCTGTCTATCTATCCATCTATCTATCTCTGTTTCTGGCTCATTATTCTGGTTCATTTATCTTTTTTCTGTACCTGCACCTATATCACATTATTCTAATTACTAAAACTTTATAGTATGTTTTGATAACTGATAGGTCAAACTCCACTTTATTGCTGTTTTCCCAAAGTGTCTTGGCTCTTGTGCATTTCTCTTTCCAGATGAACTTAGAATTTTATCAGATTCCCAAAATAAATCTGAATGGGATTTTTTTTTAGGGGGGATCATCTTACTTTATGAATTACTTTAAAGTAATTGGTAACATTACAGTATTAAATTTTTTCGTTTAGGGTGAGCGTATGCTACTCCACTTATTTCCTCTTTTAAATGTCTTTCAGTAAAATATCATTTCTTGCATGCTTCTTAAGATTATTCTAGGTAGTTGTTTCTTGCTATGCAGTAGTGAGTGGATTTTTTTTTCAGTTACCTTTTCTAAATGATTATTGCCTTCATATAGAAAAGCTAAGGATTTTTGTCTTAAATCCAGTGACTTATTAAGTCACATTTATTATCTAATAGTGTTTTAGTTAATTATTTTGGATATTTTTAGATAGATAATTGTATCATTTGGATAATGATGCTATTGTCATCTTATGAATAAATATTAGAATATAGGGATGCATGTTATAATGTGGAATAGGAGTATTGATAGAAGGGACTATTGTTCAATTCATAATTTCAATGGCAATGCTTCTAATATTTCACTTTTAAGTAAGATGCTTGTGATATATTTCTATATTATATCCTTTGTCATTCTTAGTAAGTTGCATCTATTTCTCATATACTGCAAGTTTTAATCAGGAAGGAGTATTTAATTTACAAAGTGCTTTTTTTGAATTTAGCAAGATGATTTTGTTAGTAATATGTCACTGTAGTGAATTACATGAATATATTTCCTAATATCAAACCATTTTTCTATCCCTGGGTTAAAAAGTAATTGAATCACATGTAGTACTCTACTATACTCTAATACACTGTGGAACTTAATTCGCTAAAGCTTTATTTAGGATTTTTGTAAGTTGTTTTGACCAATATCTTTTCTTTGTGTGTGTGTTCTCTTCACTTGGAATTGGCATCAGAATTATACTGTCCTTAGGGAACAAAGGTGAAAATTTCCCATGGTTTTCTGTATTTTGAAACATTTTAAATAATATAATGTCATGGACTGAATTATGTCCCCCCCAAAATGTGTGTATCAATTTGGTTGGGTCATGATTCCCAATATTGTATGATCGTGTACCATTTTGTAATCTGATGTGATTTCCTTATGTGTTGTAAACTCTATCATTATAATGTAATACGATGGATTAGTGGCAGTTATACTGATGAGGTATACAAGATTGGGTAGTGTCTTAAGCCAATCTCTTTTGAGATATGGACGAGAGAAGTGAGCAGACACATGGGAACCTCATACCACCAAGAAAGCAGTGCCAGGAGCAGAGCGTGTCCTTTGGACCTGAGGTTCCTGTGCAGAGACGCTCCCAGACCAAGAGAAGACTGATGACACGGACCTTCCTCCAGAGCTGACAGAGAAAGCATTGCCTTGGAGTTGAAGCCCTGAATTTGGACTTGTAGCCTACTGGACTGTGAGAGAATAAACTTCTCTTTGTTGAAGCCATCCACTTGTGGTAATTCTGTTATAACAGTACTAGCTGACTAACACATATAGGGATTATGGCCTTTAAAAAAACCAAACAAACCAAACCCATTGCCGTCGAGTCGATTCCGACTCACAGCAACCCTATAGATAGAGTAGAACTGCCCATAGGGTTTCCAAAGAGTGCCTGGTGGATTCAAACTGCTGAACTTTTGGTTAGGAGCTGAGCTCATAACCACTATGCCACCAGGGTCTTTAAAAGTTGGTAGAAATTACCTGGAAAGCCACCCAAGGCTTATGCATTTTGCCGGAATAGAAGTTGAACCAGCTTTTAAATTTCTTCACTGATTGTTGATCTATTGAGCTTCCTTGTTCTTCTGGATTATAAGTCGTTTGTATTTTCTTTAAAAAATGGTCTCTCCTACACACATGTTTAAAACTTTTTAGATATACTTGTATGTATCTCTTTGTTATTTAAAACATTTCTCTGTATTTGTGCCTGTTTATGATTTCTTATTCCTATTGCTGTCTCTAATTTGTATTTTCTTTCATTTTTTCCTTAGTCATGTAATCACATTTGTAAAAAAAAAAAAAAACAGTTGCTAACAGGTTGACCCTGACTTATGGTGACCCCATGTATATCAGAGTAGAACTGTTATCCATAGTGTTTTCAATGACTGATTTTTTAAGAAGTAGATTACCAGGCCTTTCTTCTGAGGTGCCTTTAGGTGGACTTGAACTTCTAATCTTCCAGTTAGCAGTTGAAGGTGTAACCATTTGCATAACCCAGGAACTCCACATTTGTAAAAGGCGTATGTGTTTAATCTTTCCAAAGAACCAACTTCTGATTTTTCTGATTAAATCTACTTAAAAACTTTTTGTATTTTTAATTTCTGGTTTTACTATTATTGATTTCTTTATTTTACTTTTCTTAGGGTTATTTTGTGATTCTTTTTCTAACTTCTTGAGCTGAACATTTATTTTATTTTATTTTCAACTTCTGCTGTTTGCTAACAAAATCATTTAAATCTATACATTTTCCTCTTTGTCTTCATCTCTCATGTTTGGATCTGTAGTGTTTCGTTTCATTAATTTCTAAATAAATTGCAATTCAGTCTTGATTTCCTCTTTTACCTAAGAATTATTCAGATCTAGTTTGTATTTTACAAGTGATTAAGTTTGTTAACTTTTAATTTTATTGCATTGTGATCAGAAAATTGTGGCTCATATGACTTATTTAATTTCTATTTGGAGGAATTTATATTTTATTTGTGGATGAATACATTTTTAAGTTTGGCAAATATTTATGGGTCTTTTCAGGTTTAACTGGAAGAATGAAGAACTGAGGTGGGGAAAACTGTATGTGAAGAAGTTTTGAGGAGAAATGAGGAGTTCCGTTTTGGATGTGTAAGTCTGACATGTTCCTTGAACATTCAGATGGAACTGTCAAGTTTACAGTTGGTTATACAAGTCTAAAGTATAGTGTTGAGATCTGGACTGGAAACATAAATTTGGGAGCCACCAACTCATAGATGGCATTTAAAGTTGTGAGACTGAGATCACCAAGAATGGGGGTGTAGACAGACTGAGAAGAGAAGAGGATCAAGGACTGAGCCCTGGGTCTCTGCAACATTAAGAGGTTGGAGGAAGCTGGGGAACTTAGCCAGAGAGATTGATAAGGAGCTGCCACTAAGGGAAGAGGAAAACTAAGAGACTCTGGCATTTTAGAAGCCTAATGAAGAAAGTTTATCAAGAGGGGAGGGAGAGTCAATTGTTTCAAATGCTGCCGATGGTTGAGATGAGAAATGGACTGAGCGTTGATCATTGGCTTTAGTTGCAAAGGTGTCATTGGTGACCTTGACAAGAGTATGCCTTTGAAGAAGGCACTTTACTCCTGCCTAGATGCTCTGCTACTCACTCACCTTCTGTATCTAGATCACACTTAGCCAGGAGTTGGTAAACTATTGTCTGCAGGTTATATCTGGCTCACTGCCTGTTTTTATAAATAAAGCTTTATTGGAACACAGCCATGCTCATTTAGTTTACATATTTTCTATGGCCACGTTTGTGCTACAATGGCAGAGCTGAGTAGTTACAACAGAGACCATATGACCTGCAAAACCTAAAATATGTATTATCTGTCCCTTAACCGAATAAATTTGCCAACTCCTGCACTTAACACAAATCTCGGTTTTTCTGAGACTAAATTGATCATTCTTCTGAACTCCTATGGTATTTATTTTCGATACATTCACCTGACTCTGTCATGTGTTATTATTTTCTAGGTGTGGGTATCTTTCCCCCCAATTAGATTAAAACCTCTTCAAAGGAAGAAATGCTTTACTAATTTTCTTTGTTTCCACCACAGTATTATGCACAAAAAGATGTAAAATAAATATTCATTAATTTACATATGTTATGTATTTGTCGATTTCATTGCTTGCTCTGCTTACAATTTCTAGAAAACTTGACCCAACCGCAGCCTCTGGAAGGGGCAATGCTTAATGGCATAAGTGCCATGTGATTATTCACCTAGTCAGCAACTATTCAGATTCCTTCTTGAGGGTTTGAACCAAGACACCGAGTGGATGCCGTTGACGTCCTATTGAAGAATTGCCCTTGAACAAATGAAAGCCTCCTTTTCTGGGAGGCTACACATAACCTCCCTCAGTCCCAGTCCTTACCCCTCTCCTGAGAGCACTTCCACGATAAATCCCTTGAACAAGAATTCCCCATCTTAGAGGAGCGAGACTTCAGGGAGATTCATGTCTCAAGCAGTCTCTAAGTCTGAATGAAAGCGCTAGAATTTATTTACACCTATAAAAACGGGCGGCTACAGTGTTAGAGAGGTGGGAATCCTCGCCAGTACCCCTGTCATTGACGGACAATGGAGAAGGGAAATCTTCTCAGTGGGCAGAGTCTTTATCTTATATCAGATTTAAAGGAGTTCACTAGCCTGCTAAGGAAGTGCCAATAAGCTGATGTAGGTGGGGTTTGCTGAACCTGCCCTATAACTTACCGTAACGTGAACATCTCATCTCCGATGCCAATAAGGGGCCCCAGTTCTGCAAGGTGTGTGTATGTGTGTGTTGGGAGGACAGCAGAATTTCTAATACAACTTGATGAGTGTGCTTGGAGGCCTTTTTCTTTATTCTCTTCTAATTTTTTTGTAAGTGCTGTGTTTTTCTTCTGTTAAAATATTTGGAGGTGTTCATTAAATTTACTATTTAGTCCATAAGTTGTAAAATTATGAGATGGTGCTGGAGGAGGAAGAGACATCACTTGGAGAAAAAAGCTCCAGGGCATCACCTTGAGATGAAGTTACCAGATGTGACTTTGGGTTGTGCCCTATTGGGTGAAGATAAACGTGATTATGGCTTTAATGTGGATACTTGAAACATGTTAGGTATGGATGCCCACTTTTAGAATTGCGTATGTTGGAGGGGTGCTCCAGCTAAGTTTTATTGACTACACTGCTTTGACCCTTTCTAGAGAATCTACTATGGAGTCCTGGGGTGATACAGTTAATGCACTTGGCTGCTAACTGAAAGGTGCGAAGTTCGAGTCCACTTAAAAGCACCTTGGAAGAAAGGCTCAGTGATCTACTCCAGAAAAACCAGTCATTGAGAACCTATGGAGCACACTTCTCCTCTGACACACATGAGGTCACCATGAATTGGAATTGACTCAATGGCAACTGGTTTTAGAGAACCTACCATGCTACAGCTGGTGGTTGGAGCAATCCTACATAACATCTCACTCTCCTCCTCCATTCCCCACCCTGGACTTCTGAATCAGGGATGGACTCTCAGCCAAGTCCAACCCATCCCTTGTTTGGCCAGTGACCAATCAGATTCTCTCCAGAGAACTGGAACTAAGAGAAAGAGAGACTGTTGATGGTTGGTTCTGAATCCTGGAGCTTTAAGTTCAAGTAGACTCAGGGACTGAGGGGAAAATATTGGGCCATCCACAAGGAAAGAAAATCTTCTAGAAGAGAGAAAATAAAGATGCTAAGAAATGATGAAGAGATAATAGAGGTGCTAAAAGATGATGAAGAAGGTGCAGAACTCCTGGGAAGACAAGAAACAGAAAAAAAGACCTTATTTCTCGGAGAGATTGAGACTCACCTTTGTTCCTCACATCTTAATTTCCATCTCCAATCCCCATGAGGCATGTGTTTATCTGTGCTAACCATCTGAAATAAAAAAATACCATCCTGCTTTCTATAAACTTATAATATGAAAGGAACAGGACTCAGATGAACTATCATTTAAAGAAGATTGAGGCATTAAATTCAGAAGGATAAGTACAGAACGCATAATAATATGTTAGAAATAATATTCTATTTTACATGTTGCTCTTGGAAATTGTGAGATTCCTTCACATTCTCTGAACAAAATCCTTTGACTTTCTTGATCAAGCATGAGAGAATTTATGTCCCATGTAACGAAAAGAACCTTGACTAGAATACGTCAACTGATGAGAGACATTTTCCAAAGCTTGGAAGAACAGACTCATCAGGTTTATAAATCCTTGTGGGAACAAGATTAGAAGCCACAGTGACCCTATTAATTTGGAGGAGAGATTGGAAACAGATAATGAAGGGTAATGTAATTATGGAGGGGAAATAAGAACAACTTTTCAAAAAACAACGAGAAGGTGGAAGTCCAGCTATGTGAAATATGGTAGAAAAGGCTGTAATGGTAGAATAGAGACTGGATCTGGGCTAGCAGGGGAGTGAGGTCATCTAAAAAAGTAAGAGTAATTCAATGATTACATACAAGCAGAGATTATTTCTAACATATTTATTATGCTTTATCTGTACTTATCCTTCTGAATTTAATTGACAGTGGAGAGAATGCTCCTGTAATACTTAACATTGCCCAATTCAGACGAACAGGATGTAGTACTTGTAGAACTTTGCTTTCTAAAAAAATGTGATTTCTATTCTCCAGAATCTTAGAGCCTAAAAGATACATTTAGATTAGCTTCCACATAAATAGATTTGGAGCATTTAATGCATAAGATAAAGTACAAATAAAGCCTACGAAAACTTTAGAAAAAACTGTTAACTTTTAAAAGCACGTTCAATATCTCCTTTGTTTTTCACAACAACCAACGTGGACTTTGGATACAGAGCTGGGTTCAGCATCTGGCTGCTCTGCTCACTAGCTGTGGACCCTGGGACACAACATTTAGCCACTTTGATTCATAGTTTTTTGATCTGAAAATGGGGGTGACAATAACCACCCTGCAGGGCTGCCAACTTTGGACTGGGTATGTGAGCTTCAGTTTACCACGGTCATTGCAGACTCGGCAATATGAGCTTAAGTTTGCCGCAGTCATTGCCACTCCTTATTATGGTTCATGAGCTCACTTCCCTCATGAATGGGAGCCTCTTGGTGCATTGAGGCCTGTGATCTCCTGGGTAAAGGTTGCTGCAAGAGATGCTGGAAGTTTATTTGTGGGTGAAAAATACATGATGAAATATTAAAGGAACCAGGGAGAAAATATGGGATGAAAATTTCACAATATCACAACCAAGTGATAAAACTTGATTAGCTCACTGTGTGTCCTTGAGCAAGTCACTTAACCTCTTTGGGCCTCAGTTCTTTCATATCTTAAGTTGCAAGTGTTGCTTGAGATGATTTCTAATATCTCTTCCAGCTATAAACTTTGATGCTTTTCCAAGACCAGAAGCAAATTTAATTTTTCTTAGACACAGAGCGTTCTTACATAAAGGATAATGGCCAGCTTGAATACATCTTTCCTGAGAAGAGAATTAGAGCAAATGGACTGTACAGAACCTCCTGAGATTTAGGTTAGAGTTAAGGAAGACTTTCCAGACAGTGAGAATTATTTACTGGTATGAATTAACAAGGAGGAGTGGGAAATTCTAGCAGGATAGATTTATGTCTCTTTGGACAAAGTAGGATCCTGAACATGAAGACCAATGAGCAATGAGGAGTGAGGGGCAGTGTGGGATTGGGAGAGGGATGAAGAGATTAATAGCCTTTCTGTACTAGCCCCATGGTCCTATGTGAGATTGCTGACTTGCAGTCCTGGGTTTTTGCAGTTTATGCTCCTTGGAGTATACAGCAAATTTGCTGAGAGTCCATGACTTACCCACAACTGTTTATGTGCTTTGCATTTTGACCCAACAGGACTGTTAAGGAAGGCATCAGTTAACACATAGCATAGAACAGGTCTAAATGTCAGAATTTCTAGTTAGTTTTTACCATTGTGGTTGAAAAGATAATAAAGTCCTAGAGGATGGTAACGTTCTAAAAGCAGTAAATCTTGGGGCTAGCAAAACAAAACAACGCTCCCACCCCTGCCTTAGTCAGGGTTCTTTAGAGAAACAGAACCAGTTATATATATAGAGATACATACAGATATAAAGATGTAAGTATATCTCTATCCATCTATCTTTGTTGTTGTTAGTTGCCATTGAGTTGATTCTGGGTGGGTTTGAACTGCCAGCCTTTCAGCTAAGTAGTGGAGTGCTCAACCATTTGCAACAACCAGAAACTCTATGTATCTATGTATCTCTGTGTCTGTCTGTCTATCTATCTATTTATCTTTGTTGTTGTTAGCTGTCATTGAGTTGATTCTGGGTGAGTTTGAACTGCCAACAATTTGGCTAATAGTTGAGTGCTTAACCAGAAACTCTGTCTGTCCATCCATCCGTCCGTCCGTCCATCCATCCATCCATTTATCTTTCTGTCTCTGGGTAGTGCAAGTGGTTAACACACTTGGCTGTTAACTGAAAGGTTGAAAGTTTGAGTCCACCCAGAGGTGCCTCAGAAGAAAAGCCTGGTGATCTACTTCTGAAAAATAAGCTATTGAAAATCCTTTGGAGCACAGTTCTACTCTCACACACATGTGATCACCATAAGTCAGAACTGACTTGATGGTGTATATATATATATGTATATATACACACACACACAGAGACATATACAGAGAGAGAGATTTACTTAAAGGGATTGGCTTACATAATTGCAGGGACTGGCAAGTCCAAAATCTGTAGGTCATGTGACAGGCTGGAAATTCCTGCAGTCTTGTGTCCTCAAATCCATAGTCAGGTGACAAGAAGAGTGAAATGTGAGAGAGTTTTAGAAAAATGCCTATTTATAGTCTGGAGGCAGAATACACCCTAGGGAAAATTCCCTTTTTGCTCTTAAGTCCTTCAACTGATTGCATGAGGCCCACCCACATTATGGAGTATAATCTGCTTTACTTAAGGCCAACTGATTCAGTCACATCTAACTACTTCCTAACAGCATCTAGACTAGTGTTTGACCAAACAACCGGGCACCATAGCTAAGCCAAATTTACACATAAAATTAACCATCATACCCCCTACCCCAGTTCTAAGTTAATCATCACGTTGACAGCAAGGACCCAGCAAAGCTGAGATCCTCAGCATCACAGGCTGTGCCCCAGCCCTTTGAGAAGGGACTCTTATTACGACAGGCAGTGTTGTCACCTATATTAGATCATACAGCCACCTTACAAGCTGATGTTGCCCTTTTAAGCTTTACTTTGTATCAGTATTCCCATTGTCTCCATATTCAGTTTCTCTCGGATTCAGCTTCATAATCTGAGCTTCAGTTTTGTTTTTGTCTGTTTGTTTTTTGCATGATGGAATTTTTATAGAGCATATTTCATTACATTTCAAGACATTCTTATATCCACCCACTGTGGTTTATTATTTTGCTTGCATTCGTTCTCAGCCAATCTTATTTCAGTTTTGAACTGCTGTAGCTCCACTAGGGGGCCACTAGTGCTATAGTCAGAGAGGCCTTTGGCTGCTCTCCCAGAAGAATTCTAGAAAGTTGAGGCTAATTTACACCTTAGAAAGGACAAAGCAGGGCCGTGACCATACTGAACTATAGATCCCTTTGTTCTAATGCTGGAGCTGCTTTTATCTTCAGAAAGAGAGGGCATTGAAAAAAAGAAAAGATCAGGCTTGCTGTTTTATATGATACTGGGTATTCTCAGGCATTGCTTTCTTTCAGGAGCAGAGAGGAAATTTTAGGAAAACAGACCATGTGTAAGGAGCCCTGGTGGCGCAGTGGTCAAAGTGCTCCTCTGCTAACCAAAAGGTTGGCGGTTGGAACCCACCAGCCACCCCTTGGGAGAAAGATGTGGCAGTCTGCTTCCGTAAATATTTACAGGTGTGTGGCTTTGTAAAATAATTGAAAAAAGTTGTCCGTGACTTTTGGGATTGGCTTGTATGAATCTTCCCTGCCTCTATTCTCTGCCCATTTCAATTCATATGATCCACTATGTAAAGATTAATTTTCCAAAAAATTCTGCAGTCTCAGGTCATTGCCTTTCTCTGGAATCATCAGTGAGTCCACATTATCCAGACTAAAGCTTCCCAGCTTTCAGAGTAATGATGACCTCCCTCCTATTTCTTTTTTTTTCTAAGTGCTGTAAATATGTATAACAAAACATTTGCCATTTCAACCATCTTCACAGGTACAGTTAAGTGACATTAATTATGTTCATAATGTTCAACCATCACCCTCATCCATTCCCAAATTCTTCCATTACCCTTAAGAGAAGATCAGTGCCCCCTAAGCAATGAGTCTCCCTTTCCCCCTTCCTCCTGCCTCTGGTAACCATTAATAAACTTTGATCTCTACTTACTTGCCTATTACAGATATTTCATAAGTGAACTCATACAACAGTTGCCCTTTTGTGACTGACTTATTTCACTCAAGATAATATTTTCAAAGTTTATCCATGTAGTAACATGTACCAGGACTTCATTTCTCTTTATACCTAAGTAATATTCCAACAATGACCCTCTTTTAATGTAAAATAAAATAACTGATGGAATGTACACATAACATTTCTAGAATCAATTCACTATACTTTAAGTGAATTTGTATTTTATTTTTCACAACAGCATCTGTGTACTTAAGAAAATAGTAAAGGTAGGAGAAGGTATTTATTCCATCAGCTTTTAATGCTCGGCTCGCCTCTGGATTCCTGGACCCCTTGTAATAACTCTCTAGCCTCCCCAGGTGTCTATGAAACCTTGAATTACTACTGTAGAGAACTCTTCTCTAAGCCTTGCTACTAAGGTGTGGCATCAGGCAGTATGGTCTGATTCCATCTGCTCTTCTAGGGTAGATGACTTTCTAGATGTGTTCTCTCTCCTGTCCTCCCATAGCCTCCTGGAACATTCTCCACCCATTCTCCCCCACTCTCTAGCATATTTCCAATCACTCTCTCTTCATTGACACTTTCCTTGCTGAAGCCCACAAACATGCTTGAGTATCAACTAATTTAAAACATCACCCTCATCCTAAACAGCCTCCCTAATTCCAATCTAGCCAGTACTCTACTTTCCCCTCTTCATAATCACACTCCTCCTAGGGCAGGTAAACACTCATTTGCTCTATTCCTACCTACCCTCTCTTCAGGCCCACAAGCCTTGCCTTACTTGAGGCGCTCATCATTTTACACCTATTGTTTCTAGTTATACAAGACTTAGATTGATGCATGAGTGATCCTTGTAATCAATATAACAGATAAAAACTGTGCTGACAGAAGCCAGAAATAGTCCTACTCAAACAAACAACAAAAAGATTTCACGGTGACATAATTTGTAAGAGTAGAGATTAGCTCACCTGGTTTGTGGCTGTGCTGTCTGGTGTCTGTGGGTAGCCTTGCCTTCATGGGATGACTAAACCTTCTTTTTTTTTTTTTTTACTTCCCCTCCTCCCACTCCTCTCAACCTCTGGCAACCACTAATCTTCTTTTGTCTCAGTGGATTTGTCTATTCTAGACAATCCATGTAAGTACTAAACTCTCTTTTCATACTTGGTCTTCAGTATTCCAAAGATGGCAATCATGGGAAAACATAAGCAGCTTATCATCTACTAACTGTTAAACAATGGTCTTTTTAAATTATGAATGCATAGTTCTTATAATGCCATTGTATTTTGGTAAACAAAAAAAAAGTGATTGTCATCATTGCCTTTTATATACAGTAAGTTTAACAGTGTCATCATTACTGACACATAGTAGGCACTCATTAGGTATTTGGAATTGTGAAGCGAAAATTCGTTAGCAAATATTCTTTCAGTGGCTATCTGATCATGCGTGTGTTTATTTGGTCAATCAGTCAATGAGTATTGAGTGCTTACTATGAGACAGATATTGTACCAAGTGTTTCTGGGATAATAGTAAACATGCTAAACATGGTTGTGGCCCTAAGGCACTAACAGTCTGGTGGGAGAATCAGATGAGTTATAGGCAATTCTCATACAGTGAGGTAAGAGCTATGATAGAGGAAGGGCAAAGAACTTGGGTGTACTTAGAAAATCTCTTAACTGACATAGGGTGGGTGGGAGCTCAAGGAAGGCTTCATGGAAGATGTGATATCTAAGCTGAAACATGAAGGACAAGTGGGAAATAGCCATTTGTATTTAATTTGGAATGGTGTGATGATTAAGGTTGTGTGTCAGCTTGGCTGGACCATGATTCTCAGTGGTTTGGCAGTTATGATGTAGTTTGGCAGCTATGTAATGAAGTGATCACTTCTATAATGTGAAATCTGATATAATGTAATCACATTCATGATGAAATCTGTTTTTGAGCAGCCAATCAGTTGAAAGGGAGTTTCCACCACATTGCAGCAAACCACTGTTTATTTTCCCTATTAGACTGTAAGCTCTTTAATGTAGGGACTGTGTCACATTTATTGTTGGATTTCCAGTACATAACATAGTACCTGGCATACAGTAGTATCATGGTTTGAATTAAGTCCCCCAAAAAATGTGTGTTTCAGTTTGGCTGGGTCATGATTCCCATAATTGTGTGGTTGGCCTCCATTTTGTGGTTGCAATTTTATGTTAA
The DNA here is from genome assembly GCA_030035585.1 of Dugong dugon. Taxonomy (NCBI): domain Eukaryota; kingdom Metazoa; phylum Chordata; class Mammalia; order Sirenia; family Dugongidae; genus Dugong; species Dugong dugon. The sequence goes on from CM057466.1 coordinate 69,134,463, forward strand.
AGAGGATTAGGGTGGGATTGTAACACCACCTTTACCCAGGTCACATCCCTGATCCAATGTAAAGGGAGTTTCCCTGGGGTGTGGCCTGCACCACCTTTTATCTCTCAAGAGATAAAAGGAAGAGGAAGCAAGCAGAGAGTTGGGGACCTCATACCATCAAGAAAGCAGTGCCGGGAGCAGAGTGCATCCTTTGGACCCAAGGTTCCTGTGCAGAGAAGCTCGTAGTCCGGAGAACACTGATGAGAAGAAGGCCAACAGAAAGAGAAAGCCTTCCCCTGGAGCTGATGCCCTGAATCTGGACTTTTAGCCTACTTTACTGCGAAGAAATAAATTTCTCTTTGTTAAAGCCATCCACCTGTGGTATTTCTGTTATAGCAGCACTAGATAACTAAGACAAGTAGATACTCAGTAAGTATGTGTTTAATGACTGAATAACATTGGGACAACAAGTTACATTTTCATGGGTTTTTATTCATGTATATTATCACATTGGCATCTCATTAGAACTCTAATACCTAACTATTATTACCCCTATTTTACAGTGGGAACCTGGGAAATGGGCTAAGAGACTGTCATAGGGTGGGTTCTGTAGAGAAGCAAAACCAGTGAAATGTATATTTATTTATTTATCTTAAGGAAATGGCTCACACAATTGTACAGGCTGGCGAGTCCCAAGTCCATGAGTCAGGCATCAGGATGGAGGCTTCTCCTGAGTCATGTAGCCGCAGGGGCTGACGAGCCCACTATTGGTAAGTCAAACAGCAGGCTGCTGGCTCACAGGCTGTGGAGGCTGATGAATCCCAAGATCAACAGGCAACACAACAGGCTGCTGGCTCAAGTCCCAAGAACCAGAGGTCATATGATAACAAGTCAGATGCAGGATGCAAAGCAAACAAGCGAGCTTTGCCAGAATGTCCAACTATATATTGGATGCAGGCCATATCCCTGAGGAAACTCCCCTTACAACTGATTGGCTGATCACATCAGATCACATCATGGAGGATGACTACATCATAACATAACTGCCAAACCACTGAGAATCATGGCCCAGCCAAGTTGACACACAACCTTAACCATCACTGTCCACCCCTTGTCAACTTTGCACTTGTACAAATCTCCTTAAACCATACACAGTCTCTTAAATAAAAACAATTACAAAGTCATATTTGCACTTAACATGATAAAACTGGCATGGGTATAACCAAAAAGGCACCAGCCCCATTTACATATTATGTTTTATAAATGAAGAAAACAAATGTAATTTGATGCACACATACAAGGAAGAAATACTCAAATAATTACAGTCCTCGTTTTTACAACTGGTCACCTGGTCGTAACTGGTATTTAGAACTACCTTCTTCCATCACCCATTCTGTATTCCCTTTAACCTTAGCAAGCACCTCAGCTGGTCATGGTTCTTTGTCTGGTGGGGTGACCCAAACCCTCATTCCTGGAGGATCTAGGCCATTAGTAGTCATGCTGGAATTGGGTTGCTGTAGTTTTCTGTTGACTTTAATTACAGGGCATGGTAGTACTAAGAGACATCCTAAGGGATCTCCTGTATTCCAGACATACTCTTTTTTACCTCCAATCTTATTTCCCCTTGGTAGTCAGGGTCACTCACACTAGCCCATATGGTAACTCCCTTCTTTGCCTGTTGGTCTAGCATGAGGAAGTTAGGAATGCCACCCCAGGTGGCTGGGTGGCATTCCTAACTTCCAGTTCAGTGGCATCTGTGTTGGGTATCCGGGTGAGAGCATTCCTCACTTTGGAACTAAAATCTCTATACCTGCAGAGCATAGGGTCTCAGGAACAGAAAGCAAAAATTTTGTGAGTGTGTCTCTAGTGGTAATTGTGAGTGCTGCCACTCCCATCTCAACCCCTTGATTCCTGGAACTGTGAATACCGGCTATGGGAGAAACAGCACTATGTACTGGATGCTAGTTTAGAACATATACAGCCTCCTGGAGAACATTGCCCCAACCCTGCAAGGTGTTGCCACCTAGCTGCTGCTGTAATTGTGTCTTTAGAAGGCCATTCCATTGTTCTATCAAGCCAGCTGCTTCAGGATGATGGGGAACATGGTAAGATCAGTGAATTCCATGAGCATGGGCCCATAGCTACACTTCATTTGCTGTCAAGCAAGTTCCTTCCTCCAAAGCAATGATTTGGGGGGTACTATGATGATGGATAAGGCATTCTATGAGTCCATGGTTGGTAGTTTTGGCAGAGGCATTGCATGCAAGGAAGGCAAATCTATATCCAGAGTAAGTGTCTATCCCAATAAGAACAAAGCGCTGCCCTTTTGGTGATGGATGTGGTCCAATGTAATCAACCTGCCACCAGGTTGCTGGCTGAACACCTGGGGGAATGGTGCCATATCGGGAGCTCAGTGTTGGTCTCTGCTACTGGAAGATTGGGCATTCAGCAGTAGCTATAGTCAAGTCGGCCTTGGTGAGTCTAAGTCCATGTTGCTGAGCCCATGCATAATCTCTATCCTTGCCACCATGGCCACTTTGTTCATAAGCCCTTTGAGCAATTGTGGGAGTGGCTGGTTTCCACAGAATGATTATTAAAATCCTCCTTTGCTGAGGTTACCTTTTAGTGAGCATTCACATGAGACACAGATATCTTCACTTCTTTGGCTCATTCAAAAAGTCTGTCCACATACCTTTTCCCCATACCTCCTTGTCACCAGTTTTCCAATCATGTACCTTTTAAGTCCCTGACCATCCAACGAAACTATTGACCACAGCTCATGAATCAGTATACAGCTGTGCATCTAGCCATATCTCCTTGCAAGAAAAGTGAATAACCATGTGCACTGCTTGAAGTTCTACCCATTGGGAGGATTTTCCTTCACCACTACCCTCCAGGGAGGTCCTAGAAAGGGGCTACAGTGCTGCCGCTGTCCACTTTTAAGTGGTGCATGCATATCACTCAGAACCATCTGTATACCAGGCACAAGTTTTGTCTTCCTCAGCCAACTGATAATAAGGAACTCCCCATGAAGCCATAGGTACAGACTAGGACAGGGCAGATAATGTGACAGGAGTGGAGACCATTTGCATATAGGCCACTTCCTCATACAACTTACTTGCGCCTACAGGTCCTGCTGGAGTCCAATCTCTTATATACCACTTCCATTTGATGATGGAGTGCTGTTGTGTAGGTCAGGGTTTATGACTGTGGATCAGGCAACACCCAGTTCATGATGGGCATCTCAGGCTGCATGGTGACTTGGTTAAGTGTTCAGTCTCTACAAATGCTCAGTAACAAGCCAAAAGCTGTTTCTCAAAAGGAGAGTAGTTAGCTGCAGCGGATGGCAGGAATTTACTCCAAAATCCTAAGGGTCTGTGCTGTGATTTACCAACAGGAGCCTGCCAAAGACTCCAAACAGCATCTGTATTTGCCACTGACACTTCAAATACCATTTGATCAGCTGGATCATAAGGGCCACGTGAAGGATCAGCTTGTACTTCTGCCTGAACCAGTTGCAGAGCCTTCTCTTGTTCTGGGCCCCACTCAAAACTAGCAGCTTTTTGAGTGCCTTGATAAATAAGCCAGAGTAGCACACCTAAATGAGGAATATGCTACTTCCAAATTCCAAAGAGGCCTACTAGGCATTGTACCTCCTTTTTAGTTGTGGGTGGAGCCAGACGCAATAACTTATCCTTCACTTTAGAAGGAATAACTCTACATGCCTCACACCACCGGACTCCTAGAAATTTCACTGATGTGGAAGGTGCCTGAATTTTTGTTCAACTAATTTCCCACCCTCTAGCATGCAAATGTTTTTCAATAAGTCCACAATTTTGACACATCTTCCTTACTAGGTCCAGTCAGCATTATGTCATCAGAGTAATGGACCAGTGTGAGGTCTTGTGGAAAGGAAAGGTAATCAAGGTCCTTGGGGACTAAATTGTGACATAGAGTTGGAGAGATAATATACCCCAGCGTAGGACAGTGAAGGTGTATTGCTGGTCTTGCTAGCTGAAGGCAAACTGCTTCTGGTGGTCGTTTGAAACTGGAATGGAGAAAAAGACATTGGCCAGATCAATAGCTGCATACCAGGTACCAGGAGATATATTAATTTGTCCAAGCAATGAAACCACATCTAGAAAAACAACATTGGAGTCACCACCTGGTTAAATTTAAGAAAATCCAGTGTCATTCTCTGAGACCCTTCGGTTTTTTGCACAGGCCAGATAGGTGAGTTGAATGGAGATGTGGTGGGAATCACCACCCCTGCATCCTTCAAGTCCTTGATGGTGGCAGTAGTCTCTGCAATCCCTCCAGGTATGCGATATTGCTTTTGGTTTACAATTTTCCTAGGTAGGGGGGGTTCTAATGGCTTCCACTTGGCTTTTCCTACCGTAATAGCCATTACTTCATTTGTCATGGATCTAATGTGGGTGTTCTGCCAGTTGTTGAGTATATCTTTTCCAATTTTGCATTCCGGAACTGAGGAAATCACTACAGGATGGGTTTGGGGACCCACTGGACCTACTGTGAGATGGCCATGAGCCAAGACTTCATTAATAACATGAACTCCATATGCCTCCACTCTGACTGGTGGGCCACAGTGACGTTTTGGGTCTCCTGGAATTAGTGTCATTTCAGAGTGAGTATCCAGTAATCCCTGAAAAATCTGATTATTTTCTTTTCCCCAATGAACAGTCTCTCTCGTAAAGGCTGTAAATACCTTTGGGGAAGCCTGGGAGAGAGATTAACAGTAAAAATTTTTGACAGTGTATTGGAGTCCTTCCTCAAGGGGACCTGGCCTCCCCTTCTTTCAAGGGGTTGTGGGTCTTTAAACTGGCTCAAATCTGGGAATTGATTGAGGGACCGAGACTCTCTATTCTGGCAATTTGAGTTAGACTGCTGTTCACCTGACCTAGAATTCATCCGTTTGTACAGATCAAGTAAATATTTAGTAGATTTTCTGTCTGTTTCACTCCTAAGGACACCATGACTAAGTAGCCAGCGCCATAAGTCCATACGAGTCAGACTATTCTGATTAGTGCTTTGACTCTGCTGGCCATTATTGTAACCACGTCCACCTTGTCTTTGTCGATTGAATGCTGCCACTTGGCCCCTACTACCACGAGGTCCAATCAGCCCCATTGTAGTTAGGTGTCTTAATTGAGTTAGGGCAGTTCCCACTGTCAAATCTGATTTACATAAAATAGCAATCACAGCAGTCTTCAAGGATGCTGGAGCTCCCTTCACTAATTTGTTCCTCACAGTTGTGGTAAAAGGTGAGTCCTCTGGGCACTCCATGTGTGGGTCTGTGGGTCTAACCTGATAAATCCACTCTAGCATGCCTATTTCCCAAAGCCTTTGGATACCTTCTACAGTATATCAAGGCAAGTCTGGTACTTCAACTTGATTTAGTGTAGGCCACCGCATAATCCATGCTTCAGCAACCCAACCAAATAAACTATTAGATCCTTTCCTAACTTATTGAGCTGAAATATTGAAGGAAGAATTGTGCTTAGTGGACGCATATCAATAAACTCAGACTAATCCATCTTTACATTCCTTGTGCCATTATCCTACACCCTTAATAGACATTCCCACACATATACCCCAGGTTTCTGTTTGTACATATTAGAAAAGTCAAGCAACTCTTCTGGAGTGTAGTGTACCTCCTCCTGGGTCAAACTTTGTACTTCACTTTTTGGAGCTCGCTGGGACTTAAGTCTATTTATAGGTCTAGAAGCCAGAATTGGTTGTATGGAATTGTTTTGAGAACATTCAGCATTGTCTTGTAAAGCATCTGCCTCAGGCGATGTCCCAGGCAATGACTCAGGCAAGGGCTCTTTAGAGGCAGCTGAGCTGGGGCTAATCTCATCAGATGGGAGTGGAGGGGCAGGGTGGTGTAGCATTCTCCGAGACCCTTGTGGTTTTTTGCACAGACCAAATAGGTGAGTTGAATGGGGATGTGGTGGGAATCACCACCCCTGCATCCTTCAAATCCTTGATGGTGGCAGTAATCTCTGCAATTCCCTCCAGGTACGCGGTATTGCTTTTGGTTTACAATTTTCCTAGCTAGGGGGTGTTCTAATGGCTTCCACTTGGCTTTTCCTACCATAATAGCCATTACTTCACTTGTCATGGATCTAATGTGGGTGTTCTGGGCAGAGTGGTGTAGCAGACAAACATGAAGTAATCTCTTCAGATGGAAGTGGCTCGGTTGGCATGAGTGATTCAATGGAATTTACAGGCTCAGTGTCTCCAACTTCCGATTATCTGCCCATATGTCCCCACCCCAAGTGTCACGATCCCATTTCTTCCCAATCAGTGCCCTTACTTTAACTTTAGACACCTCTCGAGTTTGTCAATTGAGCTGCTGTTGTAATTCAGCCACTTTTACAATAAGACTCTGGGTTTGGTTTTCTGCAATATCAGCTCTGTTACTACAAGAAATAAGGCTTTCTTTCAAAGCACAAGTGGAAATTTTGAGGTCATTTACGTGGCACTTGAGCTTTGACTCTGAAGCCCTGAGTGCATCTCTTTATTTCACCAGTTTTTCTAGTGAAAGTAGGACCAATCAACCTGCTTCCTTATACTTCTAATTATGACAAAATTGTAGAAAGGTTTCTTATGTGCAATCTCCCAGAACCTCACCTTTCACTAGTACCTGATCTATTGGTGGTGATATTTTGCATATTTGAAGAATTGCCACCTCACACCATGGATTAGCAGTGCCCTCTTTACTATTGGAAGCAGAGTCATCAACATCTTCAAGACCAGCCAGATTTGAGAACCAATTTAGAAAACTCATCCTTATAATTTTGTTTCTCTAGAACCACTCTCGGTACCAAGTGTCTTAGGCTGGGTTCTCTAGAGAAGCAAAACCAGTAAAACATATAAATATATACATATATACAGATAGATAGATTTATATCAAGGAAACTGCTCATGCGATTGTAGAGGCTGGAACGTCCCAAGTCTGTCGATCAGGATAGAGGCTTCTCCTGATTCATGTAGCCACATGGGGTTGGTGAACCCAAGATCGGCAAGTCAGATAGCAGGGCTCTTGTACACAGGCTATGAAGATTGACAAATCCCAAGATCAGCAGGCAAGACCACAAGGATTCTCCTGATTCACACAGCTGCAGGGGCTGGTGAACCCAACATCAGCAGGTCAGAGAGCAGGGCTCTCGCTCACAGGCTGTGAAGATCAACAAATCCCAACATCAGCAGATAAGCTGCTAGTTCAAGTCCCAAGAACCAGAGATCAGATGAACAGGAGACAGCTGCAGGATCCAGAGAGGGCAAAAGCCAGAATGTCTATTTATATTCATACATAGACAACACACCCAAGGAAAATTTCTTTCAACTGATTGGCTACTCACAGCAGATCCCATCATGGGGGTGATCATACATAAACACTGAGAATCATGGCCCACCCAAGTTGACGCACAATCTTAACCATCATAATCCTCAAAGTGACATCTTTGATTTTTAACACTTTAAAAGAGGTCTTTTGCAGCAAATTTGCACTATGCAATATGTTGTTTGATTTCTTGACTGTTACTTCCATGGGCGTTGATTGTGGATCCAAACAAATGAAAACCTTGACAACTTCAATATTTTTTCCATTTATCATGATGTTGCTTATTGGTCTAGTTGTGAGGATTTTTTTTTTTTTTTTTTTTTTTTAATGTTGAGGTGTAATCCATACTGAAGGCCGTGGTCTTTGATCTTCATCAATAAGTGCTTCAAGTACTCTTCACTTTCAGCAAGCAAAGTTGTGTCATCTGCATATCACAAGTTGTTAATGAGTCTTCTTCCAATCCTAATGCCACGTTCTTGTTCATACAGTCCATCTTCTTGGTTTATTTGCTCAGCATACCAATTGAATTTAAGTATGGTGAAACATTACAACCCTGATGCACACCTTTCCTGATTTTCTTTTCTTTTTTCTTTTTTTTAATTGTTGTAATTAAATGAAGTTTACATTTCAAGTTAGTCTCCCATACAAAATTTTTATACATACATTGTTATGAGACCCTAATTGCTCACCCCATTCTGCAACAGCACACTCCTCCTTTCTGCCCCTGATTCCCCATGACCATTCAACCAGCTCCTAACCCTCTTTGCCTTCCCATCTCACCTCTGGACAGAAGCTGCCCCTTTGGTCTCTTGTATCTACTTGACTAAAAGGCACACTCCTCACGAGTATCACTTTATGTCCCACAGACCAGTCCGATCCCTGTCTGAAGAGCTGGCCTTGGAAATTGTTTTAGTTCTGGGCTGATAGAGAGTCCAGGGGCCATGCTTTCCAGGGCACCCCCAGTCTCAGCCAGACCATTAAATCTGGTCTTCTTACTAGAATTTGAGTTCTGCACCCCATCCTTTTACAGCTGCATCAGGGACTCTCTGTTGTGTTCCCTGTCAGGACGTTCATTGGTGGGAGCCAGGTTCTATCTAGTTCTTCTGGTCTCAGGCTGATGAAGTCTCTGGTTTATGTGGCCCATTCTGTCTCTTGAGCTAATACTTTCCTTGTGTCTTTGGTGTTATTCGTTCTCCTTTACTCCAAGTGGTTGGGACCAATTGATGCATCTTAGATGGCCACTTGCAAGCTTTTAAGACCCCAGCCACCACTCACCAAAGTGGGATGCAGAACATTTTCTTAATAAGCTTTGTTATGCCAATTGACCTAGATATCCCCTGAAAGCATGGTCCCCTGACCCCTACCCCTGCTACTCTGTCTCTCAAAGTATTTGATTGTATTCAGGAAACTTCTTAGCTTTGGTTTAGTCCAGTTATGCTGACTTCCCCTGTAGTGGGTGCTGTCCTTCCCTTCACCTAAGATGATTCTTATCTACTATTTAGTTAGTGAATAAGCATCACCCTCCCTCCACACCCCCGTAACCATTAAAGAATGTTTTCTTTTGTGTTTAAACCTTTTCTTGAGTTCTTATAATAGTGGTATTATACAATATTTGTCCTTCTGTGACTGACTAAATTCTCTCAGCATAGTAAGTTCCAGCTTCCATCATGTTATACAATGTTTCACGGCTTCATCGTTGTTCTTTATCGTTGCATAATATTCCATTGTGTGGATATACCATAATTTGTTTACCCATTTGTCTGTTGATGGGCACCCAGGCTGCTTCCATCTTTTTGCTATTGTGAACAGTGCTGCAATGAACATGGGTGTGCATATATCTATTTGTGTGATGGCTCTTATTTCTCTAGGATATACTCCAAGGAGCGGGATAACTGGATCATATGGTGCTTCTATTTCTAGCTTTTTAAGGAAGTGCCAAATTTATTTCCAAAGTGGTTGTACCATTTTACATTCCCACCGACAGTGTATAAGTGTTCCAGTCTTTCCACAACCTCTCCAGCATTTATTATTTTGTGTTTTTTGGATTAATGCTAGCCTTGTTGGGGTGAGATGATATCTCATTGTAGTTTTGATCTGCATTTCTCTAAAGGCTAATGATCGTGAGCATTTCTTCATGTGTCTGTTAGCTGCCTGAATATCTTCTTTGGTAAAGTGCTTGTTCATATCCTTTGCCCATTTTTTAATTGGGTTATTAGTCTTTTTGTTGTTGAGGTTTTGCAGTATATCTTGTAGATTTTAGAGATTAGGCACTGATTGGATTTGTCGTAGCCAAAAATTTTTTCCCAGTCTGTAGGTTGTCTTTTGACTCTTCTGGTGAAGTCTTTTGATGAGCATAAGTGTTTGATTTTTAAGAGCTCCCATTTATCTAGTCTCTCTTCTGGTGCTTGTGCATTGTTACGGTTTGTATTGTGTTTATGCCATGTATTAGGGCTCCTAGCATTGTCCCTATTTTTTCTTCCATGATCTTTATCGTTTTTGATTTTATATTTAAGTCTTTGATCCATTTTGAGTTAGTGTTTGTACATGGTGTGAGGTACGGGTCTTGTTTCAGTTTTTTGCCGATGGATATCCAATTATGCCAGCACCATTTCTTAAAGAGACTATCTTTTCCCCAATTCCTTTCCTGATTTTAAACCACATAGTATCCCCTGTTCTGTTTGAACAACTGCCTCTTAGTCTAGGCACAGGTTCCTCATGAGCACAATTAAGTGTTCTGGAATTCCCATTCTTTGCAATGTTATACATAGTTTGTTATGATCCATATGGTCAAATGCCTTTTCATAGTCAATAAAACACAAGTAAACATCTTTCTTGTATTCTCTGCTTTCAGCCAAGCTTATCTGACATCAGCAATGATATCCCTCATTCCATGTCCTCTTCTGAATCTGGCTTGAATTTCTGACAGTTCCTTGTTGATGTACTGCTGCAACCATTTTTGAATGATCTTCAACAAAATTTTACTTCCATGTGATATTAATTATATTGTTCGATAATTTCCACATTCTGTTGGATCACCTTTCTTTGAAATTAACAGTCAATTGGCCAGGTAGCTGTCTTCCAAATTTGTTGGCTTGGATGTTGAGTGAGCACCTTTAGCACGGTATCTGTTGAAACACCTCAATTGTTATTCCATGAATTCCTGGAGCCTTGTTTTTCATCAATGCCTTCAGTGCAGCTTGGACTTCTTCCTTCAGTACCATTGGTTCTTGATCATATGTTACCTTCTGAAATGGTTGAGCGTTGACCAATTCTTTTTTGGTATAGTGACTTTGTGTATTCTTTCCATCTTCTTTTGACGCATTTTGCCCACAGAACCCTTCAGTATTGCAACTCAAGGTTTGAATTTTTTCCTTCTGTTCTTTCAGCTTGAGAAATGCTAAGCTTGTTCTTCCCTTTGGTTTTCTAACTCCAGGTCTTTGTACACTGTAGTTAAAAACAAAACCCGTTGCCATCAAGTCGATTCCAACTCATAGTGACCCTATAGGACAGAGTAGACCTGCCCCATAGGGTTTCCAAGGAGCAGCTGGTGGATTTGAACTGCCAGTCTTTTGGTTAGCAGTCAAGCTCTGAACTACTGTGCCACCAGGGCTCCACACTGTAGTTAGGTATTTTAATTCAGATAAGGCATTCACACTGTCAAATCTGACTTATATAAAATAGCAATCATAGCAGTCTTTAAGGATGCTGGGGCTCCCTTCACAAATTTGTTCCTCACCATTTTGGTAAAGAGTATGTCCTCTGTGCATTCCATATGTGAGTCTTTGGGTCTAACCTGATGCATCCACTCTAACATGCCAATTCCCTAAGCCTTTGGATACCTTCTTCTTCAATATACCAAGGCAGGTCTGATACTTCGATTTGATTCAGTGTAGGGCACTGCATAATCATGCTTCAGCAAACCAACCAAATAAACGATTAGATCCTTTCCTAACTTATTGAGCTGAAACATGGAATGAAGAATCTATGCTTAGTGGACCTATATCAATAAACTCAGACTGATCCAACTTTATGTTCCTTGCATCATTATCTCACGCCCTTAATAGCCATTCCCACGTATATTCCACAAGTTTCTCTTTGTACATATTGGAAAAGCTAGCAATTCTTTTGGAGTGTAGTGTACCTCCTCCTGGGTCACATTTGGTACTTCACCTTTTGGGGCTCACCGGGACTTAAGTCTAGTTATAGGTCTAGAAGCAAAAATGGGTGGTATGGATGGGTCCTGGAAACATTCAGCAATGTCTAGTAAGCCCCAGGCTATATCTCAGAGAAAGACTCTTGAGACACAGCTTGATCAATCTCATCAGATGGGGGTAGAAGTCATAATGGTTCTACTTGGGAGGGTAGCTTAGCAGACAGAGATGAAGTGATCTCTTCAGGTGGGAGGTAAAGGGCTTGTCCTGTTGGTGGGAGTGATTCAATGAAATTTATGGGCTCATTGTCCCAGCTTTTTGATTATCTGTCCATATGTTCCCATCTCGAGTTTCAGGTTCCTATTTCTTCCCTATAAATGCCCTCACTTTAACATCAGGCACCATTTGAGGTTGGGAACTTAATTAGCATTGTAATTCAGCCACTTTTTTGATAAGACTCTGGGTTTGGTTTTCATCAGTATCAACTCTGTAGCTACAAGAAATGAGGCTTTGTTTAAGAGCACAAGTGGCAACTTTCAGGTCTTTTATGCAGCGCTTGAGATGTGACACTGAAGACATGAGCTCATCTCTTCCTTTCACCATATTTTCTAGTGAACGTAGGACCAACCAACCAGCTTCCCTATAATTCTCGTTCTGACAAAATTGTAGAAAAGTATCAAACATGTGATCACCCAGAGCCTCACTTCTCACCAATACTTGATCTATTGATGGTGATATTTTGTGTTTTAATATCGCCACCTCACACCATGGATTAGCAGCATGGTCTTTGCTACTGGAGGCAGAATCATCAGTGATTTTAAGACTAGTCAGACTTGAGAGCCAATTTAGAAAACATCCTTATGCTTTTGTTTCTCTAGAGCTACTCTTAATACCACTCTCAATGGATTCTCTAAAGAAGCAAAACCAGTGAAGGAAGAGAGAGAGAGAGATTTATCTCAAGGAAAAGGGTCACACGGTTTTAGAGTCTGGCAAGTCACAAGTCCATGGGTCAGGTATCAGGCTGGAGGGCTTCTCCTGACTCGTGTAGCTGCAGGGGCTGACGAACCCAAAATTGGCAGGTAAGATAGTAGGCCACTGGCTCACATGATTCGGAGGCTGATGAATCTCAAGACTGGCAGGCAATATGACCAGCTTCAAGTCCTAAGAACCAAACGTCTAATGATGAGTCAGATGCAGGATCCAGAACAATCAAGTGAGTTTTGCAAGAATGTCCATATATATTGGATGCAGGCCATACCCCCAAGGAGACTCCCCTTACAACTGATTGGCTGATCATATCAGATCACATTATGGAGGATGATTTCATCATTACATAACTGTCAAATTACATCATTCCATAACTGCCTAACCACTGAGAATCATGGCCCAGCCAAGTTGACATACAACATTAACCATCACAGAGACACAGCCAGATTTCCATAGCTACTTTGTCTATAGTTGCACTTGAGTTTTTCATGGGAGCAAGTGGTTGCTCTTAGATACCTGGAAATCTTGATTGTAGCATCTTACAGTAATCAAGTGTCACTTCTCTTCCTGATTATTTAAAAAATGTCAAGCATATCTGATTTTAATTCTCTTGGGAATATTCTCTTAAGCTATTTTTACTATCAAATGGGGAAGGAGTTGAAAAGTCTCTAAAATGAATGTATCCTCCACAGGCCTGTTCAAACCAAACAGTTTCAGGACAAGGAAAATAAAATGGTGGCTAGATTTTACCAGAATTTGAATATTACCATACTTGTGAGCCACAGGCCTATAAGCAATTTCGAAAGATAAAGCATCTACCTGCCTACCTAAAATAAATAAGAGAACTAAATACTAATCAGATAGAAAAACCTGGAAAAATAAGTATAGTTAGCCAGTCTTGTATTACCTGAAACGTGTTCCCTGTCAAGTTGATTCCGACTCAAAGCGACCCTCCAGGACAGAGTAGAACTGTCTCATAGGGTTTCTAAGGAGAAGCTGGTGGATTTGAACTGCCAACCTTTTGGTTAGCAGCCAAATGAGGTCCTTCTGTATATCTAACTAAAGCAGAAGAATGTGGCTATGCCCCAGCTAAACATATTCTGTGTCCAAGATAGAGCTGTAGATGGTTGCAATTTACATAAAGAATACTGATTTAAGATTTTCTTTCAGAATTTGCCATTTTCCTTTTATATTCCCTTTGCCACTCTTCACTCCCCCCTACTCCTCTTCCTAAATATTTGCAAGTAGCGCATTAGGAATCTCTTATTTCTGAGGGTAATGCTTTAATTCGTTTATCTGTTACAGGTGTAAATGACCTAATTGATCTTACCGTTTGAGGTATTTTAAAGATGATTGCATAGAAAGACCAATGCTTAACCCAAAGGAATAAACATCTCGAAAGTAAAAAGTAGATTTTCAAATACTTTGCTTTAATATGCAAGAATGTTTTGGGGTCAAGGGACTTCCTGTTGCCCTGAAACTTGTAGTATGTGAGTCATGGTCAATCCTGAGTACACGTAAGGCAATACCTTTCTAGAGATATGAGAAACCTCCCCAAACCTAGGGCCAGCCTAAGGTAGGTCACACAATCTGTAGAGCTTCCTGAAAGCTGGAATATTTGGGGACTATCCAGGATTAACTATATATTCAGATTGATTCCAGTGTGGCTCAGGAGGTCTTGGATTAAATTAGCTCAGATACAATCATCTAAATAGCCATTGAATATGAGAAGCCTTCAACTGTGGGGGACTACAATGGCCTTTAATTTTGGTGCCATTGAGCCCCTGTGATCTAGGATTTATCTGACGGCAAGTAAGTGGTTAAGCAGTAAATCAATAATCCATTCTCTCAGGTCACAGGAAAGCTGCCCCTTGGAAAGAAAGAAGGTTACTCGGTCTGTTGACAGACCTGCTGGCAAACAAACTAATGGTATTTGCTAGCTGGATAGTCCTTACCTATTAAATGCTTTTAGCAGAATGAACCTGGTTGTCTAGGATTGCTGATGGTAAACAAATCTAGAATCTATGGCTTTATGGGCATGCTCCTGGAAAAATGTCATATGAGTAATATAACTAACCGAGGGTAAATAGAAATCTTTCACGATCAAAATAACTCCTTCGTCGTCATGCTCATATACATTGCTTAGTGACATCACATGCTAAATCTGGGCCCATAGTGCATCCTATGTAACAAAAATATAATCTGGGGAATTGAAATGGTGGTACTGAACCTCCCCCTGCTTCCACAGTACATTGCTCTTGTTTCCTGGAGATTATTAGTAAAGTCTGATGCTATGGGTTAGAGATCTCATGCACGTGAGTCTGATTTGACGATCTGATTTTTGTGTTATAACTTGAGTTTAACTGGCTAAGCCTATTACATCACTTTAGTCTATAACTTAAATTCTGTGCCTTAGTTTCTCTCTTTGTGAAATGGGATTAATAAATGATGCAATCTAATCTTTTGAGGTATCTTAAAGATGATTGCATATAAAGACCAATTGCCAAATTGGAATGCCCCTGGGAAAATCTGGGAAAATTGATCAAATAAATATTATGACAGTGTTGTTTTGGGGTGGATCTTTGAGAGAAGAGAGTAATATACAATGAATTTGGTAAGATTTTACTAGTTTCAAGACATTCCCAAGAGGAAGTAGTGCCCTGAGACCCAAATCTGACTCCACTTTATCAATATTATTTCATGCCACAGTTTCATTTTGGGAAATTCACAAAAACTGCATCTTGTAGAATACTTTATTTCCAAGAATCGAACGACCCTCAACATACCACATACTAACTATTTTCCTAAAAAAGTAGGGAAATAGTAGTACAGGCATACTTCAGAGATATTGCAGGTTCGGTTCCAGACCACTGCAATAAAGTGTTGTAGGGGAAAAACATCACAAAGTTTAGTAAAGTAAAAAGAAAGTTTTATTTGGCATATATTCAAAAGGACAAAAGTGGAAAGCGGACAAGCATGCTGCCAGAGCTAGAATGTCTGCCCGAATCCAAGGAAGGTTACAGAATCATCAGTATACATCAACGTCACAAAATGGGTAGAATCATTGAAAGCGTCACTTCTTCACTGAATGACTAGAAATTGTAATCTTACATTTTGAATCATCTTTCTTAACAATCATTGACAGGTTTCAGTTACAAAAGTCAGGAGGGTCTTCACTGGTCCACCAAATTCCTATTCACTAAATGTTAGTAGAAAAAGACAAAAGGTGAGAAGTCCTTTGGGTTAGGTTTTATCGCCCTTTTGTGAAAACTTCCTTAAGATAATTTCTGAGATTGTCCCATCTGTTGTCTTATCTCAGGGCCCAGTTGATGTGTCTTTGTGAGTCTATGAGGGCGCAGCCCCAGGTGGGTCACATTCTCTATGCTCAAGGGGAGGGAATAATAATTCCAATATTATTTCCTAAATCAAAAGCGAATATCACAATAAAGCAAGTCACACAAATATCTTGGTTTCCCAGTGCACATAAAAGTTATGTTTACACTATATTGGAGTCTATTAAGTGTGCAATAGCATTATGTCTAAAAAAAGACAATGTACCTATCTTAATTAAAAAATACTTTATTGCTAAAAAAATGCTAATCATCATCTGAGCCTTCAGCGAGTTGTAATCGTTCTGCTGGGTGGAGGGTCTTGCCTCCACGTTGATGACTGCTGACTGATCAGGGTAGTTTGCTGAAGGCTGGGGTGGCTGTGGCAATTTCTTAAAATAAGACAACAATGAAGTTTGCCGCATCAATTGACTCTTCCTTTCACAAAAGATTTCTCTGTAGCATGCGATGCTGTTTGATAACACTTTACCTGGTAGAACTTCTTTCAAAATTGAGTCAATCCTCTCAAACCCTGCTGCTGCTTTATCAACTAAGTTTATGTGATATTCTAAATCTTTTGTTGCCATTTCATCAATGATCACAGCGTCTTCACCAGGAGTAGATTCCATCTCAAGAAACCATTTTCTTTGCTCATCCATAAGAAGCAACTCCTCTCATTATGCTGAGTGAATTTAGTCAGTCACAGAAGGACAAATATTGTATAAGACCACCATTATAAGAACTCAAGAAAAGGTTTAAACACAGAAGAAAACATTCTTTGATGGTTACGAGGGGAGGGGAGGGAGAAGGAAGATTATTTACTAACTAGATAGTAGATAAGAAGTATCTTAGGTGAAGGGAAAGACAGCACACACTACAGGGGAAGTCAGCACAACTGGACTAAACCAAAGCTAAGAAGTTTCCTGAATACAGCCGAACACTCTGAGGGACAGAGTAGCAGGAGTAGGGGTCTGGGGACCATGCTTTCAGGGGATATCTAGGTCAATTGGCATAACAAAGCTTATTAAGAAAATGTTCTGCATTCTACTTTGATGAGTGGTGTCTGGGGTCTTAGAAGCTTGCAAGCAGCCATCTAAGATGCATCAACTGGTCCCAACCACCTGGAATAAAGGAGAATGAAGAACACCAAAGACACAAGGAAAGTATTAGCTCAAGAGACAGAATGGGCCACATAAACCAGAGACTTCATCAGCCTGAGACCAGAAGAACTAGATGGTGCCCAGCTACCACCAATGAACGTCCTGACAGGGAACACAACAGAGAGTCCCTGATGGAGTAGGAGAAAGGTGGGGTGCAGAACTCAAATTCTAGTAAGAAGACCAGATTTAATGTCTGACTGAGACTGGTGGAACCCCAGAAAGCATGGCCCCTGGATTCTCTATCAGCCCAGAACTAAAACAATTTCTGAGGCCAACTCTTTAGACAGGGATTGGACTGGACTGTGAGACATAAAGTGATACTTGTGAGGAGTATGCCTCTTAGCTCAAGTAAATACAAGAGATTAAATGGGCAGCTTCTGTCTGGAGGTGAGATGGGAAGGCAGAGAGGGTTAGGAGCTGGCTGAATGGACATGGAGAATCAGGGGTGGAAAGGAGAAGTGTGCTGTCACAGTATGGGGAGAGCGATTAGAGTCACATAACAATGTATGTATAAATTTTTGCATGGGAGAAAAAAAAAAGAAGTAACTCCTCATCTGTTCAGGTTTTATCATGAGATTGCAGCAATTCAGTCACATCTTCAGGCTCCCCTTCTAATTCTAATTCTCTTGCTATTTCCACCATATTTGTAGTTACTTCCTCTACTGAAGTCTTGAGCCCCTCAAAATCATCCATGAGGGTTGGAATCAGCTTCTTCCAAACTCCTGTTAATGTTGATATTTTGACCTCCTCCCGTGAATCACAAATGTACTTAATGGCATCTAGAATGGAGAATCCTTTCCAAAAGGTTTTCAATTTACTTGGCCCAGATCCATCAGAGGAATCACTTATCTATGGCAGCTATAACCTTATGAAATATATTTCTTAAATAATAAGACTTGAAAGTCAAAATACTCCTTGATCCATGAGCTGCAGAATGCATGTTGTGTTAGCAGGCATGAAAACAACTTTATCTCCTTGTACACCTCCATCAGAGCTCTTGGGTGACCAGGTGCATTGTCAATGAGCAGTAATATTTTGAAAGGCATCTTTTTTTCTGAGCAGTAGGCCTCCACAGTGGCTTAAAATATTCAGTAAACCATGTTGTAAACAGAACTGCTGTCACCCAGGCTTTGTTGTTCCATTCATAGAGCACAGGCAGAGTAGATTTAACAGAATTCTTAAGGGCCCTAGGATTTTCAGAATGGTAAATGAGCATTGGCTTCAACTTAAAGTCACCAGCTGCATTAGCCCCTAATAACAGAGTCAGCCTGTCCTTTGAAGCTTTGAAGCCAGGCATTGACTTCTCCTTTCTAGCTATGGAAGTCCTAGATGGCATCTTCTACCCGTATAAGGCTGTTTCATCTACATTGAAAATCTGTTTTTTAGTGTAGCCACCTTCATCGGTTATCTTAGCTAGATCTTCTGGATAACTTGCTGCAGCTTCTCCATCGGCACTTGCTGCTTCACCTTGCACATTTATGTTATGGAGAGGGCTTCTTTCCTTAAACCTCATGAACCAACCTCTGCTAGCTTCAAACTTTTCTTCTGAGGCTTCCTCACCTTTCTCAGCCTTCATAAAATTGAAGAGAGTTAGGGCCTTGCTCCGGATTAGGCTTTGACTTAAGGAAATGTTGTGGCTGGTTTGATGTTCTATCCAGGCTACTAAAACTTTCTCCACGTTAGCAATAAGACTGTTTTGCTTTCTTTTCATTTGTGCGTTCACTGGAGTAGCACTTTTAATTTCCTTCAAGAACTTTTCCTTTGCATTCACAACTTGGCTAACTGTTTGGCACAAGAGGTCTAGCTTTCACCTGTCTCGGCTTTCCACATGCCTTCCTCACTAAGCTCAATCATTTCCAGCTTTTGATTTAAAGTGAGAGATGTGGGACTCTTCCTTTCACTTGAACACTTAGAGGCCATTATAGGGTTATTAATTGGTCTAATTTCAATATTGTAGTGTCTCCGGGAATAGGAAGGTCCAAAGAGAAGGAGAAAGACTGGAACGGCTGGTAGGTGGAGCAGTCAGAATATACACATTTATCCATTAAGTTTGCCGTCTTATATGGGTACAGTTCGTGGTGCCCTCAAACAATTACAATAGTAACATGAAAGATCACTGATCACCGATCACCAAAGCAGATATAATAATAATGAAAAATTTGGAATATTGTGAAAATTACCAAAACGTGACACAGAGACGCGAAGTGAGCACATGGTGTTGGAAAAATGGTGCCGATAGACTTGCTTGCAGGCTTGCCACAAAACTTCAATTTGTAAAAAACACACTATCTGCAAAGTGCAGTAAAGTGAAATGCAATAAAACAAAGTATGCTTGTAGAGGACTCTAAAGGTAGAATGGAAATAAAGGTAATTTATTTCAATACCCATACTTTCCAGATGTAGGAACTGAAATTCAGGAAGATTATGGCAATTCCCAAGCTTACACAGCTATTAAAATTATAGCTGGGTCTTGAAGCCTCCTGCTAATTACAGAACTCGTCATCCTTTTTCCATATGGGAACTGCCCCTTCCCCATTCCCACTTCAAGTGGTTCTGATGGGAATGACTTCATGCATTGACTCCAAAGTGTGTATGTGGCCAAAGTCTAGTCAGCCAGAATAATTCATCCTCCTATTGGTTTCGGAATGGACGTGCAACCCAAGTTGGACCAATAAGAGTCACACATTTTATTTCACTGGAACCAGTGGAAAAGATAAGTCCCGTTTATTCTGGGGCTACTCAGTGGGGTGTGTACCATTTTGTAGAAGAAGTCTGGAGGTTCCTGGTATGAACCTATGCTAGAGAACATGCCTGAGAATGAAGCACACATAGAATAAAGAGGAGATAAGAGAAGGAGGGAGTCCATGGATGGTGCAAATGGTTAAGCACTCAACCACTGACCAAAAGGTTGATGGTTTGAACCCACCCAGAGGTGCCTTGGAGGAAAGCCTGGAGATCTGCTTCCTAAAAGTCACAGTATTGAAAATCCTATGGAATGCAGTTCTACTTTGCAACATATGGGGTCACCATGAGTCAGAATAGATTTGATGGCAACTGGTTTGTTTTTTGGCTTAAGAGAAGGAGAGGGGAGGGAACAGAAGAGATAAAGAGAGATTGATCTTGTCAAGCCAGCTGGACTCTGATTTCTCAGTAAGATGAGGCAATAAATTCTCTTTTTGATTAAGTGAATTTGATTTGAATTTCTTTTTCATATGAGTACTGACTTATACATCATGTCTTCTGACATCAAACTCTATTATAAAAGTTTCTGAAGTATTTATTGACATGAAAAATGTTTATTTTTGCAAGAAAACACAATGCAATAGCATATATTTAACCCTGTGGGTTCAAATATAACTTTGGAAGAATCAAGTAGCTTCAACTTCTTAAACTGATCCCAGCAAACGAAGAACTTGCATATACTTAGGCCATTCTTACCTAGGTTTCTCCTGTAGCAATCCCAACAACGTGATTGATGTCCTCTGTTCATATATCCATCTCACATTAGACTGTAAGTTACCTGAGCACAGGGACTGTGTATTTTCATCTTTGTTATTGTTAGTTGCCATCGAATTGACAGTATCTCTGAGTTGGAAGGGACTCGACGGCAAGGGATTTGGGTTTTGGTTTTAACATTTACAGGCAGACACACCGGGTTAGGAATGAGATCAGTTCCTAACTGTGTCTTTAAGTCGAATTTGTAGGTAAGTTGGAACAGTGCATATGGTTCTTATTTAGTGCATGAGTCGGAGTTGACTGGATGGCAACGGGTTTGGTTTTTTCTTTCTTTCTTTTTTTTTTGGTTTTAGTGCACGAAAAGGCTCGAAGTCTTTTCAATGGTTTAAAAGCTGCCAGCGTAGCGCGCAGTAAGTGAAGGTGACTGTGATGAAGAATTTTCGTGTAGGAGTTGGTTCAACAGTTTCAAATCGAGGGCAAATTTACATAACATTAAATGGCAAGTATGAGCCGTCTGTCAATCGGAAGTTCGTTTGTAACCCCGTGACTGCCTGCACTGAGGGCTTGCTAAGAATGCCAGGCACAGACTGGTATGTTTCACTCATTCCATCCTCACACCCTAGGAGGCACGCGCCATTTCGTCGAAAGAGAAACGTGTCCGTGTTCATAAATAACAAACGGTGTAGCTGGGATTAAAACTTACAGTTTTTCTCTTTACCAGTGCCTTCTGCCGCTTTTCTGATTTACAGCTGTACTCTATAAGTACTTGTCAAATAAAAGACTAAATATCTCTGACGAGCGGGATGGGAAACTTCTATGATGCCCATTTTACATTTGAGCAAACTGAGTCAGTATTGACTCCTACTGAGCCACTCTTCCCATTCCCCATTCCCAATCCCGTCAGGGCTCATCTGTGGATCAAAAGTATAAGCAAATATTTTAATTTGAAAATTTCCAGGTAAAATTTTGGCTTTACCAGTAAAACATATTTTCACAAAAGACTGTTTTGTATCTTAAAACATCTTAAAGAACTGTCTTCTTATTTAATGGATAAAAAAATATAATAAGGAAATCACCTAAAATACAAAACAATTCTTAACATTTTCTCAAAGAATGTGGGTGAAAGGAGAACCGTCCCGCACAAATACAGCAGGTGGCATTACTTCTGTTGCTACGTGTCACGTCAATAACTCAAAAACAACCTAAACGGAATATAAACTATTTCTTTTGTTCGTAATTTAGAAAGCCTAGAATAAGGGGCTTTGAGACAAAGATAGGCCATGTTCTCCATGAAAGTTTCCGGGAAACTGAAAAATAAGGTCTTTTAACATTTTGTGATATAACTGTTTTTCTTGGCTTAAGCGTAGGTTTTAAAAAATGGTGCTCATTGTTTTGCTTGTAGTTCTTCTATGCATGGACAACCGTGGTGATGATGCATTCAGTTTAGGAGAATTTTCCAATTGAAAAAGTGCTCTGGAGAAGTTTAAGCGCCATGAATCACCCAAACCTCATCTAAGTCTCGTGAAAGCAAAGGCTGTGAAAGGCAGTCACAGAGAGAAGACATATTGTAGTTGTGCTGCCTGATTCAACTAAATAGAAAAATATTTTGTAGAGACATGAGAATTTCAGGCATCTGACAGAGTGGTGAGGATAAATGTCACATTCTGTCAGAGAGGCAAAAACGAGTGACCTGCCGCTCACCCTCCCCCACCCCCCCCCCCCCACAGCTCTTTCTCCCCTCTTGTGGGGCAGACCTGGAATCCCCGTCTCACTCATTCGTAAAATACAAACCCAAAGTCTCTTGGTTACATTTAGGAAAGCACAAGAAATACAATGGGGTGTTTTTTTTTTTCTAGTCAGTTTCCTAATGGCTTTTGAACATCCAAACCGGCTTTGATCAGGTGGGTAAGTCGGTACATTTTTTCAGAGTGATGGAAATAAATCACTCATAATAATAATAACTACGGTAGCACCAGTTAAATACCTTCTGTTCAGTACTGGTTCTTTCAGTCCTCCTCTGCTGGGGAGAGACCAGGAGCAGGAAAGGGCAGATATGTAAACCTGCCCTTTAAACCAACATTTATTTCTGAATAGAGCTTGCTCCGTTGATTAAAAGAATGATATTTTATGATTTCTTAGTTATCAACACAGCAAACGTGTCTGATGCCTGGACCTTCTTCTTCCCAAACTCACCAACCTTTAATACTTCCTTAAAAAATATGTTCTTCTGGTGCTTTGCAACCTTTTCCTTCTCATGCCTCTGAGTCCTCGCTACATCAGGTGGCGATTTTCAGCCCAGGA
This sequence comes from Dugong dugon, assembly GCA_030035585.1. Lineage (NCBI taxonomy): Eukaryota > Metazoa > Chordata > Mammalia > Sirenia > Dugongidae > Dugong > Dugong dugon. Next base: position 69,157,192 of record CM057466.1, read on the forward strand.
AATATCTGATAGGTATGGGGCTCTGAGGGCCCTCTTGAGTCTGGAACCCCATCGTGAGCAGTGAGGAATATGTTAACCAGTTGCTGTCGAGTTGACTCCAACTCATGGAGACTCCAAATGTCAGAGTCGGGGTGCTCCATGGGGTTTTCAATGGTTGGTGTTTTAGAAGTAGGTAGCCAGAACTTTCTTCCAAGAACCTTGAGGTGGACTTGAATTTCCAACCTTTCAGTTAGCAGCCAAGCACGTCACCATTTGCACCACCCAGGGACTCCAAGGAATACATGGTCAGGGGCTTTATTTGTCTGTCCAGCTTTCTTGGCAGCCACTCTTCCCAGTTTAAAGAAAGAAAACACAGACAATGTGATCTATTAGGCAAAGGACCTGAAGACAGCCCATGTTTTTACATTTTCTTTGGCCAGCCAGGTATGCAACCCTCGGGGTGCTTTTCCAAAGTGCCCAATGCATTCCCCAGACTTTGAAATGTGCCTCTCTGAAGGGGTATAAGTGTGACTGGGGCTATTCTGAGCAGCAGGTTGCTGAGCTAAACTCTGGGCTTTTTAAACCCTTGTGTCTAGTATGGAGCCCTGGTGGTGCAGTGGTTAAGAGCTTGGCTGTTAACCAAAAGTTTGGCAGTTCGAATCCACCAGTGGTCCCTTGGAAACCCTATGGGGCAGTTCTACTCTGTCCTATAGGGTCACTATGAGTCAGAATCGACTCCACAGCAATGAGAGATTTTGTTTTCCCAGATAAATTAAACTTCCTCCACTTTTCTGTTTCTGTAAGGCTTTGTGTAGAATTGAGCATACAGCTTGCCCTTAGTAGAAGCTTACTGAACAACATGTTCTTAAGTTTCTGTATGTGCAATCAAGACCCACGTTTTTCTCTGAGGGTTTGGTTTTCAATAATAATCTGGTTTAATGGATTATGCAATTCAGGGTGAAGAATGATGTAGTAAAAATGGGGAGGAATAGAAAGAGGCGGGAAAGCCACAGCTTGCCTGGAAAACCATGATGTAGTAGCACCATTAAGCAGCATCAGAGGATATAGGTTGACTCCCAGTTAAGCCATTGACAAGCTGTGAAGCCTCCATCAGTTTACTTCCTCTTTAAGGCTCTCAACTCCTCATTTGCAAAATAGTGATAATAACACTTCTTATCTCTCAGTGTGGTTGTACGAACAATAGCAAATGAAATAATGCCTATGAAAATACTTTGTAGAATGTAAAGTGCACAACAAGTGTGGTGGTTGTTATGATTATTATTGGAATTCTCTTAGTGTAACTATTATCTGAGCTCCAAAATGTCCAGAAAGAGATCCTTTGTATTTCTAACAAAAACCTGGAAGAATCCAAAGGAGATTTCCGTCTACAGCTTTCCCCATTCTTCCTCACTAATATCTACTTTTTTCACCTTCTGTCCCATTCTTAGGAGCCCCGATGGTGCAGTGGTTAAGAGTTTGGCTGCTAACCAAAAGGTCAGCAGTTCAAGTCCACCAGCTGCTCCTTGGAAACCCTATGGGGCAGTTCTGCTCTGTCCTACAGGGTTGCTTGAGTCAGAATCAACTCCATGACAATTAATTTGGTTTGTTTGTTTGTTTTTTAAATCCCATTATTAAAAAGGTGAAAACTCCACCAAACTGTTTGTTTTCTCTGATAATAGGTGAGCTACGTGCCAGCATAAAAGAGAAATATTCTATAATTCTGTGTATCTCTAGGGGGCAAAATTAGGACTAATTGTGGTAATGATGAGAAAGCAGATTTCAGACCGCTATGAAAAATGCATTCACCTACAATGATAATTGTCAACAATAAATAGACTTGCTAGTGAGCCCCGTTCCTGTTCACCTTCTAGTGGGAGGGGCATGATTCGGGCTGACTTGGGGACAGTACAGAGGCCCTGAGAAGAGACCACAAGCTAAGAGATGAGCAATGATCGAAGAAATAGAAAAAACCAAATATATTTGCCATCATTATTGATCGTTCTGTAAAATAATCTCCGTTCTCTCATACTCAAAATGGAATTTCAGTCAGGCCAATATCTAGTACTTAAAAAAAAAAAAAAGCAGTGCTTTTTAAAATGGGAATGTGTGTGTAAGTGTTCTTTTTTCTCACAAACTCTTAGATGTTAGAAGTCACACGCAAGCAGCACTTAGTAGATTATAGCACAGTGACGACGAAAATGCTTAGAGATAAGCAAAGGTCGTTGAACTGGAAGAGTAAATTCTTCAGTAAATCATTAGAACATAAAAGGCAGAAAGATCAGTGGGAAGAAGTCACTTTCAGAAATGCATATGCAAAGCAGGAAGAGAGGGCGCATACACGAGAAGGTTTGAAATGCTCCGAGATTGGCATTAACCGGAAACAACCTGGCCTCCTTTGCTTCTGAATGAAAAACAAATTGACACCCTGCCCTGGTCAAAAACTAACTGTTTAATAACTGGGCGCCTATTTAGGGCCACAAAGAAGGACTATGATGCTTAGGTTTAAAATGTATTTTCAGAGGCTAAGTTAAGGAGGAGAGGCCACAACCACCATCCAACACCCTTTCCCCTCCACTTGCTACAAAGCGGCAAAAGGAATTCCAGGAACGCTTACCTGAAAGTTGAGAATGCTTAAAACACACACACAAATAAAAAAAGGAAAACGCAAACAAGCAAGCAAGATAGAAAAGAAAAGCAGAATCAAATCAAGCAGCAACAAATTCCTCTAGTTCATGGCCCAGTCTGGCCTGTCTTCCTGTATTGGATTGTGGACATGCTCCTGTTGGGCTCATTCCTGTTCACCTTACCTGGGATTTTATAGATTCTGGACCAGGGGGAGTTTGGCCCACGCCCACTCTCGGGGCTGGGCTAGGTTTCTGATTTCTCTGGCATACCTCTTTTTCCACTCACATCTATGTAGCCATGCAGATTCTGGGTAAGAGAGGGGTTTGTTTGTTTTTAAAATTCCACATATAAGAGAGCCCTTTTTATACACACATTCCTATTGAAAAGAACAGGATAATCCAGCTTCCCACTTTGCTGTGGCCTGGGACTCATCGTCTCCAGCTCCCAAGGCTTATTCCTGGTTTGGATGTCCTTGAGCTGTTAAGTTTAGCTGCCATACGAAACTTTGCCTTTAAGTTCTGTTTCTTTCTGGAAGTTGGGCTTTCTCTTTCTTGCCTTCAAATCCAGCCATATATTAAAGAAAACATATTTTATCTAGCATTTTGATATATTTAGAATAGGGACTGGGAGGGCTTCCTGCTTCTGCTCAGTCTGCCATAGTGACATAGTCAACAAGCAGGAGTCCCCCAAACTAAACTATAAATTTTGAGAATATTTCAAACTCACAAAATAGTCAAGAGAATGGTTCAATGAAAATCCATATACCCTTCACCAGGATTCACCAATCGTTAGCATGTTGCCACATTTGCTTTATCTTTGCCTATATATGCTTATGGAGCCCTGGTGGCAGGGTTAAGAGCTTGGCTGCTAGCTAAAAGTCAGCAGTTCGAATCCAACAGCCGCTCCTTGGAAACCCTATGGGGCAGTTCTACTCTGTCCTATAGGATGGCTATGAGTTGGAATTGACTCGATGGCAATGGATTTTTTTGTTTTTATTATTTATGCTTACAAGGAGCCTAGGTGGCGCAGTGGTTAAAGCGATCAACTGCTAATAGAAAGGTTGGTGGTTGGAAACCACCAGCGGCTCCACGGGAGAAAGATGTGGCAGCCTTAGAAACCCTGTGGGATCGCTATGAGTCAGAATCGACTTGACAGCAGTGGGTTCTGGGTATATATGCTTATATTTCACTGAGCTATTTGAAAGCGTGTTGTAGACATCATGGCACAATCCAGAAACACTTCAGCATACATCTCCTGAGAGTAAGAATGTTCTCCTTCATAATCCCAACACTATGATCACAAAAATGGACAATAATTTTATGTACTCTAATATACAGTCCATCTTCTAATGTCCCCAGTCATCCCCAAAATATCATTTTTAGCTTTAAAAAATCTAAGATCTAATTAAAGTTTATACGTTGCATTTAGTTGTTGGGTCACCAACCTAGCTAAATCTCTAGAACAATCCCCCATTTTTTATGTTTTTCATGAGACTGTTTTTTATAAAGTGTCCACGCCAGATGTCTTATAGAATGTTTCATATTCTGAATTTGTCGGATTGTTTCTTCATGGTTAGACTTACATTAAAAATACCCGGCTGAAGTCGCGCACTTCTTGCATTATATTCACATTAAACCCACTGCCGTCAAGCCAATTTCAACTCATAGTGACCCTGTAGGACAGAGTAGGACTGCCCCCTAGGGTTTCCAAGGAGTGGCTGGTGGATTCAAACCGTTGACCTTTTGGTTACTAGCCGACCTCTTAACCACTGTGCCACCAGGGCTCTGGAGACACATAATATCAGTTTTCCCATTTTGGTAATGCTAAGTTTCATCCCTTGGTTAAGGTGGTGACTCCAAGTTTCTCCACTGCAAAAGTGCCTTTGTCTCTTTGTCATTAGTAAGTAGCCTATGAAGTAATACTTTGAGACCATGTTTATGTTACGTTTCTCAAAAACCATTCAGATTGATTTTAACATTTATCGACTCTTACCAGAATCAATAATTAATTGGTGGTTGCAAAATGGTGACTTTTCTAATTTGATCATTCTTCTTACATTTCTTGGTTGGTTTTATTTTATTTTTTCCTAAATAAGAGCTTTCTTCTGTCTTTCTCTCCAGTATTAGCCATAGATTTTTCTTTATTCATTTAGTTAGAATTCATGGCTATTCATGCACTGCTGGTGTGAATGTAAAATGGTACAGCCACTCTGGAAAACACTTTTGTTGTTTCTTTAAAAACTAAACGTGTAGCTGCCATATGGCCCAGTAACTGCACTCCCAGACATTTATCCCAAGAAATGGAAAATTTACACTCACACAAAACCTACACACGATTGTTTATAACATCTTTATTCATAATAGACCCAAACTGGGAAGAACACAGACGTCTTCAGTGGGTGAATGGGTAAATAAACTGTGGCACATGCCATGGAATACTACTTAGCAATAAAAAGAGACAAACTACTGGTAAAGGCAACAGTTGGATAGATCTCCAGAGAATTATGCTGAGGGAAAAATGCCAGTCTCAAAAGTTTACTTATATACTGCCTGATTCCATTTATATAACATTCTCGAAATGACAAAATTATTAAAATGGAGAACACCTCAGGGATTGCCAAGGGTTAAGGAGGAGGTAGGAGTGGGGGGAAGAAGTCCCTGGGTAGTGCAAGCAGTTAAGTGCTTGACTACTAGCCTAAGGTTGGCCATTCAAACTCATCCAGAGGTGCCTTGGAAGCCTGGTCTGATGATCTGTTTCCAAAAGGTCACACCCTTGAAAACTCTATTCAGCAGTTCTACTCTGCACACATGGGTCACTATGAGTCAGAATCAACTCCGTGGCAACTAACAACAGCAAGGAGTATGGGAAAGGGACAAGAGGGAAGTGACTGTGGCCATGAAGGATCCTCGTACGATGGAATTATCTTGTATCAATGCCAATATCCTGGTTGTGATATTGTACTATGGTTTGGCAAGATGCTACCATTACAGGAGACTGGATAAAGGGTATAGAGAATTTGTCTTTATTATTTCTTTATTATCTGCTATAAGTTCTTACAACTACATGTGAATGTACAATGATCTCAATATAAAAATTTTAATTAAAAACTTCGCATTCCCAGAGCACGCTCTCAGAGATTCTAATTAAGAAAATTGGTCAAGGGACCTAGGTATCTGCATTTCCAATAACTCCTGGTAGGATTCTGATGCAGGGAGGCCATGGAGCACACTCTGTGAAACATATTCTTTGCCATTTCAGTGGACATAGGTAAGAAATACCATTCTGGTATTTCCCATTCAAATTTAGCATTGCAGAATTAACTTCCTTACCATCTTTTAATTTGTATTTGTATCTTTTTTTCTTATAGTGAAAGATTTGTTTCTAATGACATTAACGGATGTCTTTCTTTACTTTACCCTACAATGCGTATCAAATAGTTTGAGAAGTCCAACTCCAGTATGACTCTAACAGTAAATCCACGAAGTATAGTTTATGGTTACTTTGCCGTTATTTGTTCTTAGGATATATCCCACAAAAATGTATGGTTGGAATAGATATAGGGTTCAAAAGTTACTTTCATTGATTCTTTTCTCTGAGAGGTTATCTTATTTTGTTTTTTAAAATAATTTTGTTGTGCATATTCAGACAAAGATTGGATTGGGCTGTGGCACATAAAATGATACTCGTGAAGAGTGTGCTTCTCAGCTCAATTAGACCCATGAGACTAAATGGGCAGCTCCTGTCTGGAGGTGAGTTGAGAAGGCAGAGAGGGTTAGGAGCTGGGTGAATGGACACGGGAAATCAGGGGTGGAAAGGAGGAGTGTGCTGTCACAGCATAGGGAGAGCAATTAGGGTCACATAACAATGTATGTATAAATTTTTGTATGAAAGACTAACTTGAATTGTAAACTTTCACTTACACTACAACAATAAAAAAATAATAATTATGGAAAAAGAATTTGTTATGCATGTAGTTTCCTTTATTTTGTTTGTATTCAATTCTACCACTTTCTTCATCTTCTTTGTTCTAGTTTTAGGTTTTGAGCATGTAAAACACTTACATGGTTAAAAATTCAAAGCAATATAAAAAAGTATACTCACAGAAGCCTCACTTTCATCCTTGCTCTGTCATCTGTCTGCCCCTCATCTTCACAATAGATCTCCAAATTTATTAATTTCTGGTTTATAATTCCCATGTTTCTCTTTGGAAAAAAAATCAAATATATATATTCTTATTTTCTTTTTTTTGTTAGGTAAAAAGTAGCATACAATGTACATTCTTTTGTATCTGACTTCAAGGTTATTTTTAAACTTAAAAATATATCCTGAAAATCATTCTGTATGAACTCATAGAAATGGTACGTTTTAAATACATTTTTGATCATTGAAATCTGATTGAATATTATCACTCAGAGACTTAAAGAAAAAAGAAAAAATAGAGAAAAATCAAATCCTATCATCTTATGCTCAAACTCTGAAGTGTATTTGTTTATCCTCTATAAACAAATCTATAAAAGATTTAAGGTAGCTAACATCATGGGAAAAAATTTAAGGGAATGGTAGAGTCTCTTAAGTTATGGTGTCCTATGCTGGCGAAGGCTTGCATTTTACAGAAAATGGGTTCTGTGTGGTTTGGGTTCCATTATTTTGAAAGATCCTGGTTTTATTTTTCCAAATGTTCAGGCATAGTCTTCAAAATAATTTTTAGCCTACTTTGGATTTTTGTTTTGTTTTAACTTGTAATTTTGGACATACCTATTCCTGTGTACTGAAATATTTTCTTTCCTCATGAACTCCAGGCTGATCTCAAAACTCTTTTCCTGGCTGGATTGCCTACTCTGGGGACTCTGCAGGCAGAATTACTTCACATGAGCCTCTCCAAGTAGCAGACCTCTGGGGACTGTTTGGTACCCCTCACAGCTGGGCTGATTAGGGAAGTAGTGGTAAACTTTGGATGTGCTTGCTTTGCTTCAGCTTTCAAAGCTATAGAACCAGAACTTACCTACTGGATACAAAATTTGTGTCAATTAACAGGACTATACTAATTTACCACGGTTGATTTTAAAAACCCTTGAGCAGAGCAAGGACATGTATCAAAATGTCTGTAATTATGTCTACGTTTAAATTAAGAATTAAAAAATTTTAAAAGACAGAGAAAATCAGGGGTGTTCCTCTATCCCGAACACCACTTGGCCAATCACTGGGCCTTGCTGTTTATGTAATATGAAGATTCCATTATGCTGGCATGGCCCAAAAGGTCAGCTTTCCCTGAGTAGATGCTCAGATGTTCAGAGACAATACATACAACAGTTTAGCAATTATATAATCAGACACAAATCTGCTAATAGCTATTTTATATCAATTATCAATAAAATTTTTCCTTAATTCATATTTTTCTCCAGAATTTTATATTTTGATCCTTTCCTACACTAGTGTATCTTGACTCCACATACATTTTGAAACTAAAATCCATAGCACCACATTTAAACTGTGTAAAGTTGTTGAACTGCAGTAAGGATAAAGGTATTTATTTCAATAGGTATTTATCTATAAAGCAGTGGTAAGTGTGTGCATATTTAGTCAGGAGCAGAAGGGTTAATAACAACATTTATTAATCTCTAAGTGTTTTGCATTTATAATCTCACTTAATCTTAAATTTATCCCTAAATTAGTAAATAGGCAGCCCCTAAGAGACAGTATTAGATTCCAAATGCCGGGAGACAGCTCCCTGAGAAGCCCAGATATGTCAGTGCTATGAACTGGATTATGTCCCCCCAAAATATGTGTTGTAAATCCTGACCATTACGCCTGTGGTTATAATCCTATTTGGAAATGGGATATCTTTGTTATGTTAATGAGGCAGAATTAGTGTAGGGTATATCTTGAGCTAATCTTTTCTGAGATATAAAACAGATTCAACAAGTGAGCAGAGCAGAAATGGGGAAAGAAAGATGTCAAGCCACATGAAGATTGCCCAGGTGCAGAAGCTCAGAGAGACAAGGATCTTCTCCCAGAGCCGACAGAGAGAGAAAGCCTTCCTCTGAGGCTGGCACCCTGAATTCGGACTTCTAGCCTCCCTCCTAAAGTGTGAGAAAATAAATTTCTGTTGGTTAAAGCCATCCACTTGTGATATTTCTGTTATAGTAACCCTGGATAACTGAGGTAGTCATGTTGATATATTCTTTAGAATGGTCATTTTTCTAATCTTTACTGTGCCCATTACCATTCTATAGTTCAAAGGGCAATTGCTTCTCAGAAATGTTTGTACATAAATATAGCTGATTCCAAGGAGCAAACTGTGGGAGACCCAATCTCAGTCACAGAGCTCAATTTTCATGACCAAGCATAACAGAAGAGACTAGCAATGTCCTGGTTTATAGAAAAGTCAATGGACACAAAGCAGATATCATTCTCCTCCTTCGCTTTTAACTACAAAACTTTCCTAGACTGGAATACAAGCTCCATTTTTCCCTATTACAGTTATATTTGTCCTAAAAGTACAAGCTAATGTGGCAGTCATTTAAGTCATCTCTGCTCTCTCTTTTGTTGTGACATTATTTGCTGAAGATACAATGTCTGAGACACACAAATAAAAAGGTATCTCCATTGGCTGCAGCATGTGTTGGGGAATGGAGGGAGGACTCAATAGTTGACAGAAGGAAATCCAACCAGGTGGATAAAGTTATTCAAGGAGTATGATGACAGACAGTAGGTGGAGACAACAGGTAGTAGTTCTTGAAGCTGGTCTCTGCCAAGGTGGTTCAGAAAGGGGCCATGAGTTAACAGGACAGAGCATGATGTCCACAAGTTCTGAAGCAGGAAGCATCAGATTTAGAATCATTTATTTGCTCATTCAGTAAGTGTTAATTACCTTCTATTAGACAGTCACTATACCACTTGTTATATATATAAAATGAATAAAACATGGTTTCTTCCTCACAATCCAGTGATGGAAGCAAAATCGAAACAATTATAATACAATGGATTAAGTGTTAGACTAGAAGTAAATACAAAGTATTATGAGGGGAAATGGAAATGACTCGATCAGCCTGATATAAGATAATGTAAATAAGATAATAATGTAAATAAGGTAAATAATGTAAAAATTGCCTGTTTCTTGCAAGATTCATAGGATTTGGCCAGGTTAAGAAGAGGAAAGAGTAGCCTGTGAGAGGCATGGAGGAATGAAAACATCTTGCATTTGGACTATGATAACTAAATCTAGGGGACTGGAGAGTAGAATGTGCTAGGGAAAGGGAAAAATAGGCAACTATAGTAATAACCATATGAGTGTTGATAAAAAAATTTGAACCCATTCTTTAGCTGGTGGGGAGCCACTGACTGTTTTCAGTAGAGGACTGGCATTTACTGGATGTGAATTTACCATGAAGCCAATGACACTTAAGCTTCAGTGCCCCTCACCTGCATGGGCCCTTCCAAGACCCTGGGAAAGTCCTGAGCACTGTGCTCCCATGGTTATATGTTTTTGAAAATTTTGAAAAAGATTTAAAGAATAATTTGTCTTTAAGAGGGTCCTCCAAATTGGATAATCTTGTTGTTAGGTGTCATCGAGTTGGTTCCAACTCATAACAACCCTATGTACAACAAAACAAAACACTGCCCAGTCCTGTGCCATCCTCACAACTGTTGCTATGTTTGAGCCCATCATTGCAGCTACAGTGTCAGTCCATCTCGTTGAGAGTCTTCCTCTCTTTCGCTGACCCTCTACTTTAGCAAGCATGATGTCCTTTTCCAGGGACTGGTCACTCCTGATAACATGTCCAAATTATGTGAGACGAAATCTCACCATCTTCACTTCTAAGGAGCATTCTGGCTGTACTTCTTCCAAGACAGATTTGTTAATTCTTCTGAAGTCCGTGATGTATTCGATATTCTTAAGACTCCATAAAACCCACATTTGCCGTTGGCATGATCTGTGACTTAGAAAGCTATCCTAGGCAACAAGATGGAAGGGAGATGAGGCTGGTAGGAGGCTCTTGCAAAGGTCTAAGAGATGGTGAAGATAGTTAAAGCAATGGCAGAAATGACTGTGAGAAGTTCTGGTTCTTAGGAGGTAGAATCAGCAGGATTTGTGAGAGATGAATATGAGGATAGAGTAGATGGAAAGAGTTTTGGAAGACTCAGATTTTTAATGGGTGCCTAGGTGGTATTATCCTAGCTGTGAAATGGAAGATATATTTGGGGGCTGGATTGTCTTTGGTAGGGGGGAGTATCTCGAAAGAGGGTTGTTCACAATGCTAAATACTGAAAAAAAGATGAAGATGAGAACTAAGGATTGTCTATTGAATTTGGTAATTAAAAATGTGCTTGGTTCATTAAGAAATGAAGAACATATTCATTGTGTGGTGTGAGTAGAACCCAGACCGCAGCAGGAAGCAGATTATAGAGTCCTCCCTTCACCCTTTGCCACCTTCATGAGCTGGAGTTTAAGGGCAGAACTCCAGTTTCTTTTGGGGAGTAGGTGAGGGATGAGTTATCAAATGAAAGACAGGACCTAGTTCAAGAGGCACTGAGGATGCAGATAAGCAATAAGGAAAGGGATTCAGGCACAGAGAAATTAAACAGAGACTCTGTAGTAGAGCTTGGGGACTAGGGAAATTAAGAGTCAGAAGCCCAGTTATTCAGAAACCAGGAAACAGAGGGACTAGGAATTAGCTTGTGTCGATGCCATAGCATTCTGGTTTTGCCATAAAATGCCCCAGATTCTCCAGATAAAGATAAGGTTGTCCCCAGAGTCCAGGGCATATCCAAGCCTGCAATTATAGAGCAGGAGAGCTCAGCCATTCAACAGGCAAGATGAGGGGATTGGAGAATGAGGAAGACTATAAGCAGAAGGAAGAATTTCTGGCCGGGAAGGGATGCCAGGCAGCTCCTCTCTCCTCCATGCCCTGGAATCTGAGGTCAGCACTTCCTGAGCTCAGAGGGGAGATTCAGGCCCTTTGCCCTTTGTATTTCTAACAACAGTACCACAGTCTTTTGAATTTATCATGTGATCATTCTGAAGTTTCAGAGAGGAAAAACTGGAGACTTTGCTATAAAGATTCCTAAGGGAAATCAAGGAAGACATAGGACAGGTTTGGGGACTGTTCACTAAAGTACTCCTAGCATCATAAACCGAAAGAAACACAGCTGGAATCACTTTATGAATTGCAGGCAAATTGTAAGACTGAATTCAGTCAAGATAATTGTTTTTTAAGTATGCCCTTTTTTCTTTCTCCCATTGGATATTATTAACATGAAGTCTTTTTAAATACCAATAATTTAAATGTAACTTAATTTTTTTAATGAAATTATTTAATACTTTGAAACTGTAAGAATAGCTTTTGCTCAGCAGCAGGGTAGGGGGTGGAGGGTGGGGGGCGGGGTGGGTTGTGAAGCCCTGGGAGCAGTCAGCCTCTGAGGGGAAGGAAGGTGCCTTCTATCTCTCCAGGGTGACTCTGGCCAAAGCCTGTTGAGTCCCTTTGAAAGGCCTTCTGTTCAAGTTCTCCCAGCTGAATGCAGGGGGACTGCATGCCTAATGCCATTCAGGAAATGTAAAGTGTGTTAAAATAGGCAGCCAACCAATAGTATTGAACGTGGTTCTCCCACCCACAAAATTCTAGGATTTAAGTAAAGTTGGAATCTGGAAAACAGATTAGACTATCAAAGCCCCATAGCCTGGTTTTTAAAGACCTCCACAACTTACTTTTTGTAAAATACTGAACCATATTAAACTCTGCTTAACTTTTTTTGTTTTCTAAAACACAAGTCTGAGTTTCCCTGTCAAGTAATTTATAGAGTTAAACTTCTGTAACCAAGTAGAAGACATTATGTTTATCCCTATTAAATGTTCTGATGTTATTTTGAACTAGGTCAAACCTCCAAGCTGTTCAGAGCTTTTGGAATACCAATGTAGCTATTTAGTGTACGGCCTGGTTCTCCCAGGTTAGTGCCATTTGAAAATACAGTGATTATGCATTGATACCTTTGGCCAAACTGTTGACTGAGAGGACAGGTCTCAGGACAAAGCTCTGTAAGCCTTAAAGAATCTCCTGTGGGACGGCGTGGACTAATTAATGGGGAGATGGCCCTCTTTGCATCAGCCTGTGGGATTTGGGTATAGGGTAACGGGTACAAATCATCTGGCTGGCCAGTGCTATTGCTGTGAGTAATAAAATCCTTTGTCTCTGATCTAAGATTTTCATGTCTTTTATGACACTATAGCAGGCTATCTTGTTCACTTGCAGGTAGGGTAAAATTTCAGACCCTTTGTGGTTCTTCACTGCCACTGTATAGAGCATATGACTCTCTTAACTACTAGTCCAAAAATGCTATCCAAAAGGCAGCATGACATCCTAAGACAGAGTTAGTTGCCTTTCAATAATTCAAATATCTTTGATATTGTGCTACCAGGTAGTATACCCCTGATGGTGGCCTCTGTTCTCTTCTTGGATTATGAATAAAATGCATAAATAAAAATCTGATTGTCTGGAGGAAGATTAGAAGTTTAGGTGCGGTTAAGAAAATCTTGAAGCAGAGCTTCTACCTTAAAATTTGCAAAATAGAAGGGCATGTTGCTGGGTTGCCTTGGCTGGTACCCTTAAGGGTGTGGACTCATTTTGAAAGATAAAATAAACATAGAGAAAAATCAGTCAATCCGGGTCTTCTATGATTTTAGGGCTTGACATGAAAATCTGTCAACAGTAGAAACCACCTAGTGTCAGGATGTTCAGGAATTCAGGAAAAGAGCCATTCTTCAGTAAATACCACTTGTATGAGAAAATCTTAGATGGTTAGTGGAGAAACTATGCTTTTAGTTTGTTCATAAAAAATGATCACTAGAGTGTACAGAGGATAATAATCTTATTTTAACAAAACCATTTTGAATACTGTGCATTTTCAGTTTGGGGTAGAAGAATTTGGGTTTTCTACAGTTTTCAGTAGGTTTTACCAATGTTTCCCTAAGTTTTAAGCAAGAGACGTACACTTGAAAGGTTGAACCCAAAGGTTTTATTCAAACTAGTTGAAATTTCATGCACATATCTAATCTCTTCCTAAATTTTCTGCTTAGCAGTTCTAGCACAGGGCTTACTCAGGACACTGAGTGAAAAAATACGCAGGCTCCCAGGCAGGGTTTGGTCAGTGGAGTGCACATTTCAAATGTGAGTACACCGATTTACTTCCTTTTAATTCTGCAATTGAATTAATGGTAGTGGATGCAGAGAACTAGTCAGTAGCTGGTTTTGAGTAACGACAGTATTAGCTGCAGCTGGGCAGAGTTTCTGCTCCTTCACTGCAGGCTTTCCTTATACCAGTGATTCTCAAACTTCAGGGGACATCAGCACCCCCTGGAGGGCTTGTTAAAACACACTCTCACAACCCACTGCAGAGTGTCTGATTCTGTTGGTCTGGGTGGGGCTTAAGGATTTGCATTTCTAATAAATGCCTGAAGTCCCTGGGTGGTACCGTTAATGAACTCAGCTGCTAACCAAAAGGTTGGAGGTTTGAGTTCACCCAAAGGAGCCTCAGAAGAAAGGCCTGGCAGTCTGTTTCCAAAAAATCAGCCATTGAAAACCCTGTGGAGCACAATTTTACTCTGACACACATGGGATTGCCATGAGCTGTTGTTGATTCCATGGCAACTGGTAATAACTTCCCAGGTAATGATGCTACTCCTGGTGCAGGGAACACATGCTGAGAATCACCGCCCTGGACAGTTTCTGCGGGACGAGGCCTCTGGCCCCAGACGGGGAGCTCACTAGAAAGCAGCCATACCAAATATTTAGGCTATTTTTCCATATTTGCCTTAGGGAAGATAAGAACCTGGGCTTCCCAGGGGACTCTCCTTCCACTTTATGCTGATTTTGGTTTTCCATTTTATTCCTATTTTACACAAGTCAAAGTAAAATCCCGCCATCGTGTCTACCGAAGTCAAGGGCAGTTTGAGCCCTTTGTTCCTGTTTTTCTTCCATCATCCTTCACATGGGAAGCAACACCCACTAATTTGGGGGTGGTTTTTCTGAACAAAATAAATGTGTATTACACAAGCCAAACTGCAAAAAAAAAAAAAAAAAAGATCATTTAAATTCCTTCCAGAGTGGGCAGGACTCTTTTGTTCTTGTACTTTTTATATTGAATTTCTGAATGTTGTATGTCAAAGAATTGCATACCCTTTAAGGCCAAGACCTTATCTGGGTTTGCCCTTTTGGTGAATGCTTGTTCTTTCTATAGTAATGATCTTTTACCTGCCTGCTCTTATACATTTTTCTCATTATGTATACTTTTGTCGGTTTATTCATCTCAATGTAACCACATTTGTCACATTTGAAATTTGTCACATGCAGTCCCCAGTTTAGTACATTATTAATATAAAGAGATTAATGCCCGTTATTGATAGTCTGGGATAACAGAGTTTATTAATAGTTTTGGCCGAACATTAGACAGACAGTGACTACCTGAAGCCCTGGGTTGAGAAGAAATTTAAGATTGAACCTGCACTCAGTGAGGAAAAGGATCACCATCAACTAGTTATGTTCATTGTTGGGCCTGTTAGGGGAACATGGCTGCCTGGAACATAGCTGCCAATTCTGGACTGTTTTGTCAATACCAAATGGAAATAGGAAGAGCAAGCAATTTGATACTGAAATTTCAAAAGTACTGAAACTTTGATATAGGAATTTGTCATGGATTGAATTGTGTCCCCCAAAAAATATGTCAACTTGGGTAGGCCATGATTCCCAGTATTGTGTGATTGTCAACCATTTTGTGATCTGATGTGATTTTCCCAAGTGTTATAAATCCTGCGTCTGTGACGTTAATGAGGTGGGATTAGCGGCAGTTACGTTAATGAGGCAGAACTCAATCGATGAGATTAGGCTGTGTTTTAAGCCAATCTTTTTTGAGATACAAGGTATCAATAAAAGAGACAAGCGAGCAGAGAGACATGAGACCTCACACCACTAAAAAACAGGAGTCAGGAGAATAGCCCCATAGCCTGGTTTTCAAAGACCTCCACAACTTACTTTTTGTAAAATACTGAACCATATTAAACTCTGCTTAACTTTTTTTTGGACCCGGGGTCCCTGTGCCGAGAAGCTCCTCGACTGGGGAAGATTGATGATAAGGACCTTCCCCAGGGCCGACAGAGAGAGAAAACCTTCCCCTGGCGCTGGCACCCTGAATTCAGACTTCTAGCCTCCTAGACTGTGAGAGAATAAATGTCTCTTTGTTAAAGTCATCCACTTGTGGTATTTCTGTTACAGCAGCACTAGATGACTAAGACAGAACTAAAAGAGCCACCATTTTTCTGAGCCTCAGTTTCCTTAAACATAAAATAGGAATACTATTTGGTAGATGGCACTGTTAAACTAGAAACTTGGCTAGAAACGAGATCCAAAAGAAGGGGTATTGGTTACTGCAATCCTAAGAGAACTGTGGCTGGAAGGCAGTGTGGTGAGGAAGTGAGAGAATCAGCCGGGAGTCAGCCAGGAGTTTGCATCCACATCCTACCTTGTCATTTATAACCCTGTTTGTTTACTCTTGCTGAGTTCTTAGATTTTCTAATCTGAAAAATAATAATATAATGTCTACTTCTTAGACTTGATAATTAAATGAGTTAATACATGTAAAGAACGTATTTTGTTGTTGTTAGTTGCCGTTGAGTTGATTCTAACCCATGTGTTACAGAGTAGAACTGCTCCATAGAGCTTTCTTGGCTATAACCTTAACAGAAGCATATCTCCAGGACTTTTCTTTCACAGTGCCACTGGGTGGGTTCAGTCCGTCATCCTTTAGGTTAGCAGCTGAGAGCAAACCGTTTACACCACTCAGTAAAGGAGACTCTTATAAATGAATTGCTGGTATTTCCTTTAGGATAGGAGACATGGAACGGCTGTTGTTATATATTCGATCATGAATGATAGATATTTTCTGCATGATAAGTGAGTTACTGCTAAAGGGTAAACATTGTACAAGGGAGAATTGCATCCGAATATACAGAAGAAGCTTCTAAGAAGCAAACCTAGGTAAACAATGGAAGGGATGGATTCCTGTGTGAGGCAATAAATTACCTAACCCAGATAATATTCAGAGAGGTTGCATGGTTTTGGTCAGACTGTATAAAAGGATTCCCACTTTAAGTGGGAGCTTGGAGTCCATTATATTGAAAATTCCCCAAATTCAATTATACTGTGAATAAACCCCTACGACTTTTGGAAAGTCATTCTCTCCACTCTTATTTTACATTATTCTCAGTGATGACTCAGGTATGCCAAAGGATTTAGGTTTCCTTAAGGACTCACAGGACTTTAAGGGATTCCCATGAGGAAAATTCATCAAGCCTAGTGTTTAAAAACCAACTAACCACCACCACCACCAACAGAAACAACAGATATCCATTCCTTTTCTTTGTTTTCAGGACAGTAAGAGGGACTTTGCTACTCAAGGGCCCAAGCTCTGAATATGCCCATTTGGCCAGTCCAAGACTGACACTCCTAACAAGAGCACATTCTAAGAAAGCCCATCAGGACACAGCAGTTGAGGCCGGTAGCCCCATGAAGAAGCACATTACTGTGGCTGGATGTTTCTGGTACAGTGATCAGCAGTGAAATGATTAACAGTGTTGGCATTTAAGTGATCATAATTAGGTTTCAAAGTTAACAGCCCATTGAGATAAATAGTGGAAGTTCACACCTCTTTCAGTGCTATTGTTTATCAGACTGTCAAGTTGCAGATTCAGGAAGACAACATTAACGTGGTTTTGGACACTAATTGCCCAAAGCCAAGTTACATCCACCTGCGAAGGTCCTTCGGGTATTTGCTCAGCTAAAATGTCAGGGACTGTGCAGTGCTGGGATTCTGCATTGCCTAACAGCATACATCACACTGATACTTTGATTCACAGAAGGCAAATGATAAAGAAATATGTTGCAACCTTTGAAAGGAATCTCCTGATTTCATAACATATTTGCCTCAGTTTCTTCTCTCAAATGGCAGTGATACTGCTCACTTGGACTGAATGGTTCCCGAGAGAATTAAGAAATTAAATGATTTAAACAACAACAGAAAGTCCTTTGCTTATATGAATTAGATTTCATAACTCATGTTATTGTCCTAAAGGAGTTATGTGCACATTCTGTCAACAGGAGAACACTGAGAGCAGAATTAAATTAATTTTCATAGACTTCTGATTTATTTCTTCACAATTAAGTTTACATGCATGATTGCACACTGCTGATGTTCCATAAGGGTGGAGATTATACAGTTTCAGTTTGCAAAATATTGATTTTCTTTTTCAAAAGATAGTCAATAAATAAAGGCAGCAAAAACAGGGGGGAAAAGAAACCCCAAATCTCTAAGCCTTAGAAAAGAAAAGGCTGCAACATCATAGCAGTGACTGTGGTGGTGCCGTAGTTAAAGTGCTTGGCTGCCAACCCAAAGGTCGGCAGCTCGAACCCACCAGCAGCTCCGCGGGAGAAAGAAGTGGCAATTGGCTTCCGTAAAAGATTTACAGCCTTGGAAGTCCTATGGGGCCGTTCTACTCTGTCTTATAGGGTTACTATGAGTTGGAATCGACCTGATGGTAGTGGGTTTGGTTTTGTTTTTTGGAAAAGAACAAAGTTATTGGTATTCATCATTATCATTAACATGAAATAATTATTGAACATCCTCTAAAAAAATATCATGTCTAACACATTCAAGGAAAACTTTAAAGCTAGCGCCAATTTCTTACCATTTCACCTTGAACAGTGCTTGTCTTCTTTTTTTCCCCCTTTATCCCTCTGCCCCTACAAGTTAGAGAACTATTCAGTTTGACTTGCACTCTCGTGCTACCACAGAGTTATACAATGGCCAAAGATCCCGAGAGGGGGCCTAAGGCATGAAAAGAGGGAATCAAAGAAGCTGGAAAGAAGAGCATGCGCAAGAAAGCAAGAGAGGAGATTAAAAACTGATAGACTGAGGAACAGGGAGGCGCCATCAGGCACCCCAGGTGCTGGCACCAGTGTTTTCTTACATCTGGATTAAAAACAGATGTCTAGCCTCTGCTTCTTTGAAGAAGTACTGTCTTGGGAAGCTTTTCCACGAGAACAATTATACCAGAAAGAAATGGCTTTAATGTTTCTGAAAGGATAGGTGATGTTTTAATTTCTTACCACTGAGTTTTCCAACTAGAATACACTGGCACCAGGGGTCTGATTTGAAGCTAGGGAGTGGAGGCTATTTACACACATATTTGAATGCGGTGGACATGAGGGCAGACGTAGATAATCAGTGGAAGCCATTATCTAATGATTGAGGAAGAACTGTGTTTTATCTCTTGTGTAAATAGGAGTAGACTACAAACTCCCTGAGGCCAAGTGTTGTGCCTTATTAATTTTTATATTCTCAATCCAAACTCAATGCCTGGTATACAGACTTCTTTTTTTTTTTTTTTTAAAGCTAAAAGCAGAGTTAAAATTAAATGCAGAATTTATGCCAGACACTTTCAAATATACTAATCTTCGTTTTTTTCCCCAGTTGCTGTTGAGTCGCTTCTAACTCATGGCGACCCCATGTGTGTCAGAGTAGAAATGTGCACCATAGAGTTTTCGGTGGCTAATTTTTCAGAAATAGATCCCGAGGTCTTTCTTTTGAGGCACCCCTTGGTAGACTCAAGCCTCCAACCTTTTGGTTAGCAGTCAAGCACGTTAACCGTTTGCATTACCCAGGCACTCCAATCCTCATCTTTAGTCAGACGATATTGAAAACCACCAGGTTATTATTATATTCATAATTTTCACATCACACATTAAGAAATATTTATATTCTTCAAAATGCATCCACAGTACGTTTGGGCCCTACTGAGCTTCTTATAATTTGAATGTATGTCAGTGTAAGCAGCAGCAAGACATACCCATAGCATAAACTCTGATGTGATGGTCAGTTTTATGTGTCAGCTTGGCTAGGCTATGGTTAGCAGTTATTCAATCAACACTAATCTAGGTGTTGCTGTGAAGGTATTTTGTAGATGTGATTAAAGTCTATAATCAAGTTTACTTTAAGTAAGGAAGATTATCCTGGATAATCTGAGTGGATCAGATCTTATCAGTTGAAAGCCCTTAAGAACAGAACTGAGGTTTGAAGAAGTCCTACCTGTGGACAGCAGCTTCAGCTTCACGTGGACCCTTCCTAATGACCCACACTACAAAATATCCGATTCGCCTAACCAGCCTCCATTATTGCATACATAAATCAATTCTTTACCATAAATCTCTGAAAATATATCTCCTACTTATTCTGCTTCTCTGGTTGAAGTCCAACTGATACAAAAGGTGTGGGATAGGGGTAGGGAGATACACAGACAGAGAACACAGCACATTTGCATAGCTGAAAGTAATCCATGGTGCGTGTTTGCTATATTTGCTCCAGTTCAAAAAAAATTTTTTTAAAAAAATAACATTACTGATACATCCAAAGCTCTTCCAATCCTATTTTTCACTCCCTCAAATCCTGTACCCCCATCCTCCTAGGGTAAGGGATATTCTGAAGCTGGCATGTACCCTTCTGATCCATGTTTACACATTTTCAATATATGCAAAAGTCCATAAACTGCTCAGTATTATATTTTAAGTTTTAGAAATTTCCATAAATGGCATAATATTATCTTTTTGTAACTTACTTTTTTCACTATGATAAGGTATTAGATATTTATACAAGTTTTTACATGTAAATCTAGTTCATTTCATTTCTGAATAGCATTCCATTGTAAACATACACCATAATTTTTTATATACTTCCTTATTGATTCTCATTTTTCACCGCTTTAAACACTGCTGCAATGGATACTTTGGAGTGTTTCCTTATGAAAATGTGCAAACACTTAGGCTCTAATTAAAAATGGAGTCTTAGTCTCTCCTGTATCTGTGTCTAATCTGATGTTTGTGACATTCATTGAGTTTTTAATTTTAAAGGTAATATTTTGGAGTTTTCTTTAGCTATTTTTTTCTAATTCACCTGTTCTTTTTACATATTATCTTATCACTTCATTACGATATTTTCTCCATTCTGTGTAAAGGCAGTGGTATGGATAAAAGAGAAGAGAAGTAAAAAAAAAAAGACAGAAGATAGTATTGACAGGATTTGGTAATTGACTGAATATGGGAAGTAAAGAAGAAAACAAGACAAAAATATTAATAAACCCTAACATTTATTAAGTGCTTGGTATGTACCAGGCACTGTGCTAAACACATTGCATGCATGAACTCATTAATCCTCACGAAAACCTCTTTAGGGGGGTATTATTTTCATTTTTATGGATGAGGACACTGGTGCTCAAAGAAATAAGGAATGATGAAGCTGGAATGTAAATAAAGACCTGCCTGCTTCCTGTACCTGCAATTCTAAACTTCCTAAATGAACGTGTCCTATGCTCCTGGCTTAGGTGACTGGGTATAAGTCACTGAGAATGGGAATCCAGGAGAAAGAACAGGTTTGGGTGGAAGATGATAGTTTGTTTCTATGGCAATTGGACATATGAGTCTAGAACTTAGCAACCTGGGCTGGGCTGGAGATATAGATTCGAGAGTGGTAGGCATGGGTGACTTTATAAGAATGAATGTCATCATCAAATTTGAGTATGTAAAGAGAGGAGAGATGGACTGAAAACAGAATCCAAGGAACCACCAATACAGAAGGATGGGAGGAAGAAAAGGAGCCAGCAAAGGATACTGAAGAAGAGGGGTCAGAAAGAAAGGAAGGAAGCCAGAGATTAATATCAAGAGGACCAAGGGAAAAAAGTGTTTTAAGAGTGAAGGCATGGCCAGTGATGCCATACTTATAAAGATATCACATAAGATAATGACTAAAACGTGTCCATTGGATTTGGAAACCCAGAGACCTTGGCAAGAGCAATTTCAGATGAGGGTAGAAACCAGGCTGCAAGTGGGTGGAGTAGTGAGAGGTGAGGGTGTGATGACGGAGTGGGGTAGACAGTTATTTCTTTGTTATCTGCACTAGTCAGTCACTTAATTCTTCGGATTGCTATTTTCACCACGCTGGTCTGCTGCTTTTCATCTCCCTTGGGATCGTGAACGTCTTCAAGACATAGCCGGTCTCTAATCCCTGGGTCCGACACAGCGTTTATCATTAGCAGTAAGTACACTGCAGGTGCAATTCGTATTTGGTGAGAGTTAGGTATGCGGAGTGGGGAATAGGGAGGACAGGAGCAGCTATACAGAGGGGATCATTTCTGGTGTGTCTCAAAGCACACCTAGACAGACAGGGGCTCATGGGATACGGATGGGCATGGAGGTTAAGAGAAGCTCTGGGGTCAGAAAGACCCGGTCTCAAGTGCTGGTTCTCATATGCCTGTGTAACTTTGAGCAACCAATCTAAGGCTCTGTTTCCTTATCTGTAAAAAAAGGGATAATTATAAAACCCCTTTCATATGATTTGGGGAAGAACAATTGAGAAAAAATACATAACATATTTAGTTGAGTACCTGGGACCTAATAGCTACTCAACAGATAACCTAAATCAGAAGAAAAGCCAGAAATCTGGAAAGGTATGCTTGCCTTCTAAACGGAACTAACCAGTTGCTGTTGAGTCTGTTCCAGCTCATGGCAACCCCATGTGTGTCAGAGTAGAATTGTGCTCCGTAGTGTTTTCAATGACTGATTTTTTGGAAGCAGATCACCAGGTCTTTCTTCCAAGGCACTTCCGGTGGACTTGAACCTCCATCCTTTCAGTTAGCAGCTGAGCATGTTAACTGTGTGCAACACCTTGTAATAGAGAAGAAAATCCAAGGTTTACTAACACTCCCTTGCTCACAGATGCCCCCCTCTTTGCTCTGGCCAACGTCCTTCTACTGTGTCACTCCTCTCTGGCTCTCTCCCCCCTGGATGGCGGTTTCTTCAAAGTCAGAGATCATGTCTTTCTTCTCTCTATTATTAACATCCAAAGCAGGAGAAACTGCACAAACACATTTGTTAAATGAATAAATGAATATTTTTTCCTGAGATAATGTGGTGACTCAGGTTTTCCTTAAATATTTACAACAGAAGTGTATGTAAAGTAAATGAGGAACTAAGAACACTAAAAACATGGCTCTGATACGTGGGTAATTTGAATTTGATTTTTTTCTCAATGAAAATGCTATCTTGTTTTCACCCACTGAATAAAGGAAAACTTGATAAGTTTACATGGCACGTAATCCACATACTGTCATGCTTTCTCAATATTAGCTAGCTTCCTCTTTTTTTTCTCCCCACTGCCCTAGAGCAAATGCTGAATTTTAATTTTGTAATTTTATATCTACATTTTAGCTATAGCGCTTTCAGATATGAATATACAGACCATAGCCCCCCCCCCCAATAAACATCAAAACTCAAAACAAGCTTTATGTAAATTTGATTTCTCAACTTCATGCACCTGAGTTAAATGAGGCTCATAAGAATGATTGCAGTTTGGTTAATGTTTTCCTCCCGACACAGAATTTTAATTTGGAACTGTATTTCTGAAGAGGTGGTACAGAAAGATTAACCTCGCAATCAGGAGGGCATTTGAAATGATGCCTTCTCTACTAAGGTAGTAGGAAGACTTCTTCTGGGGTATTAATTAGGCCAAAAGTTCACCAAGGTCAGGAAGCAACAGATGTCCTCGACACTGAAAAGGTCAGCTTGGAAACCAAGAAGGATTTAGAGCCCAGTTTGTTGTTTTTAATGCCGTTAATGGGCGACAGAATGCTAATTAGTCAGATTAACTAAGTGGCTGAGTCATGCAGTAACCCTTCTCAAAAAAGAAGTGCCCGTTTTGAGATGCTGAAAGAGAACATAAAGGCAGCCAACCATACAATTTTTGAAAGATAGGAGTACCACTGAGGTTGTTAACATAGCAAGTGAATTAAGTTTCATATATATTTTAACACACACACACACACACACACACACACATTTATATATATACACAAAGGAGCCCTGGTGGTACAGTGGTTAAGCGCTAATAAAGAGGTTGGTGGTTCGAACCTACCAGCTGCTCCAAGGGAGAAAGATGTGACAGTCTGCTTAAATCTGTAAAGATTTACACCCTCGGAAACCCTATGGGGCAGTTCTACTCTGTCCTATAACGTTGCTGTGGGTTGGAATTGTACTCTATGGCAGTGGGTATATATATGGACTGGCCAGTTTTTCATATTTAGGGCCTACTCTAGTAAGCACTTGAATAAATCCTGGCTTCCAAGGTATTTGATCAGATAGAGTCATTCTTTAAGGAAAATCTATTCATAATTTTTATTGAAATAAAATTTCTATAACTTAAGAGTTTAACAGTCTCCTGGATATTGTGATGTCCACATTATAAGTGGAGGGACCAGAATGGTGGGGGTAGGTTCTAAGGAGAGGCTGGATCTAGAATATGGGAACTCGAGGGTTCAGCCGCCCTTTGCTGGGAAGGATGTCTTAGCAAGAATTTCTAGGCTTTCTTCAGGAGAATCTAATTTCCCGACTATTTGCTTATTTGTAGTTATTTTTTTTTTCCTTCATTTGTCTCAGTAGTTATACAAAAGATCTTTAGAAGGAATTCCTTCCACAGGTGTTGATGAACAGCCCTGAAGTGCTGCTTGCCCTCTACAACTGTGACTGTATTTTAGTTTCTCCCCCTCCCAGCACAGCAGGATTTTTAACAGGAAATACAAGACGTGGTTCCTGACACCTGCTGACTTGAACTTATAGAAGCGTAGCTTTGATTTGAAGACCAAATCCTTAAGTATTCCCAGTTCTTATCGTACACTAGCACGCAATACTGAGAAACAAATGGCTTTTGCTTAGAATCACCTAGACTAAAGGTAAGCTTAAGAAACACTTGTTTCTCTCTCCCTACATACATTTAACACCCCTATGAGATGCAAAAGAATTTCATTTTGTCAAAACCAAGCAAGAGAAGAAAAGAACATGGAGCTGGGACATCCTGAATTCGAGGACAGTAAGACAGTGGAGTACAATGAGGGAAGGTACCTGTCTTGATTACCTAGTGCTGCTGTAACAAAAATATCACAAGTGAGGGGCTTTAAAGAATAGCAATTTATTGCCTCACAGTTTTGGGGGCTAGAAGTCCAAATCAGGGCATCAACTCTAGGGGAGGGTCCTCCCTTGTTGACTGTTGTTGTTGTGTACCGTGAAGTCGATTTTGACTCACAGGGACCCTATAGGACAGAGTACACTTGTTGTAGTCCCAGGCATTCTTTGGTGTTCTTTGGCTTGTGGATGGATCTTCACGTGGTGTCTTCTTTTGTGTGTGTGCCTCTCTCTGTTTTTCTTTTTTATAAGCCACCACTCAGAAGGGATTAAGTTTAGGACTCACCCTTCTCTGGTATGGCTTCATTAACACAACAAAAGAAAACCCCTCCTCCAAACAGATTCAGATTCACAGGTACAGGAGTTAGGACTTCAACATATCTTTTTGGGGGACACAAGTCAACCCATAAAAGTGCCTTAATGAAGGTGTGTCAGGAAACAGAGTGTGGTCGGAGAATGTCACCTCATTGATCTCTAGCTATGACTTGGCACGTCCCTGATCGTCTTCAGATTTCCTCTGGCAGGAGGAAAAAGAACACTTAGAGAAAAGATGTGTGCCCACCTGCCCTTAAGCAACTGGGAGATGTAAACAAAACAAAACAAAAAGAAACAAAGTTGGCCGCTCTACTACCTACTTTGGCATCCTGGTGGCGCAGTGGTTAAGCATTTGGTTGCTAACCAAAAGTCAGTGCTTCAAATCCACCAGTTGCTCCTTGGAAACCCTATGGGGCAGTTCTATTCTGTTCTATAGGGTCGCTATGTGTCGGAATCGACTCAGTGGCAACAGGTTTGGTTTTAGGTACTAGCTACTTTATTGTGCCATGTTAAGCCATTTGGAGTTTATTGTAGAGTTAACTGGGGGCCAGTCAACATTATTTTGAGCAACAGAATGATATACTCAGGTTTTAGAAACGCCATTCTAGCAGCAAGCTGAGTAGCGGCTGAAGCGGAGAGCATGGAAGGGGAGAGACCAAAGAGCTCTGTAAAACAGTGTTACTCAAAGGGTGGTCCCCACCCCAGCAGCATAGACATCATCTGGGAACTTGTGAGAAATGCAAATTCAGGCCCTGCTCTGGCTACTCAAGTGCAGTCACCCCGTCTGTCAGCGGAGGCTTGCATGTTGCTATGATGCTGAGCTGGCTTCAGCAGAGGTTCCTGTCTGAGACAGACTAGGAGGACAGGCCAGGCAAACTACTTCCAAAAATCAGCCAGTGAAAACTCCATAGAGCACAAAAGCTTGATCCACAATCTATCATGGAGATGGTGCAGTGTTTCATTCCATTGTGCATGGGTCGCCATCAGTGGGGGGCTGACTCGATGATGATGATGATGATGATGATGATGATGATGATGAAGACAGCTAGCAACAGCCCCAGCTACTGAAAGAATCCCTGCGGGTGCTCTCCAGGAGACCCTTACACATGTGAAAGCTTGAGGACACTGCTGCATTTTTATTTGGCCACCTGTGTTCACACCCGTTTTCCCCACCCCGCCCCACCCCCAAACTACAGTCACCTGGCTTCTGCTCAGGAGACATTACTCTCCAGGGTTAACTTTCTTTCCATTCTAATACGGTGAGGGAATGCTTTTCGGCTATCAGGGTTCCACTTGGAAAACTACAACTTCCAGGGAATAAATCAGCCACCTGGGAATAGTTTATTCTCTTTACTTGAGAGGAGTATTTCACTGGCGTCGATTCATCAGAAGATCGGACCTGCATAGTAATAATAATCATTTTGATGACAACCAGCATTTGTTTAAGGCGGAATGGATGACAGTAGGGTATGGAGGCCTTATGTGTTGAGCAGCAATAAATCGTCTCTCTTTGTCTTTGTGAGCTAGGATAATACTAATCATTCTCTTCCTTCCTTCCTTCCTCTCGGGGCTATGCTCAGGCAGAAAAACAGCAGGCAGCAGCCTAGTGGGGGGTGGTTTCAGGGACATCACAAAGACCTCCAAGAAGACCTAAAATGCTTCCTGTCTGCCAACGTTACCTCGTTACTGATCACTCTGAAATTCCACTAGTTACTTTCATTACTTAAGCCCTAAACCAAACCAAAGCCATTGCCACTGAGTCGATTCTGATTCATAGCAACCCTACAGGACAGAGTAGAACTACCCCATAGGTTTTCCAAGGAGTGGCTGGTGGATTTGAACTGCTGACCTGTTGGTTGGCAGCCGAGCTCTTAATCACTGCACCAGCAGGGCACCTACTTAAACCCTAGTCAGGTAAAATATGAGTTTTCTCTGAATGGGTAGTAAAATAAGGGTACCCGTCAGTGGATATGAGGAGGACCCCAAATATGTATATCTTTTCTTAAAATATACATGTACTATTGTAGCAACATTATATACATTACACTAATGCAAAAATCGAAATGAAAAAAAAAACTATATATAAATTATATTTTTCTCCAATCCCCAGTAGGTTGTGTGGCAAATCCTATTTCATAGATTTATTGTTGTTATTGCATACTGTTGAGTTGATTCCAACTTACAGCAACCCTATAGGACAGAGTAGAACTATCCTATAGCCTTTCCTGGAAATGCTGGTGGTGTAGTGGTTAAGAGCTACGGCTGCTAACCAAAAGGTTGGGAGTTCAAATCCACCTGCTGCTTCTTGGAAACCCTATGGGGCAGGTCCACCCTGTCCCGTACGGTCACTACGAGTCGGAGTTGACTCCACGGCAACTAGTTTGGTTTTTGGTTACAGCCTTTCCTGGGCTATAAACTTCAAGGGAGCTGATTGCCAGGTCTTTCCTCCTGTGGAGTGGCTGGTGGGTTTGAACCACCAACCTTCTGGTTAGCAGCCAAGCACTTAAGCACTGAGCCACCAGGGCCTTTTACTTCATAGATTAATGCTCTAAAATTGAAGTCTTAATCCGGGAAACCCGTGGATGGACGCCAAATGGTCATTCAAACCCCTGAAATTGTATGAAAAATTGATAAGCATTTTTCTGGAGAGGGTGTACCTGAAGCTTTCTTAGAGGCATTCACAATACTGCAAAGGTTAAGAATAAAAGTTATGTGAAAGAAGGCTCTACAAAGAGGATTTTGCAGGATGTGGGAGGGGAAGCCGCGAACTCTTCTACAGAAACACCTTTTATTAAAACACGTATCACATAGTAAGATAATTTGTTGCTTACTCGTCTTTTTCCTTCAACATATCAGGAGGGTTTGGAATATTGTGTTACTTTTGTCTCCCTGGGTCTGGCGTGGTGCTGGGTGCAAAGCATGGTAAGATGTGTTGAAATGAAGTTATTTAATGAGCAGCTAATGTCAGCTAGATACTGTCTCTGAGACTCTGACTTACCTTCTTTCATCTGATATTCATAACGATCTGGTTGAAGTAGGTATTGCTATCTCTACTTTACCTACAGGCAAACGGAGACCCAGGGAAATTAGATGCTGAGTGAGATGGGTCTCGGATTTGAGGAGGGAGAGCAACAGACCCTTGGGCGATGCTGGGGAAGAGAATTAAGAAACCAAAAACAGTAGACCCCATTGCCAATGAGGTGATTCTGACTCAGAACTACCCAGCAGTTAAAAGGGCTTAGAACAGGGAGCTTAGGGACACCTATATCCATCTTAAAGATCCCTTCTTCTTGCTCCGAGAAAGATGAAGCACTTCCCTTCCGCAAGGCTAATTCCTTCAGTTATGCTGTCGATCCCTCCTTCTCCTGCCTCTTCTATCAGTTATCCCCTCTCTCTTTTACACCTTCGGTTTCTCCCATTGAACCCATGGTTCTCAACAGCGCTTACCCTCAACAGGGAGGTTAAGTGAAAGCATGTGGTGCATAATTAGGTGTCCTTGGGTGCACAAATGGTTATGTGCTTGGCTACTAACCCAAAGGTTGATGGTTTAAATCCACGCAGAGGTGCATTGAAAGAATAGGCTTGGTGATCTACTTCCAAAAGATCACAGTCGTTGAAAACTCTGTGGAGTGCGGTTCTACTTGGAAACACACGGGGTCACCATGAGTTCTTAGTTGGGGAGGAGAAAATGAAACGGAAATCTAGAGAGGCTTAGTTTTGTTTTTAATTATACACCACCAAAAAAAAAAAAAAAAAAAGATACTTACAAAGTATCTTTCCCAAATATTCCTAACTCCCTTTTATAACCTATATCCACCCATAATTCTATAATTTCAGCCCATGCCAAAACCTTAATTTCATCCACAGTTTTGTTGTCTACTTACTGCATGTCTATCACAGTGCTATGTGCTATACTAAAAGAAAGGTTGTGAACTGACCTAAGCCAAGCTGATCATCCTCATTAAGTGTTTTGGGGAACTTATTGGTGGTCTTCAATAGCTAGAAAGTTGGTGAGTGTGATCGATCTCTTTTGGGACAGCCTTGCCATCAAGTTGTACTCATAGTAAGACTCAGACCAAATTCTACCACACATGCAAACATTTTATATCCAAGGGGCACAAAAAAGCCGTATAACATGTTTGATAAAGTCCTAACTCTATGTCCCTTTGAGTGTTCCAACAGCTCTTTGCATGATTGGTTCACTAGAGTCAAAGAGGCATTAATTTAGCAGCAGGATTCAGCTGACACCCCAGCCAGATTCAGACAAGGAGAATCCCGAGTCAGCAGCTGGACCCAGGACAATTTCCAAATCAAGCCTCCAGCACCATTCCTAATTGCATAGATTCTCAGGCTTGCTGGGTTTTTATACCCTGTTCACGCACAAGTGGGAATGCCTACACAATAGTTTGGTCAATATGCACATCTCCATCATCACTCATTTCACCAAGGAAAAATCATTTCCCACATCCATTATGCTAATAACAAAAGTCTCTAGGGTTGACTTTAAAGATAGCTGAAGTGCTGGTAGAGCTTTGTGTGGAGGGTGAATTTTTCATTACATTCAGTTTCTATCTTATGCCCCTGCAATGGGTATTCTCAGATAGGGCAAGTGCCCTCCCTCAGGCTAGATAAAAGCTACCTAACAGAGACTGTATCTGGTGAAGTATTTTAAAGTAAATTACAGGTGGCCCAACTGGGAAATACAAACAAGATGTTGTTAGTTGCGTCGAATATATTTCAACCTACGAATTTCATAATGTATGAAATTGCTGTATTTTTCAGCCTGAAATACACCTGTTACTCACTTATCGACTATCTCATCGTCCAACATCTCACGTTTATGACAATAGTAAAAAATCTATTATCTGCCTATTTTGTGCATTAATGACTTACATCTGGCAGTAACGAACAACAAGATAACGAGGCGAGAGCAATGCAGGCTGTGATGGTTAAGGTTATGTATCAGCTTGGCCAGGCCATGATTCTCAGTGGTTTGACAGTTATGTAATTATGTAATCTGGCAGTTATGTAATGATGTGTCATCCTCCATTTTTTGATCTGATGTGGTCATCCTCCATTTTCGAATCACACTGATTTTTGCATGATTATCTAGTCTTTGGAACCTAACCATGTCGATAAGTGAGGAGTGGGTGTAGTTGAATACTGGACATTTCATATGATTTAACCTAAGCACATAGTCTTTGGGTGTCTCTGAATACATTGTGCTACCTCATCTTTGTTGCTTTCCAGGAGTGCCTCACTCCCTTCTCCCCGCAGACGTTGGCTTTTGTTCTCTGTCCTACAAGGTTCCTTACCACTCCTTTTTCTTCTGCTACTCATCTTTCCCATCTTACCTTAGATATCACCTTATACAGGGACTCTGGAATCCACACATTATACCAGGTGTCCTCCTAAACCAGTTGCCCTACAGTTAATTCCGACTCATAGCGATCCCGTGCATATCAGAATAAAACTGCACTCCGTATGGTTTTCAATGGCTGTGATCTTTTGGAAGTAGATCACCAGGCCTTTCTTCCAGAGTGCCTCTGGGTGAATTTGAATAGCGAACCTTTCCATTAGTAGCAGAGTACTTAACTGTATGTGCCGCCAAGGGACTCCTGGTGTCCTCCTAGGACATTTTAAACAGCCCATGCTAATTCCCTTCTGAGCCCTGTGGTGTAAATTCCCCATGAACCCCACTGTCTTGGCCACTAGGTCATAAGCTCCCTGAGAACTCAGGCTGGACCTTCCTAACTGCCAGGGCAGAGCAGAAGGCAGCAAACAGTGCCTCATGCTTCACAAGCAAGTATCCTTGAGAAGCTCTCTTGAAAGGGCAAGTGAGCCTAACCTATGTGAGAATAGTGACCTCAGTGGACAATATAAGACACATTACAGTTAGGTGCTGAATTTTGAATATGGTCTGTATGTGCCAGAAGCCATTAGGAAGAGAAAAATGAGAGTGAGGCTGACAGAAAACCAGTTAAACACATTTTAGAGACTTGGATATGAGCCTTTCTCCTAAGTCTCACAGTCGTAACAGACTGTAGAGGAGAACAGAGACCACTCTGGTTTACCCAATGGGCTCGTTCTGGACCAGGCTCTGAGGACAGAGATTAACTGTCTGATTAACCCCAGGGAGACTGCTGGGCACCCCCAGATCTGTCCAAGGGTGACAGACAGAGGGGTGGGGGAGGAATAACAATAGTGGTTACACCCATTAAAATAGAAATAGTATCATCTGGGATCACTCAACTAATTAGCATACAATTTAGCGTACTAAGAAATCAGAGAGAGGGAGAAAGAGAGAGAATGAGAACAAGAACACATAAGCATACCAAGAAAAAGAGAGGAAAGCAAAAAACTGAAACTGCTGGATTTCAGCGTTGGATAGATCTCTCTCATTTGCCAGGAAGAATTGCACCCGAGAAGGAGGATAACTGTATCCCTGTCGTTTTGGAGTCCAGCATATTATCTTTTGTAGATTTTGACATCTTACTCAGTCCTGTGCCCGTCTGATTTTAGGAAGAGTGTACATTATTTACATAAAAACAAATATGAGCGTTAGGAGACATTTTTCCCCTGCGTGCAATTTCTACTACAGAATTTACATTCTTCTAATTTGCTGCTTTACCGCACCACTTAGTATCAGCCTGAGATGTGCACAATGTCCTCACAGTCAGGAAGGTGCTGAGGAAATTCACCCTTTTTGCATGGAATCACTTGCTCTCCTCCTTGAAGCTACCAAACTCTTACTCATTTGACATTCCCCTTTCTAAGGATCTGTATTGTTTTGCAGGTACCAGCTGATCCCCAAATCACAATGCAGGCTTTGGGAAGACGTTTAATTTTAACACTTAATTCTGAGTGCATTGTTGCAGTATTTCCACTCTGATTGAAAATGGCCTTTTCAATAACAAATACAGCAGCGTGTGTTTTATTGACGTTGCCATTGATGAATTCTTCCTGAGAATGGGGATTCTGAACGTATTTTAGCCACACACAAACATGAATACCATATGGTGGAACTGCTTCCTGCAGAGCGTTAGGATAAACATCATGAATAGCATTAATGTAAACCACATGTATTAGTGTTATCCATCCTACTTGGCTCCATCGACCTACAGACTAAAACTAAACCAGAAAATTGTCTTAGGAAACCAAACATTGAACTTGCAGGGCGTCAGGAGGCCTTGGGGTGTTTTCCTTTAGGAAAGGAAAGGCAAGTTTAGAATCTTTCCTTAAGCACATAGGGATACTAACACTCAAGCTTTTCCTTATTGCATTTTAGATTTTTAGGACTAAACATGCCCCAAGAGTCCAGCTTAGAAGCCAGTTCTTTTTTTTTTTATTTTTTTAAATTGTGCTTTAGATGAAGGGTTACAGAACAAATTAGTTTCTCATTAAACAATTAGTATGCATTTTTTTTATGTCATTGGTTAACAACCCCACGACATGTCAATACTGTCCCTTCTCGAGCTTGGAATTCTCTATTATCAGCTTTCCTGTCCCCTCCTGCCTTCTAGTCTTTGCCCCTGGGCTGTTGTGCCCCTTCAGTCTCCTTTTGTTTTACAGGCCTGTCTAATCTTTTGCTGAAGGGTAAATCTCAGGAGTGACTTCAGTACTGAGCTAAAGGGGTGTCTGGGGGCCATACTCTTGGGGTTTCTCCAAGTCTCTGTCAGGCCAATAAGTCTTGTCCTTTTTTGTGAGTTAGAATTTTGTTCTACATTTTTCTCCAGGTCTGTCCAGGACGCTTTATTGTGATCCCTGTTAGAGCAGTCAGTGGCGGTAGCTGGGCACCATCTAGTTATACTGGACTCAGTCTGGTGAAGGCCATGGTAGATGTGGTCCATTAATCCTTTGGACTAATCTTTCCCTTGTGTCTTTAGTTTTCTTCACTCTTCCTTGCTCCTGAAGGGAAGAGACCAGTGGAGTATCTTAGATGGCTGCTCACAGGCTATTAAGACCCCAGACGCTACTCACCAAAGTAGAATGTAGAATGTTTTCTTTATAAACTATGTTATACCAATTGAGCTAGATGTTCCCTGAGACCATGGTTCCCACAGCTCTCAGCCCAGCAATTCAGTCCCTCAGGGAGTTTGGATGTGTCTATGGAGCTTCCATGACCTTCCCTTGTACAAATTGTGCTGGCTGGAAGCCAGTTCTCGATGTGATTATGGATTTCTTTTACTCATGTATTCTATTAAAACTGAAAAAAAAACAAAACAGAACAAAAAACCATCAAAGGCCTTTGAGGCACTGCAGGCACATAACATTTGCAGACATGCCTGTTGCAGGTTAAATAGCTCACTAGTTCAAGAAGAGTCTTTGTGTTTACCGAGGTCAAATTACACGGGTGAGCCTGATCTTCACCGGCACATGGCAAAAGGGCAATGGAGAGCCAGTGAAAGTTACATTTATGGAGATAGATCTTTGTTGTCTTGTTTTATTATCAAATATCAGGAGGGAGCAAACTTCTGGCATGTCATTTTCACTCAATATTTTGTTTGTGTAATATGGCTTAGCTATATTATTATAATCATAATTTATGGGAGCTGCATCTGCTACTGTTTGCAACCTAGATTTTTAAAAATTTGGAGTCTTTTCAAGGGTATGTTCTTTCACTGTACCTGTCTCTACTTATTTAGATCCCCCACAGATGTAGAGAGACGGGATTTGGAAATTCTGTGCTTTCAATGGCCGATCACTCCCTGCCTTTTTATTTATTGAGCCTCTACTACGTGCCAGCTGTTGTTGTGCTAGTTGCTTTCTCTCGTTCCTCCATGGGCACTGCTCCCATTTTGAATTCCACTCCTGTTTATGGGCTACTGTTGCCCATGGGAGGAGGAGCTCCTCTCCTTCTTCTTTTCTTCTTTGTTTATTTATTTATTTTAAAGCCTTTAAATTTTTTAAAATTTAAATATACTCATATACCATTTTCCAAACACTTTAAATGCTATTTTCCCCCAACTGGCAATTCTCAAGTCTATGTTTCAGTATATTACCCCCCAAAAGTTGACTTCATGTTTTTAAATCTAGCTATCAAGATCGGTGGCAGCACCAGTATTCCTAAAATGCACTGTCTCCTGGCCTTGCATTGTAGAGGAAGTTTAGACACCCATAGCACAGTTAAATTTATATTTAATCTCTGACAGGGCATTTCACATCACAAAGGGGTATGGGGTACACGATGCCCAGCGGGACAGTGTCTCATTAAGGACTACTTGCTCGGGCTCTCGGGGAACAAGGACATTTGGCAACTGATAGTCTTTTGCATTAACTTCAGTGGAACCGGTTTAATTCCTAAAAATAAGGTAGTTCTGGAAGATGGGTAATATACACATTTTGGTTTAGATATCAAGATAACTACTTCAGAGCAGTTGGAGCGCAAACCCAAGTGTGTGTGGAGCCCAGGTGGCATTGGCTACAGGATCACAGGGAAATGTGGCCTGGCTCAGAGTCTGTGGAATCCTTCGTAGGTGAACAGCTTTTGGTGCCAGACTCGCCTCCCGCCAGTTAGCACGTGCTGTAACAGCAGACTGACACATCTCTGGCCTGTATAAGAGTTTTGAGATGCACCAATTTTTTCATTTATTTTTACTACATGCTCACATCTTTCCTTTATCTATACCAAGACCTATCACTGTCTTGGTGACATTAAATTTCATGTTGATAAGATTGGCCATGAGTTATCAACTGTTGATGTTGGCTAAAGGATATATTATGGCTCATTATATTATTTTTTCTACTTTGTATACGTTTGAAGTTTTTCATAATAAATAGTTGAAACTATCAAGACTGTGCATTTATTGCTGATGGAAATGCAAAATGGTCAGTTACCTTGGAAGACAGTCTGAGTGTTTCTTACAAAGCCAAACACAGGCTTACCATTCAACCCAGCAATTGCTCTTCTAGGTATTTACCTAAGTGAATTGAAAATTTATGTCAACACAAAAGCCTGCACATGAAGGTTTATAGCAGCTTTACTCCACAATTGCCAAAATTTGGAAGCAACCGAGATGTCCTTCAATGGATAACCAGGTTGTGATGCATCTACGCAATGGAGTATTATTCACTGATAAAAAGAAATGAGCTAAAAAGCTACAAAAAGACATGGAGAAAACTTAACGCTTATTGCTAAGTGAAATAATTCTAAAAAAGCTACATGTTGTGTGATTACAACTGTAAGACATTCTGGAAAAGACAAATTATAGAGATAGTAAAAAGATCAGTGGTTGCTAGGGATTCAGGGTGAGGGGGACAGGGATGAATAGGTGAGGCAGAGGACACTTTAAGGGCAGTGCAGCTATTCTGCTTGATACTGTAATGGTAGATATATGACATTGCATTTGTCAAAACCCATGGAACCGTACCACACAAGAATGAACCCAATGTAAACTATGGACTTTGGTTAATCATCATGCATCAGAAGTGGTTTTTTATTTGTAACAAATGTACCACACTCACCCAAGATGTTAATTATAGGAGAAACTGTGCAGAGGAGAGAGTGGGCATATGGGAACTCTCTGTACTTCCTGTGTAATTTTTTTTGTATATGTAAAACTGCTCTAAAAATAAAGTATATTGAAAAAAATATCCATGTTGATGACTGTCTTAGTCATCTAGCGCTACTATAACAGAAATACCACAAGTGGATGGCTTTAACAATGAGAAATTTATTTCTTCACTGTAAAGTAGGCAGAAAGTCCAAATTCAGGGTGTCATCTCCAGGGGAAGGCTTTCTCTCTCTGTCGGCCTTCTCATTAATCTTCCCCTGGACTAGGAGCTCCTCCACGCAGGGACCTTGGGTCCAAAGGATGCTCTCTGCTCCGGACACTGCTTTCTTGGTGGTATAAGGTACCCCTGTCTCTCTGCTCGCTTCTCTCTTTTACGTCTCAAGAAATTGCCTCAAGACACAATCCAATCTTGTAGATTGAGTCCAGCCTCACTAACACAACTGCTGCCCATCCTCCCTCATTAACATCATAGAGGCAGGATTTACAGCATATAGGAAAATCACACAATACCGGGAATCATGGCCTAGGCAAATTGATACATGTATTTTTTAGGGGGACATAATTCAATCCACGACAATGACCCTTCTAAATCCTGGACATATAGTTCCTGAATATAATCTTCATCTCCATCTCAGCTTCTCTCCCAAGATCTCAGACCATGCGTTTTCCCTGTCTAAACTCATTTTCCATCTTTCCAGCTCACTTCCCTGTACCCAATTGATTACTGACCAACATCAAGAGCTCCAATCCCTCTACACTGTCAGTTGTCAGAATCCACTTGCTTTCATTTTGGCCTCAGATAAGTTCCTGCCTGGCCTGGATCCCTTGGACAGAGCAATGAAATGATTCTTATACCAGCACCCTCAACTTCCTGCTCACTTGTCTTTATGTGGTACCTGCTCTTCCAATCTTCATCCCACGGACACTCCACCACACAGTTTGTTTCCTGTGCTTGGGTTTTTGAACGTTACTTGGTAAGCAAATATACCCTAGGCCGTAATAGCTTCAGGTATAGTTTATGTGCCAGAATATTTTCCTTATTCTTATACATATTATTCCTTCAGGGAATATCTCACGAGCTGCCATCTTTCCCTTTTTTTAAATCACATCTTAACCATTTGGAGCAATACTGTCCAATAGAACTTTCTACAATGCTGGAAATGTTCTATGAATCTGCTATGTTTCATATGGTAGCCACAAGCCAGATTTGCTATTAAGCACTTGAAATGTGACTAGTGTGACTGAGGAACTGAATTATAAATTTTATTAAATTTCAATTAATTTAAATTTAAATAGCCACATGTGGCTAGTGGCCACCATGTTGGACAGCACAGCTTTAGAGCTTTGTGGCATTGTCCGACTTTCAACATCACTGGCCCTACTTAGAAAGTGTTCCTGTAAGGGAGCTATTCTTCCTTCTCCACATCAGACCAGCAGTTCTTTATTGTGTACATTTTCTCTCTGTGTGGTATCTTTGTTGTTGTCTTTGGGGTAGACCAACTTGATCCTGAGTACAGAGATTTAACGCTCTGCGTTGTTTGCCCACACCCAACCCTCTTCTTGTTAGACCATTTTAATGTTTTGTTTTATTACACCAAAAGCCTGGGACCCCACGATCCCTTCTCTGAATCCCTGCAATGGCCTTCTGAGAAGTTTTCCTGCTGCCACTTTTGCTTCCTTATAGTCCGTGATCCAAATGACAGATGGAGAAAATGTATTAAAATAAAAGTCAGACTTCCTCTTCCCCTCCTTTGCCATTTTAGGGATATGATACATACTTTGGAGTCCCTGGGTGGTACAAACAGTTAAGCCCTCAACTACTAACCAAAAGATTGGCAATTCAGACCCACCCAGAGGCACCTCGGAAGAAAGGCCTGGAGATCTGCTTTTGAAAGGTCACAGCCTTGTAAACCTTATGGAGCACAGCTCTACACTGTACACGCGGGGTCTCCATGAGTTGGAATCAACTCGACAGCAGTGGGCTTTTTTTGGTTATACATGCATTAGCCTAGAATGTTCCTCTTGTGACTTTTTCAAAGATAGCTTCCTGTCTTTCAAATCTCAACTGAAATGACACCTCAGAGAAGCTTTCTCTGACCACTGTCTGAAGAATGTCCTCATTTCATTGTCTGTCTCTGACCCTGTGTTTTTCCTCTGTAGGGTTTGTTGCAAATTGTAATTATTTTATTTGTTGGTTTAGCTGTTTTCTCCTGTAGAATGTACATTCCATGAAAGCAGGGACTGCAGTAGTTTTTGCTCCCTCCCCATTGGATCTCTAGTACTTAGCTCAGTGCTTCGCACGGAATAGAGACTCAGCAAAGAATTGTTGAAGGAATGAGTGAATCATTTCCATTTTTTTGCTAAGTAGCTGAAACCCACCTGAGAAGATACAATTGCTCAGCCTGAGAAGTAGAGCAAACCATCCCCAGTAGATATCTCTACATCTGGGAGTCAGTTCAATCCCCTTCCTTCTTATCTTCCAGGGCTTTACAGGAGGTGGGTGGGATGGGGGGGGGGGGCTTTCTGTTTATAAGTTCCTTATTTTAGCCTCCCTCTTTTTAAGAAATTTCTGATTTCATTTCCCTTTCCAGATAGCTTTCTATCTCCAGAATTCTCTCTGCAGATGCAACTTCTCTCGTGTGTTTTCTTTTAAAGTGTTTGTTACCATAGAGAAGCCACAATTAGCTGCATGGTGACTGTAGTTGGCAGCCCTTCTGGGCATCTGACATTGACTCCAAGTTAAATTCCCCACTTCATCTTCCTCTTGGATTCAGGAGTCATTTTTGGTCAGTAAAGGCCTATTTGTAGCCATCTCCATGCTGTGGCCTCTGTCCTCTGTTTTGCTGCACGGTAATGATTGACAAGTCCCTTCCTTCTCAAAGTTTGCTCTGTGGATGAGCAGCATGGCACCACCTAGGATTCTGTTAGAAACGCAGAATCTTAAGCCCCATCGCAGACTCATTGTATCAGAGTATGAGATGGGGCAGCACCACTCTAGCAGACTGACTCAGATGAAGAGAGCAGAGAACTTCCTGTGACTGCCCTCCATGTTCTCCCACACGTCCCAGCCCCCATCTACCTGTGGCCCGAGTAGTGGTTCTCTGTCTCTTCAAGAAGAATAAGAATTTCTCTCAAACAACAGAACCGTTCAAGGTCTACTGACTAGTCTCTGGAAATGGAAGCTTGCATTTTCTTGTCTTAATGAGTTTGCCAGCTACATGGGCTCATCTGAGGTTGACAGCAGTGGTGTGCTGAAGAGAGAATTGTGGGCTGAAGTCCTGACGTGTCGCTAACTGTATGAGATTGGGCATATTACACAATTTCTCTGAGTCTGTTTGACATGTGAATTTAAAAAAATAGCTGGCATTTATTGAGTGCTTATAATGAACCAGGCAGTGCACTAGGTGCCTTTCTTGAATTCATACTTAATTCTCACAGCACTCCATTAGATCCCTTTTCGTGATCATTATTTTGTAGGCGAAGATGTGGGGCTTAGTGAAATGGAGTACTTTGCACAAGGCCATAAGGTCATACAACTGGTGAATGGCCAAGAAGGAGTTCAAACCCCAGTCTGCTTGTCTCCAGAGTCCGATCCTCTAGTGCTAGACAGCACTTCTCTACTACTCTGGGATGAGAGTGCTTGAGAGTCTTGTGACAACCCAATGAAATAATACAGTGTTGATACTGGTTAATCCCTATATAAATGTTACGTAAAGGCGTCTCTGGGTGGTGCAAACAGTTAATCAACTCGGCTGCTAACCAAAAGATTGACAGTTGCAGTCCACCAAGAAGTGCCTCAGAAGAAAGGCTTGACAATCCACTTCCAAAAAAATGGCCCTTGAAAACCCTGTGGAGCAGTGAGTAGCAGAGTAGCATTCTACTCTAACACATATATGGTTAACCATGAGTCTGAATTCACTCAACAGGCAAAAAGAAAAACCTAGTTAACATAATATGTAGCAGAAACAAATGGCCAGGTCTCTCAGCATATGACCATCTTGTACATATGGCCCCCAGACAGGACGTGGCTTAGCTGGCTCTACCGTATCTGCTAGTCTCCACAGAACTCAACTTCTCCTATGGAAGGTGTACATGAAGAAGCTGCAGGGATGTCAGCCTTCTCCCTGACCTAGGGAGATGACCTGGGTGAAAGGCAAAGGGAGAATTGCTCCCTTCCTGTGTGTTGGATGCAAGCTGGAAGCTTGGACCATACAGGAATATGGCTGCTTCTGTTGTATGTATAAGCTGGAGGAGAGGAACCAGTGTCAGCAATCACAAAGTGCTCAGGCCTCTTCCATTAAGAATCTCAAAATGCTCCCTGTGTATCTTATTCTATGCACTTCTGTCATCTCTGGAAGCAGCCCAGAAGAGAAAATCTGTCCCTTATTCACACCTGGGGTAATAGAAGTAGAAAGAGGTGAAATCATTTGCCCAAGGTCACAGATTTCTTCATTGTTAAAAGCAAAGGCCAAGAAGTTAAGCATTTCTTGACTCCAAATTCAGTTTTATCTAGTAGATGTTTCTGCCTAAAAAGTTAGTGTTTTGGTTCTTTTACGCTAAACTTGTTTTCAGCATTTCTTCTGATGTATGGCCCAAATTCTGCTTCAGTGGGTCTTGCTCAAAACTCATTTCTTTGGTGAACCATCTTCTAATCTCATATGACCACAGGCTCTCCTTAGACCGAAGCTTCCAGACATGGTCTTTGAAAAATGACATCATAATCCTAAAAAGAAATGAAGGAAATTGAAACCAATCTTTGCGACATACTGTTTTTATTTGGTCGCTTGTGCTATTTAGATGAAGGGGGCACTGGATAGGGACTATATCTTTTCCATGTTTTATACCATACTTAATAAGTTCTCAGAATATAATAAATGTTCCACAGGCCGACGAAAAATTCCAAAGCACATAACCTACTGGAGAGGTTATAAAATTGTTCATGGCTGACACTGATGAGAGGACCACTGAGTTTTTACACTACAGGAAGAAGACAGTGTGACACCCAGAGAGCTAGGAGTTATTTCTTAGGAAAATCAGATACATGGAGTATTTCAATATAACCTATTTCCAGAATGAATGTTACTAAGATGTTCACAAACATATATAATAACAATGTGCTAATTTATGCCACTCTGTGGTAAAACTAATAGTTGGCATTAGTTATTTATCATAGGATGCAAGAGTTGTAGTATGTATCTTAATAGAGTACATTTAAAATGGTATATTGTTGATCAAGTAATATAATAAATGTTTAGGAGGGCATATGTATATTAAATGTTATATGTACAACTTATTATTAATCATGAAGTCATGTCAGGTATCTGAACAAGTGAATGCATTTTGTGTAATCCTTGGAAAATAACAGGGCAAAGATGTTGGGCAAATAAAATTTGAAATTAAACCATTCCCTCTGTAACCATATGACCATTACATGGGGTGTTGGAGGAAAGATTATCTGAAAGAAAATGTAGGAGAGGTGGGAGAAAAGATTATCTGGAATAAGAGGGAGGAGAAAGTACTTTATAATTTCTACAGAATTTTACAGCAACCATTTTGGAATATCTGCTTACTTAATTTATCTGTCATAATGTCCTGATATCAATTTTCATTGCAAATAAAGCCATTTACTAATGTATGTGTTTCTGAATGTCTTAGTACATATGTATACTCTAATCAGCCAAGTATAACTATAGAAGAAGGTGAATAAAAATGGATTATTGAGGAGTGGGTACATGGAATCAAGGGGACCCAGAGGCTGGGCGGGGGGTGGGGGGTGGGGTGGCTCCAGTCCAAGTCAATAGTCAAGGCGGGTGTGAGCTGGGTGGGAGCAGAATAAGCTGGAGTAGGATGTGACCTCAAGCCAGGACCAGGTGGCAGGGAAGGGAGAGGGGTGGTTTACCTGAGGTGGTTTGCCCATGAAATGTCAGCTTCAAGATAGTCAGAAGGAACCTAGTATATTATTTTTAAAAACTAGAAAAATGGAAGGATAATGTTATGGATTGAATTGTGTCCCCCCCCAAATGTGTGTCAACTTGGCTAGGCCGTGATTCCCGGTATTGTGGATTTTCCTACGTGTTGTAAATCCTACCTCTATGATGTTAATGAGATAGGATTGGAGCCAGTTATGTTAATGAGACAGGACTCAATCTACAAGATTAGACTGTGTTTTAAATCAATCTCTTTTGAGATATAAAAGAGAGAAGGGACCAGAGAGACATGGGGACCTCATACCACCAAGGAACAAGAACCAGGAGAACAGCGCATCCTTTGGACCCCAGGTCCCTGTGCTGAGAAGCCCCTAGATCAGGGGAAGATTGATGACAAAGACCTTCTCCCAGAGCCAATAGAGACAGGAAGGCTTCCCCCGGAGCTGGCAGCCTGAGTTAGAACTTCTAGCCTCCTAAACTGTGAGAGAATAAATTCCTCTTTGTTAAAGCCATCCACTTGTGGTATTTCTGTTATAACAGCACTAGAAAACTAAGACAGATACTATGAATTATTCATTCATAATTCATTCTTTCAATTCAATTCAAATCCCTGTTGTATACTTAATATGTGGCAGCCTTTCTGCTAGACATTTGTCTTGGTCATCTAGTGCTGCTACAACAGAGATGTCACAAGTGGATGGCTTTTAACAAAGAGGTATTTATTCTCTCACAGTCTAGTAGGCTACAAGTCCAAATTCAATGCATCAGCTCCAGGAGAAGGCTTTCTCTCTCTGTCAGCTCTGGAGGAAAGTCCTTGTGAAGCATCAGTCTTCCCTTGGTCTGGAGCATCTCAGCACAGGAACCTCAGGTCCAAAGGACACGCTCTGCTCCCAGCACTGCTTTCTTGGTGGTATGAGGTCCCCAGCTCTCTGCTTGCTTCCCTTTCCTTTTATCTCTTTTAAGATAAAAGGTGGTGCAGGCCACACACTAAGGTAACTCCCTTTACATTGGATCAAGGATGTGACCTTAGTAAGGGTGTTATACAATCCCATCCTAATCCTCCTTAACATAAAATTGCAATCACAAAATGGAGGACAACCACACAATACTGGGAATCATGGCACAGCCAAATTGATACACACATTTTTGGGGGGACATAATTTAATCCATGACAACATTGAATATACAGTGGCAAATCAGTCACAGTCTCTAAGATCAAGGAACTTACAGTCTTGTAAGAGAATCTGTTACATTAATAGTTGTAGAGTGCTACATGCTATGATGATGATGACAATGGCATTTTCTGAGCATTTACTAGGTGTCAAGAATGTATTTTACATGCATTCACAGGCATTAACACATTTAACTTCATGTGAACACTCTGAGGAGTAACTAGAAGATGCCATAGAGTAATGTAAGAGGGGCATCTAATCCAGTCTAGGAGGGTTATTTTAGGTTTCCAGGAGAAGGTGAATGTTTCAAATGTAATCGGAGGGGAGATAAAATTGGAGGAGAATAGGGTGAAGAGGGGAGAGCATTCTGGGTGGCACACCAGAATGGCAAAAAGACTCAGCTGATTTCCTCTCTTCCACAATTTATTCCTAATCACCAGAGTTATGTATGAATGAAATAATTCCTGGAAAAAAGAATCATTCTGTTTAGAAATAGAAAAGAAAATTGAGAGTCTCCCCCACCCCAACCTGCTTTTATTATTTGTGGTAGACGTTGCTTTTGTTCACCAGTATATCTGGTCCTCTCTCCAGGCACATAGAAAATTATACTTCCTCAGCCCTCAAAGACATAGCCATGAGATTTGCTTTGGCCAATGATATGTGAGCAGAAGTGAACTGAGGGAAGCACATCAACATTGGTGTGCTATTCTCCATACTCCTCTTTGTTCTATTGAACCAGGAGATCATATGTTTCAGATGGTATGGCTGTAGGAGGGTAAAACCTCTGTCAGCCTGGATTGGTGAATTGTTTCACGGAGGACCGTTGCTCTGGGTGGGGAGGGGGAGGGGGGTGGTCAACCTGACCTACAATGAATTTTGAGTGAGAAATAAATCTGTTCTGTTAAGCCACTAAAATTTTACTGGTTCTGACCTATATGCACTGATTACAATTTCCAGAGACACATATTGTGTGATCTACTTAAAATTGATACAATATCACACAATATTTACTGTGTCTAACATTTTAAGTGTTCAGTGGTAGTGTCTGATACTTTATCACATAATACCTGTGTAACATTCTCTAATTATTTAATATACTTTAGCCTTATTTTCCTAAAAAAAAGAAAAAGAAAAGAAAAAATCCACAGCAACTTGAGGACAGGAATACTGCATGTATTTCTTTTGAATCACCTAAAAGTAACATCACAATGTCAAGCATAGAGTAGCTTTCCAATAGACACTCAGTAAATGGACCTCTGAGATCACCATTCCTGCGAAGTGTATAAAAAGGTACTGTGATGGTTAAGATTGTGTGTCAGCTTGGCTGGACCATGATTCTCGGTGGTTTGGTAGTCATATGTTGTTGTGATCACTTCCATGGTGAGATTTGATATAACATGATCAACCGCATTATGGGATCTGCTATGAGTAGCCAATCAGTTGAAGGGAGTTTACTTGGGGGTGTGGCCTGCATCCAATATAGGTGGACT
Organism: Dugong dugon; assembly: GCA_030035585.1. Taxonomy (NCBI): domain Eukaryota; kingdom Metazoa; phylum Chordata; class Mammalia; order Sirenia; family Dugongidae; genus Dugong; species Dugong dugon. The sequence continues at coordinate 69,201,260 of CM057466.1, forward strand.
TTCTGGCAAGGCTCAGGGGCTTTTTGCTTGTGCTGGATCCTGCAGCTGGCTCCTGTTCGTCAGACCTCCAGTTCTTGGGACTTGAGCTAGCAGCTTACCTGAGGTCTTGCCTGCTGACCTTGGGATTTGTCAATCTTCGCAGCCTGTGAGCAAGAACCCTGCTTTCTAACCTGTCAACCTTGGGTTTGCCAGCCCCTGTGGCTACATGAATCAGGAGACGTCTCCAGCCTGATCCACAGACTTGGGATTTTCCAGTCTCTATGATCACGAGAGTCATTTTCTTGAGATATATATATATATATATATATATATATACATACACTCTTTAGTGATTTTGCTTCTCTAGAGAACTCAGACTAAGACAGGTAAACTGATGTCTTCATTGACTTAAGTGTACTCCACTCTTCCTGGCCTAGGCAACCTCATAAAATCATCCCTCATTCTCAGGCTATGGAATTTTATCGTGAATATAAAATTATTTTAATTGAAAATGTTCTTATTTTTATATTTTCATCTTGTTCTTGTACTCTTTGACTCACTTTTACCATAAAATATCATCTATTGGCTCTTAATGACATCTGCATACCTGCTGGGATGAAGTGACTTGAAAATAACATACCACAATTTACAAATCTTGGACTGAATTTTAGATGAGAACTTGAGTTAAAAATGTAAAAAATGATTTTATTAAAATGCTATATGGGTAAGACATACTCAATACTGTATTTTTTCCAATGGTTTGAGGTTTGGTTATTTCTTTTTACTGGCATTGTACACTCTGCAGCTTTTCCATCATTACTGCTTAAGGTGTCCTTAATTTTTAGGTAACATGACACTTCTATATTCATTAGGAATTAACTTCTTAAAAATTATAGATGTGGGCTAAGCCCATATATCCTTCTGGAACTATTTTTCTTTTTAAAGAGAGCATTTCTTACATTGCTAGACCTCACAGTTTGCATTAAGTAAAATATGCATTAATACACTTCACTGAAACTGGAATTTCAATGTTAGACACTTTTGAATGCTGTGAGAAGGTTGGACCCAAACTTGTAAATGCGGACCAGTTTGTTGCCTAGAATCTGTTGTCAGTTTTGTTTCCAAAGTAATTCACAAGTGAACTAAAAGTAGATTAATATAAGCTCAGGTGCAAATACATCATCAAATACCTCGTCAGTATTTGGATCATTAAGATGACAGACTGACATGAAACGAGCAAAATTTCTAAGAGAATCTGTTTATTATAGACTTAACGGACAGTAAAGGGAATGTAGTCTTTTCTGGGATGTTTTTATTTGGAGACCCAGAGATGGAGGTAGGTGGTTATGAGCTTTTTCTGTGGAACGGCCTCTCGCCCACCAAACACAGAAAAAGTTGGCCATTCAAATTTTTCTGAGCACCTGCCGCACGATTAAGCCCTATGCTAAGCTCTGCGGAAAACTGTGGAAGTAAATGCTGAGATTACCTAAAAGGCAAACATTGGTTATATCTGGTAGTCACAACGACTGAAAGAGTAGACTTTCTGCTGATTTTGTTTTACCTTCTTCTTCCAGGTTTTGTGACTTTTCTGCACTTGGTATTACTTCTTGTTTCTCTCCCACCCCTTTCCCTGTCTCCTCCTTTCCCCCTTACTTTTCCTCCTGATGCAGCTCTGCCTGACATACACTGTCATGCTCTTTCTACCTCTTAGGTTCCTGCAAGGAAGTGGGATAAAATTGTTTAAACATCCCTTGGCAGAAAGAAGCAAACTTCCTGATCATCCTTTCCCAGACCCTTCGACTGAGCAGCTTGTCATGTACTTGTTTTAATAATTTCACAACCATTATCATGCAGGTTCCGCTATCTCATTGCATCACCAAGTAGCATTCTGAACAGATTGATATGTTAAGGTGTACCTGGCAAAACACTAGCACTAGACTATTTTATGTAATGCATATCTCATATACAAACACATATACAAAGGTCTAAATTACGTGGTAAGATAATTACAGATTAAAAATTGTGCCTTAGAGATAATACGTATAAAATAAAGTGGAGTAAAGAGTGATTCACTTGAGAGCAGAATTATGCCATTACCAGAAACAATAAATTCGAAACCTTGAGATTCGGCTTTCCCTTGTGGGGTTCATCCGGAGTGCCTTTGTTTCTCTTTTCTGTTCAGTCCTCTGAAAATCAGTGTCTCCAGGTAGTTTACTAGCAGAGGCGTTAGTGTTCTAAGCAGGAAGACAAAGCCAAGTGTAGATACTGAACTGTCAAAGGCAGAGCTTATGGGTGGTTTCTCAAATTCTTGTCCAGTATTCTTTCCAGTACATCATGTTGCCTGCAATGTCTACTTGGCATTGCACGCACGCACCCACAGACAGCAGTTTTTTATACGTAAATGCAGATTTCATTCCTTCAGGGGTGGTATACACATGCTTACCTTTCTGATATCCATTCATCCATCTACCTACCTACCTACCTACCTACCTATCTATCTATATACACACACACCCACACACGTACACAATATTCTCTGTTACCAGACCTTTCTGTACAGGAGCATGATTGAATTAAGCAGGGCAGGGTAGAAGGTCCCAGGGGATCATGAACATTACTTTCAAAACATGTGTAACTCACTTATCATTAAACAGGGCTTGACAGTGATTGCACAACTATCGGGTTAACTCCTCAAACAAGAATACCTTCTATGTTTTTATTTTAATCTTTACAGATTTTTCTTTCATTAATGAACTCCCTCTTAATATGCATCATAACAACAGAGGCAAGAATTCTCTCAAACAACTTCTACTTGGGTTTGGAAAGTTTTATAGAGATGTATTTTTAAAAACCTATAGAGCATGTTTCCCATTCCAGTTGTAGTTAATTTTAGCTGGTGGTGAGAATTAGTTTATATTTCTTGAGCACAGATGCTAGCTGAAGTTGGAGGAAGGTGGCCAAGGGTTGCATTGGGAGCCAGGGGAAAACAAAGAGGATAAAATATTTACCTTGGACAGAAATTTCCCTCTTTTTGAGGTGGTAGAAAGGGGACCAAGGAGGACAATGGTACCTTGATAATTCATTTACTTTTATTACAAAAGTATGAAGATACTTTACTGATTTTAATTACAAAAACATATACAACTTATCTTGTAACAACTTATTTTTTTATTATACAAGCACCATAATTTATAAGAAAAAATATAAAAATTCACACGTGAAAATTAACTTCAGTTTAAAAATACACCGGAATTAGATCTTCACTAAAGGATCTGCACCAAATACTGAGTAGTTTTCCTTGGGGAGAGATTACTAGTAATTTCATTTTTATGGTTCCTTTGGACAGAAATACAGAGTTGCTTTGAAAAAATGCTGTTGAATTAGATCTGTGTGAAAGATAACTGTAAATTACTTGAAAAACAAGAAAAAAACAAAAATCAAACAAACAAAACAAGCTATGAAAATCTAGAAATGAAGCACTGTGATAATTTCCCATGAGTCAGAGTTCACTCCGTGGCAACTAGTTTTATAGTTCCTAGTAGACACATGAGAGTGGCCATCACATTCGGTAAATATTCAACGTACTTTAATTTAATACACACAGTCCTGTCACTTATATCTTGATTATCATCATCTCTCAAAGGAATTATTAGAGACATGCATTAGGGCAAAGAATTGAAATTGTAATGCATGCATGTTGCATAAAGTTGACAAGGGTTTCTCAACCCTAGCATATTGACACTTTGGGCCAGAAAATTCTTTGTTGTGAGGGACTGTCCTGTGTGCTGTAGACTGTTTAGCAGCACCCTGCAATACCCACTAGATGCCAGTAGCAGCTCCCAAGTGTGACAACCAAAAATGTCTCCACATATTGTCAAATGTCCTTAGAAGGGCAAACCGACACTAGATGAGAGCCACTGAGCTAGATCTACATAGGTATGTATTTATAATATATAATCTATAGTATATAATTATATAATACGTATATATTTACAATATATATATTTAAGAATAATACAAATTGTTTTATTATTGCAAAACATTTCTCTGTCACCAGGAGTATCATGAATCGAAACAGGAAGAAAAGTTTAAAAAAAAAAAAAAAAAAAAGGCCACTTTGCAAGAGCAGAAAATGAAACTTTGTCTGAAAAAAAATCTGTAGACAAGGCAATTAGTCTTTTTTTCTAAGTGCTTCCCTGCTCAAAGCCTCCTAACACTTAGAAGACTCAAAGCTACCTTTCTGTTTGTTTTGCTTTTTTTTCCTATAGAAGAGCACTGCTTTCGTCTATTCAATAGTTGGGTTTTTTTTTTTTTTTTTTCTGATCTCAATTTAGCAAGCAGGTAAATTGAAGATTTTATGGTTATCAAAGACAACAACTGCCTCAACAACTAGGAGAAATTGCTTCTTATCTAAATGTAGTACTCAATTGATTTTCTGTGGGTCAGATATCCCCAGTAGTAAAAAGATTCTGTAATTCTGGTTTTTTAGATGTGGCTATGACATGCCACAATCACAAGTGAGCAATGAAGATAGGTTAGCACATAGTTTTATTTTTTCTTTTGTATTGGAAAGAATACTGCATTATGGAATAATACAAACCACAGAATAAGATAGACTTTATTCCAGATGTAGGTAGGTTCTGTCACTTTCCAGCTGTGTGATCTTGGGCAATTTACTTGAGCTCTCTGAACCTCAATTTCTTCCTCTGTAGAATGTCAATAATAATATTCGGCTTTTAGGCTTGTTTTGGATAATTGAATACGATAATGCATGCAAAGCCTCCCATTTCCCTGTCCGGCTCTGGGCTATATTTTTTGGTAATAATAGTTCCTTTTCCCTTTCCTGGATGTTAGGCAATTGAGCCTGTTCCCATGCACTTGGTCTCCTGGCATCAGTGTGTACAGGGATCCTTTGTCGCCTTGCTGCGATATCCAGCACACAGAAGGGGCATTTTATGTGGTTTATTAACAGTTACTACACAAGCAAATTCTCTAAGGACACCAGAGTACCATTTCCTTACACTCAGAAATAATCTACTGTCTGTAAAGACTGACTAGTCATTTTCTTCCAGCTCCCATTATTTCTAAAGTCTCCCCTTGGGTCCTAGTCTGATTTATTCACTGCAACTTGAAATACACCTGTTGCTCCTTTTTATCTCATAATATTTTAATGTTTTTCCTCTCTAAAGATGATTATTCCATGTTAACTGTTTTTTGGGTTCAAAGCTGGCCCAAATTCTCACTTTTTTGATATGAATAAATAGAACAAAGTCTAATTTCTAAGCCCACTGAAATTTGCAAGATGTACTTTCATGTTTAAGGTCTGTCACGTGATGAGTACACAGTACAAGCTGGTTTTTTGAAAGATAGGAATGTAGAGCTGGGTTTTAGCACTCCTTCTCCTCAGCCATATCTAAACTGGTCAAATGAAATATTACAGATCTTGATAGAGATTTTCTTTACAAATATATATTATATGTTTTAAAATTTTATTGTGATTTAGGTGAAAGTTTACAGCACAAATTAATTTCTCATTCAAAAATTTATACACACATTGTTTTGTGACATTGGTTGCAATCTCCACAATGTGTCAGCATTCTCCCCCTTTATACCCCCGGTTCCATGTGTCCATTCATCCAGTTTTCCTGTCCTTTCCTGCCTTCTCGTCTGTGCTTTTAAGCAGGTGTTGCCCATGTGGTCTTGTACACTTGATTGCACATTCTTCACACGTGTTAAAGTCTGTTTTATAGGCCAGTCTAATCTTTGGCTGAAAGGTGAACTTCGGGAGTGGCTTCAGTTCTGAGTTAGCAGAGTGTCTGGGGCCATAGTCTCTGGGGTTCCTCCAGTCTTGGTCAGACCAGTAAGTTTGGTCTTTTTTTGTGAATCTGAATTTTGTTCTACATGTTTCTTCCACTCTGTCCAGGACCCTGTATCGTGATACCTGTCAGAGCGGTTTGTGGTGATAACTGGGCACCATCTAGTTCTTCTGTGCGCAGGCTGGTGGAGGCCATGGCTCATGTGATCCATTAGTCATTTGGACTGATATTTTCATTGTGTCTCCGGTTTTGTTCACTCTCCTTTGCTCCGGACGTGCTGAGATCAATAGATATATCTTAGATGGCAAGCGTTTAAGACCCCAGATGCTACCCACCGAAGTAGGATATAGAACATTTTCTTTATGAACTTTGTAATGCCAATTGACCTAAATGTCTCCCAAGACCATGGACCTCAGCCCTCAGTCCCAGTAATTCGGTCCCTCAAGGTATTCGGATGTGTCTATGAAGCTTCTATGGCTTTGTCTTGGTCCAGTTGTGCTGACTTCCCCTATATTGTGTGTTGTCTTTCCCTTCACCAAAGTTAACATTTGTCCACTATGTAGTTAATGATTTTTCCCTCCCCACTCCTCCTCCCTCGTGACCATCGAAGATTCTTTTTTTCTGTGTGTAAAACTTTTCTTGAGTTTTTATAATAGTAGTTTCATACAGTATTTGTCCTTTTGTGATTGACTTATTTCACTCAGCATAATGCTCTCCAGATTCATCCATGCTGTGAGATGTTTCGCGGATTCATCATTGTTCTTTATCATTGCATAGTATTCCATGTGTGTATGTGCCATAATTTGTTTATCCATTCATCTGCTGATGGGCACTTAGGTTGTTTCTATCTTTTTGCTATTGTGAATAATGCTGCATTGAACATGGGTGTGCATCTTTGCAAATATTGCAAAAGGTTCGCCATTGGTTTCAATTCAGCTAATTCATTTAACTTGTGAAGTTCAATGGAAAAGCACTGAAGAGAAACTGATAGATTAATTAGATATGCCCTCAGTTTGTAGGAAGCTAAAGAAATTCCGAAAATTTCTCTAGAGCCATTTCAAGACCATTTTTCAGCAAGGAAACTGCTCAATAATTTTGGACAATAGTTTTGTCTTTGCTTTTATTGCCTTTCATTCCATCCTTTGTACTTCTTATCAAATACATATTTTATATTTATTCTGTAAGGGTTCTATGGAGATGAAAAGGCTGCATTGCAGAAAAAGAAAGTACTTTGCAAGTATATTCCATTAGCATTATTTTTCTATTTCCTCAGCTATTCTCTGAGATCCACAAAGGCAGACCCTAGGTCTTATTCACCATTGTTCTCCAAAGTTTTGCTGATAGAGGAGGCACTCGAATTTTGATAAAAGAAAATAACAATAACAATAGTAGCTAACATTTACTGAATGCCTCAAATATACTAGGCAATGTTCTAGGAGCTTCACACGTAGGGTGACCCAGTGTTCTCGATTCCCTGACACTGAGTAGTTCCCTGGGATGCAGGAATTTCATTAGTAAACTTGAAAAGTCCTGGCCAAACTGGGATCATTGGCCACTGTCATAGGCTGGGCTCATTAGAGAAGCAAAACCAGTAAAGTGTATAAATGTATATAGAGAGATTTAGATCAAGGAAATGGCTCATGTGGTTAAAGAGACTGGAACATCCCAAGTCCGTAGGTCAGGATGGAGGCTTCCCCTGATTCATGTAGGCACAGGGGCTGGCTAACCCAAGTTCGACAGGTCAGACAGAATCCCAAGATCGGCAGGCAAGATGGCAGGGAAGTGCTAGCTGAAGTCCCAAGAACTGGAGGTCAGATGAACAGGACCAGCTGCAGGATACAGAGTGAGCAAAAGCCTACGAGCCTTGCCAGAAAGTCCATCTATATTGGATGCAGGCCACACCCCCAAGGAACCCCCTTTCAACTGATTGGCTACTCACAGCAGATCCCATCATGGGGGCAATCACATTATATCAAATCTCATCATGGAAGTGATCACATCATCATACGACTACCAAACTACATCATAACTGCCAGACCGTTGAGAATCATGGCCCAGCCAAGTTGACACACAACCTTAAAGATCACAGTCACCATGTCACATGTATTACCTTCAAGCAATTTGTATAGCAATTTACAGACACTAAATAAGCATATATTGGGACTTATTAAAAACATTGTCCTACAAATAATAAGAGCACTGAAAACGTTCATTAACCACTGTCTTGAGTACTGCAGTGTTCCCAGCTCTTTAATAAACTTCTTACCAAAAACCAAACCCATTGCAGTAAGTTGATTCCGACTCATAGCGACCCCATAGAGTTTCCAAGGCTGTAAATCTCTGCGGAAGCAGACTGCCACATCTTTCTCCTGCAGAGCAGCTGGTGGTTTCGAACCGCTGACCTTTCAGTTAGCAGTTGATTGCTTTAACCACTGCACCACCAGGGCTCCTTCAATAAACTTCTTATAGGTAGCCAATTTTGTAAAAGTGATTTTTAAGTAAGAAAATCTGTGTTTGCTTAAAAAGTACAAAAGGTCAGGATGACAGAGCACTAAATTTACTTCTTTACTTAGGAATATAGTTACTATTTGTTGAGGACTCTCAGGCTATTACATACATACAATATCTCGTTTAATTCTGGCAACAATTTTTTGGGGGTAGAAATTACTATTTTTATTCATCAGTGAGGAAAATAAGGCACAGAGAAGTAAAATAACCTACTTTAAATCACAAATAAGTGGCAAGGGAATGAACTGTGTGATCGTACCACCTTCGCTCCTTCTGAGGTTATACAAAGCTGCTTCCCACATAATGGATCTGGTGCAATGAATCCCTTTTTATATGGCCTTTCTACCCATGGTCTTGTGACTCCTACAAAATGATTGGCTGGGCCACAGTTTTGCAATGGATTGGTCAATTATTATGCCAATAGTGGCTTGAAAATCCAGCCAATAGGGCTGGGCCCCTTGTGGTACACCTAGGGGACTGTTTTTGGTTTTACTGTCTTGCTAGGGTTATATAAGGGCCAATCCCACAGAGGTGTAGTGGGATCTCACTACCATCGAGAAGAGTCCACAGTAGAGTGCGGTTGAGAACCTCCTAGACCCAGAAGAGAGAGTTGTAAAACTGAAGACACAGTGAGATGGTGAGAAACATTGGCAAGCACAGTGCCAGAGAAACGGCAGCAGCAATACGAGTGATGGAAATCATGGGTGGGCTTGCTGGCCCACAATGAGAGCGTTGAGCACCTTCGAGCAGGAGGCTTGCTGGTGGAGCTAAAGGAGTTGTAACACCTGCAGTGCAGGCCTGGGTAGCATGGCAGGCCTGAGTGGCATTTCAGGAGCCAGGAGCAGAGACCTAGAAGGGCCCAGTGGGAGAAGCTCGGGAGATCCTGTGTAAGGGTCTTCCCATTTCGAGGCAAGGCTCAGGGAGGCCAAGCTGCAGAGCAGAAGCCCGGGGAGCCATGCAGCGCCCCCACACCCCACCCAGTATGTCGGGACCCCCAGGCAGCTGGTAGTAGCCAGTGGCAGTGGTGATGTGAAGATAGCATTTGACCTGAACCACAGTGCGCCTGCCCAGTGACATAAGAATGGACATGGGTAATTTGGGGAAGGGTGAGCATTTCTTCTTTGAGAATCTGTTGTTTAGTGTTTGCTTTCTATGAATAATAATAACGGTTTTCACTTTGCCAACACTGTGTAAGTATCTCATGTGTCTGGCTTGATCACAGATGAACGTAGCAACCATGGAATGGTTGATGTTAGTGGGTCATTGCTAGCAGCCTTATGGCTGCCTGGAAGTTTGAGGCACAGCCAATCTGCATGTGCTATGCAGACAGAGCGTATAGTAGAGATATCTGATAAGATAAATTGAAGGAGGTGTATCTAATATGTAAATACCAATGGATCTCCAACCGGAATCCCACCTTCAGGCTTCTCCAGGTTAAGGGAAGGCACTGCTCTCTGTGGTTCCCAACTTAATGGGAGCACACGTTAGGCTCTCGCAATGATGCTCTTGCTTTCCTCTCTGGAAATAGAACTGGATATGTTCAATGTTCCATAGCTTAGAAGGCACGTAGCTTGGGGTAGGAGGTAGAGATGCCAGCTTCTACTCCATCTTCTGGCCCACAACACTCAGTTGAGGAGGAGATGAAATGCCCCAGCCCTCTCTACTCCTACAAATTCTCTTTGAAAGATGTTTCTCTAATTAATTTACAGTCTTTGCTTTTAGAAGTTCTTGAAGGTTATAGTCACAGTGTCTGTTGGCCTACTTCTTGGTGAGTTCTCTGGGTATATGATTCTCGCATACAGAAAATGTGTTGTGGCAGCCATGAAAGCGTGTAGCTCATATCTATTGTGGGGAGCGTGATTGACGGACAGCCCCAGCTGCTGTACTCTGAATCCACAACTGTGTTGACACTGAAGCTCCACTTGCCACGGGCTGTGCCTAGCCAATGACTGAGTGTGTTAGGGACACTAAGACAGGCCTGTTCCTATCAGATATGGAACTTTTCTGAAGGGCAGTTTCAGTCCAAGAACTTCCCATTGGCCTGCTGCAAGCCTTAGAGCTCTGCTGTTGACTGAGAATCTTCCTACCCAACCCTCCTTTCTTCCTTCTCTTCCTCACAGAGGTCAAAACTGCAACACATTCTCGAGGTTCTTCCTGTCTCCTCTGGTGCTCTCCTCTCTTCCCTAGTAGACATCTTCCCCAATACATCTCTTGTATTTTTACACCCATCATAGTGTTTGCTTTTAAGAGGTCCTAAGCTTAACACATATTGATACCAAGTACCCATTGTCTTCAGTTTTGAGGATTAGCCAAAATTCTCATTTGAGGCAATAGGAAAAATCTCATTTACCATCCTGTTACATATGCCATGGTTCAAATTTTAGGATATTTGATTCAGTCCCAGATATCTGAAATAAATGAAAAAAAATTTTGGGGAGGTATATACTTGAATCAACAACATTTGAAGAAAAGTCATTGTAGTACAGATTCTTGGCATAATTCCCCAGCTCTGTTTACTTGTATAAATGGAAACCCAACCATAAAAGAAACAGCACAGTAGTAGAAGACTGGGACTGGAACTGGAAGTTCAGTTATATGGCTCCTGAATTCATTCCTCTCCCTTATGGTATTAGTTTCCTAAGGCTGCTGTAACAAATTAGCACAAAGTGAGTGGCTTAAAACAACAGAAATTTATCTCTCACAGTTCTGTCAGCTAGAAGTCTGAATCAAGGTGTTGTCTGGGCCATCCTCCCTCCAAAGTCTCTAGAAGATCCTTCCTTGCCTTTTCCAGTTTCTGGTAGCTCCAGGTGTTTCTTGGCTTGTGGCAGCATAACTCCAATCTCTGCCTCTGTCTTCATATGGCTGCCTTCCCTCTTTGTCTGTCTCTCTGTTTCTTCTCATTTTATAGGGACACTAGTCGTAATTGGATTAGAACCCATGCTACTCCAGTATGACTTCATGTTAACTTCACTGATGACTTCTGCAAAGACATTATTTCCAAGTAAGATCACATTCATAGGTAACAGGGGTTAGGACTTGAACATATTTTTTTTTGAGGACACAATTCAGCCCATAACACTTACAGGACCCCTAACACTTGGACCTCATAAAACACATTCTGTTAGTGTTAGTGTTCCACAACGATGGTCTTGGATACATCCCTTCATCTCTGTCGTTTGCTTTCTTTATCTGAATAACATAAAATTCTTTCATTACGCCCAAGAGAAAAGTATTATTAATCCCATTTTTCAGATGAGGAAACTAAGGTTGACAGAGAAGAATTTAACTTGCCCAGGTTAACCCAGCTAGAAAGCAGTAGAACTAAGATTTGGACATAAGGGTCGATGGCTACAAAGTCTTTGCTCCTTTTTTCTATTAAAATTGACTCCAGTAATCTTTAAAGTGTTTTCAGCTCTTAATTTTATCATTTTATACACTTGGAATTAAAATGACACTTTGTCTAAAGCCATATTTTAACTGTGCATGGATTTGCTGTTAGTGAAGGGAATCATCTTATTGGACAATTTTAGTTTATTTTTCATTGGCTGCTTTACTGAGCCTCATCAAATGTATTTTCTGTCGAGCTGCAGTGGATTAATCCTGAATGAGTAATTTGGAAATGTTTTTATTCATTCCTATGGAAACCATCTATTTGGATTTTCCTACATCAAGATCATAGAGATTTGTCCCAGCCCAATTGCACTCTTAGTTACAGCAGTGGTGGCTTACATACGAAGGGCACGGTTTCGCTCTGATGGTCCTTCAGAAATCTGTAATCCGTGTGGAACGCTGACACTAACAGAATGTGTTTTATGAGGTCCTGCGAGTTAGGCTTCTGCAGCTTAGTGAAATATTTCCTGATGGAACGAGCTCTTTGGAATTTATTAACACTATCTGCCTCTCCCATTAACTACTCGTTTCTCACGAAATCCACTTGATCTGCCTTTGCTGGCATTTTAGAGTCAAACCTGAATCTGAGAGTCTAACTGATATCTAAAGTAATATATACCAGACATATTCTTTGACTTTTAACCTCACAACATGAGCCGTTTATCATTTTGGGATGAACAAATACTTACTTTTTATGTTTTCTTCATACAGAAGAAGCCCTTATCCTTTTATTCTCAGAATACGTCATACTGTTGCCAACATTACTGCATACCTTCCCCTCCCAAGTTTTAGGGATCTTTGATCATGGTGTTTATGTTCTTCTAAAATTTGCTGAGAGGCTTGCATGTTTGTTTGGGGGTAGATACAGGAGCACATGGACCAGTCCTAAAGAACATGAGCCCTGTTAAAAAAAACAGTACTATAGGGAGCGGCCTAGAGCTCAAAGGATCATGTTAGAAATTTAATTCACAGATTTAAATCCTGGGAGAGTTTATAAATATCTAAGATTATCTATCTATCTATCTATCTGTCATCTATCATCTATGTCAAATAATTTTTGTAAAATCTATTCCTTAAACATTGATTAGATATCGTTGACTCACAATATGTAAAGCAGTATTTAATATGTCAAAAAGATTATGTTTCCAAAGAGTAATAGCATACTCCTATTATGTTCCTAAGGGGCCCTGGTGGCACAATGGTTAAGTGCTTGGTTGCTAACTGAAAGATTGGCAGTTTGAACCCACCAGCTGCTCCGCAGGAGAAAAGACCTGGTGGTTTGCTCCCATAAAGATTACAGCCTAGGAAATCCTATGGGGCAGTTCTACTCTGTCCTGTAGGTTTGCAATGAGTTGGAATCAAGTCGACAGCACACAACAACATCATGTCCCTGTATATTCAGTGTCACGAGATAGTTAAAAAGTCAAACTAGAAGTACTAAGTACTCATTGTAGAAAGAAGTCATGCCCATTTTGATTGACTTTCTTTACTGTGCCTTCATACTATGTCTAATGGTATTATAGCTACACCAGCTGTCTTTTGGTGTATCCTTATATTTAAATTATGTGTCCTGTAAGTATATGAGTTTTTTTTTTTTTTTTTAACAAGTCTGACAGTCTTAGTCTTTTACCTGGAGTATTTAGTCCATTTATTTTTAATGAAATTACTGATATATTTGATTTCATATCTACCATCATACTATTTGCTTTCTATTTGGTCTGTTTTATATTTTCTTTTCTCTCCTTTCTGGCTTTTGCTTAATGAAATATTTTCATTATCTCATTTTCCTCCTTATTAATTTTACATTAAAAAAATTATTCTTTGTGGTTAATTTAGAAATCACTTGACTTATTACAAATTACTTTTAACTAATTCCCTAATTATGCTAGAAAACTAGAACATTTTAACTCCATTTACCCCCTACCTCCCTTTGACTTATTGTTGTTATACATTTTAGTTGTCTATATAATTTAAATTCTATAGTTTACAATTATTTTTCATAAGGTAAAAATTCACACATTTACCCTTTTCTGTGTTCTTTGCTCCTTTTTTTTTTCCCGTGTTTCTATCTGTGGTAATTTTCCTTTTGCCAGAGAATCTCCATTTGGTATTTCTGGTAGTACAGACCTACTGTTAATGGATTCCCTCAGTTTTTGTTGGCCCGAAATTGTTTTCTGTTCATTTTCAATTATGAAAGGATATTTTCACTGGATATGGAATTCTGGGTTGGCTTTTATTTTATTTCAGCACTTTAAAAATGTCGTTCTATTGTTTTCTGGCATCCATCATTTCTATTGAGAACTAAACTGAAAGGCTCATCATTGCTTCTTTAAATGTAACGTGACTTTTTTCCTCGCTATTTTAAGTTTCTTTCTTGTTCAGCAGTTTTACTATAATATGCTTAGGTGTGGTTTTCTTTGTCTTTATTCTGCTTGGAATTTGTTGAGTTTCTTGAATCTGTCAGTAGCTGTCCTCTAATAGTTTTGGAAACTATTATGTAGTTTGGAATTCCCTCTAGAATTCTAATGAAACATATGTTAGACATTTTGAGCATGTCCCAGAAAACTCTTTAATATTTTGTTCTTTTTCTCTCCTTGCTTCATTTTGGGTAGTTTCTACTAATCTGTCTTTCGGTTCACCAATCCTGTGCTTTTCTACATGTAATATGCTGCTAAGTCCATTCATTGAGTTCTTAAGATATTGTGTATTTTTAGTTCTAGAATAACCATTTCTCTTTTTTAAAAGAAGATTTTATTTCTTTGGTGAAATTCCTCATTTACTTTTCCCACTTTTCCAATATTTTATTTAACACTTTTGATCATATTTATTGTTTGCTAACTCAAAAATCTGGGTCATTAGTGGGTCTGTTTTTATTCTGTTGATTATAAATCATAGTCTTGAATTTTTCTCATATTGACTGAATGCAATTCTTTTGGTATAAAAGAACTGTAGTGGCTCCATATAATTTTATCTTCTACCAGAGAAAGCTTCTCCTTTATATTGTTACAGAGATAGAATGAGGAGCTGATCATCTCGGTTGAATCAGAGATTGAGTTTGGTTGGCACTCGCTTCAGTAAGACTCAATCTACCTTTGGTTTGTCTCTATTCCTAGGGCAAGCCCTTCCAGACTTTTGGCAGAGAGTCTGTCCTTTGTCTCCTCATCCCTGAAGACTGTAGGAGATTCAGTTCTTCCCTACAGGGGATTTTGGCTTAACCCTTTATATTCCTAACTTTCACAACTTTAGAATTTGCAAACATCTTGAGGAGGTGACCAATCATACATTTGAGGCAGGTCCCTTCACTTGGCAAGTCTTTATTTCCTAAGCATTGCAAGAGTATGGGAATTTTCCCCGTTTTGGGGAAGTTTTTACCTAGCTCCTGTGCAATACCAGAACTCTAAAACTGTTCCCCTGGATAAGACTGGTTGCTTGTTTAGGGTTCTTCAGGTTTTCATTTTGTCACCCTATTTCTGTATGACAACTAAAACTTGTGAAGGTTTCTCTTTCCTGCCACATAGGTTCTCTGCCTGGGTGAACTTTTGAACATCAACTTGTGCCCCAAACTGGAAAATGCCCTCAGGAAAAAAAAAAAAAACTGGCCATCCTCAACTCACCTTAGGACACTTTTCTCCTCTTTGGAATTTTAGTTCATCTAGCCTAATTGCTTTCATCTAAGGCCTTTAAAAACATTTAGAAAACAATTCATTTATTTTTTTGTTAGTTGTAAGGGTGAAAGTTTTGGCCTGCTGTGGTTGGTCTACTGCACTCCATCTGGACAGGAAAGTCCTTGTTCTCACACATTCTTTTGTCACTTACACCACAGTTTAATACACTAATCTGGAGATGATTATAATAATATCTCCTATCTAGCACAATTCCACATGAAACTGGTTTAGTCATTATTTACTGTATTTTCAAAGGCTGCCTTTCAAACATTAATTGAAGAAAAAATTTTCGTTTATTTACTACATGTTCATCGGGACTGACATTATATACTCCCTCTACCTCAGTATTCACTGATTCTCTCAACTGGACATAATCGCATCTTTCTGGAACTCCCACATCACCTTATTTGTATGTCTTCATTGCACGTACACCTTGCATTATAGTTACTTATGCAGACTTGTATTCTTCATATCACATCATAGAGCTTTGTTCACAGTAGAAAGAATAAATGAATAAAAGACAGACAGCGTAATACTGAAGGGGATACCAAGAGAGTTATCACAAACTCATCCTCATTGTTTGTGAAAAGATAACCTAGGAAGCAATATTTGTAACAATTTTCTGAGCTGGAGGTCAGAATACACCAGTACTGTCCCATTTGAGTTCTCAAGCAAAAATTTTCAGCATAATAGGGTTTTTGTACAACTGAAAAAGGGTTTTTGCATTAAAATTCTGGCTTTCACAGTTATTAAAGTGGAAACATGGTTAAATGACAAAAGCAACTAGCTTGTTTCAGTGTATACTTACAGATCTTCCTATCAAAGGCTATTGTAGGGTTTATCATGTTGACAGCAGTCAGAATTGTCTTTGAGAAAACCCACGTGCAACTTACATTTTCAAGATTATAAGCATAAAGTTTCTGAGCCAGAAATGACTCTGCTACTCCAGGATTCTAGTGTCCCTAAAATCAACCACCATCCATTAGTTGAGCACCACTATAATCAAGGCACTGTGGGTAAGCACAACATTTTCAGGCATTGTCCATTTTACACCAAGGGACTTAGTCTAATCAAGGCATAAACGTACATAAAACACGGTCAATACGAGAAAATATATTGTAGGTGCTATATGAAGAGTACAGGTAATAAATATTCTAGAAATTTAGAGGAGATAATGACCACTCCCAGACATGTAGCATCAAGAGACTTTGAATTTAATGATTCTTCTTTCCTCCCTTCCTTCTTTCTCTTCTCTTTCTGGCTTGCAAGTTGAATTAACATGGCCAATCATGCTAGAAGAGAAATAAATAAGTTTAACATGTCATCCCATTTCAGCTGGCTTTAATTGTCTGAATTCCTTTTAGGAAAAACTTGTAAGGCAAATAAAGAACTTCCTGCCACACTGTATGAATACCATCTGGCTTGAAGTGGAATCCTGGTGGTCTAAGTCCATTCACAAGGAAAGTACAGTTCACCACAACTATTCTGGAAGAGCCTGGAGGTGGAAGGAGTTGCAGCATTTCTCATCAGAAATGTCAAATGAGGAAAAGGACCAGAGATGAACTGAATAAGCAATATCTCTGAAGAACCAGAGCTTTTATGCATTTCAAAGTATTCTGGTAAAACAATGTTCGTAGTTGGGCAGAACATGAGCTATGGAATAAAACTGATAGGAAGGAATCAGAAAGAACACATAAGAATTCTGTGTGAGGACCGTCCGTGACACCAGTACATAAATCAAAATCTGCAAATGTTTGAATATTTTCTCAGCATACTATGCAATTACTAAAAACTATAAAGGGCATTTAGTAACATGGAAACATGCTTGTGAAGTGCTAGACATTTAAAATATCAAGATGTAAATTCAATTCTACAAAATGGAAAAAGTGCAAATGATAAAGACCGGGAAGAGTTCAGATTACCAAACAATAAAAGTTGTGTGGGATGGTGGACTAAATACAACTTTCTTTTTTTCCCATAGTTTTCGTAACTAGATTACATTAATAATTTTTTTAAAAACAGTACCTTTATTCAACCAATGTTTCATGGTTTCCTAATATTTATGAGACTTTATGGTGGATTCAAAGATGCATTACATATTATCTCTACCCTCAAGGAACGCTGAACCTATACGAATGTAAGACATATGAAATTTCACAAGTAGAATGTAATGGGTAAAGTAAGACAGAGCGATAGGGATTCAGATGAAAAACATTCACCCAAGACTGTTGTGATCATGAAGGCTTAATGGAGGAGAAGGTGGAGTTTGAACTGAACCTGGAAGGACAGCATTTTAACAGTGTCAGGCATAAAATGGCGTTCTTTTGGAGAAAATGTACAAGCAAAAGGGAAAAGATGGAAACACATAGGCTAAGTTTGTGAAACAGCAAGGGTTCACTTTTTAAGGGAAAATGTGAAAGAAAGTGTAAAGGAAAATGTGACTTGAAAGTCAGGTCGAGGCCAGATTTTAAGGTCTCTTGTAGCTAGGCTTAAAGTTGGACTTAAGTTCTTCAGCCATTGCATCTTAATAGCTGATATGTGTGTTTTATTTCAGAGTTTACAAGGTGCAATGTGTTTTCATATCCTTTACATCTAATCCTCACAATGATGTTTTAAAGAAGAGACTGAAGTTTGGTCCAGCCCAGTTGCTATTACCAACTAAATATACGACATGAAACATACCTTAAAGTAGATGCTTCTCTGGGATTTGGAAAAGATGAGCATATTTCTTTAACCACTCATAATATCTGGTCAGCACTAGAACTTTTGGGGATTCAGGGTATTTGGAAGAAGCTCTGCAGCAACTAGAGTTTGACTCAGGAGGAGGTGCTGATAGAGGTTACCTCAAGAGGGCTTTTTCTGGTGTGCTGCATTAGCATGGAGAGACGAAGATCCAGCGGAAGAAGAAAGCAATCCTATTACTCTTGCTTTCACGCACTACTAGGGAGGATCAAAAAATCTTTTAATTGTGAGTTTAACCATCAATAATGATAGATGTGGCTGGGAAGCATTAAAGTAAATTATCCCTAGCTTGCAAGCTTCAGGAATTAGCTCCTGACTTTGCCTGGGGGGCTGCCCACCTGCTACCTCAGCTACATGCCTTAATTTCTCCTATTATCTCCCATAGCCTGTCTCCTTGTTGCTGTTGTTAGGTGCCGTTGAGTCAATCTGGACACAGAGTGGGCCTACCTAACAGAGTAGAACTGCCCCACAGGGTTTTCTAGGCTGTAATTTTTATGGGAGCATATTGCCAAGTCTTTCTTCCGCGGAGCCGTTTGGTGGGTTTGAACAGCCAACCTTTTGGTTAGCAGCCAAGTGCTTAACCGTTGTGCCACCAGGCTCCTTCCTCTCTCCTTGTCCTGCATAAATTTTTTGAGATTTTTTAAAAAACAGAATAAAATTAAATACTATGTATTTAGATAATTGATTTAATTCACGTGTTCTTTGGAGAGTGTGCAGGTATTATTTAGTACATATAGTGCTTATAGTAATTTCTATAAATATCTCGCTATTAGAGCCTGGATAAGTTACTCCTTATTCTAACAAATCAGATTCAATTCATTTGATTTTTAACTCACAATATTTTTCCAGAAGTATTCCATGAATTTTAGCATTGGCCATACTATACACATTTACATATTGCTAGGAAGCAAAATAAACTTGCAAAGCATATCTGAAGAGTACAGATATTTAGGCATTTACCTATTACCACCTTTCAAAGAATTTAATGTAGAGATTTATACATATGCTTTATAAGTAGGAATATGAGAGACAGTTGAGTTAGTACATAAAGTTTTTATTTAAAGTTTTTCCCTTCCAAGCAAGCTTCATTTACACATTCTAATACTGTACAAAATTTACATTCTCTGTGACTTACTCACTTTTCACTTTCTAATAGGTTGTTTCTTTCTGAAAAACTATAAGCTTTACTTATAGTTCTCATAAATGCTTTTATTTATTTTGGCTAAAAATAAAAAATAAATTGAAGAACCAGTCTAAGGAAAGCAAATATTCTCATATAAACTGGGACTTTCAGAAGAAATGGTGACAGTTGACAAAAAAGATTCTGATCGGACCTTGTTCTATTTATGACATCAGCTGGGTTTTTCCCTCAAAGTACTGTAACATTTCTTTTTTTCTATATATTTCATATGCTTTCAAGGAAAAAGAAATGAAAGTGGATTGCACTGCATATATATATTTATATATATATATTTTACAACGGATCCTTTGGATCTGAACATACAAATAAATACAAAAACAATGAAGATTGCACTTTACTGTACAAACGGCATTGGATTCCAGTATACCCACTCCATCTTGACATGCTCCGCAATGAAAGCTTATCCCCGAGGCATTTCAATCTGTGGCTTCCCCATATTGTTGTTTTCAATGGCACATTTTTTGAGGGATTCAGCAACATCTCTGGGTGATTAAAAAGAAGTATTTTATGCTTTTATTTACTCCTAACTGTTGTTGTTTAATCTCTCAAACAACAACAACAAAAAAAAACAACAACAAAAAAACCCAAACCCATTGCTTTCGAGTCGATTCCGACTCATAGCAACCCTACACGACAGAGTAGAACTGCCCCATAGAGTTTCCAAGGAGTGCCTGGTGGATTTGAACTGCAGACCTTTTGGTTAGCAGCCATAGCTCTTAACACCACTAAGCCACCAGGATTTAATCTCTTAAGAGTTTGAAAATCAAATTCGTGTTCCTGCCAGTTTTGCCCATTTGATTTGCCAAACGGAGACTATCTCATGCTCTCCTGTCCTTCTGCTCCTAAATTCCTCATAGTCCTAAAGACAATATAGCAGTTGCTCACTTAACTGGGTTCAGGCATCGCTGGTGACAGTAAAGAAAATATGATGAGTCCCAACCACCTGGAGTAAAGGAGAATGAAGAACACCAAAGACACAAAGAGAGTATTAGCTCAAGAGACAGAAAGGGCCACATAAACCAGAGACTTCATCAGTCTGAGACTAGAAGAACTAGATGGTGCTTGGCTACCACCAATGACCACCCTGACAGGGAACACAACAGAGAGTCCCTGATGGAGCAGGAGAAAGATGGGGTGCAGAACTCAAATTCTAGTGAGAAGACCAGACTTAATGGTCTGACTGAGACTGGAGGAATGCTGGAAAGCATGGCCGCTGGATTCTCTATCAGCCCAGAACTAAAACAATTTCCGAGGCCAACTCTTCAGACAGGGATTGGACTGGACTGTGGGACATAAAGTGATGCTCATGAGGAATGTGCCTCTTAGCTCAAGTAGATACAAGAGACTAAATAGGCAGCTTCTGTCCAGAGGTGAGATGGGAAGGCAGAGAGGGTTAGGAGCTGGTTGAATGGACATGGGGAATCAGGGGTGGAAAGGAGGAGTGTGCTGTCACAGTATGGGGAGAGCAATTAGGGTCACATAACAATGTATGTATAAATTTTTAT
This sequence comes from Dugong dugon, assembly GCA_030035585.1. NCBI lineage: Eukaryota > Metazoa > Chordata > Mammalia > Sirenia > Dugongidae > Dugong > Dugong dugon. Next base: position 69,222,066 of record CM057466.1, read on the forward strand.
ATGGGACACCAACTTGAAATGTAAACTTCGTTTAAACTACAACAATAAACAAACAAAAAAAGAAAATATGATGAATTGGAGGAGTATTGAGGGTAAGTCATGTGCTTTTCCTGAGCGCTCCTTTAAGCAATGTCGTGCTTTTTAGGGACAGAGAGCCAACTGAGATCGTACTTAAAAGGAATTATTCATTCTTTTTGTCGCTAAATATCTGACAAGAATTTTCCAGTTTTTATAATGGTTGGTTAAGTTTGGGTCAGATGTGTTAACCAATAGAACCTCTTCAAAATTGTATAACTTAATTTGTCAGGCAAATAACTGGTATGTTTGCTGCTTAGATACTACAGAAAATACAGAAAACGAGAAAGCACCAGCCTCCATGAACTGAATAGTGGCGTAGTGTATTTTGTTTTAATCTTTCAGATAAGGTTGAGAACACAAACATTATGACTCTGGCTAACCTAGAAGCTATAGGGCAGAAAGCAATTGCTACAGGAGACATCTTTTCTTCTCTGGTCCCATGAGGTGTTGTAAGGGCAGAAGGTATATAAAATGAAGTTGTATAGAAATGAAAATGCCCCTCTTTAATCTTATACGATTTTCTAGACTGTGTTGCTTATGGAGTCTGTGAAGTAGCCAAAGGTTAGGAATACAGAATCAAGTGGCAATTTCTGTAATGCTGTATAGGTCTTTAGGTGGGTCAAATTTTGAATCATTCATGAACACAATATCCCCAAAACTTCAACATAGATCACATGCAGGTAGACTACAATGCACAATACTGATCTTAGGTTTCTCTGGGGGAAGTCTTCAGTATTTTATCTCTCTCCTGAAAGTTAAAATCCACGTGAGAAGTTTTTTTAAAGCTGGGACAAGTTAAAACCAGTCTGAAATGGAAGAGTTTGTCACCACGGGAAGTTTGGTGTGATCCGAGTTACTGACGCAGTATCTGTTCAAGAACAGGTCACTTTCATTTGTGGTTACTTGTAAATCATTCATCAGAAACCAAGGGTGGGTTTCGGCGGTTGGATCATTAGAATGCATTGTTCCAATCGTAATGGCGATATCACTTGTCATTGCTTCCCAGAATGCGGTAATGTTCACTCCAGGGCTTCCTGGTGTTATTTGTTGTACGGTACACAGGTGGGCAGGATGACTGTTGCACAGGCAGGGCCCGCGAGTGGTTCTGCTACATCGCCTTCGAGTTCTGTCCAGGTTCCTTTCTCTGGACAATAGCATATTGTAGATGACTTGTAGGCTCCCTGTAATGGTAGAGCACGGAGCACATAGAGGAGCATGTTCAGAGAAGTACAATGGCAGCATTATTTATCACATTTACACTGGAAAGAAGATACCTTCCCTGCTCTTGCTAAAAAATTCTAAATAAAAGCCATGAATTCTGGTTGTTTTACTCCAAGGGACAATTTGAAACTCTCAAGATTTCCAAAATCTTTTTTGTGTATTTGTGTAACTAATAACAAAAGTCAAGTACCTAGAACAGCCTAGATGTTCAAATTCTTTGAAACAATTGATCAAAAACTGAAATTATACAGCCAGTTTAAGTTAAAGAAAAAAGCCAAATTCACCTTCAATATTCAAATAATTAAAGTAACTAGATTTTTGATTGTTGCTTCACTTCTCCATTTTATTTTGCTACTGTAGGGAACCAGAGCTGGGATTCAAAACCAGTTTTAAGTAAAATTGGATATGAAGGTATGCCTCCTTATCACACATTGATTCACTTATTTTCAAGAGGCCACCCAAGAAATAGAAAATGTTTTTAGTGTTGTTTTTCTTTGTCAACCTCAGGGGCTAGTACTTGTATAACATTTTCCTCCCTCAAACCAAAGATTCTGTTTTCATTACAGGCAACAAAAACACAAACAAGCAAAAAACAACCAACCTAATAATCATTTTCTGAAAACATATTGCTAGTGCCTGGTTCCTAAGCATATATACCTTTCTGCAGCTGGCAATTTGCACCAGTAAGTAAGAACAATATGACTATCTGGTTATATGTCAATACATATTTGCCTCCATATAACTAAAAACTTTTTAAAACTCCCCCAAAACTTTTTATCACCACCTTGTTTGATGCAAAAGAAATAAAAGTAATTGGTATCAGAACCCCAAATTAACCTTATAAAATTAACATGTATAAATAAAAAAGAAATGGCCATCATTTTAAAAGTTCATAGCTAGACAACTAGACGCCATGTGCCTCCTGATGTGATGTAATTTGAACTGCACAGTCACCTCCTCAGGCGTTCTTGCCAACAAAGGAAAACAAATAGCAAAAGAAAAAAGAAAAAGAGAAAAAAGCTGAACCATAAGAGCTTAGCTCTAATTCCAGACTATAGGAAATATGCAGACAGGACTGTTTAAATGACACCACAAAGAAGTCATTAGGCAATTCCAGAACGTAAGATATTCTCTATGATAACTAGCCCTGTTTTTTCAACAAGACAACGGAATGGGAAAAAAAAAAAAGAAAAAAAAAAAAAAGTGGGCCAGGGGTACTGTTTTCACTAGACATAATAACTTGTGACTTTAACTTACTGTACTTACTGAGACATAATGACCAAATATGAGTGGAACTTGTCAGATTTTGAGCTGAACATACCAACCTGAAAAGTACATTTTTTTTCCAAGTCAGTAGGAAAAATGTGAATATGGACTGGATGTAAAGGAATTATTGTTCACTTTGTTAGGTGTGATATTGATAGTGTACTTATGTAAGAGAATTTTTTTTTTTTTTTTTTGAGATACATAGTAAGCATTAAAGGTGAAATAACATGATGTCAGGGATTTGCTTCAAGCCGTTTTAGTCAAAAATTTTAAAAGGGGGGATAGATGGAGTAAATATGGCAAACTGTTGATGGATGTTCAAGCCAGATGGAGAGTTAAAGAAGCACTCTTGTAGTCTCAATTTTTGTGTATGTTTGAAAATTTTCATGACAAAAGAAAGAAAAAAGGAAAAAGCAATGGTAAATTACACATCCTAAATAGCATTCACGGACACTGACCAATTAACTTCCATTTCTCATCCGTTACTGGTCAGAAACTGTTCAGATTCTCCTATTCATTCAACAGAATGCTTATAAAATCACTTCAGTTTGACTTCTAGTTGGAAAGTCAGAATAAAAAAGCATGAGGTTAGGCACAGACCAGAGACCTATCCTGTCCTGTGTTACAGTTGAACAGGCAGCAAGTTAGCTCTAGGGCAAACTAACTGATTCTATTTTACTACTTCAAGTAACTTACCACTTGCATATGAGCATGATACTCTTAAAAGATAAAGATGTGGGCAATAACACATTTGGAGGGAAACAAGCAGAAAAAGTAAGCACAAACACGAGTAGGACGATGAGGCAAGTGTGGGCACGCACCATGCTCCAGCTATAGCCACCGACAAGGTAAATGCTGTCATCAAGCTCTGCACAGCCAGGACCACTTCGGCCCTCCAAAATGGGGGTCTGGAGAATGTTCCACTGGTCACCTTTTGGGTCATAGCATTCCACAAGCATGACATCAAGGTGGGAGAAACCTGAGTGACATAAGCAAAATGGAACCACATGAGAATAAATTTTCAGGGTCCCAATTCAAGGCTAGGGCTTCTTAAAAAAAAAAGAAAAACGTTTAGAGCCAGCATATATGTAATTGTGTATTTGAAGACTCATAAATGTATAAATTAAAAAATGCTATGCATTGACCAGAAGAACTAGATGGTGCCCAGCTACCACCAATGACCACTCTGACAGGGAACACAACAGAGAGTCCCTGATGGAGCAGGATAAAAGTGGGGTGCAGAACTCAAATTCTAGTAAAAAGACCAGACTTAATGGTTTGATTGAGACTGGAGGGACCCTGGAAGACATGGTCCCCAGACTCTCTGTTAGCCCAAAACTGAAACCATTCCTGAGGCCAACTCTTCAAACAAAGATTAGACTGGACTATGGGACATAAAATGATACTCGTGGAGTGTGCTTCTTAGCTCAAGTAGATACATGAGACTAAATGGGCAGCTCCTGTCCAGAGGCAAGATGAGAAGGCAGAGAGGGTCAGGAGCTGGTTGAATGGATACGGGAAACCTGAGGTGGAAAGGAGGAGTGTGCTGTCACAGTATAAGGAGAGCAACTAGGGTCACATAACAATGTATGTATAAATTTTTGTATGAGAGACTAACTTGAATTGTAAACTTTCACTTAAAGCATAACAATAAAAAAATGCTATGCATTAAATAAGCTTTATAAAAAAAGCAAAAATAGAAGGAATTTGCGAATCATAGCTGGTTTGATATTCAAGCCTTAAAAGAAATAATTCTAAATTTAGACAAAGTTTTACTGAATGTTTTCTTTAAGAAAAACCCCGTATTAGCTTCTTTGTGCAGCTATGATTAAAGTTCTTTATGATTACTGCTAAAAAACATTTTTCTGGGAATAAATCCATTACTACCACTTGGTGATAAGGGATAATTTATTTCACTGAATTCATTGTTATGACAAATTGTTTGTGCTTTTCAGTTATTAATGTTCCTGTTTTTTCCTTTCTGTAGACTTCATTATTCATTTCTTTAATGTGTATGGAAACTTAAGAATAATCCTATCTGCAGGAAAGCCAAAATAAATGCTTGCTCAAGGGTACTGCTAATTTACACAGAGTAAATTTTATTTGGTCAACAAGTTTTTTACTTGGTTAACTATGATGATCTAATGAGAAACCCCCTTAGCAAGAGACATGAGATGCAGATGTTACTGTGATTAGAAAGAAAGGAAAAAAAAAAAAAAAAGAGAGAGACCTTTCAAATGATTTCCTCCGATTGCATACAAGCGATCATTCATTACAGCCAAAGTGTGGATTGCGCGTTTTGTGTTCATATCTTGTTTTCGAGCCCAGACATCCATTACAGGGTCATAACAGTATAGCCATGGGACATATTCCCCATTGTGAACACCCCCTGCGAATTAAACATATATATACAAGTCAAGAAAGTGCCTTGGAACTGAACTTTGAAACAGAAAGTGGAGGGATGACTTGCCTGAAATGTATATTTTCCCGTTGTGCACCGCTCCTGCATGAGCTGCCAGGGGCTGTGGCAATGAGGACACATAACGCCATTCATTTGTTTCTAGGTTATAGCACTCCACGCTGGACAAGTAGCCAGTTTCATTCCTTCCACCAATCACGTATAAGTGTTTGTCCAACCGACATGCATAGAAACTGGCTCTTCTACAGTGAAAACAACAATGCACAGTAAATCACAAAAGAACTATGAAATAGGATAAGGGCCACTCAGTTAATCAGGGAAAGGAGGTACGCTGTGCTTCAGAAAGTGTTGCAAGCTTTTAGAATCTACACACAAAGCTACCCGGTACATCTGAGACCATACACAGTAATCATATGTATTGCCCATTACGGCTAACACTTTTGGTATTAAAGTAATAGTAAAGAAGAAATTCACCAACTCTTTTTATCTTGCCTTTTATACACTGTTAAAGCATCCATTAATGTTTGGGATATTTGGTACCTTGTAAGGATAGCACAGCTCAGTAAGACACAGTGAAAAATGAGGTAGATAATGTAACAATAATAAATTATCTTGACATTCACTTTCTTTATGGTCCTTCAAGGGTCATTGTTCCCAATTTATAAGAGAACTACATCATCAAAAATTTTCTTCAATTATCATTTTTTTCTTTTTTTCCCTCTAGTACGACTGCAAATAGAACAACTTTTGTGAATTGCATATAATGTTCAGATTTTGCTTTTATATAACCAGTTATAGGAATTTCATCTAAGCAGGTTTTGGTGCTGATTTTTCCAAGGCTAGAGGATACTTTTCAAGTCCATTTTCATGACAGACTGTGGACTTGAATAGTATACCTTCAAAGGCAAAAGATGTAAACTCTGTGAAAGCATTGGAGAGAGGGAGACCAATTCTGAACCAGACCAAAAATCTAGGTGTGAGATATTGAGGACCTGAATTAAGGTGTCAGTAGAAGAAATGGAAAGGAGAGATACAAAAGTTATTTTCAAGGAACATCTGCAACTTGGTAACTAATAAGATATGGGGGCTGAGGAAGAATAAGGATTCAAAGAGCACTTAATAATTTGGAGGTAGGATGATTTGTAACTTTAAGCATGTCCTTGATTCTTTGCATTGTTTTCTCATTGTTGCTACTGGACTAATACACTTCACAAGGTTAACATGTGGTCCAACACTGAATAAGTATAGTATAATTAAGCACCAAGCCCCTCAGAGAACATAATTCATGTTTGCTGAATTAATGGTTTCCAAAATATTGACATCAAGACTATTGTATAATGTCAATAGCAAGAAGAGGAGTCCTAGAAGTTTTTATCAGGTAAACCTATATAGCTTGGATATGTATATAGCTTCTCAATTAACATTTTAGTCTCTGGAGTCCAATTGCCTGGCTATAACATTTACTAGGTGTGTAGCTTTTAACATGTTCCTTAACCACTCTCAGCTTGAGGTTACTCATCTGTAACATGGGGATAATAAAGGTTCCTTCCTCACAGGGTTATTTGTGAATCCATATATAAACTGTTTGTCATAGTGTCCAGCAATTTGTTAGTGCTCAAGAAGGACCAAGTAGTATAGAAAAAAATCAGGCATAAAGATGCTTGCATATGAATTTTTCCTAATAACATTTAAATGATGACTAAATTCTTTTGTGTTTGTTTAGATGACTTATTATCATATAGATACGGTATCTGTTAAAGATAGCGATGCATTCTTTTTTTTTTGGTAGCCCAGGAATTGTTAGCCATTACTGATATTTTTTAAAATAATATATCAGCTATGTTTACGTTTTCTAGATTTCTTTGATGCCTTTGAAAGAAATACGTGCTGTGAAAAATCCGGAAGGATGAAGAATAACAACCATAATGGAAAAGGGGATGGAAGGAAAATAAAGAGAAGATGAGTCAGATTTCATAAAGCAGTAGTTGTTAACCTGGGTCTATGGCTTCTGAAGGGTCCATTGTAATAAAATGTTGTATTTTTTTAAGAAAACTAAGTTCTAGATCATAAACATCACATGATTATGCATATGTACATGGAGGTTTCATTGTTTTTAATCAAATTGTCAAAGGGATCTATGACCTAAAAAAATCGGGAATTCTTGGCATACAGGAATAAAAAAAGAAACTAATTTAAGTAATAATATTAGGTTTAAAAATAGTTGCAAAATTAAGTGAATACAAATAGACCACTGGTTCTTTCCATTTCTCTAATCAGATTCCAACTGCTCTCTCATTGAATATGGTAGGGCAAAGTTATTTTACCAGTGTTTTGATCTTCTAAAGATAAAATGTTTCATTGAAAAGACTGATAGATGTCTAAAAAAGTCTGTCCTAAAGTAACAGAGATATTTCTTTATACTGTTGACACAAGGGTAGGGCAGTATCCCTCTCTTACATGATTCTATGATAGGTCTTAGAGCTTCCAAAATAACTAATTTCCTTATTTCACCAATGAGCGCTCTTTAAATAACTTGGACTCTGTGGGTAGTAAGGTGCTAATGGAGAGTTCTATGCAGTACTAGACTAGGAGAGAAAACGCCTGTTAGTCATGCCAAGTATGAAAGCCCTCTACTTAATTAAGTTTAAACTGTGAAGAATAAGAGAGTGATCCCCCTTTGATAGTGTGGACTGCTTTTAGCGCGTCTGAATTTCAATTTTCTCACTTTTCTGATCTGATTCCTTCTCCACTGTGACACTGAGTCAGCCTGTCAGAACTTGCTCTTCGTAGCCAAGGCCTTCCTAATTTGATGCTCTGTGTGTACTCCTAGCTTTATCCACACAGTGTCACTGTTAGGATCTAAATGAAAAAAATCAGTAGGTTTCCCTTCCTGATGAAAAGTGCATTTTTATGTGGAAATTCCAATAGAGAAGGTTTTGAGCCTCTGACTTTTTCCCTGTGTTCCCAAAGTGAGAATTCATGAAATGCATTATAGAAACACTGGATAGTTAATGGTCTGTCAGCAGCTGCGAACACTTGCTCGAGGCTAAACTTTTACCTGGGACTGGTCTGTGGCCCTCCTGCCCTCTCATAAAGAGCTCACCTGATTTAGGCTATTTTTATTTTAATTTTGGAAAAGTTCAAGATTACTAAAGATACTAATGACATTACACTATTTATATTCGAAATTATTCATCTTCCCTCGCCCCACCCCCAGCCAGGGGCAATACTCAATGTTTCTGAGGTAAATTAAAAAACCACTAACAATAATTCCTACAAACATACTTTGAACTCTGCTTAATGTACAAATCTTACTGACCCTTAGGGTGGCTGGTTTATGCCCTGAAGCACGAGATTGAGTTACCATAACTTTATCTAAGCTTGAATTTTTAACTTTCATCATTTGATAAACAATACCACCACCGTCACCACTAACCACACCACCTGATTTTTCAGACAGAATATTGTCTCTCATAAGCCTGCTAGAGACAAAAATTTTTAAATTTGGAAACATTTAAAAATATATTTTCTTCTAGTCTTCTACTTACTCTGCGAGGGGGAAAGAGGCTTTCTTGTTGTTACTGTCCAAAACTGCTTACCCTCCTTGGTTTTTTTTTTTGAATTAGCCATGAATAAGCTCTCCATAGGAATAACGCCTAAAATCAATTTTTATTGAGGAAAAATTTAAAGTCACCAAAACATTTCTATTGATCCTAGGTTACATTTTTTGCCATCTCCCTCTTACTGAAGAATCAAATCCTAAATCTGAGACCAAAACAATTCACTACCATTACATTTAAATTTGTTTAATCATTTGTTAGTAAAATTCATAATCAGCAAGCATGCAATTCATGAGCTGACCCCATGGTTTGGTAACGGTATAGACCATTTGCATATTCCCTGCTGAACTGGGGAGGGGGGCAGTCTTTTATTATGTACTTTATTATGGCCCCTTGGAAACTGACTAGGTAAGACATCCTTGGAATCTGTTGAGCCAGCTCTGTAAGAGTGGATTACCCCACAGGTGACTTAAACTTGTTTCTGTTATTCTCAATCGGTTTGGTGACTTCTCAGCATAATTGTTTTAACTTCTCAGCATTCTGGTATCTGCAGAATGGAAGAGGGTTGGTGGGGAACTCGTGGTGAGTTTGATTCATGAATTACACAATGCAAAATTAGCTCAATTAAATGTTTCGAGAAACTTTTCTGATCTGAAGAGTGCTTCCTATATTTTAGGTTTTTTTTTTTTTTTTTTTTTTTTTTTTTAACCACCAATTAATCCACACTGATAACTGATATTACTTGCTATTTTGAATGGAAGCATTGCAGTGACAGCAGAATTTCATTTCGTGTTATGGATTGCCACGTGGGTCAACCAACCCATAGGAGATCCAGAGCTAGAAGATTGACCGGGCATTTGTGAGATCTGCCTTTTCCCACTAAGCTCTGTAAGGAGCTCTTTATTTGGTCTATCGAGTTGATTGTTCTAAATCTAAAAAAAAAATTCTTTTACTAGGGACCTGACATGATATACCATAATGACTTCGAAAGAAACGTTAAACAGTCCATCCTGTCAACGGTGGCTGCCAGGCGCCGACAGACCATGGCAGGTCTTTTTATCAGGTCAATGAGCTGCTAAAAATTGTCTAAGTAGGACCCTGCCATGATAGGCCATAGTGCCTCAGAGGAAGTCATTATAGACTATCAAGTAAACAATACACATCTTTAAAAAAATTACTAATTAGGTTTTGCAGCAATGCTTCCCATCCTTAGGGGCTCTACAGTGAGATAATTGACCGCGACGTGAGTTATGCCTCCCAAGCCGAAGGCGTGAAGGTTAATTATCGTGGTGTATGGCCCCCAGCAAAGAGGACTGTTGTGATGAGATGCTGATGTTTCAAACATATTATTGATATTTATTTTCTTAAAGAATTTTTTAAATAAAACTTTCTTTGAATGGTTTTAATTAAAGGGCAAAGTGATGTAGCTGCAAAAACGGCAACCAGGAAATAACCCCAAAAAGAGAGACACAGGGTACAATGGAAGAAGACGTCAAGAGGCTTCTGGTTCACTGAGAAGCTCGTCAGAATATTAATCGATTTAGAATCATTTTTGGGGGTATGTTTGCACGAGATAATCCTAAAAGTGTCTGTGGTCTTTACACCATATCGCACCCTATCATTTTCAGAGTACAGCTTTTAGTCTCCTGAAAGGAAACTTTAATACATATATATATATGGAATAGAACGTTAAATATTGAGTTTCTTTATGGCATAGATCCACACGGTTGTGCTGTAGTACTTTTTTGTACTACATTCATATTGTCATGCTGTAGTACATTTTTGTATGAATAACGTCATCTGAAAATTTTCTTTTAACTTGAAATTTATAATTAAGGATCTAATTATATCTCGTGTAATCTACTTGAAGTTACAATGGATATGTTAAGGTGAGGGGTCGTAAAGGATCTAGCAATGAGGATGAATGCTGTAGATTCCTTAAATGACTCAACTAGGAAGAGGAAGTAGGTTGCAGCTTATCGACATTGTCATATTGGAGAATTTGTTCAAGACCATATCCAGACGTTATTTGAAAAGGATCAAGGGTTCAAATTTTGGCATGTGAATTTGCATATGCATATTAAGACATTGGCTGATACCTAGGTAACAGCCAGGAAAGACAAAATATGTATGCGTAGAGTAGCCTTCTTGTCCTTTTGTAGCTAGGAGACTTAAGCGACATCAACACTGTGTGTAAATGAGATGACACTTTCAAAAATATTTAAAAAAAACTCTAAAAACAAATGACCAGTTGTTAAATGTCTGCTGGAAAGGCATTTAGGGAGGCAACTGTAAACAATTTGAGTCAGTGAAACTTGAAATATTTGATATTGAAATTTCTGCACTTAAATGCGTATGCGTGTGAGAATGTGTCTTATATTTCAATTCTAGGATTTAAATATATTATCACCGAGAATAGTGGGGTAGCCAGTGACATTTTAGCTCTGCTTACAAAATAGCAATGCAATGCAGTGACAGAAGACAAGTCACCTCTTTTTCTCCCAATATGAGGACAAATAATTGAGTTATTTGACTAGTTTTCGCCATTGAATTAACAAGACAGTTAATCTCAACTGGCCAGGCCAAGCTTTGGATTTTGCTTCATATGTCTTTCATTGACTCTGTCTGGCATCCCTTATCATGGAAAACCATTCAGTACTCATGCTTCCTGTAAAGCAGCCACAGATGTTTCAGGCACAAGAATTAAACACTTACCTTTCTTGCATGGGTGGAAGTTGAATCCAGCTATTAAATCGGGGATCATATCGACTGACAAAATTTGTACTGTGTTTTCCTGTAAAAATACATTTAATACACTTCAAACTTAGATATCTTTGTTGTGTTGCACATTTAATAGTATTTTATAAGACATCTCTGCTCTTGGGTTTAACAGACAAGTTAAACAGAGGGAATAGCTCCATAAATCAAGAGAAGAATAAATGTGCTACCTCAAATATTTATCCTTTTCTTCCCCCCGCCCTTGTTTTGTTTTTAAATAAGTTGGAATAAAAATAAACCAACTATAACAATAAAAGCAAGTATACTTACCAAACTAGTTTTATCACAGCGTTAGGGTAAACCTTTATGGGTTTTGATGTTTTTGTCTTTTAAAAACATGAAGTTATTGTCTATAAATTATCAGTTCCAAGGACTGTCTTGTGTCGTTTTTCTGGTTAGAGCTTTTATTAATGATCCAGGAACTCTAGCAGTGGTAAAGTCTGTTCTCTCCCCATGGAAATAACAGCAATCACTACACTAAGACTCTGAGTTAGGAAATGAGTTTTATTTTATGTACGTCATGTAAGTCCTGGGTGTGTATTTGGGGAGGCACAGTTGCTGTGATATATCACAAGTACATTTGCTGAAATGGGAAACATGAGTCCTTGGAGCTGGTTAACCAGCTTATCCTCTCTGAGCCTAAGAAGCACAATAATGCCTCCAAGGTATTAGAATGAATCTTATTTTACATACAGATTGACATCAAAGCAAGAAATGGAAGCAGAAGAGTGTATTACATTTTGCATGTGGCACCTGAGATGACAATCATCTAAAGCACCTGAGGCCTCAGCTTTAAAAATCTGTTTTTGTTCATATATGTGTAATTAAACATTGCAATACAGGTACCAAACTTCACCACAGTGGTAAACCCATATGTTTGTATCTGTGTACGCTCACACAGGCATGTATACACAACACACTTATTAATTGCACAAGTGTATATTGAGCACCAACTATATGTTTGATGTGTTCTAGGCTCTGCGAATATATTGGTAAACAAGAAAGACAAAGCCCCTGTCTTTATAAATGAATAAACAAACATGTAATATAATATTAAGTAGAGACAAATGTTTAAAGAAAGATAAAGCAGAGATGGACAGAGGGGAGGCCAGTTTAAATAGGATGGTCACCTTTTCAATGATGTCTTCTTGAGTCTTGCAAATACCTGAGAATAAGCCCCTCAGGCAGTGGGACAGGCACGTATAAAGGCCCTGGACTGGTGATGAGTTCGGCATGTTCAAGAATAGCAAGAATGCTGGGGTGACCAGGACAGAGGTCAGAGAGGTTTCAAGGTCAGAATACAGGGTGCCTTGTAGGATGCAGGGTTTTGCATTTTGTTATAAGAGCAAGAGGAAGCCATTGGAGGGTTTTCAGCAAGTGAGAGACAAGGTCTAATTCATCTCTTAAAAAGCACTCTGGCTGCTTTGTGAAGAATAGACTATAGAGGGGCCACTGTGGAAGCAGGGGAACTGCCAGAATGCTGCTGCAACTGTGAAGGCAACACATGACGGTGGCTTGAACAAAGGTGAAGACGGTGAGATACGGTCAGGTTTGGGATCATGACATAGGCACAGACAATAAAATTTCCTGATGGATTGAATATTGGTATGAGAAAAAGTGAGTAATTAAGAATAGCTGCCAGTATTTTAACCTGAGTAACTGGATTGGAGGTCATGCAACTTTCTGAGATGGGAAAGACCGGGGAGGAGTAGGTTGGAGGTTGGGGAGAGAAGTCATGGACTTAACCTTGAGAGGCCCATAGGATCTCAAAAGTGGAAGTGTCTGGTAGGCCACAGGCTAAATAAGCCTGAAGCTGGAAATGTGGGAGTCCTTATCCCAGAGATATTATTTAAAACTATAGGACTGATGAAACCATCTAGGAAGAGGGTATGGAAATGGAAGATCATAGGTCCTGGGAATGAGCTCTGGGGAAGAAGAGGAAAAACTATTAATGAAAAGGGACAGTTAGAGACAAGGGGAAAACCAGAAGAGTGTGGTATCCTAAAAGCCAAGTTAAAAAGTGTTTCAAAAAGCAGGGAGCGGGCAACTGAGACTTGACCATAGAATTTTAGCAACATCAAGGCTGTAGTGGCCTTCACAAGAGTTTCTTCAATTGACTGGTAGGGATGAAAGCCTGAGAGAAGACTGACTATTTAGGAGAGACCAAGATGTAAGAAAGTGGAGGTGAGAGGACAGGCAATGCTACTTAGGAATTTTGCTATAAAAAGCAGCAGATTATAGTTGGAGGATGCAGCGTCAAGGGAAGATTTTATTTGTTTGCTTGTTTGTTGTTTAACTTGGGAAATATTGCAAAGTCCTTAAGTAGGCAAGAGGGAAATGAGGAAGAGGCATTACATTAGAGTAGAAAAAACAGTAAGAGGGAAGATAGACTATATTGGTGGTGATGGAGGTAAGTGAATAGATTTGTTATTCATCAGATGAAGACTTTATCTTCCGGTTACTTCTGTTCTTATTGGACTAAGAGAAGCAAGGCCATCAGCTGAAATTGAGGATGGTAGTTTTGGAGAAGGAAGCATTTGAGGAGACAGAAAGTGTGAAATAGGAGAATGTGAAATAGCTGTCTCCGAGGGTAGGAGAGTGCATTGACTAGGGGAATTTAATGGGGTTGATGTGTGGTTTTATATATCTACATTTAGTTGCTCAAGGGCAGGGAAGAGGTGGAAGAGAGTTGGATTTAACCAGGACCGAGGGTTTGCTAAGCAAGTACAACGTGAGAAGGGGCAGACACAGCAGGTGTATGCACTAGAGTGATTGTTGGCATGGTGCATGGAATCTAAACACTGTAAGGAGAAGTAAGGACACAAGGCAGCGATGGAAGTGAAAACGTGCTAGAGTTCATGAACTGGGGATTCAGGTAAGGTAGAAAAGTTGTTGGAGTAGAAGGATTAGATGAAAAGGGTTAGAAATATTGGAGGTGTTGGTCAGTACGAATGATCAGATTTGAGATTTGGCAGGTGGTGCAATAATTGGGAATGACAACACCTCAGGTATGACTGTGGGAATGGGGGCAAAAGTGGGGTGGAAGGGAGGTGTGGAGGAATGGAGGGTTTAGTGTGTTGGATGACTTGTGTTATCAGCAAGATGACAGGTATTATAGTAGAGAGAAAGACAATGATTCAGGTACTAACCTTAGTGAAGGAGGTGGTATTACCAGGAAAACAGCGAACAGCTCCATATAAAGGGGCAGCAGGTGGTGCAAGTCGAAGATGTCCTTTAAAGTGGCTTGGGTTTTAAGTGTTTGGAAGTGGCAATGAAGAAGGAGAAAGGCCACCTGCTCCCAGTGTTGTGGTATGTGAAGTGTGTGAGGGGAAAAATAGCTCCTCCTAGAGAGTCTTGCTGGGAAACAGTCCTCTCAGAGGATAACCAGGTTCCAATTAGAAAAGAAGTTGAAGGGACAACTCAGAGGAGAATTTAAAGATTTTAGGGATTTTGTTGATGTGAAATCAAGAATTCCAGGGATTATATTGGAGGGCTTGGATGGTTGGAGTTGGCTGATAAATTGAGTCTTATTTGGGGATGTACAGAAAGGATAATAGTGCCAGTGATGGGGATGACCCAGTGAGCTTGGGTCTCACATAGGCAGGATCCAACTAAAGGAAGGATTATGCCTGGAATGGGTTTATAGGTGTGTTTTTGTAAAATTTGCAATCATTTACCAGGCACAGTGACTAGCACTTGGGTGATGTGAGAAATGGGGTTAGGAGTGGCAATTTCCAGCCAGTGGTAGAGGGAAAGGAAGTGAGAAGGAAAGGAGGTCCCTCATGGGCACCTCTTGTTTTGGGTTCATTTGGCAATAAGTAACAAATGTTAATTGGATCTCTTAAGTAGGAGCACTGACAGAACATATGCATATATGCTGGAATACTATAATGCATTCCTATCACTAATGATATGAAGGGAGTTAACATCTGTAGCCGAGAAGAAAAACTGATGTAGGGATTCTGCTTATATTTCCAGTAACTAGCATATTTTCTGATTTCAACTTTTGGTCTTGTAATTAAGATCATCAATAAATAAAATTATATTTGTGTGTTACAAATATGTATATTAGTATGTATTGAAATTTACAATTTTGTATTTCATTCAAGGAAGTTCATCTCAGGCACCATTTTCATAAGAACTAAAGTTTTAACTTAAGATTTCATATTTGGAGAGGATCTATAACAGTTGAACCCTTAGATTTTTAATTTTTCTCCCTGCCAGCAATGAAATTAAAGCATGTTATATACTATTATAGGATTGTTATTCTTTATGAATTTTGGTATCAGTTGAGATGATCGAGTACCTTCATGGTCTTCTAAATGGGAAATGAAGAGTTCTTTGTGAGTGGGAGTCACTTTCCATCGTGATGCAATACTAATTTAATTTCTCAAGATAAAGGGCAAAAACACGATTTTTGTTACATATCTAACCAAATACATACATTTATGTGAATGGTGGCGTAGTGAAGAGTGGTCAAAGACTAAGGCACAGGAGTTGGACAGACCTGCACAGGAAGCAGCTCAGCTTCTTGTAATCTGTGTGTCCTGGCAGGTTATTTAACTTCTATAGGCTCAGTCTCCTTATAGTAAAACTAGAGCCATGAATAGAACATGCCTTACAGGATGGTTGTAAGGATGAGGTGAAATGGTGCGGGTCAGTGCTTAGCAAAGTTCTTGGAAAATAATCATTATGCAATAAATATTATTACTGATACTAAGAAAAAGTCAATTATGGTTAATCAGATGGATGGAAATATGAAGCTACAAGAAAAATGTTTAAGGGGTTATAGTGGATGTTCTTGGTACCTGGCTCAGATTCCATTTGCTAGACTGGTACACACCCCCTCCCCCCTTGTTGGCTGCTCATGGTCATAGCTTCCTCATTGCTCACTCACCCTACCCCTACCTGGGGGAAGACATCAGCCAATGACTGGCTGATGGACATGGTGTCAAACGGCTGGCCTGCTTGCCTCAAAGTGTAACCAATTCTCCTCTGTTTTGGAGATCCATGCCAGTCGTTTATCAGTATTCACCTAGATCTATTCTAAATGACTTCACGTGCCAAACAAGTTGGGGGGTGGGGGTGGTGCAGAATGATTCAGCCTTCCACGTGGAAGGGATCTATAGGAGAGCGTTAGCTGCCAGGCCCATATGGAGACTAAAAAGAATGTTAAAAGGCAGTAAACTTTTTCTGAAATTTGATTCTGAGATTCCTGGTGGCTAAAGCAAAGAGAAGAGACACTAAGTAGATCACATGGTTAGTGTTGGTAATAATTTCAGAAAGCACAAAATGCCTTAGTACTTTGGTCTGACAAGAATCTGTCATGTAGGTCTTCATACAAAGTATACCAAGTGATAATAGTGAGAGGTGTCCTCAGTGACATCCAACAGGAAACGTAATGCTGTGTTTTGTACAGTCTTTTCTCAGAGCATATTTACTGAGGGCTTTATACTAAATTGCTGCTCTTCCCGGGGAAGGGAGGAGGCAAATCAGTATGGTTCAAAGGCACTGTTTTATGGGAATCTGAACTAGTTCAAAGATAAAATCAGACTAAATAAATGAAAACACAACATAATATTATTTATTTATAATCCTTGATCACAAGACCAAAAGTTGACATTAGAAATTTCCTTTAAATTCTCCTCTATCCCCCCTACCCAATTCTCTCTGTATTTTTTGATTTCTATACAGGCAGTCCCCAGGTTATGAACGAGATCTGTTCCTGAGTCTGCTTTTAAGTTAGATTTGTAGGTAAGTCAAAACAGGTGCATATGGTTCTTATTTAGCTTTTCTTTGGTGCAAGAAAAGGCTCTAAGTCTTTCCAATGATTCAAAAGCTGCATGTGCAGCAAGTAAAGGTGATTGTGATGAAGAATTTGTAGCCAGTAGAGATTGGTTTAATCATTTCAAAGTGAGGGCAAATTTACATAATATTAAAGGGCAAGGCGAAGTTGTCTGTAAGTCGGATGTTCGTTTGTTTGTAACCCAGGGATTTACTGTATAGGCACAAACCTAGGGGACAGGTTTTCTGTGTTGCTGATTACAATCTTAACTCATAGGAATGGGAGGGTCATAGTGTTTGGTGAAAACTGAGTTGTCAACCAAGACAGGTAATTTAACAGAGGCCTACTCCACCTTGCAAGAGAGGTGGGCTGAGAGAACACTGTCATCAGAACCAGGACTTTCCAGCTTTTTTTGGTCATGTTGTATTTTTAATCCGGCCTTCAAAAAGATGTTCTGCAGATTTTTTGTTTAGATACACACAATGGCTTCCCATCGCGTCTATACTTACACATGCTCTATTCAGTTCAAATCACTTTCAAGGGGGGATAAGTTAAACAGCAAATGGAGAGTTTACAGTGGATTGTACGTATGTCAGAATTTTATGGTAACATATCAGACCCATCATTGCAAAGATAAGTTCAAGGAGTGATATTAAATATCACTCTTGCTGCTGTTCCAAATCTGTTACTCACAAAGCACAAGAACTGTCTCCTTTCCTACACTGGAGGATATGAAACAACAAAGCTGCTGGTCTTGAGAAAGAATGTCCCCCTCTCTTAAAAGAAATGTTCTTAGGGGGTGGCCTGGATTGTTTTCCTTTAAGATTTTCTAGAAAGAACAGATGTAACCATTTTCTATAATTTGCCTTGGTGCAGATGCTGAAAGAGAACATTCACCATAAAATCTATGCAGTGTATGTAATTTCAGCTGGATGTTCTGGGGTTTTAAAGTACAAATGTGTACCTGCAAGCTGTTTTAAGTGGTTTCTCAGTCATAATTATCTCTGTTACACAGAAGGTTACAACCACAATTCCTCCTTTCCTGTGCAAGCTTTCCAAAAATATCTTGATAATTTTGTGTATTTTGCAAGGCCCAGTTTTCTCCTTGTGTTTGGCTTGGGAAGTGTGTTAAAATGTTAAAATTTCTCTTTGTGATAAATTTATGAAGTGATCCCACCAATGGGGACAATAATGGATAATCTGTGGAAGAAGCATTAGCAAAGGGTACAGCAAATAGAATGGGTCTCAAGGAATAAATGCTGCAAAATAACTTCAGCTAAAATCATGTACAGCCCGACTGGAGACAATGCTTATTTACTGCAACCACATTATTATATTGATAAAATGGGAGAAGAGTGGTGGAGAGGGTGGTTAAAATTCTTAATGGCAGCAGCTTGATACCTTTCTCTAGGGAGCTTGTGCTTCTGCGTGTGGCATTTCTCAGGGGATGGATAAGGAGAGGGGCTGGGGCGTCATTGCCACGCCAAATCCCCAGACAGTCAATGAGTGAATGCTCTGCTGCATATGTCCTCTGCCAGCTCAATGATTGACCCTCCCTCCAATTGTCAGCCCAATTCACTGTCATTGTATCATGTGTCCCGGCTTCACAGGCATGTGTTTTCTGGAGTAATTACAACATGGCATGCTACTAGGGACTTCAGTTACACACGTACTGGTCGAGCACCTAGAATGCAGTTGTTCAATAGTTACCGTTGGGGTTCCACTGGTCCTCTCCGCCCAACACAAACAAGAAGTTTTCTACCTCCACAACACAGTGGTGGGCACTGTTGTATGGCATAACTGGAGTAAAGAAAAAAAAAAAAAAACCACATGAAATTTTCCACCTTAGAACTTGATACATTGGCTCACTAGTTATTTGCTTTCAGCAAAGTGTCTAAAACGTGATACCAAGTCAGGAGGAAGAAAGGAGCCTAGGCAGTCGAGCAGGGCGCCCGCCGATCCAGAGAGCCCTACACCGTGGCTCAGTGGTGTGTTCACAGCAGCTTCAAACCCAACCCCTTTTGATTAATTTTACATAATGTTATTCCACAAGCTAGTCAAGAACAACATGTCATGCTGCTTTCGGTTCTTACGTTTTCCTCACCTGCCTGATGATATAGATGGCATTCTGAAACAATGACTGACACTCCATATGGTCAGGGCTGCGGTTACTTCTTGGAAGAAGTTAATCTTGAATGCACTTTGAGCCATTAAGATGCTCTGCCTCAACTTGGTTTGCTGGCAATCTTTCCAGAAACAGACTCAGACAGCTTGGGTGCTTTCTATTCCACAGCCATGAGCAAGCTGAATTTCCATACAGTTTTAAGTTTTTAAATTAAGGTCCTGCTGATTTAATGCCTCCTCCAAATGTATATGCTTAATTTCCTGTACAATGTCATTAGCAGCACAATCACACATTTTCTATCTATCTATCTGCTTAGGAGCTCTTCTGGAACAAAGATAAAAACTGTCAGGCACATCACAAATTTCCATTCTCCTTGCCTTTCCCTTCTCTCTGCCCAGGTGGGGTGGCTGTGAGGAGGGGGCATTATTCAGAAAACCACTAAAGCTAGATTTCTTCGTATTTGTTCCTGTTGCTGTTTCCTTCAGGGGGACACACAGCACCAGAGTAGGCTTCCCCTGTCACCCTGTGCACTGTGCTGTGTTAGTCTCTGCTATTATAATGTCATATGGTAAATATAATCTTACACAGCATTAGTTATCATATCACAGGCAGTGGTGTGGGCCCAGTGACACCGGAAGGAAAAATGATGTCCTTGTTCAGCTCATCATATGGGCACCTTAAATCTAGGTGAGGACAAATGGGGAGGTGATGTGCATGTTCAGGCAGGGAACTTATTGCTTGACACGGATCAACAGAGCACTTAAGAAACCAGTGCAGTGGGAAATCAATATGAGTCAGGGCCAGCTCTTACTTCGTGCTCTTTTGCCAATGCCAAGAGAGAAAGAAGAGGGTGGAGAGAGAAACAGCCTATCTCAATAATTCTGGGTGATATATATTTCTCTTTTAATTTTGCTTTTATTATATTTTATTTTTCTCAGAATACACTTAGGCAGGCCACGATATGTAAATAAAAATACTAAGAAACAGGCATAGTGTTGAAACCTAGACCAGCTTGTGAAAGAGCAAATCAGATCATTTAAACTTCTTACTAAAGGGTTTTAGGAGTTTTGATTATTTTAGTTATTTATTTTGACTGTGAATGCTCATTGTTTTTGAACTTATAACCACCAGGGAGAGGGCACTGATATGCAAACTCTGGATTTTGGGGATAATGTAGAAATTGGGTGGGCAGTGGATCTGTGCCCTCTTCAGTTAGGTCGGCTGATTTAGAAAGTCGTATCTGGAATGTCCTTTAGATTCCTTAATCCTCAGTTTATGGCTTTGGAGAATGCTTTTGACCTATAGGTCCTGCAGGCTTGGCTACTCAGAATCCATTAGGGCAGAATATATGTTAGGTTCATCGAACAACTAAGGTTGAACATGATTTAAACATCTTTTTTTCCAGTGGAACATTCTGAAGCAACCCCTTTGGTCCTATCTCCTGCACCTTCGTCTCCCTTGTTGTTGTTAATTGCCATCCAATCGACACCAACTCATGGAGACCCCATGTGCGCAGAGCAGAACTACTCCCATAGGATTTTCAAGGCTGTGACCTTTTGGAAGCAGATGGCCAGGCCTAACTTCCAAGGTGCCTCTGGGTGGGTTCAAACTGCCAACTTTTTGGCTAGTAGTGGAGTGCTTAACTGTTTGTGTCACCAGGGACTCTTGAGCATATTTAAAAAAAATTAACTCATCATTGTTTAGATTATGATGCTGGTCTCCAAATACCAGAACCCAAACTAGGCTGCCCATGTTCTACTGTGAACAGCCTGGTGCTATTCTAGTTCATCGTAATGTCATATGGCCTGTGTCAGCTCATTCAGCATCAGTTTCACCCGGGATATATCCATTCACCATGAGACATCATGAGTGTAGGAAGAGAGGCCACCAACTATAACCTACTTACTTTATGACTGCCACTCTTTGAATATTTATTTTAAACTTTTGGTCAGTTCAACGCCTAAATCTTACAAATTCTATTTATTCCCTTGCTTTTAACCGGAAGTCCAGCTTTATAACAAAGCGCAGTCTTCTAAAAATATAACAACACTTGTGTTTTGTTCTTACTGTTCATTTGCTCCCATTCAGGCAAGCAGAAATTAAGTGAAGGAAATAATAGATGATTTATTTTTAAGCCTCCTTCTCATTTGATTACCCCTATTGTTGTGCGCTATGCAAACAAATGAAACCATTGCACATTCGCTAACTATTGAACCCTTCCAAATAAGAGAGAAGAAGGCATTGTAAGTCCTAATATAAAGCCTCCTTGAAAGTATTCTCATTTAGCTATACATTTTTACTTTTGTTTTAAAACCTTGTATGCTATATTTCTTGGCACTTCCAGTATTCTCATTTCTGAATTATTGTCTTTTCTGAATTATTACTGTAAGTTGAGAGGCTATAAACATACACAAATAACTCTTTGAAATTATTCTGAATGTAAAATGCTCTCAAATTTATTAGGAAAAAAGCTATATTAAATCAATGTTTGAGTTTTACAGAAGACCTGTTTTTCTTTGACTTCTGATGAAATCTGAAGGAAAATAAAATACATAGGGCAGTGAACAAGAGTAAACAACTTGTTTAAAATGGCACTGGGTACTATGCTTATTGATGGTCTTTTAAATAACGCGAATACATGCCTGGTCCTTTTCCGGATTTCTCCAGAGGTGAACGAACAACTGCCTCGCCCTCCTAAGAAGGTATTTGAGGCGAAGTTTGTACTCTGTGTTCGTACGTAGCCCAGTGTGAGAAGTTAGTACTCTGTGTTCGTATGTAGCCCAGTGTGAGAAGTTTGTACTCTGTGTTCGTATGTAGCCCAGTGTGAGTTTTCAGCGTGTCAGTCAGTGAGTTAGAGGGAAAGGGTAAAGAGAAGCTAATCAGGATGAAATGAGATTAAAGGCTGTCTAATTTTACAGCAACCGTGATCCATCAGCCACTGTGAAAGTGACAGTGGAAATGAATGATGGAGACAGACAGGTGGGGCTGTACATTTCACTGATTTATCCTCAAATGCACTGGGCCTTATTTTATTGAGTGAACATGACCGCATTTATCATGACTGTCATCTAAACCCACTTCCCTCCATTTAAAAAGGTCACTTTACTCAGAGGAAGTAGGAGAGAGGCACTTTCAAATCAGATTTAAAATCCAAGAACACGTGTTTATAAGGCCCTTTGCAAGAATTCTCAACTTTATTAAACAAACTGGTGGTGCTAGAAGGAAAAAAAGCCAAAGTGTGAAAAGAAGAAACCTTGGATCATCCGAGCGAGCAATTCATTCAGTCTCTAAATTTGCAGCAATTTGTGAGGAATTTGCCTTTCCCACTCTCGTCACCACAAAATTCTATCCTAGTCTGGGAAATCAGATGAACATTTACATTTAATATTTGTAATTAAGAAAGTAGGCAGTAGGTAATACTATAAAATAAACCTGGAGAGGATATTAAGTCACAGTATTTACTCTGCAGAATGACATTAATCATCACACAGTAAATAGCCATTAGTAATCGTTGTAAGCTGTGTGAGTCTCTGCCACAATTATCTTGTATACCTGTTAATTGTTTCCCCATAATCTGAAGACCATAAAAATCTCAGTTACACAAAATCTTATATCCTTCCCTGTACAAGTGCAATAAAACGTCATGGAATGTTATGCACAAAACTGGTCTTTGTGGATGTGAAAACAAAGAGTCACACCCTCAGAGTGTTTTGTGTTGCTTTTCACAATAATAACCACCATTTACCAAACACTATGTTACAGATACTGTGTAGGTACTCCACTTCTATTATTTCGTCAACATTCACAACTAACTACAAGTGAGGCATTACTCACCGTTTTATTTCTACAACAAACACTGAGGCCTTGAGGGGCTAACGAACCTGTTGAAGGTCATATTCAGCTGGTGAATGGCAAAGATAGACTCCAAACACAGGGATATCTGGATCCCAAACCACGCTCGTATCCATTTCACTCTACTGATTTTCAATAGGTATGTTCATCCAACCAGCAAGTAATTACTGAGTACCTGTGTGTTCAATGATGGTGTTCTTGAAAATTGTGTATAATTTTTACATTGAATCATATTTTAAAGGTGTTTATTAGTTTGATGTTTAAAGGAATTCTTAAATAAGGCAAGTAGACCCTCCTTCAAATGTTTTTTTCTATGAACCTGGCTATTTAGATAGTTTTCTTAAAGCAAAGTAGATTTGCTTGTTGAAGCCAGACAAACACTGAAAAAATCTGCCAGTTAAGGATGAGTAGAGTCTATTAATATACACATATATATAAATATATATATCTATATATATAGTTTTTAAGGACTTATTTTAATCTTTCAGGCAAATTCAAAATATCTTGGGCCCAGAAGCCCTTTTCTTGGCACATAAAACTTCCAGTGGACATGTCTGTATTTATGAAGACTTTATTCTGCTAGAGATCTGCATTACTCTATTCTCCCTCTTATTTTATGTCTAAGGAATGTATACCTCTTCCCCACCACCCATCTTTCAGTTTGTCATACTGTGATGGTTTGCGTGTTGCTGGAAGCTATATCACTGGTATTTCAAATACCAGCAGGATCACCCATAATGGAAGGTTTTAGTGGAGCTTCCAGACTAAGACAGACTAGGAAGAAAGGCCTGGTGATCTACTTCTGAAAAGTAGCCAATGAGAATCTCATGGATCACAACAAAACACTGTCCAACTCACTTGTTTTGGACATGTCATCAGGAAGGCTCAATCACTGTGAAGCAGAGGGCCAGTGAGAGTACGGGTGACCCTCAGTGAGATGGATTGGCACAGTAGCTATGATGATGGACTCATACATGCTGTCCATTGTGAGGATGATGTGGGACGGGCAGCCTTTTGTTCTATTGTATAAAAGTTCCATGAGCTGGAGTCAATTCGATGGCAGCTAACAACAATACCTCTTCCAGCAGAAACATGTAGGTATTCTTTGCAACCCACAAATTTTCATGAACATCTAACAAGAGATTGCATAGGGCTGTGCCAAGAATACAGGATTGTTAAATAAATGGTTATTTATCATTTAGTTAGCACATTTATGAGGGCCTTGATTTCCTTTTGACATCAAATACATAAATTTGGAAAACTCTCAAATATGACATACTCCTGATTCTTTTGAAAAAGTAATTAATGCTCATGGTAAAAATGTAACTTAAAAAAAAAAAAAAAAAAGACAAACAGAACCAATGAGTTTCCCTTCCATCCCTGACCCCTAGCCTTTCAATTCCCTATCATAGAGGCTGTCTCTGTTACCGTACTCTTGTTTCCCTTCCAGAGAGACTTCGTGTGTATATGAATGCTTTTCTTTAACACAAATGGCAGCAGCACGCTATAGACACCCTGTGCTGTACATTGCTTTTTTCCATTTAACAGTACATTCATTCATTCCACATTGATTAAATATTTGTTGAGCTGCTACTCTATGCCAGGCAATGTTCTACCAGCTGGGGAGGTCATGGTGAAGAGCATCAAGGAATGTTCTAGTCAGGGGAAGCACTTAATAAACATGTACACAAATAAATATGCACTTTTCATTTCAAATGGAATCATGATTAAGAAAAGTGAAGCAGGGTCAGGGGAGAGGGAGTGACAGGGGTGGGGAGTTCTGACAGTGGTCAGGGAAGGCCTTCCTGCTAGATGACTTGTGAGTAGAGAACTGACTGAATGCAGAGTATAGATGCAGGGAACAGCAAGTGCAAAGGCAATGAGACACAATCTTGAAATGTATTAAGAACAGCAAGAAGACCAGGAACAGAGGGATCTGAGATGCGGCCTAAGAGGGAGACAGAGGATAGGTCAGGTGCAATGTTGCAAGTGTGGTCAGAAGATAGCACTTAGATTGTCTTCCATTATTCTTTTTAACGACTGCACAGTGTTTCACTCAATGGATGTCCTATATTTTATTTCATTCCCTTCTGATGACCACTTATTAATTTACTCTACAAGCATTTACTGAATCCTCATTATGTGCCAGAGACTTTTCTGGGTGCTGGTAATACGGCAGTGAACTAATCAGACAAGGTCCCTGCTCTCAGAGAGCTTATAGGGAATAAAAAGAAAACAAATAATAAATAGGAATAATGCCATTTGATGATAGATAATATAAAGAGAAATAAAATAGGATGATGTACTTGACAGTAAGTGCCTGATTAATACTGTAGGTAGGGTGGTCTTGGAAGGCCTCTCTGCAGAGTGATATTTAAGGTAGGATTTAAAGGTCAGGAGGTAGCTGTTAGAAAATGGGGGGAAAGAATCCATGCAGAGGCTCTGAAGTGGGAATGAGTTGGAAGTGCTTGAGAATCAGAGAGATGGCCTCTGGGTCTACAGCAAGGAGGGTAAGGGCCAAAGTGGATGAGGTCAGGAGGCGGGCAGAAGCTGAGTCACAGGAGTCTTTCCAAACCAGGATGAGTGCTGTAGATTTTATTCTAAGCATGATGGAAATATATTGGAAAAGTTTTAAACAGCAGAATGACATAATCTGATTTATGGTTTAGAAAGGTCACTCTGGCTACCGTTGATGCTGTAGGCATACAGAGGAAAAGCAGGTAGGAGGCTCCTTCCTTGGTCTAGATGTGAGATGATGGGAGCTTGACCAGAAGGGTGACACTGGGGATGGAGAGAAGGGGATGGGACTCAGATATGTGTTAAAGGTTGCTGCTATTACAAACAGTGTTGTGTTGAGCATTCTTCCACGCACACAACACTCATACACAGGAGCTTATCTGTAGGATTAATTCCTTCAAGTGAAATTTCTGGGCCAAAGAATAGGTTCACTTTACATTTTGATGGATATTGCCAAGTTGTACCCCTTTTTACATTTGTATCTTTGCCAGTGTGGTATGTGAAAAATTATCTATTTAAAATTTAAATCTGCATTTATTTAATTATAGAGGTTGGGCATCTTTTTGTACACTTAAAATTCATTTGTGTTTTACGCATTTCTTCCTTTGAGTTTTAATTTCTTTATATCATAATTTATGATACCCTATAATTATGTGATTTCTGTTTTTAAAGTATTCTTTTCTGTGGAGTTGTCTAAACTGGATAAACAAACGCTTATATTTTGGAAGCATGATATTGCTAGAATATGTATTTGTGAAATATTTACTCATTGAAGCAAATTCAAATAGTAATTACATGCTGTTGAAAACAAATATAACCTAAAAAAATGGTTTACTTTAATAATACTGGATGAGTATTCCCTGCTATGGGATCATAGAGGGTTTTTACAATTTCTTCAATTTTACAGTAGTGCAATTGAGAAACATAAATGTTTAAAAATGCACTGGTTTGTTTAATCCTACCATTCAGTCTTTCTGCAAAGATCTAGCGACTTGGCCAATACATCTTTGGAGATGGAGCAGATACATAGTAAAATGCCTTACACAGAGCAGGTGCTTAATAGATATTTACCGAATAAATAACCTATGTGTTATGGATCGAATTGTGTCCTTCAGAAAGATATGTTGAAGTCCTAACCCCTGGTACCTGTGAACATGACCTTGTTTGGAAATAGGATCTTTGAAGATGTTATCAGTTAACATGAGGTCATATCAGCATAGGATGGATTCTAGTCTCATCTGAGTGATATAAGAGAACAGACACAGAGACTTATACAGAAGGACAGCCATGTGACTACAGTGATAGATGAAAGCCAAGGAATGTCAAGGATTGCCAGGAACCACTAGAAGCTAGGAGAGAGGCATGAATGGTTCTTCTCTCAGAGCCTTCAGAAGGAATCAACATGGCCCATACCTTAATTTGGACTTCTAGCCCCCAAAACTGTAAGACAGTAAGTTTCTGTTCTTTAAAGCCACCCACTTTGTGGTATTTTGTTGCAGCAGCCCTGGGAAGCTAAGACACTATGAAAAAGGCTCTTATTTATTTATTTATTTTCTGTTAGATTTGGACTGTGCTATCCTTGGAAACCCTATTGGGGCAGTTCTACTTTGTCCTATAGGGTCACTATGAGTCGGAATCGACTTGATGGCAACAGATTTTTTTTTTTAAATACCTGAAAATGGAGCCCTGGTGGCACAGTGGTTAAGTGTTCAGCTGCTAACCAAAAGGTCAGCAGTTTGAATCCACCAGCTGCTCCTTGGAAACCCAATGGGGCAGTTCTACTCTGTCCTATAGGGTTGCTATGAGTCAGCATTGACTCGATGGCAACAGGTTTGTTTTTTTTTTTTTTTTTTTGTATACCTGCAAATTACAAACAAATGTGAACATTTTGCAAATTTGGGGATACTTTGATCACTATGGACAGTTAGTCTGGAAAATTAAGCCCCCTAAGAGATTTGTAGGGTCTGAGTCTATTGATTAGTTGGTTGAGGTCCTGAATTAACCCAAAGGTTGTAGAAACTTTCTCCCTCACCCTGACTTGTTCTACTCACACTCAGTCAAATTCCCATAGTCACCGGGGATAAAGTTATTTAAGTGCATTCAATACGCATGCATCTTAAAAAAATAAAGCACAAATGTCAGGTTTTGGGGACTGTGAAAGACCCAGAAGAGCGTGTTTCTTTCATAGTTCAAAACACTAATGGAGAGTTTTCCTGACCATGATGCTTGCTTTATCACTCCCTCCTCTGTACAGCTGTTGCACTTAGTACATGCCGTTACCCTTTCACTACCCTTGCCAAGTGATAACATATATTAAAATTGCCTGTTTTTTGTTTGTTACCCCCTAAAGCACCTATGAGTTCCTTGAGGGCAGACTGTGTCATCTCTATAGCATTATGCCTACCACAGTGCACAGCACATAGTTCTGGGGCAGACTGTGCCACTACTACAGTTTTATACCTAGCACATTGTGCCTAGTACACAGTGGTGGATTATACTTTGCCATCTCTATAGCTTTATGACTAGCACAGTGCATAGTACGTAGTAATAGATCTCAGATTGTGCCATCATTATAGCTTTTATGCCTAATATAGTAATTAGCACAAATTAAATGAATCAATAAATGTTAGTAGCAAGTATTAGTGAATGCTTGCTAAGAAAGGCTGTGGATTTTACTTTTTTGGAAGGTATAAAAAATATGATAGGTACAAGAAAATATGAAGAAAAAAGGGAGTGAAGCAAGAAGGCGGCAGAAAGGAAGGAAAAATGCATCCTAGATTACGATTCTATGGTGTCCAGGACAGATGTTGCTCTATATGCAACACATATAGTGAAGGAGGTTTGTAAGCTCTTCAAGAACTGAGACATATTTCTTCAGGAACTATCATAACACTTAATAGTGGCCTTCAATATATCTTTCTTGATTTACAGCTTAAGCTCTGAACACTTAACTTGGGGGAAAGTGCTAACAATCAGCAAGACTAAGGTGACTTAAAATAGGGCCTCTATTAGTTATTTAAGTAAAACTAATGTTCAAAGTCTTGTTTTAACTTTAATTAGAATATTTTCACTAAAATGTTATCATATTATAATTGTGTTATCACAGTATCAATAGTTGTTATGTTGGTTTCTCCCTAGCTTGGTGGTTAGGATATAAATGTAGTTTTATTTTCATTTTTGTGAAGTAAAAAATCTTTGGGAATGAAAACAGAAACGTCTTTCAAAGACTAATCCTCTCCTGTTTCATAAAGTGTTGTGTATTTCTTATAGGTGCTTTCAGAGACATATTGATGAAACATGTTAGTGCTTTGATGTTTGCCCTTTCCCAAGTGACACACAATGTCTTCTCATCCTATTCTTCTGGGGGAGCGAGGCATAGCACTTTTCTTTGTTCCACACCTACTATTTGAATACAAGTTACTAATAATAGAGGAAACTGAGCGTAGGGTACATTGGAATCTCTGTAATGTCTTCAATATTTTTATGTAAATCAGAAACTTAAAAAAATAAAGTTTATTAAAATTAATTAAATTAAACACATACTATTTTAAAGTTTTGAAAATAAGATCCTTGAAGAAAGGTCAAGGGAACCAGGATTATTTATACTCTGGATGATATGGCAGCTGGATAATAAAACTGATAACTAAATAGTTTAGATTCTCTTAGATGGTGGCCCCATAGTTGTCACTCCTTTGGGCGGAGGGAGGAGAGGAAATAGGTGTGATATAAATCCTTATAATGAGGTATAAATATGTAATATGGTATAAATCCTTATAATTAGGATTTATAAGGAAGTGTTTTTTTTTTTAATTGTGCTTTAGATGAGTTTTACAGAGCAAATTAGTTTCTCATTAAACAATTAATACACATATTATTTTGTGACATTGGTTGCCAGCCCCACAACATGTCAACACTCTCCCCTTGGGTTCCCCGTTACCAGCTTTCCTGTTCCTTCTTGCCTTCTCGTCCTTGCCCCTGGGCTGGTGTGCCCATTTAGTTTAATTTTGTTTTATGGGCTTGTGTAATCTTTAGCTGAAGGGTGAACCTCAGGAGTGACTTCATTACTGAGCTAAAAGGGTGTCCGGGGGCCATACTCTCGGGGTTTCTCCAGTCTCTGTCAGGCCAGTTAAGTCTGGTCTTTTTTTGTGAGCTAGAATTTTGTTCTACATTTTTCTCCAGCTCTGTCCAGGACCTTCTGTTGTGATCCCTGTCAGAGCAGTCGGTGGTGGTAGCTGGACAGCATCTAGCTGTGTTGGACTCAGTCTGGTGGGGGCTGTGGTAGTTGTGGTCCTTCAGTCCTTTGGACTAATCTTTCCCTTGTGTCTTTGGTTTTCTTCATTCTCCTTTGTTCCAGACGGGGTGGGACCAGTGTATTATATTAGATGGCCTTCACAAACTTTTTAAGAATAAGGAAGTGCTTTCTGATGAGGATCACATATACAGGCAGTCCCTGGGTTACAAACGTCCGATTTTCCGATTTACAGACAGCTCATACTTGTCCTTTAACGTTATATAAATTTGCCTTCATTTTGATACTACTGAACCAACCCCTACTCCCAAGAAACCCTTCATCACAATCACCTTCACTTGCTGCATGTACAGATTTTAAATCGTTGGAAAGCCTTCGAGACTTCTCTTGCACTAAAGTAAGGCTAAATAAGAGCCATATGCACCTTTTCCGACTTACCTACAAATATGACTTAAAGACACAGTTAGGAATGGATCTCATTTGAAACTCCTGGGGACTGCCTGTACTAAATATTGGAAAGGGTTATCTCTGGAGGTAATTTAAAATTCTAGTGGTTCACTTAAAAACCCTTGAGTTGTAAAAAGGTCCAGTTAAGAATCATTTATTTATCAACTCATTCATTCATTTCACTCAAAAATATGCACTGAATAACTATTAGTTATTGTGCCAAACTCCGAGCATATAAAGATTAACTGGACACCATCCCTGTATTCCAGCAATCACAGTGGAGAGAGAGAGAGAACATGTAAACAGATAAATAGGATACTGTGAACTCCGAGAGAAGAGCAGTAGAAACACCAGGGAGAAAGTGACTAAAACTGCAGGGAGAAAGTGAGGCTTAAGCTAAATCATAAGGATGAAAAGGGATTTTCCAATCAGTCCAGCAGCAAAGGTCACTATTGGTAAAAGAAGTATTCATTCAACAAATGTTTATTGAGCCCCTACTATGTGAAATACAGTTGGCCTTGGACTAAATCCTGGAGATATTATTTTTATTTTAATTATATTATTTTTAAAAAATAGATGGCTAAAATTAGATTAATTTCTAAACTATTTCCATACTATTGATAGTATTATTACAATATCAACTATTTTATTGAGGCATGGAGGTCATAAAGAATGTGTTTGGTGAATGTGGGAGCAAATAAAAGTGATAGACTGGTATCTACGTTGTCCTTTTAGGCAACTATCCTACTCAACCTCCCTCTTGAGAACTTTCTTCTTGAACAATCCAGCAGTAGTGACCTCTGCTCTAATTAAATCTCTCCTGACATTTGGTACCGCCTGGTAGTCCTGGAGGGAGTTGGTAGCGTCATCAGAACTGTGAGCAATACTTTTGATCTTTTTCTATCACCCTTCACCGCATTTGCTCTTGATGCTTCAGTCTGTTAGTGGAGCTATTGCACTTACTGAACTCAAAGGATATTTCACTGTAAGGATTCAGAAGGATTTGTTCTACATCCTCCCATGGCCATTTCATGATGTGTGCATGTGCATGCTCACATAAATGCTTGTGTATGTGTGTGTTACGGCCAGTAGGAACTAGACAGTTAGGCCAGGTAATCAAGATTATACCAAGTTGGTAGCTTATAGCAGACAAAGAAAATTCAAGTGCAGGCCATGATCATAGGAGATGAGTCCATGGTGGGTGGTCAGGGCCATGAAGAGGTGCTTAGTGCTGCCTTTCAAGAAAGTTCTGAAATCTGTATTACTGGGAGAAAGTGAAGAACTGGAGCTGAGCAGGTCCCAAGACAGAAATATATAGGGCTATACGATGAATACTGAAGATCCCTTTTCTCCATTTTGGCACTGTTTTTTACCGGAAAAACTAGACATTTACTGAATGTTAAACAATATTTATTTATGAATGTATTTATGAAGGTGTGTGAATATTTGACACTTTTCCTGCCTTGAGGTTTAGGCCGAAGTCCTAATGCTGAAGCTAATCTAAAGATATATACCAGGCCATCTATGCAGGATTTACTAAGTGATCACCAAACTGGTTCTCGTTTTGACTGGTTCACACACACCCACCCACACACACACACACACATATACATACATTCAGCCTATATAGAGAGTGATGAGGGAACACAATTAGTGAGTAGGATTTTTTTTAAAGAGTGGTCATAGGAGATTGTGGGAATACTATGCATTTTCCATCCACAGGAGGAGAAGAGAATGTTCTCCCCACCCCGTCAAAAGGCAAATGATGTCATCTCCAGGGACCAAAGTAGAAAGCGGTGGAATAATTCTTGGGTCAGCTCTCCCTGTGCCTCCTGGGGTTTAGTAGGCACAAGGAGAAGTCTGAAGGCAAGAGTCTGATGGGAGCCGTCTCTGGCAGGAGTGTCAGGGAGACAGCTGGTGGGGAGTGGTTTACACTTCTGGATTTGTTGGGGACTAGGTAGCCAGTACCTTCCTGTGGTCTAGGTTGATACTGTGGAAGCTTGCTTGGCTAGAGATGTCCTGAAAGGATTCCCCCACTCCCTACCCAAGAGGATTAATTGCCAGGTCAAGTTGACCCTGATAGAAGCTATGTGGTGGATAGCCCATGCTAAATGAGACATCTGCAGAGAGGGGCTCATCACAGAACCCATAAAAGCAGCTCATCAGAAAACAAAGTCAGCTTAACAGCATTTGCCTACTGAAGAAAACAAATACCAGGTTTTAAAAACACCAGGCATTTAAGGGCTTTTCTCCCTTTATCCCCATCCCACCCCCATCCTATACCTGGTAGAACTAGACTACTCAGGAAGGCTGATTTCCTCCAGGGCAGGTTAGCCTTGCACACCCTCATGTCAACATAAGTGTGGAGAAAAGAGAGTTAAAATATCAGATCTGAGACCCTGGATTTTGGGAGGGTTCTCACCATTGCCAGACCGATAAGAGTGACTCACTGTGCCTAAACTGTACCAACAATCTGGTTTATGCTGAATAATTGCTTTCCTTCTGGGAGTTTGGAATTTTGGTATGTGCTAGGCAGAGGAAGCCTAAGTGACCAGACCCCCAGTAAAAACCCTGGGCACTGATCTATAATGAGCTTCCCCAGACAATATTTTACACGTGTTGTCACAACTCATTGCTGGAGGAAACAAGTGCATCCTGTGTGACTCCACAGGGAGAGGACTCTTAGAAGCTTGTGCCTGGTTTTCTCCAGACTTAGCCTCACGCTCCTTTTCCCCTTGCTGGTTTGCTTTCTATCATTTTGCTGTAATAAATCACAGCTGTAAGTACTACTACTTGCTGAGTGCTGAGTCCTGTGAGCCCTCCTAACAAATCATTAGGGGCCTTGGGGACCCCTGACACAATAGGAGACAGAGAAGTTTCAGACATATTTAAAGAATAAAGTTTTGATTTAATACCCAAAAATGTCTATGGCAGCTGTAAGAAATTCCTGAGGTATAGCCCAGAGAAATATCCAACAGAGAGGGTTTGAAAAATCAGTGGTTAGAAAAATATCAAGTTGTTTTCATTTGGCCCCATATATGAAGCTTGTTCAATAAACTGACTATAGATGTATGTATTTATGACAAGACTAATTTATCTCAATCTGCAGGGACTATTTAGACTCCTGAGACTTCCTTAGATGTTAGCTGATGAAGAATGGGCTCCAGATTTCCTCTAGCTGGAATCAATGTGCACATTTTTCTTGAGAATCCACTAATGCCCAACATTGTCCCATCAGAAGTGCTAGAGGTTTACCAGAGAAATTGATGCTATGGCCCTTTTTATTTTCTCAGGAAATCTGCAATCTAGATAAGACATTGATACAAATATCTGAGACCATCTGGAAGAAATAATACAATGGTGTGGGAGCTTTGTGTCAGAAATCTAAATAAGGACCAAGTCACTGGGGCTTGGCTTAATCAGGCACTGATGTGCCATCTTCAATCTTTCCCTAGCCATTACATCCCTCTGCTCTCTTCACAGAATGCTTTGCCTTAGCTTTAAAATACAAAAGAAAATGATCCTGTTTTGATCCTGCTGTCTCTTCTAGCTATCATTAGAGCATCCCAATATCTGGTCCTCAAAGCTAGGTCCATAATGACTGTAGTGGGACAATGAATGATTGGTCTGATGGTCAACGGACCCCAACTATGCTCTTCAAAGGGGCTTTTCTTACAGAGCTGACAATAAGAACCCTTTCTTTTCTGACCACAGACCCTGGAGCTGCCTGCAGCCAAACAGAACCAGGTCTGAGCAAAGTAGAAGCTCATGTAGTAAGGAGACATGACACCTACAGAGAATATCCTGACAGGACTTTCAAATTTTGTTTCTTTATTGTTAGCTGCTGTTGAGTTGGCCCCCAATTCATTGTAACCCATGTACAACAGGATTGGACTGTTGTGATTCATAGGGTTTCCACTGGCTGATTTTTCAGAAGGGAATCACCACGCCTTTCCTCCTAATCCAGCTTAGTCTGGAAGCGCCACTGAGACCTGTTCAGCATCATAGCAACAGACAAGCCTCCACCAACAGATGGGTGGTGACTGCACACAGGGTTCACTGGCCGAGAATCAAACCCCAGTCTCCCACATGGAAGGCAGGACTTCATCCCTAAAGTCAGTGCCACCCTGACCTCCTGGTTATGTATCCCCATAAATCCCCTTTGCAATAGCCTCCTAATGGGTCTTTCTGCTTCCACTCTTGCTCCCTTTGGCTTATTCTTCACAAGAAGTCAGAATGAGCTTTCTAAAACATAAGTCAGACCATGATATTCACTCCTATTCAGTTCTTCCCTTACTTCTCATTATCCTTAAATTTTAAAGTTTTCACAATAGCTTACAGGGACCATATAACCTGACCCTTGACTACCTTCCCAACCTCCCTTCATGTTGTGCAAGCATCACCATGATCTGTTTCTAAATATTTCCATCACCCCTAAGAGAAGCTCAGTGCCCCCCAAGCAATGAGCCCCTCTTGCTTCTTCCCTTTCACTCCACCACCACCCGCCCATTGCCATCAATTCTGACTCACAGCAACCCTATAGGGTGGAGTAGAACTGCCCCATAGGGTTTCCAAGGAGTGGCTGGTGGATTTGAACTGCCAATCTTTCGGTTAGCAACCGAGCTCTTAACCACTGCACAACCAGGGCTCCCTTTTCACTCCAGGTAACCACTAATATACTTTGGTCTCTATACATATTTTTGGGGGTCTCTATACAAAATATCTATAGATATTTTGTATAAGTGTGGTCATATAATATTTGTCCTTTTGTGACTGACTTATTTCACTCAACATAATGTTTTCAAGGTTCATTCATATTGTAGCATGTGTCAGGACTTCATTTCTCTTTATGGCTGAGTAATATTCCATCGTATGTATATACCACATTTTGTTTATCCATTCACCTGTTGATGGTCATTTAGGTTGTTTTCACCTTCTGGCTGCAGTGAACACTGGTGTACAGGTATCTGTTTGTGTTCCTGCTTTCATATATTCTAATGGCTTGCTCCATTGCTTCATTCAAGTGTCTGCTGGAGAGACCTTTCCTGGCAATTCCACGTATAAAGGCATCTCCTGTCACTCTGCACTCCCATGCCCAGCCTTAGTGTTCTTAATAGCACTTGAAAATGCCTAACATTATATAGTGTGTGTTTATTTATAGTCTATTTCTGTACTACAATATTAGGTCTGCGTGGTGCAAACCGTTAAGCGTTCAGCTACTAGCCAAAAGATTGGCGATTTGAACCCACCCAGAAGCACCTCTGAAGACAGGCCTGGCAATCTGCTTCTGAAAGGTAACAACCTGAAAAACCCTATGGAGCGATTTTGCTTTGCACACATGGGGTTGCCATGACTTAGAATTGACTTGATGGCAACTAACAACAACTAGAATATTAACTGCATAGGGAAGACAAGGATTGTCTTGATCGCCACTGACTCTCTAGAAACATGCCTGGCACAGAGTAGGTGCCCAATAAATGTCTGGTAAATTAATGACAAAATAATTAATTTATATTGAATTGGATTTCTCTTACTTGCAACCAAAGCATCCTATACTTTTACATTTCAAATAGAGAAAGTAAAACAACGTGGTTAAGGTGGAATAGTAATTTAACAAGCATGTAGCTTTAGCTACTTAGTTCAGTATTGAAGGTTTACGTACGATTTACCTTTTAAAATGGGAGACAGTGTAGGATCACACAGACCTAGGTTTGATATCACTTAACTGTGTGAGTTTAGGAGTTTTGATTTTCTTCATCAGCAAGATGTGGATTATAATATCTACCTTACAGGGCTATTGTGCGAATTCAATTAAATTGGATAACTTACGTAAAGAACCAAAGCCGTTACAGACAAACTATAAAAGTTAATTCCTTTATTGTTCCCTTTCCCTA
Organism: Dugong dugon; assembly: GCA_030035585.1. NCBI lineage: Eukaryota > Metazoa > Chordata > Mammalia > Sirenia > Dugongidae > Dugong > Dugong dugon. Next base: position 69,258,257 of record CM057466.1, read on the forward strand.
ATTCCTCCGCCAAATATTCTTACATTGTTCCATTTTGCAAAAGACAAAACATCTCCAAATAAACAATGTTCCTTCACTTGTTGTTGTTGTTGTTAGGTGCCATAGAGTTGGTTCCAACACATAGCGACCCTAACGGAACAAAACACGGCCCGGTCCTGCGCCATCCTCACAATCATTCCTATGTTTGAGCCCCCTTGTTACAGCCACTGTGTCAATCTGTCTCGTTGAGTGTCTTCCTTTTTTTCGATGACCCTCTACTTTACCTCTGTGACCTTCTCCCCGAACTCATCACTCCCGATAACACGTCCAAAGTTCGTGAGATGAAGTCTTGCCACCCTTGCTTCTAAGGAGCAATTTGGCTGTACTTCTTCCAAGACAGATTTGTTCATTCTTCTGGCAGTCCATGATATATTCAATATTCTTCACCAACAGCATAATTCAAAGGCATCAATTCTTCTTCAGTCTTCCTTATTCATTGTTCACTTGTTACATTAACTTATTAATAAAAGCATGAAATTGCTAAAACATGGATTGAATGTAGACCTGAATCATCATATAGTGTCGACTTTTTGAGGCAGATGATTACATCTGAACATGAGGATAGGATAAAGTGACACAGGTCCCCAAATTTTCAAGAGTCAGGTGGTAACATTTAAAGTGGCTTAAACACACTTCCTAATAACACTCGTTGCATGATAAGGCTAAGAGATTTCATTTAATTATAACTAACATGTATCAGACACCAGCTATGTGCTGTGTTTGAAACAAAAAGGGAATACAAGCATAGTCTCTGACTATTAGGAGGAAAAATTTACACTGACATGTAAATTTAACACAGACTGTACTAAATAATAGGATAGAGGTCCAAAGTACAGAGAAAGATAAGGCAAGAGAAGAGTAATTTTATTTTTTAGCTGGTCTTGGAAAATGAGGCTACAGGTACATGTGTGTTGGACCTTTGTGGGAAAGATGGGGAATGGACAGATGGAGAGGGGTTCTGGGAATTCCAGTCAATGCCATCTGTGTGCACAAAGGCGTGGTGGTTGGGGACCTGTTAGGCAGCTCGGTGGGGCTGGAGTATAAAGTGAGTTTTGAGGAGCAATGGAATGTAAAGTTGGAAAAGTAGGGAGAGATAAGGTCATGGAGGTCCCTGAATACCAAAACATCTACTATTCTCAATAAAAAGGCCTTGAAGGGTTTAAGGTGGGGAGTAAAGCGTGAACAGTGTGAATACTGAGTAGATCATGTCCTTAGATTTTGCTAATGTTCTTGCATCATCTGAGTATGCTTCTGCTAAACTAAAAAAACTCACCATTTTAAAATGCAGAAATTCAATGAAAGAGAGAAAGTTTTATAGGGGCAAAAAAGAGAAAGAGAAAGAAGAGTATAAAAATATTCAAGTGTTGACCCAGAAAAAGCAAAACAAAGCCACATGGAAAGGCTAAGAGGCAAGGAATATGGGACAGTGGGAGCCCAGATTGAAAAAACAAAAACCCATAAACTAAAACATAACAATGGGTACATGTAATATTTGGGGAGGGGAAGTAAATTTTCACTTAACAAAGGAGAAGAATAAAGAGAATAATCCTAATAAATAAGAGAATGTTACTATTGTAATCAGTGAGCCATGGTGGCACAATGGTTATACTTTTAGCTCCATCTGGACTCTCCTTCTCTTCCCATTGATAAAATGGGGTAACACTGCATCTATTGCACAGAATGATGATCCCTCTATGCGTTGCCACCCAACAAATTTTAATCACTATTTAGCTCTTGCTCTTCAATAAACTAGCCAATGAACTGTCCTCTTTCCTTAGGAAAAGTATCTGAGCATCAAAGGCTAAATTTTAGAAAGGCCTATAATCCATTAAGCCTGCCTGCACTTCACTGTCCCTCATGATCTTCCTGTCCTTTCTTTCCTCCTGCCTCAGACTGGAGTCCATAGCTTACCTTTATAACCATTTCCTGGCATACAAGCTCAGTTGTCTTTCCCCTTCCTCCGTTCTTCATGCTTGCCTAGCAAAACCAAATCTTGCTTATTTCCATCTCCTTCCTATCTCCCTGCCAGCACCCACATACCTGAATGTGTCTGGAGAAATTCATACCACTATGTGAATAGACGTCATTTTAAATTCATGCCGCCCTTGCCTGAAATTCCTACTATGTTTTTCTAGACCATTCACTATCCCATTCTCCTATATCAAGGGCCAACAAACTATGGCTCATGGACCAGATCTTGCCCACTGCCTGTTCTTATAAATAAAGTTTTATTGTAACATAGCCACATCCATCTGTTTATGTATAGTCTATGGCTGCTTTGGGGCTACAATGGCAGACTTGTGTAGTGACACAGATCTAATGGTCTGCAAATTCTAAAATATTTGCTATATTGCTGTTTGCAGAAAAAGTTTGCTGACTCCTGTCCTAAATGACTATTTCACACCTTGTTCTCTGTCCTCAACTCTCTAACAGCTGTTCTCCGATTTACTTTTAGCTAATGACACTGTTTTCTATTTCACTAAGAAAATAGAAACAATTAGAAAAGAACTCCCATAGGCTCTCAGCATTGTACTAACCAAACTACCTGCACCAGTATACATAGACTCTGCCTTTCTTTTTGTTGTGGATAGACCATTCACGCTTATTTCTAAAGTCAAATCCTCCAGTTGTGTACTAGGTCCCATTCCCTCTTGAATACTCAAGGATATTATATTTTTTCCAACAATTTGATCATGTCTTGCTTCATTAATTTTTCCTTCTTTATCAGATCTTTCCTATCAGCAGAAAAACATGCTATTATATTGCCCACCTTAAGAAAAAAAAGACCTTTCTTGAACCATATAGTATCCTCCTCCTACTTCTTCTATTTCTCTTTTTCCCTTTACATCAATAATTCTCGAAAGAGTTGTCTTTATTCAAAGTTTCCAAGCTTTCTCCTCCCATTTGCACTTAAACCTTTTCCAATTAAATTTTAGCTTCATCATTCCACTGGAACAGCTGTTGTTAAATTAACCTCCACATTGCTAAATCCAACGTCACTTCTCAGTGCTCACCCTGTGTGATCTACCTGCAGCATTTGACTAACAGATCACTCTGCATCAAACAGTTTTCTGAGCAGCATTCTCTCTGGTTTCTCCTTCTACCTGATTGGGTGTTCCCCACTCAGATTCCTTTGCTGGTTGCTACCGTCTCAGTCTGTAAACTTTGCATGCTCCAGGGCTTGTCCTCTTAAAGCTTTTCTCACCTTTCTCCACACTCACTAACTACCTTGGTGATCTTCTTAAGTCACACGTCCTTAGAAGCACTCATGCCACTCCACTTGAGTATTAAATCGAGCTCTCCGACTTAGCATGCTCCCAAACGGACCCTGGCTTTCCCCTCCAAACATGCTCCTTTCCACCTGAGTCAGTGCTAACTCTACTCTTCTAGCTGCTCACACCAAAACCCTTGGGCTCCTCCTTGACTCTTTCTCTTACTTTCTGCTTGGTAAATCACCATATTTATTCCTCTTGGGATAAAATATATTCTTTTAAGATTTTTTCTTTGCATACTCTCAAATACATAAAAATGAATTAACAAATGGTGCCCGGCTACCACCACTGACTGCTCTGACCGGGATCACAACAGAGGGTTCTGGACAGAGCTGGAGAAGGATATAGAACAAAATTCTAACACACAGACAAAAAAGACCAGATTTACTGACCTAAAGGAGACTGGAGAAACCCCGAGAGTATGGCCCCCGACACCCTTTTAGCTCAGTGGTGAAGTCATTTCCGAGGTTCACCATTCAGCCGGGGAGTGGACAGCCCCATAAAACCAAATACGACTAATGAGGTACAGCTGTCCAGGGACAAGGGCCAGAAGGCAGAAGGGGACAGGAAACCTGGTGATAGGGAACCCAAGGTTGAGTAAGGATAGTGTTGATGTGTTGTGAGTTTGTTAACCATTGTCATAGGGCAACATTTGTAGTAACTGTTAAATGAGAAACTGTTTTGTTCTGTAAGGCTTCATCTAAAGTGAGAATAGCAGCACAATTGGAAGAGCGTACTCGATGTCACTGAACTGTGGATGTAGAAATTTTTAAAATGGTGTTATCTTTGGCTATGTATATTTTCACCAAAAAAAAAAAAAAAAGGTCGAGAAGGGAGAGGGTTGACATGTTGTGCGGTTGTTAACCAATGTCATAAAACAACACGTGTAAAAAAAAAAAAAAAGAATTAACGATACATACTCTTTTGTAGTCTGCTCTTTTCACCAATAAGTATATGGTAAATGATTTTCATTTCGATAAATTTAGATCTTCATTAGTAATTTTTAATAGTAGTATGCTATTTTTTGGTATGGATGAACTAAAATTTACTCAACAATCCCTAACTGCCAAACACGTAATTCCAATTTATTGTTATTATAAGCAACGCTGAAATGAATAACTTTTATCTTGAACATGTGAATGATTATTTCTTCAGAACAAATACCTAGAAGCGAGACTGCTGAAATCAGGACCATTTAATTTTTTTAAATCTATGTTTTACCTAGTTTACATATAAATTTCTAAATAAATACATTTTTTCAGGCTCCCGGATGAGAGTGATATACTAATATTTATTGATGAAAACGCATAATAACGGAGAAATTACTGATAGGTTAGTAATGTTCTCTTACTGCTTACATTTGAACTGCAGTGGTGAATCCAGTGTATGTAGAAGACATTATGTATTAGACTTATAGAGAACGTGCCTGTGACTGTGGATTCAAGGACCCCTTGCATTAGCTACATGCTTCCCCAGAAATTCACAGACTGGCAACCGTCGCTTTGGTTGATGATGATTTAAAGAAGCAATTCACTTAGCGTATGATCACAAATGGAACCTATTTCCTCTTTTACCAAGTCGCGCACTTCATGATATAACAAACTGTTACAGTAGTAATATTAATTCTGGTACTAAACAGGCAAGTAAAAACTTCTCATTAAAGCAGAGTAATTATAGATATATAGCCAGAATAAAGTGGGATTTTAACTGTGGGCTATTTAAATTAACTTCCTACATTGAACCCTTTTATGTGCTGTGAGGGTTTCCCTCTGGAATTCAGGACAATCACTTCAGCAGTCCTCAGGCCCTTAGAGAAACGCGGAAGGAAGAACTATGCGTATTAACTGCGGTGGCTGCAGACACCCATTGCTGCATCCTGTTCAAACGCGCTTCTCTTCAGCTGCTGCAATTTTCAACAGAGCCACTAGATGGTGTACACCGTTCTTTGCTTCCCCCCTAGAAAAATCATCAAGAACTCAGATGTGGGGCCTACAGGGCTAACAAACAAGGAGGAAAACTACAACAGTTATATAAATATTAAGGGTATCTCTCTGAAACCTTGATTTTCATTTTTTAACGCAGATTGCTCTGAGCTGAAGAATAATATCAACATTATTTTATTTATTTCACTCTTCTGAAATAATTTCAACATTTGAGCTGGACAAACATCTCTGATTCTCGAGCTATTTATAGCAACCTACTTTTGAACTTCATACTTCAGTCCTGGAGGCAATATTAGATAGTTTCATTTCCTCCTTTAGACAAATACTTAGCCAGGATATTCTATGCTAATACTGTTAAAGATAGATTTTTAAATAGGCCGGATTTCACAACATCTTGAAGGACCTGCAGGTAAGTCTTGTGCTGTTTATGTGGCAGAGATGTAACAAACTAGAATTTACTGCTGCCTTTTAGTCTATAAGCAACTTTGATTATGCATCAATGTAAACTTGCATTTCTATTTATGACGTATACATGATTGGGAAAATGGTATTTTTTTGTTTCTTTTTCTTTTTAGGGAATAATTCCATACAAGAGTCAAACGTCATTAAATTCATTTTTTAAATGATAAATTGTTTTCAATTCAGAAGCAAATATTTTAGGGAAGAAGTTGAAGAAAAAGAAAAAAGTCCTCTTCTTTAAAATGCTCTCTTAAATTTTTATAAATATACAGGCATTTAACAGGCATTTTTTTTCATTAAGTAGCTTCAACATATCTTCTATTCTTTCTTGTCATCTTAACCTAGATCCTTTATGAATTTCAGCTCCTCATCTCAAGTAGCGGTTAACATTCTGAATCCTTAATAGTCAAAGATGACTACAGCAAATCAGTATGCTCAGCCTTTGTAGAGAAAATAGTATCCAAACCAATCAGGGCCTTCGAGCTGATGTGCTGTTCAAAGTCCATTTCCATTACAGAATGAGGAGATGAAAAATGTCTTTAGTTGGACTTTCAGTTGGAAAATCTAAAAAGTCAGTGAATTTACTAAAAGGCAATAATGGTGCTTCTGAAAACAGACACTAATTTTATGTTCACACTCTCTGAATTACATTCATCTGACATTTAAAAGTAATTTTAAGGGAAATTTTTTTATTAACTGAGAAACAAGTTTCCTGGGCTACAATGATAAATTACCACTATATTTTAGAAATATAGTCAACTTGTGATTATTCAATGACCAATGGTCTGGTTCGTGTATTATTCTAGTATTATTATTTCTTCTTTTACCTCCTTTTAGCCTGTCCTTTGGTTTTTTAGTTCTTCAGAGAGTGGGCAAAGCCAAAGGACAGTTGTAAAATACAAGTAAACTGATCACGTATCAGCTCTGAAAAACTTTGAATATTTTTGTGGTGAGGAAATGGGGCATTGAGTTAAAATTATTATCAATTGTGAGATTTTTAAATTGTTTGAATTTTAAAGATTAATTTTACCCCCTTGCTTCATATAATTGATCTTTAGAAATCGACTTTTCACATTATTTTTGTGCCTCGTTTATATTTTTAATTTTTTTTCAAATATTAATTTTGTAGACATAAACCTTTGTCATTATGACTCCTACTTAGGTTTAATTTCTCATTATTTACATATTCTTATCTGTTCAGTTATCCTCATCTGCTTGTCTAAGCTGGGCCTGTAAGAGCAAGGCCAACTCCAATAGAAATGGAAATATCCTCTCTCTCTAAAACTGGAGTGAGTCCCTTGGTGGCGCAAAAGGTTAAGCATTTGATTACTAACAGAAAGGTTGGTGGTTCAAACTCACCCAGAGGTGCCTTGGAAGAAAGGCCTGGAGATCTGTTTCCAAAAGGTCAAGCTTTGAAAACTCTATGGAGTGCAATTCTACTCTGCGATACAAGCGGTTGCCATGAGTCGGAATCAACTAGACGGCAACTGGTTATTTTTGTTGCTGTTGATTGGTTTGTTTTGTTTTCCCAGTGATGGGTAAGGTGTTGGATTAATAGCTCCAAAACCTCTCATGCAACATGATTGGATATATGGGCCACAGTAAATAAAATGGATAGATCAAATATTTTGGTTCTATTTAGCCCGCTTTTAGTACATGAAAAAGTGTTATCATTCCCTGTCATTGCTGTAGTATGGGCAGTCTTAAGGAAAGAGTAATTTGGTACAGCTGCAGTTTGATGATAGATTTAAGTAAATGAATCTGAAAGAAAGCATGTAGAAGTGGAAAGGACAAAGGGAAGAAATTACTCAACGGGTTCCATGAAATTTAGGCTTTATCATTCATGTTACCTCATGGCTGCTAGATGCTGAATTGTAGAATAAGTCTATGATTCAGACAAAACGTAGAAAAAAACAAAAGACTACTGCAAGACTTCCAGCTGCTTTTTCTTTATCTAGCCCTGAAACGTTGATATTCATTCCTTCATTCATTTATCCAGCAAGTATTTATTGACGCCTACTCTATGCAAAGAACTGGAAATACATAATAGTATTTTCCCACTGTTGTGCCATCTCTTCTTGCTCGGAAGTCTCAGTGGTGCTATTTGCTTATGTGCTGGCTTTGAAATCTGTATTTCTACCCTTCTCTCTGTTACCTAGATGAATATTGTCCATTCCTTTTTGGGTAGCTTCACTTGGATATCACTCATTTTTTTCATTTCTTCTTTTCTTCACTGGTTCACCCACCAGATATTTATTGAACACCTGCTATGTGCCAGGCACAAGGCTGGATGCAGTGGAAACCTCAACTCAACATGTTCAAGACTAAACTCATTACATTCTCTTCTAAACTTTCATCTTTGATTCCTCTTTTAATTAAAGGCATTGACTCAATTTGGTCAAACATGCCAGGCTCTCTCTTACCCAGTACTGCCCAGCAGTTACCAAGTGATGTTTAACTCTCTTCAGGAAGATGAGTTTTAGATTTACCTTCTTTCATCATCTTCATAGCCATTGCTGTAAATCAGGCCTGGGTTACACAATAAATGTTTACCTTGCCTTCCATCTCTCCTTTTCCAATCCACCCTAAATTAGCTTTTAAAACCAGATTTAATTATGTTATTTCCCTTCTCAAAGTTTTCTGTTTACTTCCTACTGACTACAGAATAAAATCCAAATGGTTTTCATATGACCGTTTGCACCTAGTTGCAACTCACCTTTCTGCAGTGCCCTACTCTTTGCAATTCCCTAAATTTAAAATGCAATGCCACACTCTGCTTTGTTCAGTTGTTTTTTTCTCTGCCTAGAATAATAAGAACTCACCACATTTGTATGTCACTTTTCAGTTTACAGGGGACTTTCCCATACACTTTCTGTGAGGTAGGCAGGGATCATTTCCCCCAATTTAAAGCTGATAGAACCAAGGATCTGAACACGTTAAGTGATTTACTGAGGGCCTTATAATTAGCAAGAAAGCCCAGATACTAAAAATCAGTGGACATTAGCACTAAAAATAGATTAGAGTAAGGTGCAGCATTTTAATGGGTAAAATGAATTTAAAATATAGGTTTCCATCATTATTCATTGTCATATATTTTATCTAAGGGCTCCTTTTTACACAGAAAGTTAATTTTTAAATCTCATGTATCTGTGAACTTATAACACAGTCAGGTTGTTGTTGTTAAGTGCTGTCGAGTCTGTTCTACTCATAGCGACCCCACGTACAGCAGAAGGAAACACTGCCCGGTCCTGCGCCATCCTCACAATCATTGTTATGTTTGAGCCCATTGTTGAACTAACACTGTAATACTAATCCGAGTTTAAAAAAACAATTTTAATATATTATAGTCATTATGATAAACTCTCCCCTCTTTATAACCTTGCGTATCTCTACAGTGATAGAAATGTATTTATAATACAGTCACAGCCTAGCTTTCATTAACATTTTGTAAAAATAATACCTGCTAGTTTCATCAAGGTTCACAGTATACTGTGCTATCATTTGATGGAAGTGCAGTACTGCAACAGATTTTTAGCTAATACCTGTTTTGTGCAACTATGGTAGGCCCTTACTAAATAGTCTGTAGGAAAGAATACATTTTAAAAGTTTACACACAATTTTTGAGCTTGAATTATAAATAAGATATGTCTGTATCTCATAAGGAGACCCTAGGTGATGCAAATGGCTAAAGCACTCAGCTGCTAACCGAAAGGCTGGAGGTTTGAATCCACCTCGAGGCACCTTGGAAGATAAGCCTAGTGATCTACTTCTGGAAAATCAGCCATTGAAAACCCTATGTAGCACAATTCTACTCTGACACACATGGGGTCGTCATGAATCAGAGCTGACTCAGTAGCAACTGGTTTTCATAAGTACACTAGTCAAAGCTCAGGATGGATGTAGGAATAAATATCTTTCTTGTTATTAACTGTAAGTATTTGTTTTTATTCTATTGATATTTATTCCTTATTTCATTTATTTCTGACCTAATCATTTTTTTTTAAACAGCTTTCTTGGGATATAATCCATATAAGCTACAATTCACCAATCTACTCTTATTGTTATTTCTGCCTTTCTACTTGATTTGAATTTAACAACTATAAGAATTTTGGAGCATCATTATAATTATATGTATATAGAAAATATATATATACTACAAACAATTTGATGTTACACTCATCCAAATTTATCCCTCTATAAATAGAATAAATTAAAGTCAACTGAATTTGATGTCTATCCGTTTACTGATTGTCAGAATTGCTAAGGCTGTTATTGTTGTTTAGGCACTACTCTCTCATTTTTTCAATAATTTTTACATTACTTGACACAGTGGCTGTAAGGAGAAATAAGGTACAGCCTTCTTCCTTTCAGTTTAGGAAGGCAGACATTTAAACAATTAAAACACAAAACAATACATTTTCTAAGGTAGGTATGGGCAAGGTATTATGACAACACAGAGGAGGTGGCAATAATTTGTTAGAGGTGGATTGGGAGTTTCTTTTGTACTTGGTCAGAAGGACGCTCATCATCAGGTGGGTGTAACATTACGAGCTCCCTTAGCACCTTTTGCATACTTTCATCTTTGTCTATCTCCTTGTATAGAATTGATTCATTTGTTTCCTATAAAAAATTATGGCAACCTTAATAATATGGACCATGTCTTATATACATACCAAATTCCTAGCACAAAGGTTGAAATACAGCAAGTGTTGCACAGTTGTGTGTGGAAACTAACAGAGTGGAAGCCAAAGAAAGGGCATGAGTAACGGCCTAGGTGTCGGTAGAAGTGCATTCTGGGGATCTGAAGTGTAGTTTGGAAAAGCTGGAAGAAAAGGTATGGGATGGGAGGAGCAGCATAAAGTAAATCTGGAAAGGTGGCCTTTAGATGCCATGCTAAGAAGTTCGATTTCATCTTGTAGGCTCTAGGGATTTACTGAAAGATTTTATGCTAGGGACCAACAATGTGAATTGTCTATGAGACAATTCTTTATGAAGAAATGGATTCAAATGGATACAGAAGATAACAGTGACAGCGCTTGGTGAGGGGATTGGAGGGGTTGAGGGACAAGGAGGAGTTAGGGATGACACCTAAGTCTTCAGGTTGTGCAGTTGGGAGATATAGATCTCACTTACTGAAATAGAGAACAACAAAGACAGAACTGGTTTGAAGTCAAGATAATGACTTTAAGCCCAGGTAGAGAGATGTTCAAGGTAGCCAGATATACCATAGTCTGTTTCAAGAGAGAGATCTGGGAAGGAAAACATAGATTAGGCAGGTTATCAACTGTTATGGATGCCACGGCACATGAAGAGTGTTCAAGATGAGAAAAGGGTTTAGGGTGACATTTTGCCAAACATAGTACTTAAAAATAGTAACTAGAAAAAAAGGCATCAAGGGAGGCAACTGAGAACGTACATTTCTTGCAAAGCTGCATTTCTGGAGAAAGAAGATGAGTTAACCAGATAGACACGGCTTTCACTGAGATGAAGAATATACTGGAGTCCTAGAAGTACAAATGGATTCTCTCTGGATCAGAAGTCATTGCTAAACAACATACTCTGCGTTCTTCATGATGTCAGCACCAGTCCCATCATGCTTCCCCACATATAGTAATAGTGGTCATTACTCTCCTCTTCCTCAATTTCTTCTCCTTCTCTTTCCCTGGAAGGACATGTATTTTTAAGGTCATCTTCTTCACATAGATTTTATCAAATGGAAATATAGGAGAATGGTGAGATAGTTAAGTGGCGAGATGGAAAGCACAGTTGTAGGACAAAGTGTGTTCTCTAAAAAGAAGGCTCTTTGCTCCAAAGAGGGCCAGGAATGTGCTAGTGCTCTGAGGTTGGCAATTTTTGAGCCACTATAACAACTAGGGAGCCTTAATGGAGCAGTGGTTAAGAACTCGGCTGCTAACCAGCAGGTCGGCAGTTTGAATCCAGCAGCTGCTCCCTGGAAACCCTATGGGGCAGCTCTATTCTGTCCTATAGGGTTGCTATCAGTTGGAATCAACTTGATGGCAATGGGTATAACAACTAGAGCCTCAGTTCAGGTACAACAAAGTGGTAAAATCCACATTTGCAATCCTGCTGAGAGGAAACCCGGGCATTTATTAGTGGTCTCCCAAGGAATATGCATCTTTGTACAGAGAGGCTGAGGTGGGTGCCAATTGCCTACACCATTGATGTCTTGCACCAGAAGAATATGTGGAGGTAAGGGGCAAGAGTTAAAGCTCCTCCTACTGTGAGCCATTAGGGATAAAAGAAAGGAAAAGAATGACTTTCAAACTAGGTTTTTATTAGAGTTAATAATACTCATTAAAAAAATGATTCATTATTGACATCTGCACTCACTAAGCATTTGTTCAGGTTTGATTCACACGAAATTTACATTTATACCTGTTTTCCATTCACTGGAGGCAAGGGTCCTCTCCCTACAACCTTAAAACATTCTTTTGAAATGGCTAATTAGTCAAACTTTTTTTGAACAAAGCTTGTCTTCCTCAGTAACTATGTGGTGAAAAACATCAGAACATTGGCTTCTTCAGTGTAAATGAGTTTGGGGCAGCCCTCACCAATAGTCTCTGTTGTCAGGTCATAAGCACAGGTGGACCCACTTGCCTTACTTACCCACTTAAATCCACAAATACCCATCTGACCTTAAAAACAGACAATGTGACTGTCCCATTAAACTCTCCAATGGGTTTTCCTTCTGCATTTAGTGACAACCAAGAGGCCCCACCTCACACCTATGCCATCCCTCACACACACAGTGCCTTTTCTTTATCAGAAACAGCCTCGAGTCCAACTTGATATGAACAACAAAAAGAGAAACTTAACCAAAAAGAACCTGGGAAAACGGAGAGGAACAATCCGCTGAGCAGAGCTCTGCTCTGCAAATAAAGGACCCCAAAGCCAACAGGGATCTACATTGCTGAAAACACAGTGGTCTCAGTTCCCACCACAAACGCCACTTGAGTCAAACCACTGATTTTCACTTTATAACCATTAACATGTGCAAGGCACAACCCTGTACCATGGAAACTGTCTTCTACTGGCAAAGACAATCATGGGGAAGAAGAAAAGTAACCAATCTTTTAAAAGTCAAACAAAACATTCCTGGTCATTCATACTAGTTGGTGGGGGTGGGGAGGGTGGGCCTAGGATTATACTGGTTACTTCTCCCTTGGTAGGTGGCCTTATGCAGCAGTATCATGTCACTCCCTCCTTGCTACCTGCCCCCGTCCCAGTTTGTTTACTTGATATCCAAAAAAAAAAAAAAAAAAAAAGAAACCAAACCAAACCTGTTGACATCGAGTCGACTCTGACTCACAGCAACCCTATAGGACAGAGTAGAACTGCCCCATAAGATTTCCAAGGAGTGGCTAGTGGATTCAAACTGCTGACATTTTGGTTAGCAGCTAAGCTCTTAACCACTACCCAGTACTGGGCCAACTAAACTCAATAAGAATTACAAAACAGGTAAGGTTTTAAGGGGCTTGGGTAAGCCAAAGTAGCTATTACAGTTCAAATGTACTGAAAATATATCTTGACATTTTCATTTATTTATTTTAAAAATCAAAAAACATTCTGACTCATTAAACCAAAATGAAACCCGTTGCTGTCGAGTTGATTCCAACTCATAGCAACCCTATAGGATGGAGCAGAACTGCCCTGTAGGGTTTCCAAGGAGTGGCTGGTGGATTCCAACTGCCAACCTTTTGGTTAGCAGCTGAACTCTTAACCACTGTGCCACCAGGGCTCCATTCTGACTCATAGCGACCCTATAATTGATTTCAGTCTCTAATAAATGACAGCATTCAAGGGTCATGAATCAAGCGTGCTGGGCATCTTCTGATTTTCCCTCCAGACCCCCTCTCCACCCTGATGACCCTGCCCTGTTCTTCCTGGGCTGATGGACTGACCACATCTAGGGGCTGGCCTGCCTCTGGCTTCTGGCTGGATTTAGCTTCAGGAGATTGAAAGGAGACAGGAAGGGAGATCAGGGGCTTTTCTCTCTGGCTTCCTTCTTTTGGGTCAGTGTGAGATGTCTTTTTTATATGAACGAAGGTCTTATTAGTCCCTCTCAACACTACCATCTCTGTCCTCAGTTCTTGTAACTTCTTCCTCCCCTTGTTCTTTCATGCCTACGGGTGGTAGCAGAACCCCACTGTTAGTTACTGTTACTTGCACTTGGGTGGGGGGGTGGGTGCTATACTACTGTCCTTGAGATCCTCCTACCTCTGGCCCACATCTTTCTAAATAGCTCCTTTATTATTAAAGTGTCATCTGTTTCCTGCCTCAACTTGAATATGGCATTGTATGAGTTCTCACCTCTGCCTTATTTGCAAACAAAGAGTTCATTAATTTCTATTCAAAATGGCTACAGTAAATGAAAAGCCCCTGATGTATAAATACTTTTATAAATAATCCAACTGGGGAAAAAAATAATCATGTTAGAAAGAGATCAAGTGATGTCAGTTACAGGTCAAAGAACTCCTAAGAAGGTTTCATGGACCACGGTTTAATAGAAAGAACAGTGAACTAAATTAGGTCAGAAGCCAAGGGTTGGAGTCACAAATTCATCAATTATTGCATAACCTTGACAAGTCACTTAACCGCTCTGAACTTCAGTTTCCTCACATGTCAAACGGTGATAATAATGCCCAACCTATTTATCTCACGGAGTTATTATGGAGGATCCAATGAATGATAGACTTGAAAGTGCTTTAAACTATGGGGACTACATAAGTATAGAATTATATTATTGTTAAAATTGAGATAATATTACCCAGAGGATAAAATTTATCTGATAAATTAACCTAGGGTGCGCTCAATACATGTCTATCCTTATTCTGGAAATCACAGTGACAAGATAAAAGCAGAGTGGGCTCTGAAGTCAGCTGCCTGGGTTGATAATCTGGTTTCACCATGAACTAGGCTGGACACATTTCTTGACCTTTGTTTCCTCATCAATAAAAATGGGGAGAGTAATGGTATCAACCTCACACTGTTACTCTGAGTATTTAATGACTAATCCATGTAAGGTGTGGATACAATGTCTTGCAAATAGAAGTTCTTGACCTATGCTAGCCTCCTCAAGCCATTGGAGGTGGAGAGAGAGCATCTCAGTGGAAACAAGGTCATAAAGTAGCTAAGCATCCAGCCTTTTGAGTGAAAAAAAAAAACCTCTCATCTTGGCATGTTAATTTATATATTTACTAACTATGTAAGTTTGGACAAGTTATTTAACTTTTCTAAGCCTCAGTTTTTCATCTTCATCAAGGTAGTAACACCCACCTTAAAATGGGATGTTCTGAGCACGAAATAAGATGTTTGGAAGGTATTTAACACAAGGCTGGGCACATGATAAGTGCTCAGTTAAAATGTTCATTATCATTATGGTGTTGCTAAAACCAAAGCTCCCCTTCCTTATCTTTGCATCCCTTATTTCTTTTGTATGTGGAGCCCTCCAAGAGGCTTAGTTTACATAAAAGACATTTGTAGGTTCAAAGATAGAACTAAGATATGCAGAAAAAATCTAACTACATACATTTAAGATCTTGAATACTTTTGAAAGGCTGATGCTGTCCCAGCACAACCAGTACATGCCCTACTGGAGCACTCCATGTCAATGTTTGGCTACTTTGGGTATTGCCTAGGGCCCTGGAAAAGTGTGAGAATGAATCCCCTTATTCAATAATTACCCAAGGTCTGTGGAGTATGTCCTATGAGCTAGGCAGGGGAGCTAAGTTAGTCAAAGAGGCAGACATACTATCTGCCCTCATTTTGCTGATAGAAAAAATGTTTCATTTATATTCAGAACCATGTTTGCCTCTGAAGTTAAAGATGAAGTTCACAAATATTCCCTGGGAGCTGGTATAGCTGTGACTTAGGGAGTGATCACCAGAGAAAGACTAGAGTCTGAATATTGGCTTTGCTACTTCCTTGTGGCGTTGGCAAGTTATTTAACTCTTTGTGCCTTGGTTTCTTCCTCTATTAAATGAGAATAATAATAGAACCTGCATTATAGGGTAACTGTGAGGATTAAATGAATTGATACATGTAAAGCGCTTGGTCAGTCTAATAAATGTTAGGCATTATTATTACCTTGTTAACTGTTTATCATCTTTAAACCCTGCTTCACTACCAAATGGTGGATTTTGTGAGTAAAATAGGTATGGCCTTGGGTGAGATTCCAAGAGTTGGCAAACTACAGCCCACAAGTCAAATCTGGCCCTCTTTTATTTTTATAAAGTTTTATTGGAACATAGCCATGCTTTTTTATTTACACATTGTCTGTTACTGCTTTCATGTTACGTTGGCAGTGTTGAACATTTGCGACAGAGACCTTATGGCCTGCAAAGCCAAAAATATCTACTACCTGGCCCTTTACAAAGTGTGCTGGCCCCTGGATTAGATGACGACTATTAACATATTTTTTTCAAAGAGAATAGTTGTCATACAATTATTTATTCTAGAAAATATGTTTATATTCATGCATTTGCATTCTGTCAAGTGCTATATCATGCACTGCAAACAAATGAAGCTAAGACCTAAGACGGCACTGCTATGTGCTCTCCTTGCCCCCATCAGTTCTGCTTAAGGAAGCAACGTGCTTGAGTTTGATGCTATAACCTACTTCCAGCAGAATAAATGTCCTGTTATTTTCCAGTAGTGCTAATGGATTTGCACTCTTCCGTCCTCTCTTTCAATGGGTCTGTGTTATCAACAGTCACATATGTTTATTAAGGAGCTGGCTGGGGTGCAGCCTGTGGCTTGGAAAAAGAATTTCCTTCTTTATGAAGCCAGCTGAGACGTAAAGGGAATCGAACTCTCATCCTTGGCTTTATTTTACTTAGACCACGATAGAATCAGGCATCAGCTATCATATTTGTAAATGACTACCATTAATTTGGTAAAAGGAACAAAAGCTGCTTCTTAAAAAGAGACTTCTTTTTCTTCTTTTTTTAAGCAGTGTATGGGAAAGTTAAAATTTTTCCAAAGGTCAAGAAAGGTTATGCAGTCCATCGAAGGTGGTTGGTAGTGCCACAGCTTCTGGTTTAATATTGTACCCATGTCTACTCAAGCCTTTCAGTTCAAGACTGAAACCAACTGGAGGAAGGCATGGAAGATGAAACCTTGATGCTGAGATTAGCAACTGAAATGGACATTAACGATATACATAAGTTATGAGAACCATCACCAACTGTTGTCTAAATTAGATCTAGAAACATTTGTGACAAACACAATACAGAATATCAAACCAAAACAAATTTAACCATAAAATGGAAAGAAAATAACCATTACACTTCACTCTAATTCATCAGCACATCTATCTTTTGATTATCATTCAGGTAGGGAAAATGACTTAGGTTTTTGACAACAATAAACACAAAAAAGGATGCTTTATTATTTATTGAAAAATGAAAGCTCCAAAGTGTAAGAAACAGTTGAATACCAGGAAATGTTTATGCACGCACAAGGGCAGCTACTGATATTTGGTAAAGTTAATGATTACAGTAATGAAGAACTTCAACAAATTTATGAATGAACAGAAAACAAAGATCTGAGATTTACCAATACCCCACAGACTGCACAACAAGAGGCAGGCAATCTGAAAGGGCATAACGGCAAAGCTTTCCCTCGTAGAAAACCGTATCTCGGCACGAAGACCTTACAATTATGATTTTTGTGAGTGAGGAGGGACCCACAGAAAGCAGTGGCAGGAGTTGCAAATTCACTGGAAGTAAAGATTGCCTCATTCTAAAATAATTTTCACCTAAAAATAACCTAGTGCTATATTCTTTCTTCAACCTTCAATTAATAACAAAGGGAATAGTGAAAAGGTTCAACAAACGAACCTGCAAATTTAGGCTACTGATATATTCTATCTGTGCAGAGCATATTTAGTTTTATTCTAAGCAAAATGCCTCTCTCGTCTTGCTTTGCCTTTTACTCTTCTAACAACATGCACTCTGTTAGTACTACAATAATGAGAAACAGAAAGAGGGAAAGCTCTAGAGCCTTATTTGGGTGCAAATTTTGGCTCTGTCATTTACTATCTGTGTGACCTTAAGCAAATTACTTAATGTCTCTGTGCCTCCATTTCCTCATCTGAAAGAGAAATAATAATGGTGCCTATTACCACAGAGGAGCCCTGGTTGCACAGTGGTTAAGCGTTCGGCTGCTAACCAAAAGGTCAGCAGTTCGAATCTACCAGTCAATCCTCGGAAACCTTATAGGGCAGTTCTATTCTGTCCTATAGGGTCACTATGAGTCAGAATCGACTTGAAGGCAATGGGTTTGGTTTTTATTACCATAGAGGAGCCCTGGTAGCACAGTGGTTAAGTACTCAGCTGCTAACCAAACAGTTTGCAGTTCAAAACCACCAGTCAGTCACTCTGGGCTCCTCGGGAGAAAGATGTGGGCAGCCTGCTTCCGGAAAGACTGCAGTCTTGGAAACTGGATGGGGCAGTTGTACTCTGTCCTATAGGGTTGCTGTCAGTCAGAACTGACTTGACAACAATGGGTTTGGTTTTTTTTTTTTTCCCCAGTATTACCATAGAGGGTGGTAAGAATTACATGAATATATAATGCAAACAAAGCTGCTAAAATGGATGCATAACACACCGTAAAGTGTCTAGAAACTGTTTATATTCTTTCCTTACATGTGTCATTTGCTAGGTAACAGAGATGAAAGAGTGAGGGTTTGTTGTGGAGGAGTCCTTGGGTGATGCAAAAGGTTAATGTGCATGGCTGATAAAACAAAGATTGGAAGTTCGAGTCCACCCAGAGGCTCCTCGAAAGAAAGACCAGGAGATCTACTTCTGAAAAATCAGCCACTGAAAACCTTATGGAGCACGGTTCTACTCTGACACACATGGGGTTGCCATGAGTCAGAGCTGACTTAAGGGCAGCTGGTACTGGTACTTGTGGGAGGAGAGATGAGAAGCCTAGAGGTGAAATTCCAGACCTAGAATAGGACCCACATATGGCTCCTCAGGTGGTCTTTAAATTATATCATGAAAGTCACCTTTTTTTTCTTTCCTTACCTGTAGGAGAACAGGTTTGGCCCAGCAGGGTAAGGATGGCAGACATCACCCTTGTGTAACTGTACTTATCACACAGCTTCCTGCTATCTAGAGCTGTGCTGTCAGACTAGCCACAGGGTCTTATTTAAATTTAAATTCATTCAAATTAAATAAGACTAGAAATTCAGTCTCTCAGTTGTACCAGCCACATTTGACGTGCTCAAGAGCCACATGTGGTGAGTGGCTACCGTACGGGACAGCACAACGTTTTCGTCATCCCAGAAAGTTTTATTGGGCAGGGCTCATCTGGAAGATATTTTTATTGTAATAGGATTTATTTAGGAGGCATTCAAAACAAGCAGACAGGTTTTGCAAAAAAAAAAAGGAAGGGTAGTACTCTCGTAATGTGGATAAGCAACTCCAGAATCTATTAAGGACAAAAGGAAAAGTGAAAATTGTGGAATCGATGCCTCTACAGTTGCTCGTATGGCATCTCTCACTTGTTGAATGGCCTATTGTTCTCCTTTAAGTCATCTACATCACTGCTTTTCTGTAATTTGGACAAGGGATATTGTATTAATTCTTTAAGACTGAAAATTAGTATAGCTGAAACCTAGCTTCAACACCTGGCATCCCCGTGGAAATGTAGAGCCTGCTTTACTTTGGTCTGGCAGAGATACACCTTGTATAGAATTGGTTAATATTTTGGTCCCTTAACACTGTGAAGGAGGTAAATGCTGCAAAGCAACGAAGGAGATCAAGAAATCTGTGAGCTACGATCTCCCTCCTCCTCTTCACATCTAATCGTACAGATGAATAAATTGCTATAAAAATACCAAAAACAAAACTAAAAACAATGACTGAATCATTTTGGAAAAAATCTCATGTACTCTGTGTTCAGGTAGCAAGAAATTTAATTCCAGTTGGACCAGTCTTCTGTGATTTTTTTTTTCCTTTTCATCTAAGATATTTTTAACGCTCAGAGGCAGTATAATGGAAAAGCATGTATTTTTGCCTGGTTTATACCCATCATCCTTACCATTACAACAAGACAAAAGCATTAAAGTAAAATTAATCATGTCAAGAGATTTTTAGCAAAAACAAGGGAGATCATGCATAAAGCGTCGCTTTGTCTAGTGTGAAGTCACGCTCTGATTAAAAACATACAATGAAAGTGAAAGTGATACATCATTGCCTTAGCAGTAGGGTTTTCTGAAAGTGCTTTGTGGTTCTCAGCATAAACATGTGGAAAGATTTTGGTCTTTGAAACTCACAGTGATTATTGTTCTAGCTAAATAATTGGAATTCAATCTTAATTAAAAAAAAAAAAAAAAGAATTAAGACTTAATGGCCAGACAAGGCACGTCAGTAGGGTTAACAATTAGATACACTATAAGGAGCAGTAGTTTGTCTTGACAACCCAGACACACAAACAGGAAAGTGTCTGCTTAGCACTCCCCTTAGACTAAGTCATATTTAACGCTTAATATGGCCAGGTCCTACTGTATCTGCCATGAAGCACAACTGTTTGTTTCATCAATAGCACTTAATGAAAATAAAGATGTGGTTGTAGAGTGATCATTCCCCAATAATGAAGTCATTTTGTGTATGATACACAAAACCAAAAATTGTATGGATATTCATGAAATATAGTTTTGGTTCCTGACTCCACCACAGAATCATCACATGGATCTGAAAAGAAAAAGTTTACTTATTTGGAATTTGCCTTAATTATTCCTTTATTTTTATGGAGATATTTGCATGTAATAATCATTCATCTCAATTACCTTTTAATTTTTACAGTTGTAGTTTTAAAGTCATTTCAATTTTTTTAAAATGAGGTCTCCTTAAACGAAAAAAATGCTTCTGTTCTATGGGAGTTACATTTATTTATATAATATATACCTACATACATATTTGGAGCTCTGGTGGCACAGTGGTTAAGAGACTGGCTGCTAAGCAAAAGGTCAGCAGTTCGAATTCACCAGCCACTCCTTAGAAACCCTATGGGGGCAGTTCTACTCTGTCCTATAGGGTTGCTATTAGTAGAGATCGACTCGATGGCAATGGGTTTACATACATATTTGCATAACTCTTTTATATATGGATTACATATAATATCTGTATAACAATATTACATATAGATTACATATAATAGTAGAAGCAATGAAAATAATATAAACTCAGACCCATTTAAATGATTAGAGGGTGTCAACATTTGAAAAATTCCACTGCAAATGCATTATAACATATGGAATGCATTTTTAAACTTTTCCTTAAACATGTTGTTACGCACAACTCATAGTCACCCCATGTGACAGAGTAGAACTGCCTTGCAGGGTTTTCTAGGCCATAATCTTTATGGGAACAGATCTCCAGGTCTTTCTCCTGTGAAGCCACTGAGCTGGTTTGAACTGACAACCTTGGAGTTAGCAGTTGAGCACTTAGCCATTGTGCCACCAGGGCTCATTTCCTTTAATATAGAGTCATCTAATTTGGAAATGAATATCAGTCCTCATAATAGCCACACTGATGCACGAAGTGTTAGAAAGATGCATATATTCTCTATTCTGATAATATATACTTCTCAAAAGAGGAGTGAGCATATTTTGCATATGACAAAACAGCGAATAAATATTTGTTGAACATAGATGTGCATTACTATAATCATCAGGCTATCATTTGATTATCCTCCTTTTGAGACCTTGGGAGGATTATACTTTTCCACTCACTTTAACATTAAGTGTGGCCAAGTGATTTGTTTTTGCCAGTGAAATGTGTTAATTCTGGGCAGAAGTTAAAAGAGGCAGTATGACATTTTCCTCTCTCCTCTCATGGCAATGGTGACATGCCAAAAATAGTGGAGTTTCCATCAATCTGAGTGCCAAATGTGAAGCTGTGGAGCAGAGCCACCAGCTAACCTGCCATAGACATGTGACATGAAAAGAAAGAAATATTTACTCAGATAAGCCACTGAGATTTTGGGACTGTTGTTATGACCACTCAATCTAGCCTTGCCTAACCTGACTGATTCAGGTGTTGGTACCAAGAAGGTCCAGTGGCTGATGACAAGGAAACAGATACTGGAAGGCAGAAAGATGGAAACTCATGTTATGAAGTGGAAAATCAGTTGGTAAAACTGTTGCCTCCTATTACTTGGAAGGCTAACCAGTTACTTAATAAACTTGTACCTCCAAGGGAAGAGGTTGGGAAACAGAATGTTGATAGTGTGTATTGGTTGCTGTTGGCTGCACCTGGCTAGAGCTACAGAAAGAGATCATCTCAGAAAAGAACTGACCCATTTATAATCAGGACTGAAAGGAAACAGAGTCCAGAAATGCAGGGGTATGCAGTATTGGAAGAAGCAATGCATTTCAGTCTTATCTGGTACAAGATAAAATTCAGAAAAATGTAAGCCAAAAAAAAAGGTAAACTGAAACACAGCTTAGTGACAAAGATACAGTTCGGGATATGGTGTTCACTCCTAATTTCACTGAGTTATAGTGTCTTAGAAGAAAGTTTCAATTAAGGGTGAGATACCCAGTAAATCCTTCTAACTCAGGCAAAGGAGTAAAAAGATGGCTTTCCCATTGAATCTTGAGAGGTAAATGAATATATAGAGAGAGTGTTAGAGTGAGGATGAGTGAGTGTGTGTGTTTGTGAAAGAGAGAAATGGGGGCAAGAAAACAAAGGAAAAAAGAATCTAAGAAGTATGTGAGAAAAGAAATGTGGTCATGGGCACTGGTCTGTGGAGCTGACTGAAACATAAGACAACCAAGCTTTCTAGAGAATTCATTGCCAAAAGACCTACCAGCCTGGACTGAAAGAGGTTGTGACAATTACAGACTTAAAATACCCATTGTTCCCTAGATGTCTACGACTGATAATGTACTTGGAAAGTTCTTCCACCCGCAGGAAGAGCATATTCCTCAGGCTTACTTTGGATATGGCCAAGGAGAATAATGGAAACGAAGAATCTCCCACAGGATGGAGCCGGGGGCATGGAGAACAAAGGACAGGAGCAGAATTCCAACTGCTGACCTTTTGGTTAGCAGCCAAACATTTAACCACAGTGTCACCAGGGCTCCGGAGCAGAATTAGGGAGAGCCCTAATAGAGGAACACAACCCACCACATGGATGTTGTTGTTGTTATGTGCTGCCAAGTTGATTTCGACTCATAGCGACCCTACGCACCACATGGATAGGCAGCAAAATTTCTATGTTCTTTCTTAACGGAAGTGTTCCTGGTGGTGATCCAGTCCTTTTCCCACCACATGTCTTATATGTGAGGGGACTAAATAACTTCTTTTAAGTTTGTTTCTGTATCAAGAGGGGTCACAAATAAACCTGATGTTGTGACAACCCCATTAGCCAGAGATCCTTGACACTGAGTTTGATGCTGACTAGAAGGTACTTTTGGGCGATCTCGGCTTGCAGGGAGAGGGGAGTGTACATTGAGCATGGTAAGGAGAAAGAAAAACATTGCTGTCTAATCAATTCTGACTCATGGTGATCCCTTGTGTTACAGAGAGGAACTGAGCTCCATAGGGTTTTCTTGTTTGTAATCCTTATGGAAGCAGATCACCCGATCTTTCTTCTGCAGTGCCCCTGGGTGAGTTAAAGCCACCAACATTGCAGTTAGTAGCTAAGAGCAATGGTCTGCATACCCAGTGACCTATACAGTAAAGAGAGTACACTGAATAGCTAATGTCCCCTTCATAGCTATAGCTACACCTGAGTAGAAAAAGGATTCAAGCTCTTTGAATATGTTCACATTATAAGAACTTTTCTATATTTATAGATTAATGTCTTTATTCACTTGACTTTCAGGTCTAATGAATTGAGTCAATAGATACTGAGTCTGGAGCTCTATTTGTATTATCTTATTTAATTCTTATAATAATTCTATGAGGTGAATAAGGAGCTCTGGTGGTGCAGTCTTGACTGCTACCCCAATAGTCAGCAGTTAGAACCCACCAACCACTCCATGAGAGAAAGATGTGACAGTCTGCTTCCATAAAGATTTACAGCTTTGGAAATCCTATGGGTCAGTTCTACTCTGTCCTATAGGGTCACTATGAGTTGGAATCTACTCGATGGCAGTGGGTTTGTTGGTTGGATGAATGAGGTGAATATAATTATCCTAATTTCTAATTTTCAAATGAAAAAACTTAGGATTAGAGAGTAGGAGCTTGCCCAAAGTCACATATCTGGTTATGTATTTCTGGTTATGTATTTCAATTTCAATCAATCTGCCCTTAACAATGTTTCTTTGTGTGTGTATGTGTACACACACATATACATATACATAAGTATACATATATACACAGATGTGGGTATATGTGTAGTTTTTACATTTCATTTTTGACACTATGCCGACTCCCAGACAGAGCTAAAATGTCAAGAAAGTTGCATCGAATTATGGCTTTCAGTAATCTTAAATGCAAATTTTGTCCCTTAAACATAATTTGCAGTCCATAAATCAAGATTAGATTCTTGATCTCTAAAACCAAACCAAACCAGTTGCCATCCCATTAATTCTGACTCAGGGTGACCCCGTGTGTGCCAGAGTGGACATGTGCTCCACAGGGTTCCCAATGGCTGATCTTTCAGAAGGAGATCAGGACTTTGTCTTCTGAGTAGCCTCCAGATGGACTTGAACCTCTAACCTTTCAGTTAGCAGCTGAGCACTTAACCGTTTGCACCACCCAGGGACTCCTCTTGATCTCTAGTAGTAGAATATTCGTTCAATTAACCTAGACTAGTTAGTTCTAGTCTAGGAGCCCTGGTGGCACAATGGTTAAGTGCTCAAGTGTTAAGCTCCTAACCAAAAGGTTGGCAGTTGGCCGACTAATGGAAATGGGGAAGTCAGGGTGGTAATGAAGAGAGTGCTGACACATTGCAGGGATTGTAACCAATGTCATAGAACAATTTGTGTATAAACTATTGAATGGAAAACTAATTTGCTCTGTAAACCTTCACCTAAAGCACAATTAAAAAACAAAGCAAAACAAAAAAACAAAAGCTTGGCGATTGGAATCCACCCAGCAGCTCTTTGGGAGAAAAATCTGGCGATCTGCTTCTGTAACGATTACAACCTAGAAAACCCTATAGTGCAGTTCTACTCTGTTACATGAGGCCACTTTGTGAAATTGACTCAACAACACCTAACAACAATAACAGTTATTCTATGAATGTGGTATGATGCCAGGTACATTGAATCCATTTGGATTTTCATGGATGAAGTGGATCAGCACAGATTGAATCTCATTCATCTGCTTGGACTCTTTTGACTAATGGCACTTGTTGGTGAGACAGATTGATATGGTATGTGAGGAAGCACTGTTTGACAGGAATAGAGAAACCGGTGTTCTGTTCTTCACTCTGCCACTAACACGTTGTGTGAATCTGGGTAAGACACCTCCTGTCTTTGCATCAGCTAAAATAGACCAAAACCTACTAACCTGACCTAGAAGTTTCTGGTTTCTGCTTCCATCTTTAGCCACATCTCATCTCTCTCTCCTCACTCCTTGAATTCAATCATGCACCTTCTTTCTGCAGGGTCTTTGCACGTGCTGTTAATTAACCTGGGATGATCTTCTCTCAGATCTTCACCTACTCACCTGGCTAACTCTCCTTCTCATCCTTCATTTCTCTGCTCAAATGTCACTTCTTTGGTGATATTCTCCATGAATCCTAAACTAGATCATATCTTTCCATTACAAAATCTTATATATTTGATACCCTTCCTTCAGAACACTATCACAGTTTATTAAGATATATTGCCATCTGGGATTATTCATTTCTGCTGGTTTCTCCACTAAACTCTAAACTCGATGAGGGTGTGATGATATTTGTTTTGGCTCAGTACTGTATTCTCTGTGCTTAGCACATTTTCTGCTACACAGAAGACATCAGTTATATTTGTTGAATGAATGAAATGAATGTGCAAAATGGGAGGGTTGGGCAAGGAGATCACTTAATCTTTCAGCACTTATATCCTATCGTTTGCCAGATTTTGTTTTAAATTTGCCTAGTAATGAGGCAGAGCAAATTTAAGCAGCTCCTAGGACTCATGCCTCCTTCATGCCAGACTCAGCAGCAAATACCAGTGTTTATGGGTAAAGAAGGTGTCAGAGTTACTTGTAAACAATGCTGTTCTCTGGAGAAAAAGCAATTGCTATATTCAAGGGAGGTATAAACCATAAATAAATGTAAGATGGTCAAATAAAGTCAACTGGCTTTTCTAGGCACCCAAAGTACATGAAATACAGTATTTGGAGTGACCATCACACTTGTTTTTAAAAATCTATGAAAAATCCACTAATCCACTGGTGCATGAATACACAGTAGCAAATAATTCAAGATATATAGCAATGTGCAGCCATGTATCTCAAGTTAGAATTAAGCCCATTGAAGGTAAAATTAGATGCGGGCATATTTAAAAAGTCCAAACACAATTCTCTCTCCTTCTTTGTCCAAAGTCATGGCAACAATTACTCTATGAACTAACTTCCAAGCTGAGAGAAGTCAAATATTGTATTGTATAAAATTGTAGATCGCGGTTTCATTAATACTGAAAACAGAAATTACTCTCAATCCATAATTCTTGAATCTATTTTAACTATTCCTTGAAATAGTCCCATATGTTCTTGGATAACTCTCCAGCCCCACCACAGACAGACTGTTTTACAGATACACACATTTATTTAACTTCCTAGAAGGCACCTTGCTCTCTCTTACCTTTGTTTTGTTGTTAGATGCCATCGAATCGGTTCTGACACATAGTGACTCTATGTACAACAGAATGAAACACTGCTGGGTTCTGCGCCATACTCTGAATAGTTGCTATGCTTGAGCACATCGTTGCAGCTACTGCGTAATCTATCTCATGGAGGGTATTCCTCTCTTTTGCTGATCCTCTACGTTACCAAGCATGATGTCCTTCTCCAGGGACTGGTCCTTCCTGATAACATGTCTGAAGTACGCGAGACAAAGACTCACCATTCTCACTTCTAAGGAGCGTTCTTGCTGTACTTCTTTCAAGATAGATTTGTTCATTCTTCTGACAGTCCACAGTATATTCAATATTCTTCGCCCACACTGTAATTCAAAGGCATCAATTCTTCTCCGGTCTTCCTTACTAATGTCTAGCTTTCTCATGCATATGAGGAGATTTAAAATACCATAGCTTGGGTCAGGCGCACCTTAGTCCTCAAAGTGACATCTTTGCTTTTTAACGCTTTAACGAGGTCTTTTGCAGCAGATTTGCCCAGTGCAATGCATCACTTGCTTTCTTGACTGCTGCTTCTATGGACGTTGATTGCGGACCCAAGTAAAATGAAATCCTTGGCAACTTCAATATTTTCCCCGTTTATCATGATGTTGTCTATTGGTCTAATTGTGAGGGTTTTTGGTCTAATTGTGAGGTGTAATCCACACTGTACTCTGATCTTCATCAGCAAGTGCTTCAAGTCCTCTTCATTTTCTGCAAGCAAGGTTGTGTCATTTGCATATCACAGGTTGTTTATGAGTCTTCCACCAATCCTGATGCGCATTCTTCTTCATATAGTCCAGCTTCTTAGATTATTTGCTCGGATTGAATAAATATGTTGAAAGGATACAACCCTGAATCACACCTTTCCTGATTTTAAACCACGCAGTATCCCCTTGCTCTGTTCCAATGACTGCCTCTTGGTCTATATACAGGTTCCACATGAGCACAATTAAGCGTTCTGGAATTCCCATTCTTTGCAATGTTATCCATAATTTTTTATGATCCACACAGTCAAATAACTTTGCATAGTCAATAAAACACAGGTAAACATCTTTCTGGTACTCTCTGCTTTCAGACAAGATTCATCTGACATCAGCAATGATATTCTTTGTTCTATATCCTCTTCTGCATCCAGCTTGAATTTCTGGCAGATCCCTGTCGGTGGACTCGTGCAATGTTTTTTAATTATCTTACGTGAAAGTTTACTTGCGTGTGATATTAATGATATTGTTTGATAATTTCCATATTCTGTTGGATCACCTTTCTTTGGAATGGGTGCAAATATGGATCTCTTCCAGTCAGTTGGCCAGGCAGCTGTCTTCCAAATTTCTTAGCATAGATCAGTGAGATATTCCAGTGTTGCATTCCTTTGTTGAAACATCTCAATTGGTATTCTGTCAATTGCTGGAGACTTGTTTTACCCCAATGCCTTCAGTGCAGCTTGGACTTCTTCTTTCAGTACCATCGGTTCTTGATCATATGCTACCTCCTGAAATGGTTGAACATCGACCAATTCATTTTGGTATAGTGACTCGGTGTATTCCTTCCATCTTCTTTTGATGCTTCCTGAATCATTCAATATTTTGCCCACAGAATCCTTCAATATTGCAACTTGAGGATTACATTTTTTCTTCAGTTCTTCAGCTTGAGAAATGCTGAGCATGTTCTTCCCTTTTGGTTTTCTAACTCCAGATCTTTTGCACGTTTCATTATGATACTTTACTTTGTCTTCTCAAGCCACCATTTGAAATTTTCTGTTCAGCTCTTTTACTTCATCATTTCTCCCATCTGCTTTAGTTGCTCTACGTTCAAGAGCAAGTTCCAGAGTCTCTTCTGATGTCCATTTTGGTCTTTTCTTTCCTGTCTTTTTAATAACCCTTTGCTTTCTTCATGTATAATGTCCTTGATGTCATCTCACAACTTGTCTGGTCTTCAGTCATTAACTCTCAATGTGTGAAATCTATTCTTGAGATGGTCTCTAAATTGAGGTGTATTTTACTCAAGGTTGTACTTTGGTTCTCATGGACTTGTTTTAGTTTTCTTCAGCTTCAACTTGGAACATGCATCTGAGCATTTGATGGTCTGTCCTGCAGTTAGCCCCTGACCTTGTTCTGACTGATAATATTAAGTTTCTCCATTGTCTCTTTCCACAGATGTAGTCAATTTGATTCCTGTGTATTCCATCTGGTGAGGTCCACGTGTCTAGTTGCCGTTTATGTTGTTGAAAAAAAGTATTTGCAATCAATGAGTCTTTGGTCTTGCAAAATTCTGTCATGTGATCTCCAGCGTCATGTCGATCACCAAGGCCATATTTTCCAACTACTGATCCTTTTTTGTTTCCAACTTTCACATTCCAATTGCCAGTAATTATCAATGCATCTTGACTGCATGTTTGATCAATTTCAGACTGTAGAAGTTGGTAAAAATTTTCAATTTCTTCACCTTTGGCCTTAGTGGTTGGTGGGTAAATTTGA
Organism: Dugong dugon; assembly: GCA_030035585.1. Taxonomy (NCBI): domain Eukaryota; kingdom Metazoa; phylum Chordata; class Mammalia; order Sirenia; family Dugongidae; genus Dugong; species Dugong dugon. The sequence goes on from CM057466.1 coordinate 69,287,253, forward strand.
ATAATAGTTGTATTAACTTGTCTTCCTTGTAGGCGTATGGATATTATCCTATCACTGACAGCGTTGTACTTCAGGATAGATCTTGAAATGTTCTTTTTGGCAATGATTGTTATGCCATTCCTCTTCAAGTTGTCATTCCTGCCATAGTAGACCATACGATTGTCTGATTCAAAATGACTAATTCCAGTCCATTTCAGCTCACTAATGCCTAGGATATTGATCTTTATGCATTCCATTTCATTTTTGATGACTTCCATGTTCTGATTATTAATGGATGTTTGCAGCTGCTTCTTCTCATTTTGAGTTGTGCCACATCAGCAAATGAAGGTCTCAAAGCTTGGTTCCATCCACATCATTAAGGCTGACTCTACTCTGAGGAGGCAGCTCTTCCAAAATCATATTTTGAGTGCCTTCCAACCTGAGAGGCTCATCTTCCAGCATTATACCAGACAATGTTCCACGGCTATTCATGAGGTTTTCACTGCCCGATTTTTTCAGAAGTAGATTGCCAGGTCCTTCTTCTTAGCTTGTCTTGGTCTGGAAGCTCTGCTGAAACCTGTCTACCATGGTTGACCCTGCTGTTATTTGAAATACTGTGTGCATAGCTTCCAGCATCACAACAACAGCAAATCACCACAGTAAGACAAAATAATGTTGTACTCTGGTGGCTCGTACCTTTACACATTCTCAATATCGGGCTATCGTGCTGTAATACTTTCCTATCCACCTCTGTCTAGATAATTCCTACCATTTTTCAGATTTACAGAAGGTCACTTCTAGGGAAGCTTGCAGAATCTCCCATGTTTAGATTACCAAAAAAACAATACAAAATACCAAACCTGTTGCCACTGAGTCACTTCCAACTCATGGCAACCCCATATGTTTCAAAGTGCAACTACTCTATAAGGTTTTCATGGCTTTGGCCTTTCAAAAGCAGATCAGCAAGTCTTTCTTCCCAGGTTCCTTTGTGTGGGTTTGAACTGATAACCTTTCAGTTAATAGCTGAACACTTACTGTTTGCACAACCTAAGGACTTTTTGTTCTCCCATAGTATACTGTGCTTTCCCTATATCTTAGCACACTGTATTGTAATTGCCTCCTCAGATTCTTGACGGGAGAGATTATTTTGTTCATGTTATACCTTATCATCCAGCAGAGTGGGTATTCAATAATTACTTGCTACATGAGGGGATGAGATCTGTAAACAAGTCTAAATTCCTCCCAAGCATTTTCAGAGTTATTCTGGAAGTACCTAACCATTTTCTGAAGTTCTCCTGCAATGAGAAATGCACCATCTACAGGCTTTACCTACCTTTCTAGGAATAAAATTAAATTAAATGATTTGTGGGGTTTTGTTTTTGGTAATAATGATAAGATGAACAACAGGAACAAAACCTTCAACTGAACCTTACTTTTTATTTCCTTCAAAACAACAATTACAAGAAAGTTTAAATTGACTTTTCCCCAATATATCCTCAAAGAAAAGAAATGAACCCAAATTAAGAAACACAAGGGTGGAGGATTAAATTGACTTTTCCCCAATATATCCTCAAAGAAAAGAAATGAACCCAAATTAAGAAACACAAGGGTGGAGGAGAGAGATCCAATCCTGTAAATCCACATGCAGGTTTATTATTTCCTGAACAACCGGCAATTAAACTGTCCTCTATTGTTTGGGTATTCAGTGTGATCATACCTTTATTTAACTTTTGGTACTGAAGTTCCGTGTCTTACATAATGTTTGTTTTCTCATTACTATTCCTTCAACTTTTATGAAAAGTATATTTTAAAAAGTATAAAGAATTGACCAGCTTTCTGATCTTTATGAATCTTCTAAAAGAAATTGATGACAACCAACCACAGGAACCATTACTGTGTGGAAAGGTCAAGTTAAATTTCCTCCATGGAACAGAGGAGACAATCTAGGAAACCTCTGCACAATGGTTTCTTTTATTTTCTATGACTGAAAAATGGGGATCCCCAAATCCTTGGACTACAAAATAGAGAAAAGAGCTACAAATTAACCTAAGGGTAGAGGAAAAAAGACATTTTCTCCTACCTCTAGCAAAGGGAACTTCAAATGGTCAAAGGAAGGAACCAGCCTTTCCAACTTAGGTCTTTAATACTTGTTCTAATGTTATTAAAAGGGAATTATCATTGGTGCGTGGAAGGATAAATCTATATTTTGAAGTCCTTTTTTCTGTCATTGTCCACAGAAAGCAACAAAGGAACATCTAGTTAATAGAATCTCTTTTCTGAAATGTCAGAAAAAGGAAGTCATTTCCTGGGAACACCTTTACCACCAGTAAGAAATTGGTCAATGGAGATTAAAACTGAAATAGGCATGGATGAATCTGGAGGACATTATGCTGAGTGAAATAAGTCAATCACAAAAAGACAAATATTGTACGAGACCATTACTATAAAAACTCATGAAAAGATTTACACACAAAGAGAAACAATCTTTGATGGTTATGAGGGAGGGGAGGGGTAGGGGTAGAAAAACACTAAATAGACAATAGATAAGTGGTAACAGTGGTGAAGGGTAAGACAGTACACAATACTGGGGGAGCGAGCACAGCTTGTTCAGGGTAAGGTCATGGAAGTGCCATGGACAAATTCAAACTCCCTAAGGGACTGAATTGCTGGACTGAGGGCTGTGGGGACCATGGTTGCAGGGAACATCCAGCTCAAATGGCATAACACAGTTTATAAAGAAAATGTTCTACATTCTACTTTGGTGAGTAGCATCTGGGGTCTTAAAGACTGTGAGCAGCCATCTAAGATACTCCACTGGTTTCACCCCTTCATGAGCAAGGGAGAATGAAGAAAACTAAAGACACGAGGCAAAGATTAGTCCAAAGGAATACTAGATCACAACTACTATGGCCTCCACCAGACTGAATCCAGTACAACTAGATGGTGCCTGGCTACCACCACTGACTGCTCTGACAGGGGTCACAACAGAGGGTCCAGGACAGAGCAGGAGAAAAATGTAGAACAAAATTCTAACTCAAAAAAAAAAAAAAGACCAGACTTACTGGTCTGACAGAGACTAGAGAAACTCCGAGAGTATGGCCCTCGGACACCCTTTTAGCCCAATAATGAAGTCACTGTGGAGGTTCAGCTTTTAGACAAAGATTAGACAGACCCATAGGACAAAACGAGACTAAAGGAGCACACCAGCCCAGGGGCAAGGACTAAAAGGCAGGAGGGGACAGAAAGCCGGGAATAGGGAACCCAAGGTCAAGAAAGGAGAGTACTGACATGTCATGGGGTTGTTAACCAATGCCATAAAAGAATGTATGTACTAACTGTTTAATGAGAAGTTAGTTTGTTCTGTAAACCTTCACCTGAAGTTCAATAAAAATAAATAAATAAATAAAATATGTACCCAAAAAAAAAAAAAATTCAATAGGCAGTGCTTCAAATGCTGATTCCTGGGGTGTAATGTAAAGGGAGGGTCCACATGTGGCCTTCATAGAAACTTTAGTATGTAAGAAATCTGTCACAAAAAGTACCCGGTGGCCCCGGGAATTATTTTCTTGGATCTTTGCACCAAGGATTTAGGGCCTGCAAAGTGCAAGAGGCATGTTTTTTGCATTGGCTGTTTTAGCATTCATGTCTCCTGTACTGCTTTCTAATAAGTTAAGAATGAAACGGGAGACTGCATGCAGGAGTGAGAAGTGCAAGAAAAGCAGTACTGTAAAATAAAAATGAATGAAAGTGCATTTCAACTTCCCTTTTATTATTAGCAGTCAAGAGAACAACAATGCCAGTTTTATTGTTATTACTTAACACTTCACATTTACAAAAGGGCTTCGCCCTCAGTTTTACATGACATCTCTCAATACTTTTCTAATAGAGGCTGGAAGCACTGTCACTATGCTCAACATCAGTTTTATAATGTTAAATGAAATGATTTTTCCAAAGATAAGGATAAAAATGCCAGTTGTGCCAGCATGATACCAAAACAGACTTTTCAGTGAGAATAACCATGCCCTTTGGTTTTGGGTAGACCAGAATGCTGGTTAGCGGACAGTTTGAATTTTGTTTTCTTTCTGTTGTATAGAGCACTTTCTCACTCCCACTCATCTCCACTCCATTCTATTTGTTATTTAAGTGTCCTTTTTATGTAGTGTCTCTAGAATTATAAATAACATAACAGGAGAAGATCTAAAGGAAATTATTACTGGTCGTTCCTTTGATTCTTTTTTGTTACATAATTTGTATAAGTTACTGTGGTTCCCGTAAGTGAATATTTGTGCTCCTGCCTTTCTAGAAGGGAGCGTGTTTGAGACATGCTGACAAACGTTTGCTCAAGCCAACCGGGAAAAATATTCTAAGACTCAGAGGCTCTAGCTAACGTCAGGTTTTGGGTTTTTGTTAGTTAATTTGTTAGTTTGTGAAGACAGTCATCCAATATATAAGCAGACCCCAAATGAGAAGGAGACTGTCCAATTAGTTTAGCAGTTTTCTGGGTCAAAAGAATGACAGTGGGAAATTCTGCGATCCGTAATGTTTTGTTGGATTTGGGGAGAATTTGGAGAATTTCTTACCCCATCAGAAACATTTCTTCATTTATTATTATGCGGCCCAAATAATGTGGAAATCTGTCAGTTACCTGACCTGTTTATTAAATGTAGCCAAATAAGACGTCTAAACTTAAAAATATAAACTAACAGCAGAAATTATCTAAATTAACTGTCAATATTTTTTCAAGAAATCTGGAAAACATGCTTTTGCTTGGGGCCGTATGGTCTCACCCTAGATGGTGATAAACTCTTATTTTTAAAAGTAGAAGTTCCCAGTGAAATGAAGAATGTAAGTAGAGTACACATTTCTTTCAAAGCTGGAGCTGTGCCTGAGTATAGAGAAAGAGTTTAAACTCCTTGAATATATTCCCATTATAAGAACTTTTCTTTATTTATATATTAATGTCTTTATTTCATTGAATTTGAGTCAACAGATGCCCATTTATCTTTACTTCTTAGTCTGTAGATGATTCCACGCAGCGTACGAAAACTATGGAAATAGGCTCCTTCCTCCAGAGCAAGTGGGTTGAAGTGTTGTGTTTGTCATAGTGTCATTTGCCTCTCCAGTGCATGGAATGCTTGCGCTGACTGATGTCTCTCATGTAGAAAGGTATCGTCCTTGTTCTAATACTGGTAGTGGTGTTATAATAATAGCAAGAGTAGCTGCAATTTACTAAGTGCTTGCTATATGCTGGAAACCCTGGTGGCATAGTAGTTAAGAGTTCGGCTCCCAACCAAAAGGTTGGCAGCTCCAATCCATCACGCACTCCTTGGAAACCCTATTGGGCAGTTCTACTTTGTCCCATAGGGTCACTACGAGTTGGAGTCATCTTGATGGCAATGGGTTTGGCTTTTTTTGTTTGGTTTTGCTATGTGCTATGTAATTTGTAAACATAATTTTATCTTAAAAATACTCAAAAGACCTCAACAAAATGAAGAAACCATGACTCAGAACGTCTACATGACTTTCTCAAGCTCATAGATATGGGTTTGAACCCGGGTCTGTCTGATTCAAAGGTCATGCTTTCTTGCCATATCCCTCCAAGTAGAGAGTTAAGTCAGGTAGTATATAAAAATTTGAGTGGGGCAGCCATAGTTTCCCTACTGTACCTGTTATCCTAGCATAGTTAATAGCTCCCCCTTTCATACTCAAAAGTGTTTCAGTTTGGACAATAAGTTGGATGGTCACCCTATTTCTGCCGAAATTCAAAATGAACACAAGACTTTTCTTAGGTATTGTTCACAATGTTTTAATTTATCATTTTGCCTTTAAAAAAGGGCTACAAATTGAACCTAGCCTGGTGTATTTGGGAAAAAAAGATGAGTCTGTGGATGAATCTCCCTATTCCTTAGTCTCTTTTTCTCTGTTGTCTTCTTCTTCCCTCTCTCCTCCTGGCCTCCATGTCTCATTCTGTGTAGGCTTTCTTTATTGTTCAAGTGTCAGAAGTGGATTCTTTGGTTTTACTTTAGCTTTCGCTCTGAGGAATCTCTAAAATATAGCTTGGTGACTCATTCAGATGTTTAAACCACTATTAACAGTATTTTTGTCAAGAAAGAATAAAAATTATTTGAAGACATCTCTAACTTATTTCTCTTTCTTTCTTTCTTCTCCTTAATCTTGATGCTACTATTGCACCATTTCTTTACTACAACCAGAGTGAATAGGTGTCCGGGGAGCTTTCTCACTGCAGTTCTTGGACAATGCTACTGCAGGTTGCGCTGGGGTAAGCCAGCTCAGAAATGTATTATTTCAAGCACCACCTCACATGTCTTTACTCCTCTTCTGCTCTTAGGGGCAAACTGTTGTCTTGTTTCTATTATTCTAAAGGGCTTTCAGGAAGAGGAAAGGAAGTGATTTTAAAAAAAAAAGGCTGATAAAATATATAACTGCTTAAAAGACACATGCAATAAGAAAATTCAACTTTCACTTTTGTTGGTTTTAAATGTAGAGCTTTGATTTATGGATCAAAATTGTTCATTTATTATTTTATCTGTACAGCTCTGGGCAATTTTGACAGTTAAAATTTAGTTTTATTGACCAGTGCAGCCACAGTGCCCACAAGGGAACTGGTGCACACAGCCTACCGCACTCAAGAAATGATGACTTTTGATTCCATGACTGAGTCAGATTGGGAATCATAACGGATAGAACAATAAGTTCCAAATCTCAGTGCCCAAGGCAAGAGGTTTGCTGTAAAACACAATCACCCTTTAAGGAGGGGAGGAGGAGAAATCTTGGGTAGAAGTTTGCAAGCACAATTTCGTGTGGCTGGGATAGGCCATGAATATATCTGTCCATCCAAGCTGTGGAGCAGTACGAGGGGGTGTTTCTCTAAAGACCAGGTTCTCCAGACTAAAAATTAATAAGCAAAAATGCCTAAACGGCAGCATGCGTGCTAGTTACAGAGATAACGTACTAAATAGCCATTTTGATATGAGAAAATTCCAAGTGGGAAAATGTACTAGTGCGATTAAACAATCCTTCACTTTTCAATTACCAAAGAAAATAACCGGAGAATTTCTTTCTGCCCCAGCTCACACAGAAACATAAACCAGTACAGTAACTTTAGGCCAGTTTTAATTTAGGCCTATTCGACTACCAAATTGGCCACCTCTGCAACGTTAATTTACTCTTTTACTCTAAATCCCCGTGATACAGAAACAAACCTCCAAAGGGTAACAAATCAATAAAATGTCTAATTTGATTAAGTATGTTTTCGAATTCATCAGGACAGCTCTAACCTGAAATAAATAGGTGGATAAATAAACAAAGAAGTCCACTCACTTGTGAGTATTTTCCACGTCTTCTTTTCCTCATCATAATACTGAACCAAATTGCTGGGGAGCCGGTCCGGTCCAGGAGGCAACCCTCCAACCAACAACAGCATTTTCTTGTTAGAGCGAATTCTTCACCCAAAACAAAGAGGAGATGAATAACCACATTATTGTAGAGTCTTTTTAGTGGCAACAAAATCATAACCATCAGAAGAATGTTCCTTGCTTGCAGATTTCTATTTCATTTTTTCTTGTTTCTTCTCCCATTCGTGTCTCAACAATTTTTTGAACCAAGCAGAAAAATAATCAGAAGAGCTGCATATCCCCATACTCATGGAATAATAAGCTCCCTTTATGCAATTTGTTAGAGGTTCATTCTAGAACGACCTTTTTCTTATATTATCCCTTTAAATCATCACTCTTTACAGCTGAGTACACATGAAATGCTCTGGAGTTGTACTAAGGTTAAGCATTAAAGTTGCATGTCAAAAATCGTATTAGTCAAAATCATTATTATAAGCCATTCTCCACTCAAAGAACCTTGAAAAAATTAAGGTTATGCAGGGAGTTTGTGAGCCAACTTTTTAATCACCCAGGGAACTTCAAACACCAGTTTGGTACAATTAGTAGCACAGGGCTAACTGTGGTGGGTTAACCAGTTTGCTCATGACTTTTTGTTTGTTTAATTTTGCTTAGACTTCTGCCTTCATCCCTTTTCCTCCTCTCCCAGCCCACCCTCCCCCTGCCTTCCCCCTGTGCACCACTGGCGATACAGCAGCACCAATTGGTAAAAATGAGACTGTGATGCTGTTGTGAGCCTCCCCAGAGTGGAGCCCTGCCAATGCTTGCCACTGATCCAGCGGCATGAACCTGCTCGACTGTGCAAAGTCACTCTAATTCCCTCCCTCTGTTTTTCTACCTTCTCCCCCAGGGGGCAACCACTGAAAGGAGTGACTACCCACCCATCAAGAGCTGGCAATTCGCTGCTATTAACCGTGACTGTGATTCCCAGTCTGCCTGGCAGTTCCTGAGCACAGGACTGCAATGTCTCATATGCAGTAAAAGCCATAAGATGCACCCTGGCCGGCACACTTGACCTGGTGGATGTACAATCCCCAGGAGCAGTAATGGATTGAGCACACTTGTGAGGGAAGCAGGGAGGGGAGGCGCAGACCCCCACAAGGGGCCTGCTGATTTAACAGTTGCTTTACATGCAGTTGAACTTTTCATTTACCTGAAAGGCTGAAGGTAGTGGAAGAAACGGAGGAACCGTGATAGAAGGAAAAAGTTAATAAATAAAAAAGGGTTCTTCCTAAATAGGATCACAACCCCACAGTGTGGTCCTGAATCTGTTACTATTTACTCAGCCTGTTCTGATTCAAGGACGCTTGGCGAAATATGCCCTTGTGGAAAAGCACTGTTTATTGGTTAAGAACCTAACATTCGGAGAGTTAACTTAATACAGTTAATGACTTTTCCATGTGAAGGAAGGGACAAGAGAATGAAACTCTGGTGCCATTGAATGCATTGTGTATGCCTCAGGAGGAAAAATACCTTCTGGAGAAACTCCTATGTTGGAGATACATTGACAAAGGCAGCTGTAATTATAGAAGAATGCCTAATGTAATGTCAGCCTGCAATATTAATTTTGCCACCCTTTGAATATAGTTGAGGAACAGAGAAAACCAACCAACCACAATAACAATAAAAAACTCAGCTTCTTCGAATTTAAAATACTTTTTGAGTTGTACCTACATGCCTTATAGACTAACCCATTGCCGTCGAGTTGATTCCGACTCATAGTAACCATATAGGACAGGGTAGAACTGCCCCATAGAGTTTCCAAGGCGCGCCTGGTAGATTCGAACTGCCAACATTTTGGTTAGCAGCCGTAGTTCTTAACCACTACACCACAAGGGCTTCCGCTTTTAGACTAGTAGATGGAAAACAAAATCAGAATACAACAGTGAAGAGCTCCACCCTGGCATTGAGGGTTTCAATGACTGGGGTGGATTTGTCACAAAGGTTAGGAAAAATCAGTGTGCTAAGTACCTCTCTTTTATTTGGAAACAATGCATCTATAAATCATGTGCTGTGTAATCTATTAAATGCTTAGTTATAGAACTGATATATAAGACCGTTTTTTGTTGTAATTTTTAGTCCAAATAATCAACCACTTTGTAGTATAATAGAGGTTAAAGGTGAGAGCAAATAGTCTTTTTAGGCTGCTGTAAGTGACGACATGTAGACAGACCTGTTCAACCGAAGCTCACGATACTGTATCTGACATTGCATGAGTACACGCTGCCAGACTGCAGGTGGCGGCAGATAGACCATATCAACTGGTTAGATACAGAGGAAAGGACTCATTAAAGGGTTGGTTGTGAGAAAAACAATATAATTAAATTCCTGTTTTAATATATAAATACATGTACTGCTTTAAAAATGTGTTTAATAAATGACAAAGGGAGATAAACGCATGGCTCAAATATGTTCATTAGTTGGCAAGGCCAGCTTCCCTGAACCATTCCCACTGGTGATTTTCAACACTGACCTAGATGGACCATCTATGCTGATGAAGAGAGGATCTAGAGTCATTGTCTCCTTTGCCCAAAGAGCCATTCTTTGCCATCTGTCCTCTAAGAACTGGACTGAGACCACCAACACATACATAAGCCACTGAACAGCTGGCAAATGGTAACAATGTCCAACCCCTGCCAACAATGACATGATTCAAAGAGCTAACACAGCAACAGCGAAAGACTCCTCGTAACTAAGATGAATCCCTAACCCATCCAGGCCTCCTCTGGGCTCTTGATGAAGTGGGCAGGGGCTACAGAATTATATACTACATGGAAGTCAAGGCCTACACCTACATTTGTTGGCTGTGTGTTTTCTACAAAGGAGGCGTGCTTTGACTCCATTATCTATGGTCTTCTTAGTGAGTGAAGACACATTCCAAACCTTTTGCATTGTTATATTTATATTATCATAAACTCAGTTTATTATGGCATTTTACTTGGAATATTTTCTCTCTGAATTGTGTTATTCAATTTTCTAACTGTGATGGTTAAGGTTGGGTGTCAACATGGCTTGGCCATGATTCTCAGTGGTTTGGCAGGTATGTAATGATGTAGTCATTCTCCATGATGTGATCTGATTTGAACAGCTAATCAGTTGTCAGGGGAGATTCCTCTGGAGTGTGTTCCGCATCCAATATATATATGGACATTCTGGCCAAGCTCGCTTGCTTGCTCCGGATCCTGCATCTGACTTGTCATCATTTGACCTCTGGTTCTCGGGGCTTGAGCCAGCTGCCTGCCACATTGCCTGCTGATCTTGGGATTCGTCAGACTCCGCAGCCTGTGAACCAGTGGCCTGTCATCTTACCTGTTGATCTTGGAATTTGTTGGCTTCTGAAGCTTGTGAACCAGCAGCCTGCCATCTAACCTGCCGATCTTGGGTTCGTCAGCCCCTGTAGCTATGTGAGTCAGGAGAAGCCTCCAGCCTGATGCCTGACCCATGGACTTGGGACTTGCCAACCTCTCTAACTGCATGAGCCATTTCCTTGAGATAAATCTCTCTCTCTCTCTTTCTCTCTCTCTCTCTATATATAAATATACACACTTGCTTTTCTATAGAACCCAGCCTAAGACATTTGGTACCAAGAGTGGGCTTGGGTCGAAGTAGCACTAGCTAGGTTCTGAGTCATGTGTAGCCCATCAGATGTGGGCCACTAGATATTTCCAATGAAAGCCTTCTCTTGGAAGGGCTTCAAGAAGGTAACACAGTCCAGTTTATTTTTGCTGAGTAGGGAAGTGACTGCAGACTACTGGAATAAGCTCTCATGTCATGTCAGACCAAGTCTATGAGTCTCCCCAGATACTCTAGCTCCTGGTCCTTGGCTGCTTGCTAACTGGTAGATTGTGATACATTGTTGAAGTGACTCAAATTCTTCACTCCTCCCTTTATCCAAGGTCTGGGCCGTGTAACTTTGCAGTGACCTCTGCTTGTGGGTGGAGTGTTTGTCCTACTCCATGACTCTGAACCCAGCCTTCTGACTGACTTTGGCCAATGGAATTGTGTCTTAGCCTGGGTACAATGACATGTTCTATGGAATCAGTCATCCTCTTTCCCCAGCCACTCCCATCATTGCCCAATAGGCTCGTGAACAAAGTGGCCATGGTGGCAGAGATGAAGGTTATGCATGGGCTCAGCAACACGGACTTCCACTCACCAAGGCTGATTTGGTTACAACCACTGCTGAATTCCCAATCTGCCAGAGACCAACACTGAGTTCCCAGTATGTCACCATTCCTTGAGGCTATCAGCCAGCCACCTGATGGCAGGTTGACTACATTGGACTGACTGCTTCCATCATAGAAAGGGCAGTGTTTTGTTCTTACTGGGATAGACAGTTACTCTGGATATGGATTTGCCTTCCCTGCATGCAATGTCTCTACAAAAACTACCATCGGTGGACTCCCAGAATGCCTTATCCACCGTCATGGTATCCCACACAGCATTACCTCAAATCAAGGGACTCACTTCACATCAAATGAAGTATGGCAATGGGCCCAGGATCATGGAATTTGCTGTCTTAACATGTTCTCCATCATACTGAAGCAGCTGGCTTGATAGAATGATGGAATGGCCTTCCAAAGACACTTTTGTGGTGCCATCTAGGTGGCAACACTTTGCAGGTTGGCTAATGTTCTCCAGGAGGCTATATGTGCTGTAAACTGGCATCCAATATATATATGGTACAGTTTCTCCCATAGCCAGGATTCTAGGAATCAAGGGGTGGAGATGGGAGTGGTACCACTCACTATTACCCCATTGACCTACTCACAAAATTTTTGCTTTCTGTCCCCACAACCATATGCTCTGTGTGTCTAGAGATCTTAGTTCCAAAGGCAGGAATGCTCTCACCTGGAGACACAACACAGATCCCATTGAATGCCATTCCATAAGAATGCCACCTGGCCACTTTGGGCTGCTCATGCCTCTGTATCAACAGGCAAAGAAAGGAGTTACCATATTGGCTGGTGTGATTGACCTTGATTACCAAGGGGAAATCAGACTGATGTTTCATAATGGAGGTAAAAAAGAGTATGTCTGGAATACAGGAGATCCCTTAGTGTGTCTCTTAGTACTACCATGTCCTGTGATTAAAGTCAACAGAAAACTACAGCAACCCAATTCCACCGTGACCACTAATAGACCAGACCCTCCAGGGATGAAGGTTTGGGTCACCCCACCAGGCAAAGAACCACCACCAACTGAGGTTCTTGCTGAGGGTAAAAGGAATACGGACTAGATGGTAGAAGAAGGTAGTTCTAAATACCAGTTATGACCACATGACCAGTTTCAGAAATGAGGACTGTAACTGTTATGAGTATTTCTTGTATGTGTGTATCCAATATATTTGTTTTCTTCACTTATAAAGTATAAGACATAAATGGAGCTAGTACATTTTTGGTTGTACTCATTTTAGTTGTATCATGTTAGCCACAAGTATGACTTCGTAATTGTCTTTATTTAGAGATTGTGTATGGTTTAAGGAGATATGTACAGGTGCAAAGTTGACAAGGGATGGACTGTGACAGTTAAGACTGTGTGTCAGCTTGGCTGGGCCATGATTCTTAGTGGTTTGGCAGTTATGCAATGATGTAGTTTGACAGTTATGTAATTGATGTAGTTTCGCAGTTATGTAATGATGTAGTCATCCTTCATAATGTGATCTGATGTGATCAGACAATCAGTTGTAAGGGGAGTTTCCTCAGGGGTATGGCCTGCATCCAATACATATGTGGATGTTCTGGCAAAGCTTGCTTGCTTGCTCTGGATCCTGCATCTGGCTTGTCATCATCTGACCTCTGGTTCTTGGGACTTAAGCCAGCTGCCTGCCATACTGCCTGCTGATCTTGCGATGCGTCAGCCTCTGCAGCTATCTGAGTCAGAAGAAGCCTCCAGCCTGATGCCTGACCCACGGACTTGGAACTTGCCAGCCTCTACAACCACATGAGCCATTTCCTTGGTTTTGCTTCTCTAGAGAACCTGGCCTAAGACACCAACCTAATATCAATATTATTTAATTTTCAGTAAGGTTAAAACTCTATCTTATGAAGGTGGATCACATAGAAAGCATAAATAGGATAAAGCATGTCAGAAGTAGTATAGTACAGAAAAAACAACATATGAATTAAAACACACTTAAGTGCTTTTTCTCACCATTGTCTCCACTAACTGTCAAAACAGCCCTGTTTTGTAGGTGTAACTTTCCATTTTACAGAGGTGAGAAAGTTCTTATAGTCACATTAAGTAGCAGAAACAGTGTTCCGACCTAGACCTTCTAACTCTACAAGACCCCATGCTCTATTTTAAATTATTATTATTGTTATTTTACTCTACCACAGCTTCTGATTAAGACCCAGATGATCTGGATGCCAGTGCTGACTCTGTTATTAAGCCAAGTGACTTTGTATAAGTTACCACCTGACCTTCTGGAGCCTATGTTTTCTCATAGTTAAACACACTTATAATATCTGACCTGCCTCTTCAAAGGATTGTCATAAGGATCATATAAAACAATGAAGTGAAAAGTTCTCTATAAACTCTATAGTAAATTAATATCAATCAATCTTTAGATATTGACAATACAATGTGGGCTTTATTTCAACACACCAAACCTGATTAAACAACTAAAAAATAAAAACATTATTTTTTTATTGAGGTTCTTATTGAGCTTGTGTATATAAATACAAGCTAATTAAGAGCATTTTCCTTTCCAGTTGTTATCTTATTTGTTCTTAGGAAATTACCACTTCAGTTATATTGGTTATCTTTTGAGCCTTGTTAGAAGAAAATAGATACTTGGCCATTATATAAAACTATGATTGTTTCTGCATGCAAGTAAAATGACCTAATAGAGATTACTTTACCTTTCTTATTTCTTAAGAATAATACAAATGAGAAAAACCAATGTCAACTATTCAATTATTCCTAGAAAGTAAGACACGTGGATAATTCCTGTGGAAAATCTTCCATTCTTTTTACAATGTGCAATTACAACAGTGACAATGGCAATAATGACAGGTAATAACGAATGTGTATTGGGATATTGAACCCCTAATTTTCATGCTATTTATTTGATAGACGTGAACTTCAATTTGAAAACACCATAAAAAAAAAAAAATACTTTGTGAACTAGAAAAATAAAACCAGGAGAATCTGAACTAACTGTGCTGAAGTGGGTTTCAATTATTCCTTTCTAGATAATTCCAACCAAGCTTCAGGTTTAATTTTCGAATAGGCAAAATCTACAAACGTAGCCCTGTTGTAATAATTAGAGCTCCTATATATGGCAACATGGAATACATTTTAGAAGCTCTTTACACAGGCAACCAATTTAGCCAAAATTAATAAGTTTTCTTCATATCTGTTATCATTTAAAAAAATTCCTTTTCGCTCCTCATTTTAGCACCACTTAGACCAAAGTAATGTAATTAAAAGATAAGGAATTAGAGAATTTAAACAAAGAGCGAGAATATCATGATTAATGATATTATCTGGATACATTTGGTTTGAGTTCCTAGATTCTTGCATAGAAAAAGATAAGGTAGAAAGGTGTCGGAATTTGAAGGTCTCCTTTGTTCCATCTCAGTAATTGCCCAACATTTACCATGTGTCACATTTGTGCGCGCGCGTGTGTGTGTGTGTGTGTGTGTGTGTGTGTGTGTGTGTGTATGCGTATGCACTTGTGCGCACATGTACTTTGGTTCTGGGGATGAATGATTGAAGAATGACCTAAAACCTCCCGGCGTAAACAAATTTTTCATCATACTGGTGTTCTAAAAATGGTAAAGTCTCATTTATTTATATTTCAGTGATTTGTAACCTTAATAATTGGGAACCAGGCCAGATAAAGTTATCCTTTTCATGATACATGAAAAAAGTTTTTGTTAACTAGATTGCAAGAAGAGTTTTAGGAAATCAACTGGTTTTCTGGCACTTTAGAGATTCCTACGTACATTTACACGAAATTCATTTTACAGATTATAAATAATTCTCATTTATTTATGAAAGAAGATATTCCATTATAATCTAAGAACCATTAAGTTATAGAATTGGAAGGGAACTTTGAGGTAATCTAGTTCCATGATTCTCAAACCTGGAAAGGTACCAGGATCATCTGGGAGGATGAACAAAGTCAGATTCTTTATATAGGTTCTCAGGTGCGAGATCCCAGAGATTATGATTCAATGAGAGAAGGCCTTAAAAATCAGTAATGTTTTACAGTCTCCCCACTGATTCTAATATACAACCAGACTTGGAGTCACTGATACAGCCAGTTTTCTACATAGTGCCAAAATCTTTTTTATAGTATTTTTCTCTAAGTAATTGTTCTTATCTTGTAAATTTGTAATGAAATGGACTTTTGTTTCCAAATGTATTCTATTGTTGAAAGTTGTTGGACAACTTTTTAAGTGTTAGATTTTTTTCTCCTTATGCTGAGCTAAAAACCTTAACCCTACTAGGTCTTCTAGAGAAAAAGAGCTAGTACTACCATTTGTGGTGTGGCAGCTCCTCAAATATTGGGAGACAGTTACCATAAATCTTCTCTTCTTCATGCTGAAAATTCCCTTTCCTTTCTGAAAAAGTCCCCATGTTCCCCACCCTGCTGGTCACTTCCTTCGAGAATACTTTCAGCAGTCACTGTCCTTTTTATAATGTGAAGGTCAGAATTGTACACAATATGACAAATGTGATATGGCCTATACCAATTTTTCTTTTGGGGCTCTCTAAAGTTACAGTAGTCTTTTAGCAGTCATGGTACAGTGTTGGGTTCTTGTTTTGCTTCTGGTCGATGACAAATAATAGATTCAAAACAAAAACAAACCAAACAAAGCCAAGCACAGTGGTTAAGAGCTCAGCTGCTAACCAAGGAGTCAGCAGTTTGAATCCACCAGCCGCTCCTTGGAAATCCTATGGGGCAGTTCTACTCGTCCTATAGGGTCGCTATGAGTTAGAATCTATTTGACGATGGCAATGGGTTTGGTTTGTTTTTATTTTTGTTTTTTAATTTCTTCTAATTTGAATGTTTTAAACCCCAATCCCTGACTGGTTTTTATGTTTTTTATTTTCTCTACTGATTTACACTTTTTTTCAATTCATTTATTTAGCCATGATTGAGTTCCTTCTATATGTCAGGCACTGTTCTAAGCACTGAAGATAATGGTGGGAACAAGAGGAGCAAATTCCCTGTTCCACAGGGTACTTGCTTCCACCCTAGTAGGGGCATCTGTTGAAAAGATCATGATTCTTGAGGCAGAAGAGCCTGCTTTTTAAGCATTTAGGCCTCAAAGACAGCTAGAGGGAGACACCTGGCTTTAGTCTTTCTGAGATGTGTGACCTTGGGCTAAGCTTTTTGCCCCTCTTTAACCTTATTTGTAAAATGAGGATAACAGTAGACTTTTTTTTCAAAATTAAAAGCAATAATATACGTATAGCACTTGTACCAGCTAAATGAATGTTCACTGGCACACCGTCATCTTCATCAGTAGTATTATCTATTCTTTTCTGTAACCTGCAGGTTTGATAAGTGGATGACCTACGTCTCCATCCAAATCTAATTACTTAAAAATAATATAGTTGCATTTGCATTGTTTAGATATTTTAATTTTCCTAACTAGTTTTCTGTGAAATGATTCTAAATCACTGGGAGTTTTACTCTGCAATTCCCCACATATGGGCTTTAGGAGCGTGTGGCCTTTTTTTTTTTTTTTTGGAAACATGAAGATTTGATGGAAAAACTAAGCAGTTTTGAAGTGACAGAGTAAACTGGGATATAAAATCAGTTCCCTATCCTTCAAAAGGCCAGGTTAATTTTAAGTTTGGCATCAGCCAGACCTGGATTTAAATTCTCTATCATTTCATACACATCTATTCTTCGGTAGGTATTCAACCTATCTAAGCTTCAATTGCCTCATCTGTAAACTGGGAATGGTAGTATCTTCTTACAAGAATGTTGTGAGGGTTAAATGAAGTCATCTAGGTATAATACGAAAAGAAATGTTTGCTACTTACAACCAAGGAGCTCTGCAAATGGTTAACCCGCTGGACTGCTAACCTAAGTTTGGCAATTTGAGTCCACCCAGAGGTGCCTTGGAAGAAAGGGCTGGCAATTTACTTCCAAAAAATCAGCCATTGAAAATCTTAGGCAGCACAGTCCTGCTCTGACACACCTGGGGTCTCTGTGAGTCGGAGTTAGCTCCATGGCAACTGGTTTTATTTTTTTGTTTACACCCCAAACTACCTTCTAGTGCCAGTCCATCCAGCGAATGAAAGGCCCTTGTTCTGCTGGTACCTTGAACGATGAATGCCTCTGCGTAGTGAAGGGAGAAATAATTGAGGCTCCCCATGTAATCCAGCAGGCAGAGGCTGGGCAAGACTGAAAGAAGTTATGACTCTTCCCCATGACCTTCCAGTTTCAATGGACTTAACTAAAGACATCATGGCTTAGTATTTTATAAAAAGAAGTAAATGCACAATTTCACATCTAGTGGTACAGTAGCGATGTATAGTAGTAATCTGGGAGGAGGAATAGACCAGGAGGACACATGTTCCCCAGGAAGTCACAGAAACAAGAACAGGCTTTGGATTCCCACAGGCCATGGGACTGAAAGAGTTTGTCACAATTTTACTAGATCTTTACTAAACTGGGAAGCCTCCAGCTGACATCTGGATTACATGTGAAAAATATTTATGTAGTTCCCATATTAATCAACCAATAAATGGTAGCATACTTAGTTTGCATAATTATTAACCTTACAAAGCACTCATTTGAAAATCAATCTTTGGAATTTTGGTGTTTTCTGTTATTGCTTAGAACCCTTTCAGATACCATAGTTTATACTATTTATAAGTAGCCAGAATATTTACTACATACGCACATTTAATAAAAAATATAGAACTGTTAGACTTCCTATAGAAGTACTGATCAAGATATTTATCAATTCATCTTACTCACTCTCTTGGCTACCATCTCGCTCTGTTAAGAAAGTCACTAAACCTTATGATACACAAGTCAAATTTATGGTAATCCTTGACTCTTCCCATTGGCTTGCTATATATTCAATGTTTTGCCAAATCCTATAGACTCACTCTATAACTGTAATTGTTTATCAAATCTACCTCTTCATTCCAGCCAAAGTGATTTTGCGGGTTAACTTTCTCTTGTGCAGTCATAATAGTGGTGTCCCTGCTTTCTGTGCCTCTGCTCCCATTCAATCTACCCCACATACTTTGCCAGATAAATTTTAGCCAAGCCTGGCACTACTGATACAGGTACCTCAAACCTCCTCTCAGTGAGCTTGTATTGTCCTTATAATATGATAAAACACATCTTAAAGTTATTTTAACCATCACAGAATCCCCCATTACTTACGACCTATAAAATACATGTTTTCCCCACATAATAACCTTGCTTTTCTCTCTGTGTCTGTCTCTCTCACAGGTAAATTCCTTGCTTGGAATTAATTTCAGGGATAAAAGAGTTTGTGAGTTAAGATCTGGAAAAACTTGAAAGGGATTTCAGGTGGAAACTGCTTAGACCATGGGGAAAAAGTAAGCAGAGGCAAATCACAGGTCATTGGCCAGGAGGAGACTTTGAAAGTCAGCTAGCCTTCCTTAAACTTCTAGCCAGAATGGTACCCAAAAATCCCCAAAGGAGAGCTGGTACCTTTCGCTTAAAAATTTCCAAAGAAGTAAACTCCCTTGAGAATTGGTTCCAGCTGATTTGCTGTTGTATTTAGGTTTCTTTATCATAGCTGTTCTTGGTAATTACACAGCAGCTTTCATCGGAAGAGACGTTAAATAGACCTGATAATGCCTCTTTGAGGTAGGTAAACAGAAAGTATCATTATCCCCATTTAACAGATGAAAGAATAGAGGAAAGGGATGTGGGCACCTTTTCCAGTGCCTCAGTATGGTTTTTATATACTCTGTTTTGTAAAGGAAATGTCTCTAGTGCTTTCTCACACAACTCTTCCGGGACTCTCATGTGCGGCTGACAATGTCTTAGCTTCCCATCTTCTGACCTTGGAACCACTCTTCCTTCCACCACGTTTCTGACTTGTGTGGTGACTGCAAAACGGCTAACCATATGCATCACTCCGTTTTCTTCAAATGGAAATGACTTCAAGACTTTGTTTATCATATCATAAATGGAAATGACTTTAAGATTTGGTTTATCATATCATAAAGACAGTTAATATTCACTGAGAAAAAAATCTCACTATCTTAAAAGCAAAAAGGGCTTAGTGTATAACAGGTGCTCAATAAATGCTTGGTGTAGAATGAAGAGATGAATAAAAGAATGAATGGACGAAAAATAAATAAAGTCACTTGTAAACCCCCCATGCAGAAACATGTCATTATACATTTTTTATCATCCTTTCTTTTTCCATACTAACCTGTTTCAAGGTCCAGTCATTGGGTGGGTAGAGTGGGAGAGCAGGATGGTCAAAAGGCAGGAGGGAAAGAGGAAAAGACACATTTCTAGACTATTAGATGGAAGAATCCAGACTATTAGGTGGAAGAGTCAGAGGACAGTATATTGGGGAAAGAAGAGGCTTCTTGATCAACCCCCAGATCTTACCGGAGACCTTTCCTATGCACTCTCCCAAATTTCCTGTCTTTGATCTCCACTTGAGCATGCCCAAATAATCAAGTCTTGCTCTTGTCACACCACCTCATTCATCATTTTTATTAGATATCTCTGCTTCTCTCTTTGTTCTTTAGGATCAATGTTGTCTCATAGAATGGGAGCCCAAGACAGAGTGCAATGTTTACCAAACTTTAATTATTAGTACAACACAGGACAGTCAAGACTTTTGCCGTATCTACAAACTACCTTTGATATTATTTACTCAATATTTTACTTAAAACTATTCACTTAAAAAATACATAATCCCAGCCTATATTAGTTGTTCTCAGTGCTGGCGGCACTTTAGAATCACCTGGAAGAGCTTTTGTAAACTATCTAAGATGTGGCCCCTCCCAGAGATTGATTTAATTGATCTAAGGTGGGACCCAGCATTGGTGTTTTTTGTTAAGCTTTCTGAGTGATTCTAACGTGCATCCAGTATTGAGAATCACTGTTCTAGGCAATTATATTTAGGAAATCACAGATGTCATTGGCTACTTGTGTTTTATTTCTAATACACATTAAAAAAACAAAAAACAAAAAACAACCCAACCTATTAAAATCCCTACAGGGCAGTTCTACTCTGTCCTATAGGTTCTCTATGAGTTGGAATTGACTCGACAGCAACGGGTTTGGCTTTGGTCTTTTGGGAACTATTAAATTTTAAAATGTTTTCTTTTGTACCATCAAAAATTGTCTCATGTCCCACACACACACAAAAAAAACCCCCCAATGCCATAGAGTCAATTCCAACTCACAGTGACTCTATAGGCCAGAGCAGAACTGCCCCATAGGGTTTCCAAGGAGTGGCTGGTGGATTTGAACTGCAGACCTTTTGGTTAGCAGCCAATCTCTTAACCACTGCACCACCAGGGCTCCCGGCTCCCACCTCCCACCAGTAGTAGGTAAATCATACTTTCGAATACTCTAGAATAATGAAAACAAAACAAAACAAAACCCAAAACAGTACTTAAAATCTGAATATCTTTGTGGGACAAAGAACTCCAGTTTGGCCTTTTGTCTCTGGTTTCTGAAAATAGTCCTTGGAATTCTTGAGCAATCAAGGTGCCCTTTGTTTTCTAAAACAGCCAGGCAACACTTAAATATGTGCGAATGAGTTGGGAATTTTCAGTGCATCACCTGGCAACAGGCCTCAGGAAGAGGGGAGCAAGATGAGGCCTCTGAACAAACTACCCTCTGAGGCCTGATGATTGTCAACAGGGTTAAAGAGATATCACTATGGGTTGGTGCCAAAATGTCTAACCACACTCCTCTTCAGGTAGTCAAACTCAAAACCAAACTCATTCTGGTGGAGCTGATTTCTACTCACAGTGACCCTATAGGACAGAGTAGAACTGCCCCATAGGGTTTCCAAGGAGTGGCTGGTGGATTCAAACTGCTGACCTTTTGGTTAGCAGCAGAGCTCTTAACCACTGTGCACCAGGGCTCCTCAGGTGGTCAGGTGGAGAAATTTACATTCCTTTCTGTATAGGGAATCATATAGACTTTGGGGTATAAAAATGGTAGTGGGAGGTGTTTTTGGGGTCCCTTACCTATGTGCCAGGTGGGAACTCATGTAGCAAAGTTTCCAGCCCACGTTGCTAGCATACCTAGCCAAGGGGGATTGGTTGAAGGAAAGCCCTTTGAGTCCCTCACCTACAGTACAAAGTAGGGTATGCATGAAAGAGTCATCATCTCTGCTTGGAGGGCTTTTACAAATCGTAGGAAGAACCAGCTCAAAAAAAACAGACCTGCATGTGTTCTGATGTGCTGACTGCTTCTGCTTCTTTTTGTAAGTAATAAAAGTTAACTTTCCATGTGGTAATGATAGCCAACACAGTCAGGAGCTACTTGGCCATTGTCAAGCAAGACCTTCTCCTCCTGTCCATTAGCAAAAAAAAGTGATGGCAATGGGTGTGGCTCAGTTGGGAGCTGCTCAGACCAAGCAGAACCTGCCCCCTTCTGTCCATTGTCCTCAAAGTGCTGGGCGTGGCTCAAGCCAGTCAAACCCAGTTTACTAGCCTACAAGCCAAGGAAAAAAATGCAATTTGTCTTACTGCGCTTGCACACCATGATAACCTATGTAGTCCATAATGTTTATATGTATTTCCTTGTGAGAGACAGTATAAAAGGTTCTGCCTGCCTTTGTTCAGGGAGCTTGATGTGAGGTGTACGACTCGTTGCTCCTTGCCTGTACGCTTGCAATAAACGCTCTTTCTCCATCCTCACTTTGCGTGTTGTTATTGACAAGAAGCCGCACCGAGCAGGACCTGCTCTGGGTTAACACTACCATTCTGGGAGTGTCTTGTGTGTTCAGGCTTGGATCAGATGAATGTAGCGCCCATGGAGTGGTTGATGCCACTGGGTGAAATCCTCACCCTTGCAGTCTTATTGCTGCTTAAAAGTTTCAGCAACCTATGAATGTATTATAATCTAAAACCTGAATTACAGTCCGAGTCTGTTCTTTCTATAGATGTGAGCATGAGAAGATCAACATCTTTATTGGCTGTAGCTTTATATTTCTCTATTGTAACTAACCATCTTCCCACCCCTTCACTCCTCACCCAAGCCCCTATGGCTCACAGGGGTCCTCCACGTTTTTTCCATGCCATATACTAATTCCAGAATGTTACTATCCTCCAGAGCATGTGGATGGGGTTGTTTTCTTATGCTTTTGCCACATTCTTCTGGGCACCAAACCTGTAAACTGGTGGCAGCAGATATGGAAAAAAAGCTATAAGGTCTGAGACCCTGAAATGTAGGACCCACCAAACCTTAGATCATAAGCATTAAAGGCTAGGACAAGTCTATCTCTATATTGCACAAAACACTTCACACTCCATTCTTGGTCCTATGCTTGGTGAGGGACGATGGCTTCTAACCAACTTCATACTCACTGCATTTTCTTCCTCCTTCCCCAACCCCCAGATTAAAGCTTCCTTTAGTAACTGGAAGAAGTTGAATATCTTCTTTGCTTGATTACCTGTATAATCCTTAATTCTAATATGCAGTACTTAGTGCCTTTCTTCTGAAGAACATAAATTGCAATGGAAATAGCATCTCATTAATCCTCCCCACGTCCCTGTGAGGAACTTGCATGGCAAGTATTACCTCTTAGACTAATCCTCCTGCCTGCAAGTGGGCACAGGGTCTCCCTGCTCACTAGCACCGCTGCTTCCTACGGGATCAGGCTGGTGGGGACAACCAATATTTGTGTGACAGAAGAAAGCACTTCTCCTCATTCAAGAGAGAAATGGTTCTATGTGGCCTGTCACAAAGGAGTAATTCAAGTCTGTATAGCCTACCGACGAAAAGAGATAAAGCATCACTCTCATGCTCGTGCAGGATTCTGAAGTAACGCCTGCACTGAAGCTCCTAATAAAGCCCAGTTATCAGACTACGCTGCCTCCTGAGAACCGAGGAACCAATCTCATTACCCAGACTTCTCTCTCTCTTTCTCTCTCCCACTCTGCCTCCTTCTCTCCCATCTGGCCAGCTTTTTGAAGAGATAAGAGTTACTTTCTTACCTTGGGAAAGGTGGATACCTGCTGCCTAAGAAAAAGTGCAGAAAAGTAGATGATCACAGAATAATGCCAAAAATTCTAACTCAGGAGGATATAACATACCTCTCTACAATTATCGGAGCCCTGGTGGTGCAGTGGTTAAGAGTCAACAGCTGCTAACCAAAAGGTTGGCAGTTTGAATCTATCAGCTGCTCCTTGGAAACGCTATGAGGCAGTTCTACCTGGTCCTATAGGATTGCTATGAGTCGGAATCAACTGGACGCAACGGGTTTGGTTTTCAGTTTGCTGTAATTATTTGTTTCTGAGAGTCAAAGACACAACAACCACAAAGGAATACAGTAACAAAATAATATCGCAAAGACAAGAGTTCATCCATTCAAGATGATGCTTAAAGGGACAATAGCCAGACCCCATCCCATGATCTAGAGCCTGATTTTATGCATTACTGCAACTCCAGGGAGAGATTTCTTGTGGGGAAACTGCGCAGCTCATTGTGAAGAACTCGAGCCAGCCTCCTGCCAAGCAGGCTCTTTCCAGTTGGAGAGTCACTGCAGGAGTGGCCAAGCAGGGAGACAGTGAGAAAAGTTAGTCAGTAACCAAATATATTACTCTGGGCTTCCCCAGGCATATGCATGGCAACAAAAAGGTGTCCATCTTCAAGAAAGATGTGTTTCAACTGAGACCTTCTAAAAGGGTTCCGAATGTATTTGCAGGGGAAGAAGAAGTCTATGAAATCTTCTTGGTGTAAGATAAATGGAAAAGGTTATTCTTATTTTTCGGTAGATATGCCATGAGGGAGTGAGGCAGGCACTGGGTGTGCTGTAGAGACAATGAGGTGTGGCTTGTGGGATCCAGCTTAGGGACACCCTGCTGCTGTGGGTGAAATAGGAATCTTTTATCCTCCTCCTCTTTTCCTCTCCTTCTCCGCAGGGAGTCAGTTCTTTCTGTTCATTGCTGCTTCACCAACACTGGAGGGGCAATGGTGCTAAAGTGAACCCTAGCTGGAGGGCTCTGGGGTGTCTGGGATGCCCTCCAATGTTCCCTTCTGGAAAGGGCACTCGCAGAAGCCTTGGAGACCCACCCAGTCAGCCAGTCTCTGACAATATCATTTTTAACCATCAGATCTTTGACATGCAGAAACAAATTATTCTGGGGAAGTTTTATCACATTCTCTAAAGCTGAATTGTGGACACTCTACTGTGTGGCTTGCATTATTCTACAAATTCTCTAGTTCAGTAGGTACTAAACTTTCACTGTCAGGAAATAAATCCCCTAGAGTCTGGTAATTCCCATTACTTTTCCCATATTTTTTTTTCATGTCAATTACTCAGATCTTTTTTAATTTTGCAATAACTTCTTCCCAAAATTCTTATCTTTTATTACTGTATTTTCTCCCATATTCTATGATATGTAGCAAATTGGAAAACAGAAGCAATTATTTGTTTAGTTCAGTGATTTTCAAAGTGTGATCCAAAAACCACCAGCAGGAAAACCACCTGGGATACTTACTAGATATGCAGGTTCCTGGTGCCACAATCCAGACCAACTGAACTAGAATCTCTGGGGTAAGGCTGGGAAGATTTCTTTTTTTTTTTTTTTTTAAACTCTATGGTTCTGACATAGTGGTTAAGAGCTCGGCTGCTAACCAAGAGGTAGGCAGTTCGAATCCACCATCTGCTCCTTGGAAATGCTATGGGGCAGTTCTGTTCTGCCCTATAGGGTCGCTATGAGTAGGAATCAACTCGACGACAACAGGTTTAGTTTTTTTTTTTGGTTTATGGTTGATTTAGGTCCCTGGGTGGTGCAAACGGTTTGCTCTCGGCTGCCAACTAAAAGGTTGGCATTTCAAATCCACCCAGTGGCTCTATGGCAGAAAGGCCTGGCCATCTGCTTCTGTGAGATTACCGCCAATAAAACTCTATGGAGCAGAGTTCTGCTTTGAAGCATTTGGGGTCTCCATGAGTTGGAATCCACTCGACAGCAATGGATTTTGTTTTTGGCTTTTTATGATTGATTCTTATGAGAACTACTGCTTTAGGTAAGATTTTCTGGGACTGAGGAGAGATGACCCACATTGTTCTTTCCCTCTCTCTTCTAGTCTTGCATTATGTACTAGAAGAGCTATTAACGTATTGCTGACTTGGATAATTGCTCAACTGCCAATATAACTGCCTTTATAGAACTAGTTGAAAAGTAACATTTCGATTAGTTTCCTTATCATGGTTTTTTATTCCTGACATCTATTCTTGGCTTTCCTTAACAGAATTGTCCAGCCAAAAGGAAGTTAGGGCTGAGACAGGCCAATGAATCTAACACTCAGTTTTGGGAACTGACGCTAGAGAAGGAGCCTTCTAAGGTCAAGGCGGCATAGCCATCTTGAGAAAGGTCCTTCCTAATTTTACCACACACAATAACTAACACTTCATAGCAACCTACCAACTACACTTTGTGTGGAGAATTTGAAGACTCTGGGGAAGCATGCTCCTTATCTTTTCCTGTTTGGTGCTTAGCATACCATACAAAACCTGTAAATGTTAATTGATAACAATGTTGGAATGGAGGAAAAGGCAATGAGGAGGGATAAGAATAGATATAGCTTATGTAAAGAAGTGATTCACATAAAAGCCTTTGTGGCAGATTCTAATTGTCTATAAAGCTACAGACGTGAATTTCTTCATACTACCGGAAATTTAAAATGTTTTTTCGTGCTCTGAGACTTTAAAGTTTTCTTGCCATAAAAAAAAGTGAAGAGTTCTCCAGAAAAATTTTCCTAACATGAGGTCATTCTTTCTAGGTCAAAAAGATTGACTAGGCTGATGGACGGCTTGAGGGGCTCCTCCCTATATAAGGGATGCCCCCTCCTTGGAATGGAATTTTACCTAGCCTACTTGCTGCTTCTTTAGTTTGTTATTCCTACACCAGGAGAAATCCTAAACCTTGGATTTATTTGAGTGCATTATTGGTGGCTTTTAAATATTTCAGTTTTGCTTTCTCTCTTTCCAAAATCTGAACTAGGAATACCTGCGTGACAGTTGAAGTCTGTCTAGATTCTAGGTGTTCTGAAGTGACTGCCTAGCATTAAATACCTTCTCCATGAGATTAAGACTTTGGCTGTGGGAAGAAGATGCCTTCTAAAGATGGGAGAAAAACAGTGGCTAATTTAAAGAGGTTATCTGCTTTCTTGGGATCTGTTGGTAGGACATTTTAAAAAGTGTAAAGTTATAAGTTTTACTATATGCATATACTATACATAGTATATAATATACTATAATATACATGTTATATACATATACTATACATACTCCTTGTCCCTTGAATATCTAGATAAGGAAATCCATGTTAAAATTCCTACCACCTCGCACTTAGATCTATGATAGTGGCCTAGAGTCGTCTTTGTTATGTAATAGAGATGTGACTATTTTAACAGAAAACAAGAATTTGATTGTTCAAAACAATTCATAATCAATGGAGAAAATGCTCTATCTAGAAGCATACATATTAAACCTAGGACATAATTTCATGAACTCTTTCATATCTACACACTCAAAGCAGCAGTGAGTGAAGTAACAGTACCTAACCTACTATGAACAGTAAGAGCAATTTCTTGTCAAATATATATATGTGTACATATACATATATATACATACATACATATATATATATATATATATATACATACATATATATATATATATATAGTCCCTAAGGAAAACTTCAGGGAGAGTGTAGCAAAAGAAGATGAAGCAGGACAAGTTATCTTAATGATGAATTCAGCTTTTCCATGTCAGTGTCGGCTTTGGTGATATGTGTAGTGAAGCCCTCAGTCGAATCTCAGCCATGACTGAAAATCCTGCACTGTGCTATTTCCTGCTGATTCCCATAAGGAATGCTTTTGCATCACCATTACGCTGAGAGCTTCTGTTTTCAGTTTTGTTTTCTTTCAACATATCTTTTCTTCTGAAGCGGTTCTTAGGAGTTATCACTGTCTTGGCTGTCAAAAAATTCCATCTCATTTCCCTAAAATAATTATCGTATAAACATAGTTTAAATAAATATTCCTTAAGTGCCTTTAAACTTGAGTAATAGATTTTTGAATAAAAGATTTTGTAAGCCCAGTCCAGACTACCAATGCAGAAATACTAGGCCTAGGTCAACAGAACACCAAAATAATCACATGAAGAAGAAGAAAACAAACAAACAAAAACAATCACAGATATTTTTCTCGGCTACACTAGACACCAAGATTTTTAATAACAGACAGAGTTGTCACATAAAGTATCTAGGTTACTTTCCGCTGTATATCCTCAGGCATTTTCTTTTCATTTTTGTCACATACAGCACTTGATTCCTGCAGAAAGTGGCCCCAGCTCGGATGTAGGAATCACAAGAAGCTCCACTAAAAATGCTTAAATGAGTCTTACAATTCAATGAGAAAAAGATGAAAAATCCACCAAAAAATGGACGGAGGATTTGAATAGAAACTTCTCCAAAGAAAACATACAGTTCTACAATAAGCGCGTGAAAAGGTACTCAACATCATTAGGCATTAGGGAAATGTAAACCACAATGAGATACCACTTCACACCCTCTAGGATGGATATAATAAAAAAAAAGGCAAATGATAACAAGTGTTGGCAAAGATGTGGAGAAATTGGAACCTTCATACACTGTTGGTGGGAATATAAAACTGTGCACCTACTTTGAAAAACAGTGTGGTAGTTTCTCAAAAGGTTAAACATAGAGTTACCATAAAAAAAACAAAAACAAAACCCTTCGATGTTGAGTCGACTCCGATATGACCTAGTAATTCTACCCCGAGGTATACACCCAAGAAAAATGAAACATACATCTATACAAAAATTTGTACATGAATGTTCATGACAACATTATTCATAACAGCCGAAAGTAGAAACACCCCAAATATCCGTCAACTGATGAATGGATAAATAAAATGTGACGTATCCAACAATGGAATACTATTCAGCTATAAACAGGAATGAAGTATTGTTACATGCTGCAACATGGATTAATCTTGAAAACATTATGCTACATGAAAGAAACCAATCACAAAAGACCACATATTGTACTATCCCATTTATATGAAATGTCCGGAATGGACAAATGTATGAAGACACAAAGTAGATCAGTGGTTGTTTTAACGCTGGAGGGGCAGTGGAGGAGTGGAGGGTGACTGCTAATATATATGTTGTTTTTTTTTTTGAGTGGTGACGAAAATCTAAAATTGATAGTGGTGATGGCTGCAAAACTCTGTAAATATAGCAAAGAAACCATTCAGTTGCATACTTTAAATAGGTGAATTAAACGATACGTGAATTATATCTAATAAAGCTGTTCAATGTGAATCCACTACGGATCTTCTAAATTTTCTGATCGCTGACATGGAGTATATAAAGAGGATGAAATAAACTCCAGGTCTGGCCTGGAATTCATTCTGTAGTTCACTCAAAGGTGTATGACAGGAACAACAGAAGCATTATCACTATAAGAGTACCTGTTAGGACTTAGGTTATTGGAATCCAACTCTAGAATGGATATATTTTATGAAATTAGGAGGCCTGCAAAATGAACAGAAAGGCAAATCCTATTAAATTAAAAGCTACTGATTAAGTAATCACAGCCAGGCACTATACTCAGTGTTATAATACATTATTTCAATCATCAGGATTGTCCTAATGAGGTGGGTATTATTATGTACATTTTACAGGCAAGGAATCAAAAAATGGGTTAACTACCCAAGGAGAAGCAGCTTGCAAGTGGTCGAGGTTGTATTTGAATGCACATGTGTCTGAGTTTTAGGTCTTGATTATTATGCAACTGAACTGTTTAACAACCTTAAAATTTTTATCTGTACCTCCTATTACATCAAACTATACATACATACATATATATGTAGAAGCCATGGTGGTGCAGTGGTTAAAGTGCTCAGCTGCTAACCCAAAGGTTGGCAGTTTGAACCCACCAGCTTCTCTGCAGGAGAAAGATGTGGCAGTCTGCTTCTGTAAAGATTTACAGCCTTGGAAACCCTGTGGGCCAGTTCTACTCTGACCTACAGGATCGCTATGCTTTGGAATTAACTCAATGGCTGTGGGCTTAGTTTGATTTTGGTATTAAACATACACACACACACACACACACAATCTCCTATCTGTTTAATGCCTGATCCTACTTTGTAGTCCCTACTTACAAATGTCATTTTGGACAAATGCTTATGAAACCCTTAAGAGAGGGTATTGTAGGAATGGCCACTGACACTAGTGGTACAGGTGCCATGGTAACCAATCCATCAGCTGGGCTGCGCTACTAGGCACACACTTCTGCCTCTATAACACATCCATACTAACTGGGATCCCTCACAGTTATCAATGGACTCCTGTTAATGCCTACGAAATAGGAAGCGCTGAGTTCCTGATACACATCTGAAACCACTGGAGTTTCTCCTTCAAACTTTCCCTCTCTGAGTCACAAGTTTTACATTATCACTTTCAATCCTTTCCTTTTGCACAGGATGCTCTGGTGGGGTTGGTTTGGAGAGGTGCTAAAAGTCAAGCGCCAAGCAGTGGTCTGCTGCTTTGTTCTAAGCAAGGCTTACCAATATGATCCCCCTTTCTCTGGTGAAAAATTAACCCTCCCAACCCAATAATTCCTCACTTAGTGCCAGAATGTGAGTTGTTGACCATCCCACCCCCTACTCGTATATACAAAAGAGAACTTTCTCTGATAAAAGATATCTAAGAAAGCCGCTGTACAGAGAATTTAGAGCTAACACCCATTAATACGCACTTTGACTCTGTACACACAGACACACACCCTTCTATCCACATTTTCATCAATGCCGCCACATTTTCAAGGATTCTTTCTTCTCTGGTATTTAGACTTTCTCTTCTTCCTCCTCCTCTCCGTTTCACTAGCCTCGCCTGTATTCAGAGGCACCTGAAGGCATGTAAGGCAGGGAAGTGAAACCGACCGTCATTCTCCAGTTCACTTCTCTGAAGCCTCCAGTGAGCCAGTCTCCATATGGTGGCCCAGCTGAGCTCGGAGGAAGTACAGAGTCCCTGCGCAGGTGCAAGGTACCCACCCGCGCACAGGCACACTGGGAGCAGAGAAGCCGGACATGGGAGAGAGGTTTTGGGAAGCCCAGCAGGGCTAAGCTTGAGTTTGTGAGATGAAAAAGTAGGGGGATTCTCCAATATGAAAGTAACATGTGAGAGACTTTTATACCTAAAAAGGCCATCATTTTCCCTTTGAAGAATTAAATGTAAACTGCTGAGAGCAATCAGAAATTCTCATTTCCCACTTCCTTCTGACGCCCTTGGCTTCACCTTCAGGTACCTTCAACGTCAGTCCTCTGGTGTTAAAAGTCTCTATTTCTGTGATATCAGATAATAGATATCACAGAAATCATACATATGTCCCAGAGCTGTCAGCCTAGGCAAAAATAGATTTAGGTA
Organism: Dugong dugon; assembly: GCA_030035585.1. NCBI lineage: Eukaryota > Metazoa > Chordata > Mammalia > Sirenia > Dugongidae > Dugong > Dugong dugon. Next base: position 69,318,265 of record CM057466.1, read on the forward strand.
CATTTTGCTTAATTTATTTTTTAACATTAAGAATAAACGAATTTTAAATAGCATTTTATGTTTATTTATTTATTTATTTATTTTTACTATCTCAACTGAGCTTTACAAAAACCCTGAGTAGTCTGCTCTGACTGGGATCACAATAGAGCGTCCTGGACAGAGCTGGAAAAGGATGTAGAACAGAATTCTAACTCCCCCCCCCCCCAAAAAAAAGACCAGATTTACTGGCCTGACAGACTGGAGAAACCCTGAGAGGATGGCTCCCGGACATCCTTTTAGCTAGTGGTGAAGCCCCTCCCGAAGTACACCGTTCAGCCGGGGATTGGACAGCCTCATAAAACAGAACAGGCAGGACTAATGAGGCACAGCAGTCCAGGGACAAGGACTAGAAGGCAGGAGGGGACAGGAAAGCTGGTGATAGGGAACCCAAGGGTGAGAAGGGACAGTGTTGACATGTCATGGGGTTGTTAACCATTGTCATAGGGCAATATGTGTACTAACTGTTTAATGAGAAACTATTTGTTCTGCAAACCTTCATCTAAGGTACAAAAAAAAAAAAAAAAAAAAGAATTCTCTATGTGAGATCAAATTGACAACAGCAACTCAAAAGGTCTGATGGGAAGCCTAGGTGACAGTGAGTTGAAGATAATGGTGATGGAATAATTTGGAAAAGGATAGTGAGAATAGCAGCACAGCTGGAAGAATGTAATCAATGTCACTGAATTGTATGTGTAGAAACTTTCAAAATGGTGTAACTTTGGCTATATATATTTTCACCAAAAAAAAGGTCCTTAAGGTCAAGAAGGTAGAGTGTTGACACATTGTGGGGTTCTTAACCAATGTCATAAAACAATATGTGTACTGACGGTTTAATGAGAAACTATCTGTTCTGTAAACCTTCATCTAAAGTACAATAAAAGAACTAAAAAAAAAAAACAAAACAAAAAAAGAAACCTGAGTAGTCAGAACTATAATTATTAACCCATTTTACTGATGTGGGGCTCAGCTAAAGTGGAGCTAGGACACACATTTAGGTCTATGATTTCAAGGGCAGCATTTTTTCCACTATAATATTGCTATCGCCTCTCAGTTCAACTAAAAACATGCTGATTTTTCCACTACTGAATTCTTCCATATAGTGGATGTATTAACAGGGCCTATGACTTCTTCTGTGATTTGGATGACCCCTCATCTCGAGCCCCCTTCTTCAGTTCCTGGAAGGTGCCAGGCTCTTTTCGGCCTCTCAGTCTGTGCCAATTACATACCCTCCCTCCCCCCCACCAAATTTGTTACCACAAGTCTCATCTTTCAAGGCTCATCTTAAACCTCTTCTGTAGGAAAAGCCTTCTTTGACCACTCAGACAAGGTTAAATCGTCTCCCACCTAATCTATAGCATATACTACCAGTGTGATTGATTTGTGTAATTATTTATGAAGTCAGAAATTGTCTGTCTTGTTTAACTCTAGACCTCAGAATTTAGCACAGTGCTCGATTATATATGTTCAGTACAATTTCTCGGGATGTTCTTTAGCAGAACCTTTTGTCATTGGTGAGTGGCAACGCATCACCTCAAGTTCTGACTGTGCGCGTGGCACCATCACAGGCACCAGTTTAGAAAAGCTGTCCGAAGTTGTGAAGGCCCCCTTGCTTCTCAGGTATGCTGCCAGCTCAAACTACATTGGTGGTGAGGATAATTTTGCAAATAAGAAGTTATATTTTTGTCTCCTTTTGGCATAACAGGCCGGCCTGTTTGGACTCTTGACACTTCGGTAACTACTGCATTACCTAGCACAAGAACAGTTTTGTTTAAAATAAAATACCTTGATTAACTCAGATTACAAATATATAAATAGTGAACTGAATAGGATTATGGGGGTAAATTGACCTTCTTCTCTTGTAGAAACTTTTTTTTTTCTTTTGAGGGCTGATTTTTTTTTTCTTTTTAAAGAAATTCTGTCTATAACTTTGTGATTATATAAGGTTGGGTATGCAGTGATTTAAGTGCTTCTTGATTTGTGCTTGTTTCCAACAAATCTTGAACACCTCCTCTCCAAGCTCTAGAATGTCCCACCTATCCCTTTCTATTGCTAGCTCCTTTTCTTTTTCCTTTTTCAGATCTCATAGTTTATCTCTGTATACTTTTCTTGGATTCCCCACATTTCCTTGTAATTTTTATTGCCGTTTTTCTTCTCTTTATCACTTCCCTCTGATTTCTTTTCTCTCTTTTCCTCTCATGTTAAATATTTTCATTTCCCCACGATTGTAGGCTTTCCCTCTATATTTCTGCTTGACTTCTAATGTTGCAAATAACCCTAACTCTATTTCCACTGATGTTATTTGTGACTAGAAAAGCCCCTCTGATATTTACCGCAAAATGGACATATTCACTGCAGTATCTGTGTTACAACTGACAGTTCTTTCCCTGGTTAATGCATCTTCTTGCCCACAGCAAAATAATGTCTTTTTGTTTGTTTTTGTTTTTGAAAGTCATCATTAATAATTGATACATCACAGTTATCTTAGAAATTAATGGAAAGGACATGGAAATGAATGACATAAGGCATAAACATTGGTAGCATAATGATTGTTAAAATGATTTTCTTGAAACAAAATTGATCAGAATAAATTGTCAATTAAAATAATCTTATTTGTGTTATTAAAATTATATTTTTTTATAATTATGGATTCTAACTGTTGTTTTTATCACCAGAAAGTATCACAAACATTAACAGCTTTCTATTGTCCTCACAGGAACAAAGCTGATACCACTCTAGTTCCCCATTGCACAGAAATCCAGAAAAAACAATTCTTGGCTTGAATTCAAGCTTCAAGGTTTTGTTTTGTTTTATTTTATAATTATTTTTCATAGTTAAAGTCAAAGCTCTTATTTTATTGATTGATTTCTATTTTTAGTAAGTCCATATCACAGTGACAAATGTTACAACATCATTATTTAGCCTCATAATCTCAGAAATAATAATTAAGTATGGTAGACCAGTAAGAAAGAATTCTGACTTTCTAAATGCACTCTCCTCACTTGCCTTCATTGGTTAAGTGGTTGGAAGAGTTAGAAAGCAGGAACTTTTAATCACATCTTTGGAATGATTAAATCACCACTGGTAAAGCTTGTCTACAACATACAGTCATAGTGAGAGGGTATTGTCCAGGTGATTTGAGTCCTCCCAATTCAAGACTATCCAGATAATTGGAAAGATTATCTTCTCTGAGCCTCTGTTTCCTAATCTTTAAAAAGGTTGAAAGGGAAAGGATTAGAAACAATGTAAATGATATGTCTCTCCTGTGATAGGCACTCGATCATAGTTCCTATTATTATTGGCAAAGAATAGTTGTGTGTATGTGTAAAATCATCTTTAAAATTATCTGCATTTTTATTTCACATTGTTTTTGTCAGTTTACATTATACTGAGCCAAATCCTGTGTCCATCTCAATTACATTTAAAACCAATACCAGTTCATATTGAACTAACATTTTTGGATCAAGGTCAGGCATTGAGTTAAGTGCATTGGTTACAAATCTTCATAGAAGTCATTGTTCAGTGGGGGAGATAGGCACATGAGCCAAACCTACAATGGGATGAGTGCTCCTTCAGAGGTTATTTGCTTTGGAGAAGGCAGGAAGGTTCTAGAGACAAACTCAATCCAGTTGCTTTACTCTGAAGTCAGGAGTCCTGACAACACATGCCCTTTGATCAAAGCAGCTGAAGATACAGGACGGCTCTTAGAAAAAAATGATTGTTCACATATTCACTTACATGTCTAGATCAGTTTGAGGGATATGCGCACAGCATTCTCAGAAAATAGTGTGTTAAATGTCTTTGCCTACTCTGATTTACTACTGGAAATCACTAAAATACCGTATATATGAGATTTCCACATTTTATAAATAATGACCAACCAGCCTCCTTGAGAGGGCTCTGTATCCAATGTGCTTGGAAAAACGAGCATCTCACTCATTGTTATTAATCACCATTTAGCATCCTGGAATTGCTATTTAAATTCTTAAGTTTTACTCTGGCAAGTTGAAATTCTAACTTGGCATGGTAGAATTATTTAGACTTGAATTCTTTCCAAATGGAAGGAAGAAGACTAATGGGAATTCTTTTCACTAGAATAAGGGCAACTATTTCTGTCTGTTTTGATCACTGATACATACCAAGTGCCTGTAACAGGGGTTGACAAACTATGGCCTGCAGAACAAATCTAGCCTGCCACCTGTTTTTGTATAGCCCATGAACTAAGAATGGTTTTTACATTTTTAAAAGGGTGAAAAAAAAATCAAAAGAAGAATATTTCATGACGTGAAAATTATATGAAATTTCAGTGTCCATAAATGGAGTTTTGTTGGCACACTACATGCCCATTCATTTACGGGTTGTTTATGGCTATTTTTGCACTATAAGGGTAGAGGTGAGTAGTTGCAACAGAGACCATATGGTTCCAAAGTAGAAAATATTTACTATCTGACCTTCTACAGAGAGAAAAAAAAAAATGCCTACCCTTGGCCTAGCACAATAACTCTCCTTAGCTTCTTTTAAAGTCAGATACATTAATATTTAACCCTCACATGTTTCTTTCCCGTAGGAAAGTCTTAAGCCTAACATATAACTCCAAGGTCAACTACTGAATTATAGCCTAGCATACAGAGAGCTATAGAGTAAGAAGAAGCACACTGCAGTGGAGGAGAGAACATAGACACAAGAGTCCATTGCCTGAGCTCAGACCTTGGGTCCACCACTTACCAGCTATGCAACCTGGGGCAAAAATGCTTAACTTCCCTGTGCATCAGTTTTTCCATCTATAACCATCGGGTTAATGATGGTACCCTCCACCTAGCGCTGTTTTGAGAATTAAATAAGTTAACGATGACAAAGTGCTTAGATCACCTGCTATGCAGCATGTTTGTATGTAGATAGTAATACAACAGTAAATAAGGTAACATACTTTGACCGTATTTTTATGTTAAGAAAATTGAAGTACTTAGAAATTAGCTAAGGTAATGAGTTAACTTCAACATATTCATAAAAATGGGAAAAATATAAGCATGGATTAAAATTTGAAAATTTCCACTTTTGTCAGTAAATCCTCAATGCAAATACAATACATTAATGTGTACTCTAATTGCATTTTGATTGTAGGATATAACAATTTGGCTCCCATACCTGTGATATAGTTTTGCAATCAATGGTCCTGTTTCAGGTAATAAACAAATTGTATTCTGAACGGTTGAGTAACTTCTGATATAAAATCTAACTTCCCAACAACTTCTAATCTGAGGGTATCAAATGAATATAAAGGGAAGCAACAATTTAGAGAATGCATGGATACAAGATTAGTTTGCTTTGTTAAGGCTGTTATTGAATTCTCAGGAAGAGAAGAAATAGAAAATATTGTGCTACATTTAAATAAACACTGTCTAAGCACCAAAGCCAGGGATCAAAACTGTGTCATGTAGGGATGTTAGGACATCTAATGTCTTTTAAATCAGTGTCAGGTGATTTTAGCAAATATGCAATCAGTACTCCAGATGTTCAAGTACCTTTTTACATTAATTTATGTGCTCTTCAAATAACCTATGTTTTGTAGAAAGTGAAATCTTTGTAAAATAGCCTCTTCTATAAAATATACTTTCTTGAAAACTACACTCTACGCTCTAATGTGGTACTATATATGGGACTAGGATAGCTGGTGGTTACATGTTTAAAAAGTAATCGTTCTTTTCATGAATGCTTTTATATTACCTGTGCTTTTCTGGGAGAATGTTCAGTGGACTTTTGTTATGTGCAGTAGTAACATAGATTGGGGAATAGAATAGTGAAGTGCAACACAAAGACTTTCTTATGTCATAAGCTTAATTCATTCAACTTTCAACAGGCGTTTATTTAATGGTTACATTGGGCAGGGTGCAATGGAAAGCGTAAGAAAAAGAAGTTAATTAATCTAGTCCAATTTGATTTGTTTGGGCATAATTACTAAATTATGAATTAAATAAAAGAATACAAATAAAAGAGAAATTTTTTGGGTTACTTAATTCAAACTTAGAGTATAAGTCTTCTGATGTCTACTTTTTAATGTACTAAATACTGCATGTCTTGCCACTTTATTAAATTAAATTTTCATGCTTTAGGAAACTTTAACAATGACCTTTTCAGAAACCTTTTTAAGACCTTATTTCTTAAGTTTTGTATTTCTTGCAATAGAACAACAACAAATAACCAAAAATTAAGCCTTCAAGATATTTTAATTTCTGTCTACTCAAGTCCTACAATCCTAAATTACTTATCTATACGTTTGAATACAAGGTAACAAATTTCTTGTTTTATTTTATTTATTATCCTTAACGCTTAGTTTGTTAAAATAGAATATGAATCCGAGCACAGATGGTATATCTGGAAAAACGAAGCAACTAGAGCAAGGTTTAAAATTAATTTGAGTATTTATAGTTTCAGACTTTGGTAGCTTAGTTTTTCTAGACTTAATAAAAAATAAAAAATATTTAATAATCTTTAAAACATATTTAAAATATGATTCTGTCATGTTATATAGGTAACACATATTCTTAAACAAGTAAATTCTCATTTGAAGTTATTCTATTTGTTTATATTTTATACTTATTCCCACAAACTGGTCAATTTTAATTTTTCATTTCACTCTTTGAATTTGAGAAACTCATATTTGGAGTATGAAAACTATAGGTGAACAAGAAATAGTAGATATAATCACTTCCCTTTAATAAAAATGACATAATAAAAAAACAACAACACATTTATCCCCCTGTTACAGTACTATAAGGCCAAGAGGACAATTTTATATTATGCTGATGCTGTAATAAATGGGCTGATACAACACTATTGATTCCAACTTACAGAATTTTTGTCTTCCTTAAACTTAAGATCTTATTTATTCTCTGTGTGATTTAAAATTAGTAGTGGAATTAGCCACTAAAAATTAAAATGATATAGTTGCGACGACTGGATTAAGATCAAAATTATGTTATTTTGAGATCAACAATAGGTTTATATTTTCTTTTCTGTACCTTCCTCTTTTAAAGGAAAATACAGTTTCCCTCCTACTGCAGAAGTATCAGATTCTTGCAGCATCCATGACACTTGTAAGCATTCAGTGGTCAGACACCACTACATATCCTTCAAATGATACGGCCCAGTGGAGCTGGAAGGTGTCGTCACGCAGCCAGGCAGCCTGGTATCTCAGCCATCCACCAGGACAGAGCCAGCAGGCCCCAGCTGGTGTGCTGAATCCAGACTAAAGTAGGAAATGGATTTTGCGTTTCGAAAGTCAACTCTTCAAACATGGAAGCCTAGGACATATTTATTAGGTAGAAGTTCGCTGAGGGCTTCAGAAATTATTTATTGGATCAAATTCTTAATGCTCATTATTTAAAATTACTTTTAGAATGAAGTTACATCTTCATTTTCTTATCCCTCTGTGTGTCTGTGTTTTTAAAGTATGAATAACTGTATGCTCAGGTCTATAACTGTGTTGTCTGAATTCTTGAATATGCATGATATATGCCAAATTAAGTATATTTAAGGGTCATTTTGTAATGACGAAAGTGAAAATAAGACCAGAATATTAATTACTAATACCCATTGATGTGGTAATACTTGGCCATCACACTCAGTTTACCATTTTGATCTTTAGACAAATGAAAAACTTACAAAATAAAAATACAGCCCATGTTCTAAGACCCACTTGGACTCATGTGCTCACTACACAAGCATACGTCGGTTTGGATTCTTGCTTGTGCTATTGTCTTACTGTCATCTTTTGACACCATAACTCTTTAACACATCTCCCTCAGATACCAGAAACATCAACTTACAAGATTTCTATGTTCGGGGTTTCTCTTGCCTCTTGTGGGCCTCACCTTAACACCAGCGCTGCCTAAACAACTGTCCAGAATCACTTCCATTTCCTAAAACTTCAGTTACCTGGGTCTGGTGGAAACATCATGACCAAAAAAAATACACATTTAATTCCATAAGGCCACACAGAGTGGATCCCATTCTTTAGACATCATTCTGGATGGGAAAATGCCAGACCATGCCCATGTACTTCTGTCTCATGTTAACACTTTGGTTGATTAGGCTAGGGTAGCCTGGTATCTGGAATCATGATGTTTCATCATGACAAACTGAGAAGATATTGTTTCTTTTTTTCTAAAAAGAGAAAGAAACCCTCTGCTAGAACTCATTAAAAAAGGTTTTTAGATTGCAGCCAATAAAACACAACTGTCATTTCCTATGGCCTTTTTAGCTCAGCAGCGTTATAAAAAGCCATCATTTTTCTCTGTCCTTTGACATTAAATCCTATCTGTAACATACACAGAGACATATTCTAAATAACAACATACTACTCCCTAACTTCTTTGCTACTCCTGAGCAAGCATACGAATCTAACTTGAGCTAGATGACTCCCCACCCCTCCTAATTTTCAACTGCACTCCCCTCTGAGAGGGAGTCACTAGGCAAGATTCATTCTGACACCCTGAAACCCCTCGCTTTACTCGCCTTTAAAAGTGAATAGGGAAGGCTTTCCACAAAATTGAGAAGTTTGCCCAGGCATATGATGCCAGCATTTCCAACAGTGGCCCTGGTAAACAAAGCGTTTCTGGAACTCTAACCTCGAAAAGGAGCAGACCCCTGTCGGTTTAAAAAAAAAAAAAAAAAAAAAAAGACCGAAAAACAACAACAGCCAAAACAAGGAGAAACACCATGAAAGCTCTCTTCTCTAAGCAGCTCCTCTGGCTTCTGCTCCCTCAAGGCAGGAAAGCGGAAGGGATGGGGTGGGGACTTCTCATCACAGAATCCTTTTCCTTAAGCAAGCTCGTCTTGAGATTTGGAGGGAGGGCTGGCTTAGAGAGCTTTCCAAAAGCTCTGTGTGGGCACCACTTCTAACGGTCCCGGCCTCTGGCCCCACCTGCCTGTCAATTTCAGTCTGTGAGTCCCCATTTCCAATGTTTCCCTCTCTAGGGGTATTGAGAACCTGGGATTTCCAGCGCTCCGGGACACCGTTAGGACAGGTCCCTATTGACCTTTCAGAAAACCCAGAAATCAACTTTCCTCGCACAGTCTGAATTGTTTGCGTGTTCAGCCTGCGGGAGTCTCCCTCCCAGCTCACCCTTCTTCCCCCTCCTCTCTGCCCCCTCCCCTCCCTCCGGCCTCTCGGACTATTCCCCCCTCCTCCCCTCCGCCTTCTTTGTTGTCTCCTACCTGCTGGCCAGGCTCTGCCTGCAGTGCTGCCTGAAGGGCATCAGGTGGTAGTTCATGGCGTCCAGCAGCAGCTTCTGGCAGACCGGGTCAGTGCGCATGAAATCCACTGACTGGACCCGCTCCACCAGCTCTGGGGCCGGGATGAGCGCGAAGCGGAGGCGCTTCATGAGGTCAGGCGCGTACTGCATGCGGGTTTCTCGGTCGTGCTCCAGCCAAAGCACGGACATCTGGAAGAGCGCCAGCTCCGACTCCACCGGGGGCGGCAGCGAGTCCAGCAGGGCGCGCATCTCCTCGAAGTTAAGCAGCAGCACATCCTCCACCAGGTACTTGTTGGCCAGCTTCTTGGTCTCCTCCAGGCCGTGCAGCGCCGCGATCTTGCACACCTGCTTGTAGTTCTGCACCGAGATCTGGTCGTTGAGAAACTGCACGCAGAGCTTGGTGACCTGGGGTATGTGCAGGATCTTGCTGACCGACAGCACCTCCTCCACTGTGTCTAGGGAGAGGGTCACGTTGGCAGTGTAGAGGTACTCGAGCACCAGGCGCAGCCCGATGGACGAGCAACCCTGCAGCACCAAGTTGTTGATGGCCCGGGGACTGGTCAGCAGCTTGTCGTCGGGGGAGGAGGAAGGAGTCCCGGGCTCTTCCTGAGGCGGCGGCTGCTGCTGCTGTGGTGGCTGCTGCTGCGGCTGCTGCTGCTGCTGGTCCTTGGGGGCCCCCAGGCCGTCCTGGCCGCCGACCCCAACCCCAAGAGGAAGGTGGCTGGAGAAGAGCGACCGGAAGTACTGCGAGCAGGAGGCCAGCACTGCCTTGTGGCAGTGGAACTGCTGGCCCTGGGCCGTCAGGGTCACGTCGCAAAACAGCTGCTTCCTCCACAGCAGGTTGAGGCCGTGCAGCAGGTTGTCGCTGTGGCTGGGGTCGAAGGTGGAGGTCCTGTCCCCGGATCTCGACATGGCGAGCTGACTCGGCGCACCTGGCTTTAAACCCTCCTCCAACCTGGCAGACAGGGGTGGGGGATGGGAGGGAGGGGAGAAGGTGGTGGAGGGGGTAGGGTGTGGTCGGGGTGGGGAAGGGTGTGGAGGGGAGGACGAAGAACAGCAATCAATGTTCAGCTTGGCTCCTGCCTAGCGCACCTCCAGACCTCGACCCTAGGAGGAAGGTCTGCGGACGCTGGATCCTAGAGCGCCACCAGAAGGGCCCTGTCTGGGGTCTCGGCACCCGCTCTGCTCCCTGCTACTCCTCTCGCCACCCCCCACACACTTCGTCCCTCACTTTCCTAAAGCCACCGGGGCTCGGCTCTTGGCAGCGACAGCAGTGGTAGCAGCGACGGCAAAGTGGCGGCTGAGGCCAAGACACCTCGTGGGCTTGTGTCCATGCCGGGCCGGATGAAGGGAAAGGTCGGGGAGTGGGGAGCCTGGGGTGCCCCGAGAGTGCAGAGGCGACCAACGGCGGAGGTTCCAGGTCAACTTTTGCCCGAAGCTTTGCTTTTCGCAGTTGGCCCAGTTGGGGGAGGGGTAGGAAAGGGGGCCTGACAAATGTGCGGGTGGGCGCTTCTTAGCCCTCCAAAAGCTGGGAAACCCTTCGATTATCCGTGCTGCCCCGAGAAACTCCTAGGCCAGTAGTCTGAGGGAGGAGATAAAGCCCTTTCTTCTCCCGGGAAAGTGCAGCGGAGCGCGGTGAGGACCAGCTCAGTGGACTCATGAGAGGCGGGAGCTGTCCTTATCAATTCTAGCTCATTTCCCTCACCCTCGCCCTGCCCGCTTCCCTGCTTCACAAACTGTTGGCTTCCCCGTCACCACTCGGTTTTGTTAATTTTCCAGAGACGCCTTTCAACCTGGCAGGAGAATCCCTATAGCCACCCCCGCCTACACCCCGCAAGCCCCTGCCCCCCGCCCTCCGCATTTCTAAGAACCGAAGTTCAGACATCTATCTCCCCTTCCCAGGCGGGGCGGCGCCGAGAAAGACGCGAGAGAGGAGTAGGGCGGAAGTGGGGCTATTGGGGTGGATTTAGAGCTAGAGCCGGGAGGCCCGGAGGGATTGGTGTGGCCGGATCTTCCTCCGGGGCACCAAGCGCAGTCGCTTTAACTCCAGTAACTATAAGAAGTTCAAGTTAAAAGGCAGGTGTTGGGGGAGGGTATGAGGACTGTCCAATGGGGGAGGGGGGGCGCAGGAATCCAGTGGGGGGGGGGCGCAGGAATCCAGTGAGGGGCCTCTGCGTCCCACCCAGCCTCATCGCCATCAGCCGCAGCTTCCTTCTGAGCCCCTGAGTACAGCCCCTCGAAGACCCCACTCGGGCACCCCCACTCCCCCGGCCTTGGAACTACTTCTGTAAAAAGTCTGAGCCTCCCGCATCTAAGCGGAGGAGGACAGGGTGGGGGAGGCAAAGCGAGATCGATACACCCGGTCCTTAACCTGTAATTGCACCTTCCAGGGCTAAGTAGCAAGGGATTCGCTACCCACATTCCTCCAGCCCGCCGGCCCGCCAGCTCTGGAGAGCTGCCGCCGCCTCCCGGCTCCGAGGATCCCGCCGGACCTGCCCCTTCCACTGCGGCTCACTCTGTCCTGCCTGGCGCCAGTCTCGGATCGCCGGCTGCCTATTTATGCCGGACTCGGTTCCTCTCGACTCACTTTACCATCCCATTCCAGGTGGACCCTAGCCTCCCTTGTGCTCCCTCCCCCAGCACTCTTCCCCCCCACCCCGCCAACGCCCGCAAAGCTTGTCTTTGCTGAAACATCTCAGAGTCTCCCCTTTAAGTGGACCCGGTCATACCTCTCTGTCGCTCTCCCCGCTTCGTTGTCTCTCCCCCCCATCTTATCCTGTTCCCCCACCTTCTTGTTCTCCTCCTTTGCCTTTCCCCCTCATCTGCTTTATTTCTTGCCCTAGGAGTTTTATTCTTCATAAGCGTTTGCCACACAACTACCACCCCCCCCCCCGCCAAAGGCTCCCCCCCCCCCCGTCCCTTCGCCCGACAACAACCCAAAAAGACAGAACACATACACACAAGGCAGACACAAGGCCAGAAACTTACCTGGTCTCAACCAGCTGCGAAGTCAAAGCTCACTTAAGCTCCCCCCAAAAATCAGTTGTCCTTCCTTTTTAAAGGTTTGCTCTCTCCTTGGGAGGTGGGGAACACCTTCTGGTTCCCAACTCTAGGCAGTCACTCTTTACAATTTATTTTGTCGTACATCATTTGATCACCATGAATTAGCAACAGCAAGAAAATGTAGGAGAGGAAGAAAAGAGAAAGAGGGAGAGAGAGAGGGAGAAAGAGAGAGGGAGCAGAGCTTTCTGCAAGAGAAGAAGAAGAAAAAATGTACGTGTGACAAATTATGCTACCAAGAAACAACACATCATTATCCTTGGGCCTGGGGCTCAGTGAGTCGTAACGAGAGTAATAGGAAATCCACGGTTGGGGAGAGAAACGGTCGTGCTTGGCCAGTAGAGAGAGACCATACAGGGGGATGGATGCTGGAGAGACTCGCAAAATTATGGCTCAAGGCTATTGTAAAAATTGTCGAGCGTAAATGACTGCGATTTCAAACATCTTTGGAAGAAAGAAGGGGAAAAAGCGAGCCCCCCCACCCTCCCTCTCCCTCTCTCTTCTCTCTCTCTATAAAGAACCGTCAAGTTTTAGTGCGCATTGCTAATTAGTCAATTTCTCTCTGCCTTCACAGGCTGGCGACTTCGCTGCTGAGCTGAAACTGCTAATTTCTGTGACCAGCTTTTTTCTTAGCTGTGATCTGGATGAATGAGTAGCTGTCTCACAGAGATGACAAAAATAAACTCTAATCCCCCCCAAAATTTCCACTACATCTTTCTCATGCATAGATTTATGATCTTCAAGCGCTCTGTGCAATATGCAAACTTTTTTTTGTGTCTGTATATATGCTGTTGTTTCCAGATTTCACTACATTGGTATGCTGGTTCTCCTTTTCCCCACCCCCCATGAAATGCAAACCCTATCTGATTCCAAAGTATGCCAAGATGCCACTTTATCATGTCTTGGTATTTGGAGTTTGGGTCTGACTTGGAGAACACTAACCCTTGCCTAAGAGCTGAGAGGCTGAGTATACAAACGGAGGGTGGGGGAAGTAAAGCTGGTAGACAGAATCTCGGGGGCAGCCCTTCCCTTTACCTTTCTTTCCCTGCACTATTCAAGCTTTATGATCTTATTTGAAAGCATATTTTCTCTATCATTTTGTCTGGTTAAACAGCCGTCTCTAAACTTCTCTGTCAGCTCTTTAACAGATAAAGGTTCAGAAGTCATATATTCTTTATTGGGAGATTAGCATATTGTCAGATGTGTCTTTCAATCAGGAGTCAGAATCCAAGTACTAGGAAACTCAGCTGCAATTTCACAAATGTAACCTTTCACCTTTGAGGCTCATTTGATATATAAGGGCAACCACATAGAGTTCACATTTTTGACCCTTGCTTAGCATGCAAAACAGACCCCAGCATGCTTCTGGAATTTTAGCTGTACCAGAGATTCATGTGCATTTTGGTAGAGGACATGTTCTCCAGACTTATCTCATGATGTATTGTGCCCTTGCATTTATAGCCCTGCATTTCCGTTGTCAGTGGGGTTGGAGGTGTCCAAGAAAGAAAGAAAGAAAAAAAAAAAAAAGGAGCAGAAAAAGGGAAGGCATGCCCTTGAATAAAGCAAACATGAAGGAAAACTAGACATCAGTTAAATTGAACTTTGTTTGCTATTAAGTCTGTGAGTATGACTCATTCGAATTTATATGTGCTCTGATTAGTATACTTACTAAAACACACATCAGGGCACCCCTCAGAGTCTGTCCTTTTACCTTCCTCTTTGATTTCTGAGAGATGGAAACACACCTGCTTAAGGGAGGGGGAAAAACTGAAAATTCTGAGGTTCAGAGATTGGGAATTCCCCATTTAGAATGATAAATAGTAGCACACACATTATTTACTCTTAAAAAAATTAAGAAGGATCAAATGGGAGCATTATCCCTCACGTAGGCCCTTCTCCATCCAGGTCCTAGATTATCTGAGAGTAACGTTTCTTTATTTAGATCTTGCTGAGATGCTGCATTTTCATAGTCGTATTCATAACAGAAAAGCCCAAACATGGGAGGAAATAATAGAACATGACGCTTGTGTAAGGTAGGGGAAAGAAAGAGAATAGATTGTCCAAATCTTCGGACCCGACTCTTTGTTTGGATTTTATTTTTGTCTTTTTGAAATTTCTCTTGTTTGGGTCCTCAGTAGGAAGATGGTGTGACTCTTAAGAAAGCACCTTTTTTTAGTTCTGTTTCATTAGCAATTAAAGCCATAGAGTGGCGCCAACTTTCATGCTTGCAAAGTACAATTTTTGTAGTACGCTTTTAATGTGGATCTTTTATCAGCTTCCAGTGAAGTGTTTGGACCTAAATCCAAAGATGAATAATAGTCTTGGTTACTTAAAATTATTGCCATTTTCCCATAAAGGAATTTTAGTATGTTCTGTAGGCCTCAGAATATCTTAGTTTCACATTTCTTTTATTTTGTTTACTTGATAGGTTATATTGGCCACTAATTATAGTTACTATAATCTTTCTTGCTTCCAAACAATATAAAAGCCATGTTTCAAATTTCTAAACTACCTGTTATTTTAATACTTAGTCAATAGCTAGGGTGGAAAGGGCATGGGGAGGGCTAAGGGAAGGGGGTGCAATTCTAAAACAGCTCATGAAATGAAGCAAATAAGGCTGATTTCTTCTGGGTTTTAAAGTCACATGATTTGATAATATTTAAAATTTCAGAGAAAAAATGGCAATTGTGGTCATTCGGAAGTAATTTTTTGAAAAAGAATATTTATAATAAAAACCCCTTTATAATCTGTGTGTGAACTAGCATGTATATCACATAAATCTCACGCTTCCAATATCTTGCACTGGCTTTGACTGAAATTATTGTATAACTCACAAATGATAAGACACTATTTATAATAAATCCCATTATGAAAGATTCAATTTGCAGCAATCAGATGCCAGCTACTAAGTGATTGTAAGTATTTGAATTTTATCCTACTTCACTGTTCAACGTACAGAAATTGCATCTGTGTGTTTGATCTGTCCTGCTGAGCACTATCAGCAGCTTGCATCTCTGCCACTATTGTTTTTAAAATGGCAGGAAGGACGTGAGGAGTCAAGAGCACTCAGCAGGATCAATTTCACATGGCATAAGAAAAGCCAGAATTCTCTTAAAAAAAAATATATATATATATATATATATATAAAATCATATAGTCATCTAATTCAGTCTTCATACTTTGACAGAATTATCAAAATTATTCATCACTGAATCTGCACTTAAGCTGTGTACAGTGGAAAGGTTCTGAAACTATAGCCTCTGTAGCTGCTGTGATGCACAGAGTCAGCTTTCAAGGCATCCCAGTGGCTCTGGGTGTGCTGCTGTTCAGGACCACCTCACAGGATTGGATGAGTTGAAGATTATCTTCAGAGCAGTGTCTAGAAGTGCCTTGTTGTCTAATATGAAGGGACAGCCACACTGAAACTTTATTATCCTAATTCTTGACATTTCTGTTTAATTTATGAGTTAGCTCCAAATTATATAAACATCAGAGCCTGGCCTCCCCAGTGTTACTTTTAGTTACTTTCATGAGGTCTGATCTTTGAGAGTGCTGCCGTTGTGGAATGGGTGGATAAAGGGAGAGATTACTCCATTTTACAGATAGAATAAAATTGAGCTAAGAATCACCATCAAAGCCAGGGAGTGGCAGAACCCAGACAAAACTCATAGGCTTCTAGTCTTTTTATTTTAAATCTTAGCTAAACATGGCCAGAGATATCAGAGAAACTTCAGCATCTCGAAGCTTACTGAAGGGCAAAAAAATCCGAAATAACAATGAAAGACAAGAAATGGTGCTATTGGCTAAAATTTCAGTAAACAGCTAATGGTTTACTATTGCCCCAGGTCAAGTCCACCTGCTTGGCCAGCACTCGGGGTCCCCAGGATGTAGGTCTTCTGGGCAGTTTCCTCTAGTAATCTTTCTCTGGACACATCTAACTTTCCCACTATAGCACCCATGCTTAGGTTGTGTCCTCACGAGAGGCCTTGCTTCTCTACATATAGAAATCCCACCTCTCTCAAGATTAAACTCAGATTTCCTTCCATTATTGAACTTTTCCTGGCAACCACAAGCAGAATAATAATAGCCAATACTTACTGAACTCATTATTTGTGTGTTGGGCACTATTCTGAATTTTTAGATTTATTATTTTTTTAATCCTCTCAATAATCCTATAAGAGAGTAGAGTAGATAGCCAAAATTGCCCCAATTCTCCACCCTCCTGCTATGCACCCTAGATTACAATGTGACTTTGCTGCTCTTCCCTTCCAGAGTGGAGTCTACTTCCCTCCTCCTGAGTGTGAGCTGGCCTTGTGATTTGCTTTGACCAATAGAATGTGGCAGAAGTGACTTTGTGCCAGTTCAGAGCCTAAGCCTCAAGAGGTCTTGTATGCTTCGATTCTCCCTCGTGGAACCTTGCCAGCTGCCATGTGCAAGAGCCTGGACTAGCCTGCTGGAAGATGAGACCCCTACATGGACCAGCCATTTCCCAGCTGACCTAGGAACTGAACTCAGATGTGTGAATGAGCCTGCAGAAGAACTCGCACAGCGCAATTTACTGACCTACAGAATCCTGAGCTAAACAGGTGGCTGTTGTATTGAGCCATTAGGTTTTTGGGTGACTTGCTCATAGTAATATTAGATGATCAAGGAAGGCACTGCTATTATCATTTTACAGATGAGCAAAATAAAGTGCAGAGTAATCAGGTAATTACTAATTAATCAGTTCATTAATGGTAGAGTTGAGATTCAAACCAACACAACCTGACTCCAGAGATTAGCCGTTCTTCTCTACTGCTCACAAAAGAGATACCTGCCTCCTGTGAACTTCCATTCGTTCATTCATTTATTCCTTTATCAAACATACGTTAAGTATTTCTTATATGCTAGACAATGTGCTAAACATGGAGGATACAACAATGAGATGAACAAAATTGGATCCTTGCCCTCAAGGAGCTAACATTCTAGTGGAGAAGACAGGCAGGTAAATTAGACACAGCAAGTGAATAATCATAATGTCATAATTGTTCTAATAAGGTTGCAAATAAGGATGACTAGAGCAGAAAGAAGCAAGCCCCAAACTTCCTTATAATCTGTAATACTCTTGACACTTATTAACTGCTTTGTATTGTTAATTACTTACTTAGGGAGTATATTTTATCATCCCTAGATTACAAGCTTCTAGAGAAGAAATAGCCTTGTGCCTGGTGCTATTTTGCATGGCGCATAGCTCAGTACCTTGTCTATAGTAGTTGTTCAATAAATATATTAACGAACTATTAAAGGTAAATTTTCAGATTTATCAAGTGCAACAGCAGAAAGAACAAAGGGGTATTTCACAATCAGAAATTGTGTTCGGTGTTTGAATTAAACTGTTGATTGTACCGCTCAGCTGTCTAAAACTTAATAAAATCTTTACAATATCATGAAATAAACAATTTACTGCCCACAGCACATAGATGATAAGAGCTTGACAGGATCTTAGTGAGTGCTTCCTGTAAATCTTTTATCTATAGTAAACGGTACCCAGAAAAGTGCTCTAAAAATTCGAAGAGAAAGAAGTTGCTATTATGGAAATATTCACTAAACTACTGACAAAGGTTGCACAGTGTCAAGGTTCATACCATGGACTCTGGAAGCAAACCACCTGGGTCTGAGTCCTAGCTCTGCCACTTTTCATCTGGGTGACCTTGGGCAAATAACCTCCTCCGCCCAATCTCCTCATCTGAGAATGGAGATAATTATAGCACCATTATAGCATTGGGGTTTTATATTTTTGTAAATATTTGTTGTCAAACGCTTAGAACAGTGCCAGACACATAGTAAGTGCTATGTGAACATTGTTAAATAAGAAAAGATGAAACACACATTGCTAGCTAATTACCTTCTTGGTTTTTCTCTTATTTTTTTCTTTTTCTGGAGATTATTGGGAAATATTGGGTGGAGGAAGGAATGAAGAAATCTATTTAGTGTTGCAATGATTCCTGATGTCATTCAGGAGAAGACTGGGCACTTTCACAAGTGATTCACTATTTTGACATTATTCTTTAGATATTTTGATTGCTTCATTTTGTTTACTTATGGTTTTAAAAACCATCCTTTGGCTTTTGGGAACATTTGATGTTTTATGCACATGCCTAGGGTAATTAAGATTTTTTAAAATGAACAATATTTATTATTAATGGTAGTTTAATGATAGGTTGGAGCCCTGGTGGCTCAGTGGTTAAGAGCTCAGGCTGCTATCAAAAGGTCTGCGATTAAAGTCCACCAGCTGCTCCTTGGAAACCCTAAGAGGCAGCTCTACTCTGTCATATAGGGTTGCTATGAGTTGGAATCGACTTGATGGCACACAGCAATGATAGGTTGCAGAATATGTTCCTGACTCTGAAACACAGCTTTTTGGCAACAGGTCTTCATGCAAATGACTGCGATAAGGAGATGCTTGCTGTCCCACTTCTGTCTTTGACATTAACTGCAACTCTGGACAAATCACTTTTATTCTCCTGTCCTAGCTTTCCCATATCTGGATATGGGCTCCCTAGATTTGCACTTAACTGCTAACCTAAACGTTGGCTGTTGGAACCCACTCAGTGGTACTGCAGAAAAAAGACCTGGTGATCTACTTCCATAAAGATTACAGCTAAGAAAATCCCATTGGAGAAGTTCTACTCTGTAACACACGCCGTCTTCATGAGTCAGAATTGACTTGATGGCAACTAACAACAACAGCCATTGGCATTGAGAGAAGTGACTACAGTGAATATTCCTGAAAGTGTAATTGGGAACTTTCCCAGTGACTTGTGGGATAAACTGAATGTTTAGACAGTAGAAGGAAAAAAGTATTATTTCACCTCTGAAAACTGCCCAGCGGCATGAGACAAAAGGTATTTACCCAGTCACTTTTGTAGAAGTAATCAGATAAAAGCAACAAATCAAAGATGTAGAAGTTTTTGAGTATACTGACAGGAATTATATTAGGTGCATTCACAAATTATTTTATATGCATCAAAAGTTTTTATAGAGTTAGAGCTTATGGGAAAGTATTTGCTTGGCTATAGAAATGCCATATCCAGAATGATCATTAAAGAAAAGCAGATACTTTTTCTCTATGAGTAAGACAATGCATCTTTATCATAAAGAGTTATCATCCAAATTTGCAAATTATTCTAATAACTTTCTCCATCCTCAACTTTTTCTTTTATTTGTGGCAATAAGATTTTTCTTTCTCTCACAAATTCTTTAAAACAAAGATATGCATTGCTGTGTTGAAATATTCACCAGTCCATTGATATTTTTTTTATAATTAATGGAGAGAAATGATTTAAGTTTCTTAGTCAAATACCTATGTGCTTAATCATCAAATGTTTATGTGCCATTACAAGGATATATCACTTTGACTGAGGTCCCAATTTCCCCTCACAGTCTACCTGTTTACACCTTGATGCGTCCATTTAGTACTACTCTTAGAATCTTTGATATTAGTGCAAATCTCTCTATAATTTTCGACTTTTCCATTTTCCGAATAAAAATGTTGCTCTGCCTAATCCCTTATCCCTCCATCCCACCTCAGGGCACCTACTTTGTTTTATAATACCATATTTAATAGTATTTCAATAAAATCATTCTAATTGTTCAAACTCTATGAATTAATATTGTTGAATTGTTATCTGAATGTTTAGATACATTTTGGAAGGTGATTGAGGTAACAAAGAATTCTGTTGCATATATCATTTCATTTTTAAAAGACAATGACTAACTAAAGGATATATTTTCTTAAATATATATTGTATAGTAACATGCAGCTACTGCTAATACCACATGATAAATCTGAATTGGAATTTTTTCATTTTGCCTTTACATCTTATTGAACTCCACACTACGGTAAAACATAAAAACTCACAGAAAGACTGATTTAAGTCCTAACAGTTCTTTAAGTTCTAACAGTAGTCAGAAGAAACCAAATGCTTTTAGAGAAAACGTCAAGAACACTTTTACTGTATAATACATAGATTCTTAAAGTTCTCATCTTTAAGAACGGCTTTTAATTATAACTGTATTTATAAAGCTGAAATGTATATACTATTGACATAAAATTCAATAGTATCTTTGAAGAGAGTAAAGTTTGTCAGTTGATTCTTATAAGTAAATACGTATTTTTCCATTTAATGAACATGTCCTACAGATGTTTGGAGGAGGAGGACATCAAGTATAATGATTTAGGTAAGACATGCAGTATTTAATTTTGAAAGTGAAATTATGTGTGTGTACTTATTATTGTTTGCCAGAGTTAATATTTCTTAGAATGAGTAGCTGTCAGTACGTGCCACGTTCATTTATTTTTTTAAATTATCATTGATTATATTTGACACTGGTTTAGACCATATACAGCCTCCTGGAGAACATTATCCCAACCCTGCAAAGTATTGCAACCTAGCTGATACCATAATTATGTCTTTAGAAGGCCATTCCATTGTTTTATCAAACCAGCTGCTTTAGGATGATGGGGAACTTGGTAAGACCAGTGAACTCCATGAGCATAGGCCAATTGCTGCACTTCATTTGCTGTGAAGTGAGTCCCTTGATCTGAAGGGATGTTGTGTCGGATACCATGATGGTGGCTAAGAGATTCTGTAAGTCCACAGATGGTAGTTTTGGCAGCAGCATTGCATGCAGGGAAGGCAAACCTGTATCCAGAGTAAGTGTTTATTCTAGAAAGAACAAAACACTGCCCTTTCCATGATGGAAGTGGTCCAATGTAATCAACCTACCATCAGGTTGCTGGCTGATGGCCTCGAGGAATGGTGCCATATCAGGAACTCAGTGTTGGTCTCTGCTGCTGGCAGATTGGGCACTCAGCGGTGACTATAGCCAGGTTGGCCTTGGTGAGTGGAAGTCCATGTTGCTGAGCCCATGCATAGCCTCCATCCCTGCAACCATGACCACTTTGTTCACAAGCCCATCGGGCAATGACAGGAGTGGCTGGGGAAAGAGGATGACTGGTTTCCACAGAACGTGTCGTCCTATCCACTTGATCGTTAAAATCTTCTTCTGTGAGGTCACCCTTCTCTGGCCCATTTAGAGAGGTCTAGCCACATATCTCTTCCCTATATCTCCTTGTCACTAATTTTTCAATTATGTTCCTTCCAAGTCCCTAACCATCCAGCCAAACCATTGACCACAGCTCAAGAATCAGTGTACAATCACACATCTGGCCATTTCTCCTTCTAAGTGAAGTGAACAACCAGGTGCACTGCTGAATGAATAGTTTCTTTTATAAGGATCAGCACAAAGCTGGACCACTCTATCATCACTAACATCAACTAACCACTCCTCCTCCCCTCAGTATTCTCCCTCCCATCTTTGGGTTCCATAATTAGCTGCAATGTCTCACAGAACTCATGAACCATATCATGGAAATGGCTCACACAGTTGTGGAGGCTTGCAGGTCCCAAATCCATGGGTCAGGTGAGGCTTTTCCTGACTCATGTGGCTGCAGGGGCCAAAGAACCCAAATCAGCAGGCCAGACAGCAAGGCTGCTGGCTCACAAGGCTACAGAAGCTGGCAAATCAGGTCAAGTGATAGGCTGTTGGCCCATGGGGCTGCAGAAGCTGGTGAGTCCCAGAATCAGCAGGTCAGATGGCAAGCCACTGGCTCAAGTTCCAAGAAATGGAGGTCAGACAGTGATGAGTCAGACTCAGGATCCAGATCCAGATAGAGACAGAGAGAGAGAGAACTCCATCAGAGCATCCACACATACATATTGGATGCAGGCCACACTCCAGGAAGGGTGTGACTTGAGTAAGAGTGGGACTCAAGTCACGCCCTCCTGCAAGGTTGTGACTCAAGATACACCTCACACTAATCCT